>CM035444.1:1163129-1763129 GCA_020310875.1 Ceratopteris richardii | reverse complement strand
TAGCTACCTACCAATTTTCATAATTTTTAGACTTCGTTTGAGTCTTCAAATAGGCCCTAGAACCTAATTTTTAACTAGGCCGGACACTAGGTCTAGACACGGCCAAAACCTAGTCAAAAACTATAAATAGAGCTAGAGAGCTCATTTTTGGGGTTAGCTTGTAATTGAATTAAACTTGTATGAGCTTTTTGGAAGTAATCTAAAGAACTCCATTGCTTCTCACTCTTTGTCTTACCTTGTGCGTGTGTGTGTGTGTATGTGTGTGCATGTTAGTGTGCTTCTCACTCACGCACTTGTGCCTTCACTTGCTCGAGGTCATCATACCATCCTCACGTCTTCCCGGATTGACATTAAAGGAGGTGCTACTCATCACTGAGCTACACACTAAGCACATTGAGGTGCACTATCATTATGTCAAGGAGAGGTTCTTTGTTGGAGAGATCAGTTTGGCATATGTGCCCACATAGGAGAACATTGCAGACCTTTTCACAAAGGCTCTGCCTAGGGAGAAGTTTGAAGCTTTCCATAAATCTTTGGGCTTACTTCCTTTTGTGGATTGATTCCACATAGCTTTGGAACTTATACATGAGTGCCAGCTCCTTGTTCACAACATCAGTCTCAGGGGGGATTTTTTGGTATATTTAGGTAGTGATGTGTGTGAACACACCAAGACCACCAGGGTGCTTTTTTCCTCTTTAGGAGGTTTTTTCCCCGGCTTGTATATACACCTATAACCCTAACAGGTCATTTATCTTTGTACATTCTAGTGGTCATACATTCAGTATTATGTGTTGTGCTACAAGCTTCTTCTTCTTCCTTGTGTTGTTTTCATACATCCACAGACGTCTAACTCCAACATTAAGGGTATTAAGGAGGAGAACATGGGTTCAAGTCCTTCAAGGTGCAAGGTTTTTCCTAAGATCTCTATGAGTCTCACGATTGTGGACCATTTTTTCCTACCTATCACCTTTCCAGATAAAGGATGGCAGAGAATCAATCCACAAAAGGATGGTGAGGATTGATTTTGCAAAGAGTGGTTCTCAACTAAAGTCACTTTTATGAAGAGTGTTTCTCAAGTAGAGTTTGTCTTTTAAATAGTGGCCAAGAATCAAAGGGATTGAGTCCTCAATAGCTATATATACAGGCATAAGGTTTGGAGGAGAGTCATCTCTCAAGCATATGGTGGTCCTAATAGTCCAATTCATTATAGTAGGCAATGAATCCTATTTAAACCCATATGATTACATAAGAAAATATTTCCAATGAGACTAAAATCATTGCAAATGGATTAATAATGAAAGAGAGACAATAATTTTCATGGCAAGTGATCTTCCAAGGAGATAGAGGGAGAGAGAGAGAGAGAGAGTAAGAGTGAAATCTTCGCACAATATGTAGAGAAAATCTAGCAACGGGTGTGCTTAACAAGGGTTGAGCTTAAACATTCTCATCCACATTACAAGAACCAATACAAGTCATTAGAACCTGAGTGATGAAGTCCAATCACATCAACTCATGACTTACTTCTTGCCTACTTGATTTCTTTCTATTTCAACAATGATTCAATGACTTAAACTCATGGAAATGACCATCCTTTTATTGTGATTAATGTGAAAATTTTATTTGGCCATTGTTTCGCTCTTGATCTTGAAATACTTTTTAATGTTCCACTTCACAATATAATATGATTTCCTTCATTTCCCCTTTCGGCAAAAATGGAAATGTTACTTTTCGTTGATGTAAACACTTTTTAATATTCCACTTCAAGAAATAATAGTATTTGCCACCATGTCCCCTTTTCCCAAACACACGAATATTACATTTCACGAATCTTCATATTCTAGGTGTCTTTGAGACACTTCATCCATCTCCTCCTTTGAATTTTAATGAAGCCTATAGAGAGTACATGCATGAAAGAAAAAATGAAAAATGTACTCAAAAATAAAGTGTAACACTCAAAGAGTCATTAGATAAAATAATAGTATTTGCCACCATGTCCCCTTTTCCCAAACACATGAATATTACATTTTGTTGGGAGTGATGGTTGGATGCACTCAGAAGATCAAGTTGGTGCTGCTAGACCTGCTTCACACCTGCCCTCCTTTGACTCCAGATATGTTTAGTAGACTCCTTGAGCTTCCAAATGATACCAAGAAACCATATATGTGCTTTGCAAATGTTATGAGTAATGATCAAATCAAGACAGACTACTTGTGACTTCAAAATCCTGAAAAACTTGCTATTTTGGTATTGACACCTGCTCAGTGTTATGCTCAGTGTGACCAGTGTAGTTACAATTAGCAAAATTCCTTCTAGAGATATTCTATTATCTTAGTAAGCTCCCATTTGCAAGTGGAATGAAAGGAAATGATAAACTACACTCAGAGAAATCACTTTAGCAAAATAAGGTGTACCCCCGATTTTTTAGGAGACTTACAGTCACAGACCAGTGAGCACCCCGACTGAGATTTCTCTGTGATGGTTGATCCAATGGTCTTGAAACTTTGTAGGTGTATAGTAGACTTTGAGCTGAATCCAATGCACTTTAAATCATCCAATTTGGTTCAGTAGATCTTGAGATATGCCCTGTTGAAGTTGCCAGACTTGAAGAGTACACTCAGAGAATAACAGAGATGATCAATATGAGTATATGTATTAAATCTATTGATTGTACATTCCCATTGGCATGATATGTAATGCCCAATGGTACTCAGAGGTGTAGGCTATGGTATAGCACACACACACTCAAAGAATTACTCAGAAATGCCTCGGGAAGAGTGAAGGATACACGCGACTTTTTCCTTGTATCTTTTTATATAGATTGAGTGGGATTTTTGAATTTCAAATCCTAGTCAATCTCCTAGAATCTTGTACCTAAAAGTAAAATGAGATATTCTCTCAATCATTCATCTACTTTTCCACGACTTTCTCAAGTAGGTGAGTTTACAAGAGTGATTAAAGTCATATAGACTTTTACATGGGATAAAAGGTAATAACCAATAAGCATTGGTTCCTATGATCATTGTTTCATGTAGATATATCCTTCAAGAGTTCTAAGCTTTATGTGAAGCCAAGTCTTCCAAAGTTCCAATGTTCCAAGCCAATGTGTGTAGGCTTGTCTTGCACCAATAGCTCCCCCTCAAGCCAAACACTTTGGCTCAAGTCTTCATCTCTAGTCTTCAATTATTTCCTGCAATCCAATCATGGATTTAAATCTGCATAGCTTGCTTCCATCCAGAGCTTTAGTAAGCAAATCTGCACATTGAATATTAGTAGACACATATGACAATTGAATATCTTTGCTAAGTAATTTCTCCCTCACATAGTGGTAATGAACCTCTATGTGTTTTGTCCTAGCATGATAAATTGGATTAGCTGCAAGGTGAAGAGAACTTGTGTTATCCCCAAAGATGATTGGTGGCCTTGTGTATAGACCCAATTCTGAATATAAAAGCTTCAACCATATGGCTTCTTGAGTGGCATTTGCTAGCCCTCTATACTCTGCCTCAGTAGATGACAAAGCTACTGTGGGTTGTTTCTTGGATGACCAAGAAATTGGTTTATCACCTGCAAAACATATATAACCAGATGTGCTTCTCCTGTCATCCTTGCAACCTGCCCAATCTGCATCTGAGTATACCTTAATATCAATGTCTGATGAATAAGGAAAGTACAAACCATGATTTTGTGTTCCCTTTAGGTACTTTACTATCTTCTTTGCTGCCTCTAAATGAGGTACTCTTGGTTTGTGCATAAATTGGCTAAGTACACTAACACCATATGATATATCAATCCTGGTTAAGGTAGCATAATTAAGACTACCTACCAAACTTTGGTAACCTGTAATATCTTGGAGTTCTTCCCCTTCATGAGCACTGAGTTTATGGTTGACCTCCATAGGAGTGCTTGAGACTTTAGCTTCCTGCAAATTAAACTTATTGACCATATCCTGAATGTACTTCTTCTGAGTAATAAAGATACCTGAATTTGTATAGACCAATTCAAGTCCTAGGAAGTACTTCAATAATCCAAGATCATTGATCTTGAATTCCTTCATCATCTGTCCTTTGATGTGTCTAATTCCCTGAACATCATTTCCTGTAATAACGATGTCATCAACATAGACACACAAGTATATTACCTCTGAATTGTTCCTTTTGATAAACAATGAAGTATCTGCTTTACTCATTATGAATCCTTGGTCTAGGAGATAGGTTGTCAACCTGTAATTCCATGCTCTAGGTGCGTGCTTCAATCCATACAGAGCCTTCTTTAATTTACAAACATGATTTACCTTCTTGGGATCTTCATAGCCAGGTGGTTGTGACATGTAGACTTCTTCAGATATCCATCCATTCAAGAATGCATTCTTCACATCCATTCAAGAATGCATTCAAGAATGCAGCTACACTCACCATAACTCTGATAGTTGGCATCTTGGCCACAGGAGAAAATGTCTCCTCATAATCAATGCCTTGGGTTTGTGCAAAACCCTTGGCTACCAACCTAGCTTTATATCTGTTTATTGTACCATCTGAATTCCTTTTGAGTTTGTAGATCCATCTGGATCCTATCACCTTCATGGAGTCCTTCTTGGGTACCAAGTCCCAAGTATCACTCTCCTTGAGAGCCTCCATTTCTTCATCCATTGCTTCCTTCCATTCTAGTTTAGTGATTGCTTCTTCAAATGTACCTGGTTCTTCATTCAAGAGATCCTTTGCAAGATATACAGAGTGCTTGGTTACAAGTGAAGTATCATATCCATACCTAATAGGTTTTTTCTTTTCTCTCTGAGATCTCCTCATAGCTTGAGTTGAGGATTCTGGATTATCTTCTAGTTGCTTCATCTTCATCTTCCCTTTGGATTTCCAAGCCTTGAACTCTTCAATGTTGATGATGTCTTCATCATCTGAGCTTGTGTCCTCTTTCTGAATTGGTTCTTGCCTGATAAGCTTGGGAAAGTCTTCTTCTATGTCATAAGGTAGACTAACCTTCCTGCATTCATTTTCATACCATGAATCATTCTCATCAAAGATGACATCTCTGCTTACCTTGAAGCCTTTGTTTGAGGGGTTGTAGAATCTGTATCCCTTCTGATTCAAATCATAACCAATGAAGATACATTTTTCAGCTTTAGGGTCTAGCTTTCCCCTTACCTGTGAGGGAATATGTACATATGCAACACAACCAAAGATTTTGCAATGATCCAGAGATGGTCTCTTACCATGCCAAGCCTCATAGGGTGTCATTCCATCAAGTGTCTTTGATGGCAACCTGTTAATTAAATATGTGGCAGTAGATACACTCTCTGCCCAAAGATAATTTGGCAATTTCTTTTCATTTAGCATAGACCTAGCTGTCTCTACAATGAGTCTATTCCTCCTTTCAGCTACCCCATTTTGTTCAGGTGAGTACCTTGTAGTAATCTCCCTCTTGATGCCTCTTTCCTGCAAGAAATCTTCAAAGTCATTGGAGAAGTATTCTCCACCACCATCTGATCTTAGTTTCTTCAAATGTCTACCTGTTTGATTTTCAACTAATGCAAGATACCTTTTGAAACAATTAAATACTTCATCTTTATGTTTCATGAAGTATAAGACAGTCCACCTGCTATAGTCATCAATGAAGGACACATAGTACCTTGATCCAGATATGGATGGCTCCTTGCTAGGTCCCCAAACATCTGTATGCACCAATTCCAGATAATCTTCATGCATAAAACCTTTCTTGGTATAGGGCAATCTGTGTGACTTACCAAATTGACAAGCCCCACACTTGTATATCATGTGTTGCTTGGATACATTAGGTATCCCAAGCACACATTGATCCCTACTCATTTGCTTTAAGGTCCTCTCTCCAATGTGACCTAATCTCTTGTGCCAAATCTCCAATTCTGATAGGGTTTGATCTTTATAGTTGTACAAGGCAATATTCTTAGTGTCTTCAAGTTCAAAGGTAAACAATCTACCTGATTTTTCTCCCTTGGCTATCCTTCTGAATCCATGTTTTGGATCCTCCACATATGCACCATGTTGAGTGAACCTGACCTGTAGACTTTTTCCACAATCTGACCTACACTCATCAGATTCTTGGTGATTGTTGGAACATACAATACTCTGCTCAATAAATTCTGATTACCATCACTGGTTTTGACATTACCTACTTTAACAACTGAATGTTTAGTGTCATCACCTGTCTGCACTTGATGCTTGCCTTTGGGTTCTTCCAAATCAGAAAGCAATGCAACATTTCCAGCTACATGGTTAGAGCAACCTGAATCAATATAGAATAAGTGATCATCAGTGATACCTGACTTAGATGTCATATTCATGATCAATAGGGAGTCATCTTGCTCCTCTGTGTAATTGTTGTAATCCTTCCTATTTCTGTATCCACCTTGATAGTTGCCATTGTGATTGTAGTTGTTGTTATAATTATTGTTGTAGCCATGGTAGCCTTGAGATTGGTTGAATCTGCCTCTGCCTTGAGAGTATCCTCCTCTTTGGTGACCTCTTCCTTTTTGGTTCTTGTAGTTTTTGTAGCATTCATCTGTGGTATGATTAGACAAGCCACAAATATTGCATGGAGATTGGTTGTAGGGTCTCCCCCTACCTGACTTACCTCCTCTGCCTCTTCCTCTTGAAGATCTACCTCTCCCTGCATAGTTTGCTTGGGAGGTAGAGCCTTCTTCATCAACCTTCTTGCTTTTACCTTTGTCTTTTACCTTCTTATCAGTATAAAGGGCAGAGGGATTGTTACCTTTTGATTGCTCTCCATTCTTTGTGATCTTTGCTTCATGTGTAAAGAGTTGTCCAATCAAGGTTGTTAGATCAGGTGCTTGGATGTCCATGTATAAGTCCATTGCTGTGGTAAAGCTTTCCCACTTGTCATCTGCCTTTAGTCCATTTATCACTTGTCTGACTATTTGTTCTTCCTCAATCTCCTCTCCAACACTTGCAAGTTGGTCTGCAATATCCTTGACTTTGGTGACAAAATATGAGACTGATTGCTTTGATTGCTTCCTAAGAGTGGTAAACTCAATCCATAGCTGATTCTTTCTGGCCCTTGTGCTTGATGAAAAATAAGTTGACAAGGTTTCCCAAGTCTCTTGGGAAGTCTTACAATTCCTTACATGAGGTAAAAGAAAGTCAGATATAGAGTTTAAGAGATAAGACCTTGCCAAAGCATCTTTTGCACACCATTGGTTGAGCCTTTCATGTTCATCCTTTGTAGGTAGTCCTCTAGTCTTGAATGAGGGCAATTCCTCATCTCCTGATATGAATCCAAACAAGCTCCTTCCTTGTAGATAGGTCTTCATCCTTAGAGACCAAGCTTGGTAGTTGTTCCTGTCTAATTTTTCAATGAAGGAAGGGAAACCATCACCCATGATTACCTTATTTGCTCTGATACCACTGTTGGGAGTGATGGTTGGATGCACTCAGAAGATCAAGTTGGTGCTGCTAGACCTGCTTCACACCTGCCCTCCTTTGACTCCAGATATGTTTAGTAGACTCCTTGAGCTTCCAAATGATACCAAGAAACCATATATGTGCTTTGCAAATGTTATGAGTAATGATCAAATCAAGACAGACTACTTGTGACTTCAAAATCCTGAAAAACTTGCTATTTTGGTATTGACACCTGCTCAGTGTTATGCTCAGTGTGACCAGTGTAGTTACAATTAGCAAAATTCCTTCTAGAGATATTCTATTAGCTTAGTAAGCTCCCATTTGCAAGTGGAATGAAAGGAAATGATAAACTACACTCAGAGAAATCACTTTAGCAAAATAAGGTGTACCCCCGATTTTTTAGGAGACTTATAGTCACAGACCAGTGAGCACCCCGACTGAGATTTCTCTGTGATGGTTGATCCAATGGTCTTGAAACTTTGTAGGCGTATAGTAGACTTTGATCTGAATCCAATGCACTTTGAATCATCCAATTTGGTTCAGTAGATCTTGAGATATGCCCTGTTGAAGTTGACAGACTTGAAGAGTACACTCAGAGAATAACAGAGATGATCAATATGAGTATATGTATTAAATCTATTGATTGTACATTCCCATTGGCATGATATCTAATGCCCAATGGTACTCAGAGGTGTAGGCTATGGTATAGCACACACACACTCAAAGAATTACTCAGAAATGCCTCGGGAAGAGTGAAGGATACACGCGACTTTTTCCTTGTATCTTTTTATATAGATTGAGTGGGATTTTTGAATTTCAAATCCTAGTCAATCTCCTAGAATCTTGTACCTAAAAGTAAAATGAGATATTCTCTCAATCATTCATCTACTTTTCCACGACTTTCTCAAGTAGGTGAGTTTACAAGAGTGATTAAAGTCATATAGACTTTTACATGGGATAAAAGGTAATAACCAATAAGCATTGGTTCCTATGATCATTGTTTCATGTAGATATATCCTTCAAGAGTTCTAAGCTTTATGTGAAGCCAAGTCTTCCAAAGTTCCAATGTTCCAAGCCAATGTGTGTAGGCTTGTCTTGCACCAACACATTTCACGAATCTTCATATTCTAGGTGTCTTTGAGACACTTCATCCATCTCCTCCTTTGAATTTTAATGAAGCTTATAGAGAGTACATGTATGAAAGAAAAAATGAAAAATGTACTCAAAAATAAAGTGTAACACTCAAAGAGTCATTAGATCATGAAGTGGGAACTTTCATATATGGATTACAGTGAACTTGTTACACTTATGTGTCCCTCCAGTAGCTTTGATGTGAATTATTTCCCTATACATGCTAGAGGTCCTTTCCCCATGTAACTGCATATACATGATATACTCATATGTCATGGTACTTTGTACTTAGGGATTCACCTATATCTTTCACTTCACTCATTCACATACTATTGATCAGCTATTGATAGAGAACTCTTTTGGTCATCTATGTCTCTATCCTTTGATATCCTCCTTTGCTCTTGTGTGTAGTTCTATTGATGCTTCATCACCCACTCACACACCCAAGAATGGTATGAAAGCAAGCTTAGCTCCTTATCAAACCATTGGTTTTTTTGCATCAGCACCATGCGAATTGATTCAAGAGCATAGAAGAACAAATTTCAGTGCTCCAAGATCATTTCCATCAGGTGCACCTAGGGATTCACCCCTTTTGAAGCCATTCCTATAGTTAGATCTACCATCAGAGTTACATTTTGTGAGTTGCACTCCAACTAAAGTTCATATCTTGCTACTTTTGAGTTCTTTGGTACAATGGAAACCAATAGTTACTTTTTTGGAATGCTTCAAGCTGAAGATAAGCTTGATGGGATCAGCTATCCAATGTGGTCTTACATGATGAATCATGTTCTTGTTGCAAAGTAACTATGGAACATAGTGGTAGATATCAACAAGTGGCTCGAAGGTTCTTCTACTATGCAACCTGTTGTCATACATTCAAGTCCCTCTTTGAGAATAGTAACTATACCTTCTCCACCTATTCAAGAACACCTTAGATGGGATGAAAGGGATGCTCAAGCTCATGCATTGATTTCCCTTTTTGTGAAGTGGCATAATGTTTCACACATTTGCCATGCACTACTTCAAGACAAGCTTGGGATACACTTGTTTCTTCATATCCGTGCATAATAAAGCACATGTTGACTACTTGAGAAAGAAACTTGAATATGTATGGTTGAAATGGTTCATTGGATGTATATGTTACATACATCAAGGATTTGAAAGAGCAATTTTCAAATGTTTATGAGATCATTCTGGATGCATCGCTCATTTATATACTACTCAAAGGATTGTCATAATTTTTTTGCTCCTAAATTTTGTTTGGTTGCAAAAGTAAATCCAAATATGTATAGTTTTGACATGTTTATGTCTCTTTCTTTGCAAGACAAGCTATCAAGAGTGCATAAGAAGTGGTTTGCTTGAGGGAACGCAAGCACTTGCTATTGCACAAAAGGAAAAAGGCAATTATAGTTCAGCTTTGGGTTCATCAAAACCAAAGCCTCACTCTTCCTCTTCCACTTCCTCCTCTCTTGATGGTGATATGTAAAAGAATAAAAGATACATGTATTATTGGAAGGCTAGACATACCAGATGAATATAAAAAGCTTGTCAAGCATAATGAAAAGAAAAAATAATATGGCATGTCTATTGTGGAGAATACATCTAATGCAAAGAATAATGAAGCTAATGTTGCTCAAGATGTTTTGGCTTGTGTTGTTACACATTATTATGATTCATAGTCACATTCGACATGTATGATTGTGAATGAGGCTAATTCAATCGTTTTTTTTATGATGGGTATTCAAAGTATATCACTTCATGCAAAAGATTTTTTTGCATCTTTGAAAGATGCACCCAAGGGAGGACATGTTGTATGTGCAAAGAATGCTTCTGATCCTATTATTGGAGTTGGAGAAATGTAGCTTACGGCTTTAAATGGAGGTTTTGTTACTCTCAAGAATGCATTGTACATACTTGATATCAAGAAAAACTTGATTTTGGTTCCTACTATTGTTAGTGCCAAACTTCATGTACAATTTTTTGATAACAAATGTATGGTTCATGTTTTTATTACTTGGATACATATAAGAGAGTTTCCTTGAATGCCTTTCTTATACATACTTCTTACATGGCTGAAAATGGACTTATGGCATGCTCATTTTGGTCATTTGAACTTCAATAGTTTGCGTTACTTACAAAAGAAGGATATCATTATTGGTTTGCCAACCCTTAATCCATTTAAAAGCATACATGTGAAGGTTGTATACTTGGAAAAATGCATCATTCACCTTCCCAAGGATTGTGTTACACATGCGACACAAAAAATGCAACTTGTTCATAGCGATGTATGTGGTCCAGTCAAGACTCCATCTTTTAGCAAGCATGTATACTATTGCCTTCACTAATGATGCAACATGTCATACTCGGGTGTATCCTATGAAAGCAAAGAATGGGGTATTCTCTTTCTTAAAGTACTTTTAGCTATGATCGAAAACTTTTGTGGCAATAATCTTTTGACTTTTTGCATAGATATGGTAGTGAATACATGTCACATTAATTTAATGCTTTTCTTTGTGAAAGATGTATTGTGCAACAATGCACAATGCCATATAAAACTCAACAAAATGGTGTTGTGCAAGAATGGAACACTTCTTGAAATGGCACAAATTATTGTTAAAAGAAAAAATCTTCCAAATAAGTTTTGGATGAAAGTAGGCATGCATGAAAACTATGTATTGAATCATTGTTATACACAATCATTGAGATTGATCACACCTTATGAGGCTTGGAATGAACAAAAACCAATGTTTATTCATATGTGCATATTTGGTTGTTTGACATATGCTCTTGTGCCTTGATGTCACAAACTTGATGAAAAGGTCAAGAAATATATATTTGTTGGATATAGTACTGAGATTAAAGGTTATCGCTTATACCATCCATTGATGAACAAAATTATTGTAAGTTGAGATGTGGTATTTGCTAAAAATTTAGCTTATAATTTACTTGAATGTGTGTTTCAACTAGCAATTAGCTCATAAGATGTGTTTGATACACTCATACCTTTGTTTCAAAGTGGTGTGCTTGTCTATGGCCATGTACACCATCCAAATGAGGTTCAAATAGCTAAAAATTTTCAGCCAATGACTAAAAATCTCAAAATTTGTATAGAAATATGGTTGAACAATTCCAACCAAAGATGGTTGAAAATATCAAAGCAATCATGGCTAAAAATTTTCAAAATTTGCAACCACACATGGCTGAAATTTAGCATGATATTCAAGCCACTTTGATGTATATTTTGATGATATATTACATGAGGAACCCATGTCTATCAAGGATGCACAATCTATGCCAAAATGGTTGCAAACGACATTGCAAAATAGCAAGTTGAGTGCTCCTTTACTTGTGGTAGAACAAGATCAAGCTCTCACCATGCATCAAGTGACTTTGTGGATGTACCTCTTATTGAAACCGCATGTAATGAAGAGCCACTCACTTTTGAAGATGCATGTAATTATTCAAATCGGATGAGTGCCATGCAATTAGAAAATGGATTCTACTCATAAAAATTGTACATGAGATTTACGTGACTTTCCAAAAGACAAGAATGGCACTGGCACTAAGTGGGTTTACAAGATTAAAAGAAATTTAGATGGTAACATTGACCGTTACAAAGCTAGACTTGTTGCAAAAGGTTATGCGCAAAAATATGGCATAGATTATGAGGATTCTTTTGTACCTACTTTGCACATGACTATAATCATTCTATGATTGCATTGGATGACCAATTTTGTATTCGTTGAGGGGGAAATTATTGTGAATCAAGCAAAGCATATTAAGAAATTACTTCGGACTTTTGATTTTGATGATTGAAAGTCTATTTCAACACCAGTGGAAACATGATTTAGGTTCTCAATTGAAGATGCAAATGATGCATTTGATAATTCTGATTATCAAGAAGCTATGGGATGTTTGATATATGCATGTATCACAAGGTTGGACATATAGTAGGAAATTTCTCAATTGTGTTGATTTCTGCATAGCCCTAGCACTAAGCATTAGGAAGTGGTAAAGTGTGTATTTAGATTTCTCAAAGGTGCTTTGATTTTGGGTCTCTTTTATGGAAGATGCTCATCCATGCTTGCGTGTTTTTACACATAGTGATTGGGTTGGTTGTTATGATATATTGGTGTCCACTAATGTTAATTACTTTTCCTTGGGTGATCATGCATATGTTGGTTGAGTAAGAAGTGACCTATTGTGGCCACATCAAGTTGTGAAGTTGAGCACACATCAATGTTCACAGCTACAATGGATTGTATATGGTTGAGACTCGATATTTCTTTAGTATATGTGCCTACATAAGGTAATGTGGTAGACATATTCACCAAAGCTCTTCCACATAAAAATTTTGAAGCTTTTTGCAAAGCTTTAGGCTTGCTACATAATGGGCGCTAATCCATCACTCACTATATGTGTTTCACGTCATTCACTCCAGGTGGTTTGTCACTCTTATGTGTCCCCCGAGTAGCTTTTATATGAGTCGTTTCCCTATACATGGGCATTTTTTACTCTAGTGTCGGCTAGTGGTTTTTCCCAATGTAACCACATATACATGATATACTCATATGTGGTGGTATTTTATACTTAGGCTTTCACTTATAGCTCTCACTTCACTCATTCTCATACTACTTATCATGTACTGACAAAGAACTCTTCCATTCATCATGTGCCTCTACTTCGATCTCCACCTTCACTCTTTTGTCTACTTCTATTCATGCTTTGTTACCCACTCACACATGCAGTAGAACTTTCCAAGATCATCGAGTGAGATTTCAATCTTTTAACCATGCATAATGCCTCGCTTTATATATTTGAAGAGAGGAAAAAAAATCCAATATGGGATAATTCTCAGGAAAAAGTATGAAAAAGAATTCAAATAGAAAAAGCTCTTCAATACAAATATGGAGATACATACATATAGATGTAGAAATGAGCTACAAATTCCGATAAAGATAGGAGTAGGATATCATATCTTCAATACCCCGTCCATAACTATTTTTAAGTGACTAAATGTTCCAAAGGTCGATAAAACAATGAACCAGATCTTGTAGAGAATCCAAAAAGTATATCCTCCATATAAAAATTTAGCAAAAAATAAATAGAGAGACTCCATGAAAAATGTCATCATGCACTCAAAAATAATATCCAACATATGCATCCTCCATATACTTTGACTTCCACTATATGGATCTATTAAATGCTCCATATTTTTCTAGAAAGATATACAGATGAAGTGGAATCAATTTCAAAAACATCATCACAGTATCAAGCTAGCACCAAGACTTCATGCGATCCATGTAAGAAGGAACCTTCAATGCCTTCGTTGTCGCTAAGATAGAATGTAATTTTTACATAGATGAAACATAGATCATGAAGAAATAAATTGTAATAGTGTACAAAGAGAAAATAACAGAATTGTGTGTATGTAAGTGTTCTAATTGACTTAAGCTCCTTGTGTGCACAAAGAAAGGGTTGCAGGCAAGTATAAAATGGGTGCTCCACGTGTGTTTCTGGTCTAATATTTGACTTGCTTACTTCATCCAAAAAAGAATATAGATCATGATAGATGTTTGATGACATGGAATGTAAGCTAACGTTGAAAAAAAGGAAGTGTGCAAGCAAGCTTTTGTCCATGCCACATGAAGATGTGATTGATCCTTCAAAAGATAATATTTATGGAAGATGTGTTTGTTACTATTAGTATCCATGTGAAAGTCCAAATGGTCATTGGACACTTTATATGTATTCTTTAATAAAACATATAATGGTTTGATCAGCCACTGACTCTAAGTTTGACTGCATTTGTACGACCTAAGAAATATGTGTTTGCATCTATGTATTGTGTGTTTTGTGTATTCTGCACCCCTTGTGTACACTACTGTGTGCGGAGCTGGAGTTCGGGTTTCTACAGTTCGGGTATCGTTGTGGAGCTCTCAAGAAGGACAGTGTACCATCATGCATCACCAAAGAAAAACTTCACTAGTATCAAAGCATTTCGACATAAAATATTTGTTCCTTTTGTGCGAGCGAAGCGAGCATGCACCCGCCCACCCAAGGCCTTCTTCAAGGCTTATGACAAAGGTGGCAATGAAGGCATAAACATTGGCATACCTTGTCATCCGAGTCACTGAAGTCACCATTGATGCCATTGGTTGTGCACAAGGAAGGACCCGATCAAGGAAGACAAATGTTCTCGGTAGTTCTCGAGAGGTCACCCATCCCAATATTGTTCCCCATGGAGCTCAATTAACCGACAATCTCTTTCCACTAAGCTACACCCTTGAGGTGTTTGAAAAAGGTAAAAGACTAAGTTTAACATTACCTTGAGCATGTTTTGGCCCCAAAGCTTCATTCTTTGCTTTCAAAGCCTGTTTTGAAACATTTATGGGGTGATTCTTGGAGCCATTTTGGAGTGCTTTCATGCATAGTTCTCTTTACACAGGTTCAAGAACATCAAGAATAGTGCTCTTTGTACTTCTTCGACAATGAATGTTCACCTTTTGGGGCTAGGTTTTTAGCCACACCAGTAAATCTACAGGTTTCTTGAAAGGTTTTAGTTGTGGTGGGAGCAGACACCGCAAGTCTATGCAAGTTTTTTAGCCTAAAGAACGGAGTTGACAGACACTCGTAGGTGTTTTTGGCCAGTGTTTGGGCTATGAATTCAACCTTTCAATGCCATTTTACTGCATAAATTGAGCACATACACACTATGTATGCTTTTGTGGATATGTATGCTTTTGTGGATACCACTTATGTACATCCATGTGGTTATTGATATAGCGGTTATGTTTTTACATAAAGCTTTTTACATTTGATCAAGAGGGTTGTGGTGAGGTTTTCTTACCTAGGAGATACCCAAATGCCAGGGTCTCTTCGGTGTTGCAACTAGAAGACTTACCTAGCCTCTCCATAAGAGATGTATGATAGTTGTTCATAGGTGCTCGGTAAGCCTAGTTGGCATTTCTGGGTAATTGATTATATGCAATGGAGTAAGTGATTCATTATGCAAGTTAAAATGTCAGTATTTGCAATTTTATGAGGTTTTGACACTGGTCATATGATCATTTTGCAAAGGATACTCTGGCAAAATTTTTCAAGATTTTTTGGTTTGTCAACTATACGGTGGTCCATTTACTCCTTGATACACCTAAGACTGTTGAATTTTTCATAGAATCTAACACTTGGTCATCCTTCTTTGAGCCTTAGTGGTGTAGACATTGCGTTTGCGGTGGGAGTTGTGAGCAAATATATGTCAAATCTTGGCAAGCAACATTGGGAAGCAGTCAAGATGATTTTGAGATATTTGAGTGGCACTAAGGACGAGTGTCTATGCTTAGATAGAGAGAAAGCATCCATTATTGGTTACACAGATTCTAACTATGCTAGTTGTGTAGACAATCATAAGTTTACGTAAGAGTACATTTTTCATTTTATTGGAGGTGTTATCTCTTGGAGATCTCGTCTTCAAGAATGTATAGTTGTTTCCACCACAAAGGCAGAGTATGTTGCAGCAAGTGAGGCATGTAAGGAAGCACAATGGCTTTTTCTTCTTGCTTGTGATATGGGTGTACCTTAGCATGTACCTCGTTTGCTCAGTGATAGTCAATGTGCCATTGCATTGGCTAAGAATATGGTCCATCATGCAAAGACCAAGCACATTTATGTGCGATATCACTTCACTAGAGATTGCCATTAAGCGCATTATTCTTGAGAAGGTTCATACTCGAGATAGTGTTGCAGATACTTTGACTAAAGCTCTACCACAGGATAGCCTTCGACATTGTTGTCACTTGATGGGGGTTACTTGATTCATCATCTTACACAGTTACTTATATTCTATGTAACATGCCCATCAGGTGGGAGATATAGTTTGTATACTTATGCTTAGGTATTCATTATCATTCTTTATTTTTTCTCTCATAGTCACTTTGGCCATATTGGCCTTTAGTGGGAGATTGTTACCATTAGTGTCCATGTGACAGGCCAAATGGCCGGACATTTTTGTATATGTTCTTTAATCAACATATAGTTTTTGGTCAGCCACAGACTCTAAGTTTGACTGCATTTGTACCACCTAAGAAATTTGTGTTTGTGGTCTGTGTATTGTGTGTTTTTTGTGAATTCTATGCCCCTTGTGTGGATATTATGTGTGGCACTGGAGTTCGGGTTTCTACAGTAAGGGTATCATTGTAGAGCTCTCGAGAAGGAGAGTGTACCATCGTGCATCACCAAAGAAATACTTCAATGAAAGGCCAATCAAACATCACTAAAAATGTGTAGAGAAAAGAGAAATTTGGTGATGTAGGACTATATTCATGAAGTATGAGATTGTGTGCCATTTAAAGTGGCATGGCCTATCCAAGAGAATGCCAATATATCAATAGATCCTCAAAATCATATATAAACAAAATACATACTTGTTTGACACCACTAGAAGCAACAAAAAAGACAAATAATGTAATCAATGTCATGACTTATAAGATGACTAGTTGATGTGTTACCATCATGCTGCAAAGCCTCAATGCAATGCCAATGGTTTTGGAAAGTACAAATGCAACAAAGTTAAAGTAATAAAGAGTGAATAAAAGCACCTAGATGGATCATCTAGGTGTATCATTTGTTGAGGTGCAATATGCAAATCTTATAAGGGAGGCTATAGACAACTTGTCCACCAATAGAGCCACCAAGAAGGTCTTTGCAAAGAGGCTACATTATCAAGCATAAGGAGCTCTAGCAAGATGGTGCTTGGAGCCATCGAAATGTCACAAAACATGTGTTGATTAACCATTGATGCCATGAAATCTACCACTCATAGTGCTTGTATCTTCCACACGTGTTTATAAACACTTCCAAACTATGAGATTAATCATCAATCCCACCAAAATGGCCACAGAAGCCTTTCGAAGTTCGTCAAGAAGAGGATGGGAAGCTACCAAAAGAGAGGTAGAAAGAAGGTGAAAGAAAATTGGAAAAACAACATTCAAAAATGCTTCAAAAACATGATGATGATAACAAAATCTCATCTTGATGATGAAGAAGCAGCAGCACCAAAATCACAACACCAAGATTGCCATGACCACCTCTAAGAGTGCCACCAAAAATGATCGACCACTTGTAGAGTTGTGACACCATGTAGAGAGCACACACCCAAAAGAAAAAATGAAAATGTACATAGAAAGAGTGTGAGAATCAAAGAGTGAGTAAACCATAAAATGAAAAAACTCACATATAGATTAGAGTGATCTTACTAAGAACAATATCAAGATTCTAACTAAGTGTAAAATGAAGTGAGGGCTTCACTTTATAAATTTGGAAAGAGGATGCTCTAAAAAAAATCTATTGTGGGATTATTCTCATGAAGGGATGATGGAGAAGAAATTGAATGTAAAGGGCTTCCAAATACACCTAGATTACTATAAAACAGAGATGCATTCATGTAGATGCAATAGAAATGAGCTAGGAGCCTAGATGAAGATAGAGGTAGAACATCATTTCTTCAACAACACCTTCCATTCTCCCATTCTCTCTTAAGATCTATGGTATAGGACCTTGTTTGAGGTTGTCAATGGTTGGAGACTCAATAAAGTGGATTTTGCTTCTTCAATGCAAGTAGTGGGTACTTCAAAGTCCTTGAGAAAGCATCCATTTTGAGCAACTCTCAAAGGTTCTATTGTAAGGATTTTGGAAGGGCCTTCTCAATCCACTTCTTGATCACGTACCTCTCTAAGATTATCACTGAGTTCTTGCTACCAATGACCATGCCCTAGCCATGATTCTTAAGAACATCTCCCCTATATATAGTTTCACAATTTTAAGATCCTCCAATATGCATTCAATGGATTCGAGTAGCTTGAAGGATTTGGTGAAGGTGGATTCAAGTCCCTCGATTGTAGAGAAATAATCTTTTTCATATTGGCTCTACCATGTGTCAACCATCCCTTTGAGCCTTGACAAGAAAACCAAGACTACTTTGTCTTGTTGATGTTGCAATCCTTTGCCCTTATATGGTCATTTTAGCATCAGCATGTATGGTCATTAGCATTTTCATGGAGTCACCCTAATAATAAGAAACTTGATATTAATGTGCAACAAGATGAAAGATCTTTTATTTTCCTCATCGGGTCCCCATTTTCAGTTGAAGAAAAAGATGCTTCAACAAAGGTGGAAAAAGTCTTTGCGATCTTTTAAGGAAGTGAATTGGCCAAAAACACTTCCTCAACATTTGTTTCTTCAAAGAGTAAAGATGGAAGAGAGACTCTTGGGGGCATATAGTAATATAGAACCGTTCATGAATGATAGCTTTTCATTGTGTCCTTTATGGGGCTCAAAGGTCCTTTGATTTCAGTTTAAGAGTGTATCATAGCTCTTAAGTCATGTTGTCTAAGGGCACCAAAACTAATGGGAATCAAATAATTGAATGAGATTAATTGTGATTAGAAACAAATCAACCCACGTTAGTTTAAAAGATTCTAGACCAATGGGGAGGGTCGGACAAGATGGTCTAGATCAAGGTTGAAGGTTAGAATGGAGGATCTTGACCAAGGCAAAAGAAATGAATGAGAGGTTCTAGACCAAGGTTAAGCAAGAGGGCTAAAGGGATGTGGTTGAGATCAACAATGTTGTATAGGACAATGGACAAAGAAATCTAGCAAACAATGTGGTTTCAAAATCAGACGAGTAGCTCAAGTGTTTCGTGATCCGACCAAGTAAATGTATGAACTACGCACAAAATCAATATAGGTACTTGAGCGCAATTTGCACTAGATCCAATAGTCTTGACCTTGCTTATAATCCCAAACAACAAAAAGTCAGTAGAACAAAAGAGTATAAGGCAAGAGAACAATAGATTCAAGATACAAATTATGGAATGGTCAAAATCATTTCCAAATAGAAGAACAATAGAGCTAATTCAATGCGTACATCTCACACACTTATCTCTAGAAGTGTTCAACACCAGCTAAGCTAGAATCCATCATGCCAACTTAAGAACGCCTTTCATTCCTTTAAGTCTAGAGAAGTAGATTAATAGTTGATTGGTTTCCTATTGTCCCTTCTATGCAAACTTGGTTCTCTTGGTCAATGCCTCTCTTCTTTAACTACTCAAATATCTACATTTGTCATCCCCATTTGCTCCATGGCATGCCACTTATATAGGCACTTGCCCTAGATATTTGGAAGGATGCGAGTCCAGGAGGATTGGGGTTTTGTCATTATCATTCTTAGGAAAGGGGAATACCCAGATTTTCCCCACCTTGTTTCAAGATAGTTTGGTGACACTGATCTGCTCTAATCTGCGATACGATAGCATCTCATCATCCATTGCAGACCATGGTCAATGGTCCTCATCTAAAGTGATATGACACATCTGAGTGGTCCACTTGGTCTTCCGACTAAGCAAAGGCAGTCTAGAGTGCCTGCTCATTCCATGGTCCAGTGTGAAGAAACGAAAAGGAAAAGCTCTTTTGGAAAGGCATATGGTTTCACTAAGTACACAACTAAAAGTGGAAACTAGAACATACAAGAATTTTTGTTCTCCAATATGCCACCATCTTTCTATTCATCTAACTCCAATTAGAACCAATCATCCCATCTATGTATCCTCATTTGTAGAGTTTATCTTGCAATCCTTCAACAAAAGGAACATCCTCCATGTTAATAATCCAAAGGTCGCAATGCATAGCACCGAAACTCTTGATCTGTGAATTAATTTCTTGCTTGGATAAACTCTACAAATGAGGATACAAAGATGGGATGATTGGTTCTAATTGGAGTTCAATGAATAGAAAGGTGGTGGCATAAGAGAACAAAAATTCTAATATGTTCTAGTTTCCACTTTTAATTGTGCTTCATGAAACCATGTGCCTTTTCAAAGGAGCTTTTGTTGTGAATTAATTTCTTGCTTACTCTTCTACACTTAAATACGAATGATTGCAAAGGAGCTAGACCAAAATTTGTGGACAATGTTATCTTTTGTCAGTTCTTTTTATTTGTGAGATGAAATAGGTGAATGACATTTTTACCATCAAATGCTTAACACAATAACAACTAAAAACTTGGTATTTAGGGCTGAGATATATTTTTTAAAAAGCGGCATTTTTACCATATAACACTGATCTTTAAGTCCTAATATAAAAACACCCAAAAAGTACTGGTGTGATGTGAGAAATACATCCATGGGACTACAACTACTGAATGGTGGTGCTGATGAAGGATGGTAGACAGAGACGTCATTGGAACAAGGCGACTGTTTACTAGTTCAGTCTCAATGAGCAGTGATATTCCTGTCATGATGATTCCATCTAAATAGGCTGGAATGAATCACGTACAATATCTTTTCCATTGTCAAAACATGAACCTGTATCGATGCAAAAACCATCAGGTTTTTTCCCGCTGCAGTGAGTGATAAAATCTCTAGATCAAGCTTGACGACTTCATCAAAGAAGAACAGTACAGTGTACTCAAGTTATAGACCCTTGTCCACAATGTAGTCCTGAAGTTATATACTCTTTTGGAACTTGTACTATACATCAAGACCCACTGAAAACAGCTTGGCTGACTCACTTCGTTCATGCCATCTTCTCAATATGAAAACAACACCTGTGTCTGTTGCAATTTGATAAGCTACACAAGTATCTCCTTAGCAATAGTTGCATGATGCATCTTTCGAGGACCATGAAATGAGTTTCTTAATTTCCAATGGTAGTCAGTACACTCTTTCAAAGAGTCAACACCTTTGACAAGCAGTAACATGTTTCCCAGCAGAGTTAGGCAAAACCTTTCCCAGCAGTGTTACCTGCATGCTATAATTTTAGGTCACTGAAAAGAGCTGACTGCAGAATTAGGCAAAACCTTTCCCAGCAGTGTTACCTGCCAGGCAGTATAATACTTCAAGAGATCCATACTCGCAAGTTCTCAAGAATTTTGTCTCACATACACACCTAGTAGGAACATAAGCACACCTAGTAGGAGTCTTTGGGGTATTTTAGTCCTTGCTCCATAAGAATGGTATAGAAATTTCTACAAATTCAGTAGCCATCAACGGATCCTGAAAACTAGAAACCAGCCAATGGAATGTGAGCAAAAACATGCATGCTTCATAATCACGGGAAAGCTATTTCCTTCAAATCCATTAGATAGCGAAAAATTCTGAAAACTAGACCCCTGAAAATGAAGGGTGGTGAAAGATATTTTTAGTAACAGGCTATAATAGCCCTCAATAAAAGAAAAGGACTGCCCTTCAAATATGAGAAATTTCTCAAGCAACTTGCAATAATCATGTATGTATTATCATTTTAGACACAATACTATTAATAAGGCTCACCAAGCTAACTCTAATCACACAAAAATGGACTGCAAATGTTAAATCTAAGATGGCATGATGTCAGCATCTTGTAGAGAACTGATGTCCATTCATCAACCAATCAAGGGCAACAGTCAGATGTAAAATCAAAAACATCTGTATGTACACACACCTGTACGCTATTTGTCGGCTTTACGCTCAGAAAACTGGACTTATGTATTAAATACAAGAACTTAATTCAAACGAAGATTAGAAGCTTGGAAAAAGCTTCATAATGTAAAATCTTGTTGGCCTTATTTCCTTTCCTGCTTGTTTTACGTATAAGAGAACATGTTCTTGTAGGTGAACACCCACTTGGGCAAATCTGGCCAGAAAAAAATCACTCATTTTAATCTGTACATAAAGAGGTATCTACACAGGGTTCACCGTATAATTTTCAAAAGCTTTCCTGACTTGTAATCACACTCATAAGGATCCTGCATCTAGGAAGAAAAACCAAATCATGATTTGACAGTTAGTCAATGCTGCTGCTTCCACGCAAACATCATGGCATTAGTTATGCTAACACACTTCTCAGATTGGTCCTGGCTCATGATATTCTCGATGTGCAAACTGATGCTTCCAGCTCAAATACTTTTCAGTTGTCCATCTGGAGAAACCCGCCTAGTAGCTGTTCTCATTGTTACAAACTCCTCAGCAGCAGATGGATGTATCCCCACCTGCAATTATGGAACAGTTTACGAATAGTTTGAGACCGAAGAAAAATTGATAAGGAACACTCAAACATTGTATCAGACCAATCAGATACAGAAATCTTACAGTAGCATCGAGTTGAGCTTTTGTTGCATTGCACTTCAAAGCGACTGCTATGCCCTGCCAGAAATTGCTCTCTTCAATACCTGCAACATTAAATCATGGAGAAATATATATGTATAGCAACCAATAAACTATCCACCTGCATTATCTCAGGAGCATCTGGACCACACATTGCAGCACCTAACACCACCTGTGTCTCCGCATCAACAATAAGCTTCATAATAGTTTTTTCCTGACGCCTGAAGCAGCAAAATTTTAAAAGGACGTGTATTTAAAATAGCAACAAAACTAGATTGTGAACTTGTGACAAAATAGTTTAACAATGTTACAACAACAAAGTACTTAATTGTTGACTTGTCCAGCATGCAACACCAAGAATTAACAGAAACAGTGAAGGGAAACAGCAGGCAACAATTGCCCAAAATTACCCTGATACTGTGTTCTTCATAGGTGTGAAGCTTGAGGTGAAGACAAGTATGTCATTCTTTGCCTTGGCAATCGCCTCCTGTTCTGACATTCCCACAACAGAGAGGGGAGGTATACTGCATTAGACATAAAAAAGTAAGATAGCTTTTTCACTTAAACTGAAAATTATTTTAACACGAACCTCATTAATTCAATTTTTGAAGGCATCTAGACAATGCTGGTACATATAGCATGTAACCAGAATAGTTAAGAAGCATTAACTGAATCAGTTCCACATTAAACCATATAGACAATGAGCAGAACAAATTTCAATGGAAGTCCCCCCCAAAAAAGAGAAAAGAAAGGGGGGGGGGGGGGGGGGACACATAAAAACAAAACAACAACAACAACAAAATCCCCCCCAAAGAAAAGGGAGGGAGGAGGGGGGACACACACAAAAACAAGACAACAACAACAAAAGCCCCCCCAACAAAAAAGAGGGGGGAGGGGGACAAAAAAAAACAAAACACACAACAAGAGCAACTCACCAGAAAACAGCACAAGGGACATTTTCATAGTCTGGCTTCATTTTCTGTCCCCCAAATAAGGTTTTCTGCATGGAAACAAAATAAATCACAACTAAGCTCAACACTTAATCTGAGGTACAAAAGGATTAAAAAGTGAATCATAAATGAACAACATACAGCCAGACATGTTCCCTCCATCAACGCCACTGGGGTTAAGTTTATTCGGTTTGTTACATCTCCAACAGCCCAAATGCTAGGAATATTTGTTTGAGAGTATTCATTGACCTGTAAAACCAGTCCATCCACTTTAGCACACACAATAGGAAATCAACCTCTATAAAAGTTATGTGATAATCAAATTATAATGTCATGAACCTTTACAGCACCATCTTTGAGCAGTTCCACCCCTACAGCACTCAAATTGAGCCCATTTGTATTTGGCTTTCTGCCTGCATTAATCCATATGAAAGGAAAATGTTAAATTTCAATTTTAGTATGAACAGTAAAACGTTAAGTCCACAGAAAGAGATGTCCCTCACCAACTGCCATTAGCACAACATCAGTCTCAATTTCTTGACCTTTGTCAGTATAAGCCTTAAGTCCACCTTCAACCCTTTCAATCTACATACAATGGAAGTTGTAGTCTCAAAAAGCACAAGAGTAATCCTCAACGTTATCACGATTACAATTAAAAAGTGCATCACAATTGACTTACCTTGACTATGTTTGTTTTAGGATGTAGATTGATAGCCCGACCTTCCAAGTTTTTAGCCACAACATCACGCATCTCATCATCAAACCCTCTGTGGCAACCAATATGTATTACCTTCATACAGTCATATTAATCTAAACTTATGAACAAAAGGCAAGAAAAACAAGCAAAAATACATCAGTGAACACAATGAGCAACAACAACAGAACAAGTCAAAGCATAACGAACACAAAGCATAAGGTAGCCAATATGCTAGAAATGACGACTTCTATGACTATCACCTTCCTACCCTGGCAGGTCTTACTTTTAGTCCAAGAGATTAAAATATCCATTCGTGAGAATAACAAGATGCTTCTGTTAAGGCACAGCATCCACAATACATTTATTCTTTAAGGTCCTCATGACTATAATTCATTGGATGCACAAAAGAAGAAGGAAGGCCTCAAAGCTTCTTAATAAATCACAAGAACTCTGCATGTAAAACAAATGAAATAAATTCTTTCATATGATTCTCACCATATGTTCAATCTTGAGAATCGAAGTAAAAGTCAATAATTACGTTAATTCTGGTATTACTAATATTAGTTGCCAGCTTTAACCCAAGCTTCTGAGCAACAAAGATTTTGGATAGCTTCAAACAAACACCATAATGGAGACATTGTCTTCCACGAGTACAGAAACTGAACCAAAACCTTGTAAATACCTGAGTGGAGCTTCTTTTCTGTAAAAGAGATCAACTTTTGAGCCCATGCCATTGTAGATGCCGGCAAATTCAACGGCAATATAACTGTAAAGGCAATGAGACATTATAGGCAGACAAAAATTAAATTTATAACATAAAACTGAGCACAAAATAAACCTCCAAAAACAAAGGTCACAGTATTAACACACTGCTCATACCCGCCACCCACAATGACTGATCTGCGAGGAAACTCCTCCAAGCTTAAAGCATTGTCAGATGTTATGGCTAATTCCTGAAAAGAAAGGGATAAAAACAAGGCAATAATCAGATTAGAATGGGATCAGCATGCACTAGTTACTTGTAGATGATGAGATAGTAGTGCCCACAGTACTGAGGTTGGCCCCTTCAAGCATTGGATAATCCCACTCAGTTATTAATTAAAAATGAACATCTATGTCACAATGACATGCACCCACATTACTTTCAAGGCCATGTTCCAGTGACCTAGGTGTTCAAGTTTAGGCAGATTTGTTAGTTTCACAAAGTATCTGCATACCAGGCTTGACCATTACAATAGAGACAAATAGGTAATGTGATGAGTTCATTCTTCCTTGAACATGAAAGTCACAATGACATGCACCCACATTACTTTCAAGGCCATGTTCCAGTGACCTAGGTGTTCAAGTTTAGGCAGATTTGTTAGTTTCACAAAGTATCTGCATACCAGGCTTAACCATTACAATAGAGACAAATAGGTAATGTGATGAGTTCATTCTTCCTTGAACATCTATGTCACAATGACATGCACCCACATTACTTTCAAGGCCATGTTCCAGTGACCTAGGTGATCAAGTTTAGGCAGATTTGTTAGTTTCACAAAGTATCTGCATACCAGGCTTGACCATTACAATAGAGACAAATAGGTAATGTGATGAGTTCATTCTTCCTTGAACGTGAAAGTCAAATGATATCCTCTTGTACACTGGCTCTATGTGCCATTTGTCCATACTACCTTCATATAAACTCATTTTCCAGTTCATAATTTAAACTGGGATCCAATTTCGAGTAGATTTGTGAATTTCTCAAAGGACTTGCATACCAGGGCTTTATCATCATAATAGAGACAAAAAGGGAATGGCTTCAATCCATTCTCATCATATACAAGTTCGGGTCCGGTTTTCATTTGAATCACATAACTTCAACACCTGAAAGGCATGTTCAACAAGAAGTGAACATCCTTTGTTTTAATTATTTACAACAAGTCTTGAGCTCTTAATTTGTACTAATCAAATCAAGAAGCAGATCACAAGAAGGGGAAGGAAGAAATAAAAAGGCTCATGAACCTCTCATCTTCAGGGCGGGGAGCCCGTAAAAGAGGTTGGCAAATATACAACAATTGATATAGAGACATAACGAAAACAGAGGCAACATGAAGAATAGAGTGCACATAAGAGAGATGTAAAGAGCCACCATCCATGCTCCAAATATATCATTACATTGCAAAGCTTGAAGATACAATATAGCATATAAGATAAGCTTTAATATACAAGCTGTCTATGAGCTCCAAGAACCCCCTATGGCTGAAGTAAGAACTCCCCAAAAGTAACTACCTAAGTAATCACAAGAAAGAAGATAATAGCTGCTGCTCACCTTGAAGTTGATGAAGAAAATTGAAATGCAGCTCCACATCCTCCAAGTTGAAGGAATTCACACCTCCAATCAAGCTCTTGAAGAGAACACCCATAAGTGATGATAATACAAGACCAACTTATGGTCTTTATATAGATTTGTGCCTCATAACTGTTACTCACAAAAAGCTAACGAAGAATATATCTCCCCCAGCTTTGTTTTATCACAATTTCTTAAAATAGATATGCATGAGTTTTTTTAAATCCTATGGGCTTCAGTAATCATCATTGGATTATTGCTGATGTCACAAGCGTCTTTGCAAGATATTGCCACATATCAAACTTGCTTTTCAATACATAAAGTGCTGTTCACAATACAACCTAAGTTCTAACATTAGGTTCAACTTTTGACCTTGATTTTCATGTCAAACACAAGTGTTACATATGGTTGGATCTCATCAAGCTCTACAAGAATACGTGATAAAAACTTTAGCAAGTATTTGACCATCTTTGACCAGTTTGAACAGCCTTTGACTATCAATTTTAGTGCCTTTGACCGCTAGTGGAAGGTTGACCCATTTAATATGTTTTCATGATTTTGCTGACAAAAGCTTTTTATTGTTTCCTTGCAACCTGCAAATGCCTAAAAAGAGGGAATTCATACAAGAGAACTAAGAGAGAGAGAGAGAGAGAAGCATTCCTTAGGGAGGAATCGAGCATTCAATTAATTTTTTTCCAAAGCTTGTGGCATTCAATTCCTTCGGAGTCAAGCCTTCGCCAAGGCTTCATGTTACATCCCCAAAATCCAAAGGACATCTAGGATGGGCACTTATAGTTATTAGTTAATTATCAGACCAACTGTGAACTTGCAGCAGAGTGTGAATGGGCCACCTCCTTAGTTGAGTCTATAAATAGGATCAATGGAGTCATTTGTGAGACCATGGACTCATTTGTGAAACATTCCTCATTTGAGGCACTTGGACTCTTGGACCTTTGGTAGAGCTTTGTCAACCGTACTAGTAGGGGTTAGTGGTATGGACACCAATCCCTCAGAGGTGGCTTCCCTCTTGGATGCAAGCTCCAGGTTCAATAGTGATCCAATTTGGCTCTACGGCTTGTCGTACAGCTATTTGGAGTGGGGTTTCTTCATACATTGTGGAAGGAGCTAGATAGTGCTTGCCATAAGATGGAGGGTATTGGGTTCCTCTGTACCACCAACAAAGATTGTCTTGTAAGAGAGGATCTTCTTCCTCCATGACCATTGATGATAGCTACCATGTGATTGAGGACTCATTCCTTGAATTGAACCATCGATCATACCGACCTTGAGACAATGATTATGATCCTAAGGAGTCACAATATATGTCATGAGATCGAGGAATCTATTTCCTCGATAGTTATTTGACGTAGTGTATCCACTACGTATGGTTGAATTTGTTGCATCATTTACACATTCTCTTCGTTTGATTGCATGGACATTTGTGGATTTTATTACATTTTTGCATTCTTTTCATTTATGAGGCCATGACTTCATCTTTGTTTTCGGCATGATTTGGATGCACTCTACCGGACGGGCTAGTGGATGAGCATAAGCAGATGGGCATCATGGGCAAAAGACAACTATATGAGACATATTTCATTCCACGTTAGAATCTTGGTCTTTGTTTTTGGCATGACATGGATTCACTCTACTAGAGGGGTTAGTGGTAGGTGACCACTAATAGATGGGCTAAGCTCAATTATACAAGACAAAACATGTATTGTTGCACTCCGTATTACGACATCATGAGGGATGTAGCATGAGCATGGGCAGAGTGGTACTACGAGATGAATTAATCATTCACGTAATGATGGATACATTTAGAGTAAAGCCATGTTTATCTCATGACCATAAGAGATTGTTTCGATATTGACACCTTCATTCTATTGGTGAAGGATATCAAGATATCATACACAATTCTACCCCACATATATGGACAAGAAGCTCAATGCCCATTAGTGTTTTTCAACACTAAAACAACATATTATCTACTTTATATAGTGAGAAATGAGCTTTCTGATGGATTGAAGCCTTGGGTCATACAAGTTTTGTGTGCATTGAACATTAGTATGGGTGATTCTAGCCAATGCACAAGTACAAAAACTCGTTAAGAGATTCCCAAATCAATCCAACCTCTGTTGGCACTTATGCCAAGGTGAACTTTTGAGATACACTCATGGAAGATGTAATCTATTGGTACTTGTTACCCATGATTATGAGGGTGCTCTCTTTGGTTCCAAGGTGATCTCAACTATGTGCATCTGTCTCTTGAAGGGGATTGCAATCTTTGGGATCAAGTGGCTAGTCCAAGAAAGTTTTTGACCCGATAGTCATTGGATTGAATTACCTATATGACTAATCACAATAGGAGAAAGATGGTAGGAAGTTATTCCGATATCACTAGATTCCTTCCCAAGTAGGGAAAGGTAGGTGCATACTAGAATGAGGATATGCAAGCAATTATGTCTTGTCGTTACCTACTTCATCTTGACCCTAGTAGTCCGATATTCATGCATCGATACAAGATGGGAGACAAATCTGTATGAAATGTCCATGGATACATACGTAGTACTAGGTCAGCATAGGCACAAGGTACGTGTGCATATTAGAGACATGCAGTATGGGGTATCCATGGTAATAATAAAATTCACCTCCCTCAATGACAAGAAATGGTACATATGAAAGCTTGAGGATCCATTGAGGTCAATCGCACATGCATGTAGGGCCATTGTAGAGAAGGGCCGGTGTACATGCATCGAGTGGTCCACCACCAAAAGTCCTGGTTCTGGGAGATATCACCCGAAACAAGAAATCATGATCTCCCTCGAAAGATCATGATGGCTGAGAACATGCCATCTTTCAATGAACATGATGCCAACAGTGTGTTGATCATTACACTGCCACTACCAATCACAATGTGTGTTGATGATTCAAAATCACTGTTGCGCTATTACTGACGAGCTCCAATGAAGGCATCATTGATGAACTCAACTGATGATCGTGCCTACTGCACTGTTGCAGCTGAGCTCCACTGAAAGTGTGATTGTCAAGAGTCGTAGATTTTTTGCTGATGTGATGCATCGAGCAATGGAGCATGCCACATTCTCATGTGTTGATGATTGCACTGTCATTGATGATTGTGATTGCAAAGAAGTCCTGGTTCTGGGAGATATCACCCGAAACAAGAAATCATGATCTCCCTCGAAAGATCATGATGGCTGAGAACAAGCCCATCTTTCAATGAACATGATGCCAACAGTGTGTTGATCATTGCACTGCCACTGCCAATCACTGTGTTGATGATTCAAAATCACTGTTGCACTATTACTGATGAGCTCCGACAAAGTCGTCATTGATGAACTCAACTGATGATTGTGCTTACTGCACTGTTGCTGCTGAGCTCCACTGAAGGTGTGATTGTCAAGAGTCGTAGATTTTTTGCTGATGTGATGCATTGAGTAATGGAACAAGCCACATTCTCATGTGTTGATGATTGCACTGTCATTAATGATTGTGAATGCAAAGTCGCAATGAAAATGTTTCATTTAAGTGCAAAGATTTTTCAAGTGTATTCAAGCTGAATTACTATTACAGGTTACAGATGCTTCAATAAAACTAAAAAGTGATTTTTTTTTTTTTCAATTTTTAAGACAGAATCTCTTTGCTTACCTTTCCAGGAATATTGAGCTTTGCAGCCCGGCTTCCTGTTGCAATTAAGATATGTCTTGCAGTAAACCTATTTGTTTCTCCAGTAGTCAGTTCAACCTCTACCGTGTGCGGGTCGATGATCTTCCCTGCACCTTCATAGAGTGTGACACCTGCACCGGAAAGAATCCTTTTGTACACACCATTTAACCGTGTGATCTCCTTTGTCTGCAGGAAGAAAATAACTGAGCGAACATTCAGAGTAAATTGGAAAATGAAAAGTGGAACCATAGTTTTTCCATTTGGGTATGGAGGTATGAAAAAATATGGAATTTTTTCACAAATATCATACATGATATCATACGTATAGCACAAACTGTATTGAGAATTTGAAATATCATATATACAACAATAGAATATTAAGGATGAGAATTGTGTTGGCTGCTATAACTTAGGGTTAGTATTTATTTATGGGTGTAATGGAAGAGAATATCTGAGAGTGAATATGCATTAAAACGATATGAACTTGCTATGGATTTGTCCTCAACTGGACTCAATGAGAGAGGAGCAAAATCAGAGGTACGAAAAAGTACGTACTTCAACCATACACAAACATCTTCATGCGTACGGTATTTTTTCCATACGCATCCAAAAATGACTAAGAGCAGAACTGCGCACCACAAAAACTTCATATGTACCTTATTTTCAATAAGCCTTTTCCAATCAAAAGTGATATCACCATGAACATCCCAGCCAAAATTCTTGGAATCCTGTAACCCACAATGATATTAAGTGACTGGTTAACGCAAAGGCCTAGCACATCAATTGTAAAGATTCAAAGTTTCACTACCTCAAATTCTCCACGGAAAGAAGCCCCATAAACTAAAATCTTTTTAGGCACGCAACCTCGAATAACACATCTACGAATGTAGCCAAATTTCATGAGCTTGTCTCACACTAGAATATAACTTACGTTCCACAATGACATAAGCAAAAACCTTACGTTCCACCACAGCCTCCTAACTTGTCTGAACTGATTGGATGAAACGGCAGTTCACAAATAGCAACCTACATGTTCCAAACATTGATACTACTTGTCAAATTTCCTCCACAGAGAAAAGCACAATTTCAGCAAAATATTAAACACAAATAGGCCTCTTAAGGAAGGAGAAAAGGGTTTGATTACTCGTACAAAACCTTTACAGTCTAAAAATAACGTACAATCGTCCAGTAAATATGTTGAAGGTTGAGTGAAAAGGTTGAAATCAGTACAATAAACAAGTATTTGTAGTTATGTCATAAAAGTTAGCGAGCATTTGAAAAAAACATTATAGGACACCATACTTCAAAGTTGCTGTTTAATGATCTGTCTAATTCAATTTAGAACTTCAATAACTGAAGCCCGAGTTCATATGTGTCTCATCACTATGGCAGCGATATGAGGCATTGAAGCGATCTGTTTCAAATTTACAGAAAAGCGTTCGCAAAGGCGGTGTGGGAAGAGGAAGAGTCGGGCTTTAACTATTCGTGAAAGTCTGAGGACAGCGTGGGGTCTACACAGTAAGAAAATGGAAGGTTGAGTGAAGAAGGTAAGATCGGTATACAGCAAATAAGAATGCAACTTTTATCTTCGATAATACAATCGAAGAATCCGTCCTAGGACATCATATTCCAAAGTTGTTTGATATTTTTCTAACTAAGCTGAAGCCCGAGTTAATTCGCATCTGTTCACTGTGGCCACGGCATGAGATACTGAAGCAGACGAGCCCTTGGTTTTATCCGGTCTCGCGGACTGCATTGCATTCTATCGGAAGTTGTTATGCAAATCGCTTAGAACATACCTTGGCACCATGACTCGCAGACATACGAGAGGCACGCACTCCGCCACTGCCAGCACCTATGGTGAAGAGATCATAATCATAGGCAATCTCCGTTCCATCCTCTCCATCAACAAGCATCTTGCGCGCCATAATGAAGTGATATCCTTGAGCAGATGAATAGCAGGGCGTCTGTTCAGAAGAAGCAATATACAACAACAGTGTCAGGCGCCTGCGCTTCTGTAAACAAAATGCAGAGCTTTGCGTAAGGAATGTCTCGTAGAGGAAAGCTGTTGACGTTTAATAATGACACAACAAAATCAATTATGCAATCAAAAACCTTGGACCACGGAGTTCTTCTTTAAGAAGAAGATTCACTGTAAATGAAAATCGTGGGCGGCTTTCTGTGCGCATGATGTCGGGCGCACGTATGTTTTGTTCTTTCAAATTTCAAACGTAGAGAGAGAAAATAGGTAGAAGATCGACCTCTTTAAAAAAATAATAAAATAATTTATTTTTTTTGGAGTACAATGAATTGGAATTACACACTCGCCCACCCAACTTAGTAAGGTATCTCGGGCTGGACATCTTATGGACATCTTATGGCTTATGCCAGTTAAACCTAGTTGTAACCATGTCTCTTTCAGTTGTAATCTTGTCTAACCTCTGCTTTGTGGGATACGGGGGGTCCCGCGGGTGCTATGCCCATTCACTTGTACAGTTGCACTTTCAAAGTTAAAGTCCGATGGAATAGGCTTCGGCTGAACCTCCATTTTTTTATTAAAAAAAAAAAGGGTAGAGATACTTATCATGAGAGACTCATGGACATGTCCAGCCAAGACTTGAATTCAAGACTTCATGTCACAACTTCAAAGTGTCAACCACTATCCTAAGCATTCTGGAACAAAATAATCTATTTTTGAAGATGATTCTAACAAAAAATTTGTACAACTTTACTTTGTGTGGAAAACAACCTTACTAGAGCCTCAAAACAAGATCACATAGTGATAATTGAGGAAAATTGTGTAAGAATCAAAGTAGCACACACAAAATTTTCCCCTACCATCATATGATGTGTATGAAGGACTACACAAGAAGGAAAAACTACTTGAGTCCATGGCAAGCCAAAAGAAGTGTATGTGGTTGATATGATACGGAAGAAGAGGCCAAAAGTAACATTCAAAGCTGACAAGGATGTACATGACTTCACATTAGCATTAGAAAAATTGGAAAGAAAAGAAAGATGTAATGGGAAGCTTATTTCTTAATCATAGGTCATATGTTATTCGTTCCACGCTATAACAAACTAGTGGAAGAAAATAGGAGTCAAAACTTTATGAGGTGGCATGAAAGATATAAGTTCAATGAGAGGATACTAATGAAAGAGAGAGTAGTTAAGAGCAACGCTACTAGAGAATGAGGGTGTCTTCATAAGCATGATGGTGCCTAATAGTTTGAATAAGTATAAAGTTATGAAATCTGAGAAAGTTGGAGAAATTAACTTGGGTAAACAGAAAGTCATGAATCCTCAACCCCTCGTGGATATCCTAACTATATGGAACAAGAACAACATATTGAAATTCAAAGACCAAGAGAAGGTGGAACATACAACAAAGAAAAGGCAAATAATGAGATGAAGAGAACAAGGAAAATGAGATAGGATGAAATGATCCTAGCCTTCAACGATGTAGGAGTACGTTAAGCTGACATTTTACCTAGCTCGAATATGTCAAAAGTACAAGAGAAATCATCATAGAAAGATTGATGGAAGTCCTTAAGAACCATGGCTGGTTCTTCTCCCAAAGTGCAATGTAGAGACGATACAACTAAAGAAGTTATTTGATCATAGAGATGCATGTTAAGAGATTTCCACTATGTCCTAACAACTTAAGGATTGTTGTTGAGACATGATGAAGCATGCATTACATGGTTAAACCTTTGATATTGATTAAGTTCCGTAAAGTCAAGGTTAAATAAATGCTACATTTCAACTAGAATGACAACAAAATTAACAATGCCTTTGTGAAGATATACAAACAATCGATGTCTTTAAACAACCACTCTATTAAGATAGAAAAAAAAGAAATTGATGGCCTCTAAATTTAGAGTGGAAATGGATCCCTTTTACGCGTGAGGAACCGAAATATATATGGAAAGGATCCCGCATAAGAAGTGAAACATTATCAAACAATTAGTCACAAAGGTAAAACAAATACAAAATTATTTTGCGGATTTTGAAAAGAAGGCCATAATACTAAGAAAGGAAATAGAAGAGAAGGAATAGAACATGTTGGTACATACATGGAAGGAGATAAAGGAAGGAAAATTTTGGCCCTCATGAGAGCCTATAAAGACAAGGGAAAACTTGAGAATGAAATAATAAAGTTTTAATCTATACTTACTTAGGCTTAGAACTGCATGGTCAATCACACATTCTATTGAGACTACCCATTGTGGAACATGTGTCTTTGTGTACTCCAAACTCTCTACTTTTGTGTATTTATCCCCAATTGAATGGTTTTGACCTTAGGATTGATATTTCCTAAGGGAGTGGTATTTAACTCTTAGGGTAGCCACTCAAACATTTGGAATTGCACTTGAACGTACAAGCTTGAGAGGAATCCTTTTAGAAACCATGTGATTTCATGTGACTCCAAAGGATAAAAGACCTTGAATTAGAGTCCATGTGGGGGAACTTGGCAAACTCTCCTCACATATCCCCCTTGGCTTAGAGGTATATATATGGGCAGAGTTAGTTGGGTGGATATGCACATCTCTCACCCCTTGTGAGCTTAGAGATTATGCTCTTGAGTAGCTAGATTATCCTTTTGGCTGGCTAAGTAGATAGATTATCCTTTAGTTTGTGTCATGTGGAACCACAATAGTGGTATCATGAGCAAGGTTTTTCCTAGAAGAAGAAGGGTCGCAAGTTCATCTGTGAGAGAAGAAGTTGTCTACATATATTATTAGTCATGAAAATGGTCAATTTATGCATTAAATTCATGTCTATGGTTTAGGAAAAGAAAGGTTGGATTGTGCATAACCATGGTCATGTCCATGCATTTCAGCAAGATGCATAAACATTCGCACCATTTCTTAAACAAAGAAAGTTCCAAATTGGAGCTTTGGATGCTTTAAGGATTGGTTCTTGGGATAAGACGGAGACTAAGTTTATTAAGTAGGATTTGACTTCAAAACAACATAGGAATAATGGTGATGGGGCCAATTGACCATATTAATCTATTAAGTTCATATGTTTCTTGAATTAAGCTAAGTAAACTCCACATTAGCGGAATGCATTAAGATTAAAGTCTGCTTATGGAATTATATGGCATACTTGATCAAGAATTTTCAATGACTTAAATAATAGGTCAAATTTCTTTTCCTAAATCACAATGCAAGCATGGTAAATTAAAGTAACTATTATCAAACTCTAAGGAATAAGAAAATTTCAACTTGCCTTTGAAAATGAAAGAATGAATACACTATGAATCATCATAGATTATTGTTGGGTTATAGGGTGTGCACACCCTCTTATGCCCCTTTTTGATAATTCTCCAAGATTAAAGCTTGAAACCTTGTAAATAAGCCTCCTTCTTTTTGCAAACGCATGAGAAAACCCAAAAAGCCCACGTAGAATTTCCACACCTCGATTTTCTTGGGATTTGGTTGTTAGAAGAGAATATTTGTCAAGATTTCATAAGATAGGGTAGCTAGACACATACTCCCTTTTCAACTAGTCATAGAAGCACATGGGGAAAAGAGCTTAGCTTATAAATATAGAAACTCATTTTTGGGAAAGAGAGCTTTTTGTTCGATGTGATCTCCATGAACATATCTTTTAAAAATGAATGGAAGAACTCTTTTACTTTTAGACTATGTGAACTTGTGTATTTTGTCTTTGAGTGTGAGAGTGAGGTGTGTGCACATGCTTGTCTCTCCTTTGTGTGTGAGTAGAATGTTTTACATTTCTTGTATTTTCCATTTGTGGACAAGGATCCTTGATTACCTTCCTCTCCATGTTCTCAAGGGTTTGTGGCATAGCTTGAAGCTGACGGCCAATGGCTTGAGCCTATGGAGGGTTGGTTGGATGAAAGGAGAGCTTTCTTATTGCTTCCATGTAAGGTGGTGTGGGTCCTGGCTCCCTTTGGGTATACTACAACAATAATTTTGGCATTGTAGCTAGTGAGAACGACCTTTCATCACTTGGAGAGCTCAAGAGCATGTGGTAAAGTATTGTGTTGCAATTTTTCCTGCTCATTTATGTAGGATTGAGTTCTTGCATGGCGTTTCCACCCTTCCTTTGGACCATTACCTCCCCCTTTCTTCATTTTGGTAGGGTAGTTTTAGTTCATTTTGCTTGGGGCACAAGAACACCCCTTAACTCCCTTCTCTCTCACTCCCACACATATACACACTCTCACACACACATTGGACATCACTCTCCATCTCTACCACCTCCTTTTTAGTGATTGCCTTGAGAAGCGGGATGGGAAGTACTCTCTCTGGCCCCTTCCCTCTCCTCATATCCAAAAGAGAAGGAAAAAAAAAATCATTACCAAAAAGACTTATTAGCCTCCAAAGCCATTTTTGGATGAATTTGGTAAAGCTCTTCATAAATCAAAATCTCCTTTGTTTGCAAAGTTACTCTTTGGATTCTCTCACAAGTTGTGTGTCAGCTAGCTCATAATACCCACACCCTAATTCTTGTTATGGCATGAGCATTCCATTCAGAAATTATGGGGGATAGGTCGAGTGAGTTAACCCCTCCATTTCTCTTTCCTCTCATGATTGCAAGGCAGAAGTATGCTATGTTTTTTGGGGGGAATTCAATACCTCCCATCTTCGTCATTCATGGTTGAGCTTGTTCAGGAGCTCCCCCCTTTTTCATGAGGTTGCCATGGTGGGGATGGAACTCCGCTACCTGTCCTTGCTTCTCTTGGGTTGAACCCTCGTGGGCTCATGCTTCCTTTTGATAGTGCTGCCCTAAGCATTGGCTCCCCCAATCCACACCCTCTTGGTCCCAAGCTACCTTTTATGCTCCTCGCGATCATGCTTCAATAGTGGAGGAAGTAATGCGAAGCAACTGGCCACTATCTCCTTCTTCCCCCCTTCACCCATTCATTTCAAGGCAGATCCCTCTCCGTTCATGTCTCCTTTGAATCACTACTTCATGTGGGTGAGCTATGGCCCTATCTTCAAGCTGGAGGTTGAGCCATGCTTCACCAAACTTGTTGGCAGCTCTGATTCTACATAGGTGAATCCATGGCTTATTCCTCAAACCTTGCTTAGGCTCCAAGGGGAGCTTCTATTCTCACTGCCTACCTACTCTCAAGGGCATGGGATTGAGCGATGCTTCCCCTTAATTTCTCCCTCTTTTTCTCTGTCTCTCGACTAAACATGGCTTGTGAGCTACACTAACTAGAACAATTGCCACAAAGTACTATGTTGCCATCGTTGTATCAGGCTATAAGAAATTTTTCAGATGTTATGCTCTTCATTGGGGACTTTTCACTTCAAACAATGGAGGATAGGCTGATAGTGTGCTTTTCTGCACAACGGGATGTCAATGATGTTAGAATTATAGTGACTACAAAACAGGAATGTACAGGGGTTCCATTTTGTGACTTTTTAATGATGAAGCAACAATGTTAAAAATATAGCGTTATAATCTTGATGGGAGAGCCATAAGAGTCGATAAGGCATCAGCTTGAACATTGCCTCCTCATGCTTTGAAAGGCCGATTTAGGGGTGATTTTACAGTGCTCAAGCCACTAGAGGAGCCATTGATAAAGATTGGGGTTCTGTGGAATGCTTTGGAAGAGCATTTCCAAAATACAAACAAGTCAAGGAAGTCCTCATTATGGGCAGAGTTCACAACCTTCAAGAAAAAGAGTTCACAATCAATTTATGTGGCAAGAATGAAGGATATTGCAGATAGCTTGGGAGCAGTAGATGAAGATATTGAAGAGGATAAGTTGATAAGACAAATACTTACAGGTCTGAGAGGAGATGAGAAATGGAAGCCTTTCATATTGTCCATAGAATTGTCATTAGATCACTTTACTGCTGATCTTAATCAATTGCTAGGACACATGCTAACTTTTGAGCAGGACATTAAGGGAGATAATGATAGGGGTGCAAGTCAAGCTATGTACTCCAAGGACAAGAAAAAGAATGGCAAAGGGAAGCAATCAACTGATGATGGACCTTCAAGCCAAGTCAATTTTACAAGAGGAAAGATGAATTTTAGAGGTAAAGGAAGAGGAGGTAAGAACAAAGATAATACTAAAGCTTGTTGGATTTGTGGCATAACAAATCATTTAGTGAATGATTGTTGGTATAACAATCAAAATGGTGGAAGCAATAATCAGAGTTTCAATCGAAGAGGTAGAGGAGGCAGAAATCAAAGAGGTAACTTCAGAGGAAGAGGTGGTAGGACCTCATATGCTAGAGGAGGTGGAAGAAGTTTTCAATCTCCGTCCTACAATAACAATTATTATAATTATGCATCATATCAGAAGGATGACATGACTCTCATCTTGAATGCAACACATGAAGCAATAGGAGAAGATCAAAGGGTGTTCTATATTGACTCAGGATGTAGCAATCATCTGAGTGGCAACATATCATTGATGACTTATATGGAAGCAAAGGTGAATGGACATATAGTTCAAACAGGAGATAACACCAAGCATAAAGTGGAAAGCATTGGATCGGTGAAGACAAAGAGTGGAAGCACACTCTTAAGCAAGGTACTTTATGTTCCTACTATTCCTAAAAACTTGGTAAGTGTAGGACAAATTGTGGAGAAGGGATATGAAGTCAGATTCACAAATGATGGTGTTTATGTGCAAGATCCAAATCAGGGATATAGAAGCATTATTGCAGGTAAAAAGGAAGGAAAATCTTTTACTCTCAAGGTTCAAGGTAATGTCGGACATGCATTGTTTACTTATGGAAGTCAAAAGATGTCTCAGTTAGATCTATGGCATAAAAGGCTAGGTCATTTCAATGAGAGAGCCATAAAGGAGATGTCAAAGAATGATGTAGTGCTTGGACTGCCAAATGTTGAAGATCAACACATGGTGTAAAAGTGTGAAGCTTGTCAATTAGGTAAAGCACACAAAAGTTCATACAATAAACTAGGATACAAGTACTCAAACATGCTTGAGTTGGTTCATACATATGTGTGGGGTCCTTCAAGGGACTATAACATAAATGAATCCAGATATTATGTGTTATTTGTTGATGATGCAACCATATGGATTAATCTATATGTAATCAAGGACAAATCAAAAGTGTTCAAGGCATTCAAGCATTATCATGCTTATCCAGAAAGGATTATATGACAAAAGCTCAAGAGGTTGAGATCATATGGAGGGGGAGAGTATTTTTCTAAAGATTTTGATGATTATTTGTGGAATGCAGGTATAAAAAGAGAAGCAACTTTCAGGTACTCCCCTCAACAAAATGGAGCTGCAGAAAGAAGAAATAGAACTCTTGTAGAGTTTGCAAGATCAATAACGAAAGAGAAGAATTGTCCAAACTACTTATGGGCAGAAGCTATCAACACTGCAACATACCTTGTGAATAGGTTACCCTGTAAACCTTTGGATGGTAGAACACCTTATGAAGCATGGTGGGGTAAGAAACCTACTCTTGATCATTGTAAGTTATTTGGATGTTTAGCATATGCTTGTTCCTTCACAATTAAGACATAAGGTAGAACCCAAAGCAAAGAAGTATGTGTTTATTGGGTATGATGATAGACAGATGGGTTACAGATTGTGGAGTCCATCTACAAAGCAATTTCTTGTTACAAAAGATGTTACATTTGATGAGCAAAGCACATGGTACATAGGGTCAACAAATGATTATGCAGATGTTGAAGAAATACAAAGGAAAGGGAAGACCAAAGTAAAGGTGTATGAAGAAGATATTGATGATGATGATTGTAAAAGAAAATTGCAGGGCAATGTTGAAGGTGGGCCAAGATTTGATCCAGAATCAAATGTGGCTGAGACTTCAAGAAGTGCAGAGATCAGAAGATCTTTGAAAGAAAGAAAAGAACCTATCAAGTATAGCTACGACACATCTTTCTTAACAACAAAAGATTATGCTTATATTGTGAAGATAGAAGAAGATCCAACCACATATGAAGAAGCTAAAGGTAAACAAAATTGGGAGAAGGCAATGCAAGGAGAGTATGATGCTCTACTTGAGAATGAGACATGGGAATTGGTGCCAAGACCAAAGAACCAGAAGGTGATTGGATGTAAGTAGGGTGTACAAAACAAAGAGGTTTGCAAATGGTGAGGTGTCTAGATACAAGGCTAGACTTGTGGTTAAAGGTTATGCCAAAACTTATGGGGTAGATTATGATGAAACCTTTAGTCCAGTTGCTATGATGTCTACAATTAGATCTCTAATTGCTATTGCTGCTTGTAAAGGATGGAATTTGTCACAATTAGATGTGAAGAATGCATTTCTGAATGGATATATTGCAGATGAAGTATACATGGAACAACCAGAGGGTTTCATGGATTCAATTGGATCAGATTACGTGTGTAAGCGCAAGAGAGCTTTGTATGGTTTAAAGCATGCTCCAAGAGCATGGAATTAGAGGCTTGTTAAGTTCTTGAATGAATGTGGATATCAAGCTTCAAAGGCAGATAGTAGCTTGCTAGTGAAGGCAAGTGAAGATGGGTATATATACATGTGTATTTATGTTGATGATATTATTGTCACAAGTATAGATGCTCAAGGAAGCAAGGAGCTTAAGAAACAAATAGAGAAGGAGTTTAAGATAAGTGATTTGGGAAACTTGTCTTATTTCTTAGGAATGTAGAGTGTGTATACTCAACATGGAGTATGCGTTACACAAGAGAGATACTTGAAGAATCTTTTAGTCAAGTTCAATATGGAAGATTGCAAACCTTCAACCACACCATTGGAGGTAAATCATAAATTGAGTAGATATGGAGGACAAGAGTTTAATGAAATGAAGAAATATCAGAGTTTGGTAGGTAGTTTGATCTATGCTACCTTGACAAGACCAGACCTATCATATGCAGTTGGTGTTTTATCACAATTTATGCATTGTCCAAAGAAAACTCATTGGATTGCAGTTCAAAGGATACTCATATATATCAAGGGAACTCTGAGTGAAGGTTTGTACTATGGTTTTACTTTTGATACAAGAATCAAAGTGTCTAGTGATGCAGATTGGGCAGATAACTCAGATGATAGAAGGTCTACTCATGGTTATCTCTGTTATATTGGAGATAAGTTAGCTTCTTAGTGCTCAAAGAAGCAACATACAATTGCTTTGTCACCCACAGAAGCTGAATATAAAGGAATGGTAGAGGCTACAAAAGAAGTGATATGGTTAAAGACCTTATTGAAGAATTTTGGAACTAATCAGAGTACTCCAATTATTTTTGGAGACAACATGAGTTCATTGTATTTGGAAGCTAATCCTGTTTTTCATGCCAGGACTAGACACATAGAGATTCAGTATCATTTCCTGAGAGAAAAGGTACTTGACAAAGAGATTGAAGTCTTGTACACACCAACAAAAGAGCAAGTTGCAGATATGTTGACAAAAAGCCTAGATGGACCTAAGCTACATAATTTTAAAGAGATGGCAGGAATAAAGAAGAATGATATAATCACAATTAGTGATTGAGGGGGAGCTGTCGGAACAAAGCAATCCCAAATTGATGATTATGAAGAACTTGAAGCAAGTCAAGAATCAGAATGAAGCCAAAGAAGTCATTGAAGATAGTGAAGAGACCTCAGAATTGTAGCTTGTATACATATGTACATTACAGATGGAAATTCTTGTACTATGAGTTTAGATGATCATTAGAATGATAAGTAATAATGTAATAGATGCGAGATGAGTCTAGAATCATATGTATATAAGTCAATGATGTAAAAAAAAGAAGAAGAGTCATTAGAAGCCAAATGTCCATGAGATAGATGTGTAGAGAGGTATCTTTAGAAGTTAGTGTCGAGTCTTTCTGTGATTTCTCTTAACCTGGTCATGTGGTCAGGAAATATTTTGTACACATCTAATCTAGAAGCTAACCAAGCTATGTTCAAAGTTTCATGGTCTAATTCTCTTCAGGTTGTGTGTATGATCAATAGGAACATGTATATGTAAAGTCTGCAGGTAGAGCTCTCAGAGTCGCGCACTTTTTCGTGTCAATGTTTTGCTTAGATCTCAGTGCAAAGTGTATAGTTTTTTATAATTGAGCATTCAAAATCTAAGTTAGAAGGTAAGGAAGCTATGGCTAAAATCATTTAGCAAAACGGGCCTTGTGCTGTGAGAAATCAACCTTAGAAGTTGACTATGTCAAAGTTGCTTGTTCAGAAAGACAATTTTCGACATACCTTTGATCTTAATGATCAAATTAAAGTTTTAATGATTCTTTTGGAAGACTAATGGTTGATATGATTGTGCAAAGGTAGCATGGAGATATGCACATCATTAGATTGAAGACATTTGAAGATATGTGCAGGTAACGAAGTCAAATCCTAAAGTAGATTTTTTGAAGAAGAAAAGTTTTCACTAAGAGAAGTGATAGTGGAAAACTTGATAAATTAAGGTAACATTTGTGTAAAGTTTGGTCTATAGTTGATATAGAGGTGCTCTTAAATCAGTATAGACCAAGTCTTTGGAGATTTAGAAGTCTCCAATAGGTGATCCGCGGGGTGGAGTGAAATAGGGGTAATTAAGCCAGTCTTGGCACTGCTTATTATTATGAACTTTGATTGTGAATGCCTTCCAAGAGCGGCGTCTTGGTATAGGTCCCCAACATGGGTTATACTTCTAATGCAAGGGTGCCTTGACCCATGTGCTCATCATTTTTGGATATGTTTGTAACAACTCCGGGCGCCAAGTTGGTTGAAAGATTTCATCGCTCTACACTTCCGATGGCAAGTCCTCAGGCTCGAACTGAGTTGCATGTGATGGTTTCTTGCCCGTCCCCTTTTCGATCGCTAATTGATATTCTACCATTAGCATGAAATACGATTTATATAGAAGCTCATGGCCTGAGATATACCTTCGAGGGGCCACGTGAGCAAAGTAAGGTGATTATAAAATGTGTTCCTCTATCATAGCCATGGCGTGTAATTGTGCCTCCACCTGTACTGAGTGGGTCTGTCCAAGTTCTTCTATTGACTTCATCCATGCGGGAGTAGGGAGTTCAAAGGTGTCTTGGCCTTTAGCCGCGACATGTCTGCCTGGGATGGGTTGTGGTTCGTAGGCCTCTTCATAAGTTTCCTCCACCGGGATAGACACAGTTTCTTCCTCAGTTGGGAGTTCACGTGGAGAATCAGGCCTGGGGGGCTCAGAGAAAACAACAATATGTGCTTGAAGAGTAAGTACCTAAGCACGTAAAGCATGGAGTTCCTCTATGATCTCTGGAGGTGTGGCCTCAGGAGCTGGTGGTTGTTGCTGCACAGGTGCACATAACAGGAGCATTTTATGATCATCCTTGAGTTTTTGATATGCTTCATTTATATTGTCATAATCTTTTAGGAGTCTGGCATGATCTTCTAATAATATCTTCATAGATTCAGAGGGGAAGGCTCTAAAGCGGCTGGGACTCAAAGGTTCATCTAGTTGATCTAGAGCTGCTTCCAAATTTCCTCTATTTTGTTATTGTAATCGCTGATTCTCTTCTTTGGCTGCTATGAGGTGGCATCTTAACAGTCCCATGTTTCGAGTGAGGGTCGCATTTTTGACTGTTTGAGCCCGTAAGAGGTTGTCAATATCGGTAATGGCTTCTTTCATCTTCTGTTCGCTTTGTAGTTCGAGGGTGTGATAAGCCTCACGTAGCTCTTGATAGCGTGTGTTAAGCGAGGCATTCTCGATGGATAAAGAGTTTAATTTCACCTGTAAATTTGTAGTTGTTTGTTGGAGTGTCTGGTAGCTGGTTCCGAGAGATGCAAATTCATCTCATACTTGTGTCATGCAAGAAAACATATTGCAAAAAGCGGTGTTGATTGTGGGTGATAATATTAATGGTGGAGTGAGTGAAGATGTTGTGGGTGTGACTGTTGATGCAAGGGGAAGGGGAAATAGGGATGAGAAAGTGGATGCAGTGGTGACCGTGGAGAAGTGAGATGTACCTAAATGGGGTGAGTGATGGTGCTGTGGATGGTGAAATGTCCATGTCATTGGACGTGGTGTCGAGTGCAGTGACTGTGAAGAGTGGTGTGATAGTGGGTGCGTGGGTGGGTGTGAATATAGGATTTACAAAGGTTGACGAATAAATTACAGATTGGGTTTCTCGTATTGCTTAGTGGAGAGGGGAGGATATATGGAATATAGTGGGGCACGGAGGCAAGATGGGTGAGAAGGTCATGGGAGGGGGAAATGGGAATACAGGTCGTGGGGGGATTGGGAAAGAAGGAAAGGATGGAGTGAGAAATGGATTGGGTGGGATGGTGGGAGCTAGGGAAGGGAGGATAGGTGGGAGGGTTGCGGGAAGAGTTTGTGGGGTCGAGGGAACTAAGGCTTCGGTTATAGCACCATTGAGAAATGTGGATGGCCTTGGAGAGGTAGGGTGTACAGGAGAGATTGAAGGGGCGGGAGGTGAAAGAGGAGGAGGTGGGGTAGTGGGACTAACAACAAAATTTTCTTGATCCTTGGCACAAACAAAGCATCTAAAGATGTGAAATAACTACCATCAGCAGTAGTCAGAATGATCTTACCAACTCCCATTATAGGATAAGAGGAATCATTGGCACATGTGACAATATTCCTTGTAGGGGAAGGCTCAAGTGAATTGAAGAAATTGCACTACAAGGTAATATGTTCGTTTGCCCCACTATCAAAGTAACAAACATTTGAGTCTACTATAGACATACATTGCTCATAAGAAGATGGGTCATAACTGCAAACAATAGTAAACACCCATTCTTCATTTTGCACAAGATTAGCAGACTCTATTTTAGGTGTAGAGGCCTCTACAACAACCATTCCAACATCTTTTTTCTTTGCCGCTTTTGCAACCACTTTTGGACAACTCTTTATGAAATGATCATTTCCTTTATAGTATTTTCAAATTTTTTCTTGCTTTTCTGTTTTCTTCTCATCTTTGCCTTGCTTTTTCAAATGTGCAAAATTAACAAATTTCTGCTTACTAATAGATGATCTCCATTTACCTTTGCCCTTCTGACTAGCTAAGAAAGCTTAATCTACTACATGCATAATGGATATGTTCTGCCTAGACTGATATTCTTGCAACAAAACAAAGACTAACTCCTCAAATGTTAAGGCATTTGGATTTCCTTTGATCATCAACCAAAGAGTAGAAGTAAAACTTTGATTGAATTTGGAAGACCATTGAGAATGTTTTGCACAAGTGAACTATCTACAAGACTTCATCTACAGAAATCAATTGCTCTTTCAAATCTTTGATCTATGTCAAAAAAAATTCATAGAATCTCCTTCATTCATATGGTCACTCTCCAACTATTTATGGAGGCAAGCAACATGAGCCTCATTTCTTGCCTGGTATAAAGTGGTAAGTGTATCCCAAGCATCCTTTACTGTTTTGCAAGAGCAAATATGAGGGATAATGGCACATTTGATAGAAAAAGCTATTAAGCATGTGCTTGAGCATCTCTTGCTATCCCAACAAAGTTGCTTTGTAGTAGGTGGAGTAGGAACCACAACACAAACAAGAATTTGAAGATTGTCATCTTCCGCACCATCTATATCACCTTCAATAACTGTATTTACAGGTGTAGTAGGTTGTTTTTCAACACCCTACACAATATTCCACAATTATTTTACTACCAATACATGACACATCATATATGCCCATAATGGGTACTTGGTACCATCCAACTTGTCCTCAACATCCAACATATGGAATACATCATTGCTTTTAGCCATGGCCATAACTAAAATACCCTGATGCAAAAAATGATTGTATCTCAAAACATTGAATAGAACTACCCTGTCCAGCTTTGCTAAACCTGTAGCAGACTTGGAGGCACTTGTACTGGCAAACTGGTTTTCAATAACACTAGTAGAATCTCATTTAAGTTATGAGACTTCCAAGTAAGGATTTTGTAGTTCTTTATAAAAAATACTACACGGATTTCTGATGAGAAATGACCTAGAAAGTTCCTTTTAAGTAACGTAAGTTTGATTAATTCAATCTAGGATAAAGCACTTAATGGAAAATACCACTAAGTGAATCAATATCTTGACTCAAATTTATGCGTTTTGGTAGAAAGAAGTTCCAAGATATTATGAAAAGGATTGACTTAGTAATCAATATAGTTGAAGTACCATTATGATTTGGAGCGAATTAAAACATCATCCAATAGTTATAAAGCTCACTGGCTTGAGATACCAATACCACACTCGAGTTTGGTGGATGGATTATGGTTTAACTTTACACAAAGAATCTTTATGAGAATTCAAGTTAATCTACCCTTAGAGTTTTTTGAGTCTCATTTGGTTTGACACAAATCACTTTAGTGTCTTAGAAGTTGAATCGATTACTGATAGTTTAATTTCTTTCTTTCTGGATTTTTGAACCTTGGATTTGAATGTGAAAGATTATTCAAAGTCATTTTTAGACCAATTCAACTGGATGGAATGGGTAGCTGAATTAAACATCATAAATAGGTGTTTTGTATAGAACCTATTGAGTCCTAAAAGACACTCACGTAGGACGAATCATTCATCCATAGAGTATTGCTTCAAGATTAGTACTCAATATGACAATGGATGAACAAAGATTATAGATGTCTCTAAAAAGGCTTGAATAAAACTATTGAAGAGAAACAATAATTATTTTTCGTTTCAACCATTCCAAAAAAGTCAAGTCTTTGAGAAGTACCCTTGCAAATTTTCATTTTTTATTAAAGCTGGTTGCCCAAGAAGTAAACAAGACACTTCTTCCTTATATTCTACTTTGGACCCTAAAACCCAATTGGATACAATAGTCCTACGATTGGGAAAAGGGGGTCAATAGAAGATGAAGTGAAATTAGAAGAAAAACATCCAACTTAGATGTTTTTTCATTTGAACTTGGTGTGGAAACAAAATACAGAGTCATCTCAGTAGGTGGTGATCCTAATGCTCCAGTTCTTCACACTAGTATTAGAGGCCGTGGAGGATCCATGGTGATCTTGATGGATCATCTTCTTCAACATATGCTTCTTCTCCAAACACTCGTGGAGATTTGCTTATTCAAAAGCACATGCATAGGCATCCTTCCTCCTCTTCATGAATTTGAAAACCTCAAGTGGAGATCTTCTTTTTCTTCCCAATTCCTTTTTGGTAGCAAAAGAAGTGCACATATTATCCTATGGTGCAAGTAGGATTTGAACTTGCAACTTCATGAACAAGATTTGATAAAGATATCCAACCCAATTCTCATTGCTTCATAGCATAGTGACTCTACCGTCACTCTTTTTTCAAGTTGCATTCATCTATAGGCACAACAAAAGATCAACAACAGATTGAAAAAAGAGGTATCGATCACAAAAAGAGTCAAGGACCAATTAGAGATGATAAGATTTGAACCAAGTATGGTGCTGACCTGAGAAGGAAGAGTTATTTGGGTAGTGCCACTCCATGATGTATAGATTTTGTACTGATTTATCATTGATATTTGGTGTAGCACAACTCATCATGAGATAAGGAAATTAAAAAGAGAAGAACTAATCGGCTTCAAGGTTTGAACTTACAATTTCCAAATGGAGAAACATGCCATATCCAAAGAATCATGCATGTGAGATGTTTCTATAAATCTAATTGACAACTATTGTATCATTCAACCAAGCCTAAGCACCATGCAAATCTCAAAAGTATAAAAAGGGTCATCCTATGCTACTATCTGGATTTGAATCCAACATAACTATCCATGACAATGTCTTTTTGGTATTTATTAGTTTCTTCTTCTTTTAGCACACCAAAAAGACAATTGGAGAGTAGAAAGGATAATTTGTAACTAATTTTTGAACTCATGTGTTGATGTATGAAACATCACAAGAAATGAATTAATGTGAAATTAAACAACCTCTATGGTCACCATTAACTCAATGCTTCTCCAAACTTTGAGAAATGATTGCTTAAACTGAGAACTTTGCTTATAAAAAAATTTCTAGTCACTGAAATGACGTACCTCCAATGTTTTGCTTATTTCTCTTAGCACAAATATTATTTTGCAAAGATCATTTGGTAATCCTAGTACAGACTGATTTGCAACCATAGCTTTGATTCCTCTTTCATTGAAATGACATACTCTCTTCTGCCAAAGATTAAGTTCTGTAATCACTCCTTCGCTATGTGTGAGCAAAGCTTGACCAATGTTCCCTTGCACTCTTAAAGTAAAGATTCTACCTTCTTTCTTACCACAGACAATCTGGTTATGTCCATTCTCTAGATCTTCAACAAATACTCCTTCATTTGTAAACTTGACTTGAAAACCTTTTTCAACTATCTGTCCCACACTAATCAAGTTTTTAGGTATTGTGTGAGAACATACAAAACATTCGTTAGCAAATCTACTCCACTCTTACATTTCACTTTTCCAATTGAATGTACACTATGTTTTGTATTATCACCTGTTTGAACTATATGACTAGAAATGCCTTTTTCCAACTCCGAATTCTATGTTTCTTGACAAATGATTAGAACATCCACAGTCAATATAAAATACCTTTAGATCTTCTTTATTTGATGTGATGATTGAATTCATCATCAATGATGTATGAATTTCATTTTGTGTATCATTTGCATAATTGTAGTAGGTGGTGTTGTAGGATTGATTATGTCCCCAACTTCTTCCTCCACCTCTACCATAGCCTCCTCTTTGACTTTCTCTACTTCTCTGAGAATAACTTTGATATGTTCCACCTCTGCCTCTGCTATTGTTATTCTAATTTTGATTTGATCCTTGCTGATTATGCCAACAGTCATGAGCCGAATGATTACTCAATCCACAGATCCAACCAGCCTTCTTATTGTTATTTTGATTACCTCTTCCTCTTCCAAAACCTCTTGCTCTTCCTCTACCAGTGCTTCTACCTCTTGCATAATAAACTTGAGAAATCGATTCCTCTTCATCCTTTGCTTTACCTTTATCTCCTTTCTTCTTGTCCTTCATGCACATTGCAAAACTTTGTCCTTTATCTCCATCTCCGTTCAACTCTTGCTCAAATGTGAGCATCAAACCAAGCAATTGATTCAAATCTAGAACATAATGATCCAAAGAAATTTCTATTGACAAGACAAAAGGTTTCCACCTTTCATCTCCTTTCAAACCTACAAGCAATTGAGTAATCAATTTGTGATCTTTAAAATCTTCATCTATGGATCCAAGACTATATGCTAGATCCTTCATCTTAGTGACATAATCACTAATACTTTGACTTGGCTTCTTCTTAAATGTAGTAAACTCTGACCATAGACTTGCTTTCCTTGCTTTGGTAGTACTTTGGAAATGATATTCCAATGCATTCCATATATCTTTAGCTGATTCCAATCCTCTGATGTGTGGTAACAAATGATCTGAGATTGTATCGTAGATGTAAACTTTTGCACTTGCATCCTTCTTCTGCCAATGCTTTAAAGCATCCAGTTCCTCTTTCTTTGGTCGGCTTTCATCTTCAAATATTGGCTTCTCTTCTTCACTTATTATGTACACCATGAGATCCTTACTCATAAGTAAGGCTTCCATTCTAATTCCCCTGCAGGATAATTATCTCTGTCACATTTGTCAATGGAGATATGATCTTCCATAATTCTTTGCTTCTGCTTGAACCTGTGAGTTTAAAGGCTGAGGAATAAAACCTTTTGGAGTTCTTTGTGTATGAATAAACTTTTGAAGTAATCTTCTGATGCCTTGTGACTTTGAATGGTTCAACTTTCAAACTTTAATGAAAACATTCCAAAAACTTCTCGTACCTTTGATGCCTTCTGCTCTCTAGAAACTTTCTGCTATGATACCACTTGTTGATGTATGAAACATCACAAGAAATGAATTAATGTGAGACTAGATAACCTCTAGGGTCACCATTAACTCAAAGCTTCTCCAAACTTTGAGAAATAATTGCTTAAACTGAGAACTTTGCTTCTACAAAAAATTATAATTACTAAAATGACATACCTTCAATTTTTTCCTTATTTCTCTTAGCAAAAATACTATTTTTCCAAGATCTTTTAGTAGATGAAAGTAGAAGAGAAGAGCTTTCCAAGAAGTTATTATTTACTAAAAACTTTGCACTACATACCGAGTTATGGACTTCACAAGATGACCCTATATGAGTTTCCAAATCTAGAAATCTTGTCTATTTTAATAAAGGGTCTGTCTAAAATTTTCAACTTAGCATCGACTTGCAGCAAGAATTTGATGCCAGGCATCAAATTGGTGTGTTGTCAGCCACTTTTTCAGCACTTGAAATACCCTCGTGAACACAAATTTGAATAAAACCAATTTTATGTGGAATTCAATGCTAGGCATCGATTTTACGTTGAAATTTGATGCCATGCATTGAGTTGCTTCAAAAACCTCATGTTTTCAATGAGATTCAATAGTAGATAGAACTCAGAGAATGAAATTAGAACTTATCAGCTCAAACTCGATGCAAGACGTCGAGTTGCTTGGGAAACTTGAAGTTTTGAAGTCATTAACACAATAGACAAAGCATGGAGATGGAGGAGAGAGTCTCATACATAGAACTTCTATTATTTCTTTTGATAACTATGGAAACTCAAAAACTTTACAGATGCTTTCTCACTCAGAGAAGCACGACTATTTCTATCATACAAAATGAACTGTTTTTCACATTCTCTCACTCTCTCTCTCTCTATGTTTGTTGATACAAACTAATTTATATAGATTTTCTCAATCTCATGACTTTTGAAAATTCTAGAACTAAAGTTAAGTCTAACTTTACAAATATAGTACATGTGTGAAATTGTCCCTTCACATGGGCATGTGCTTTTCTTATTAGGCTTTGACCTTCAAATTTATGTCCAATTTGTGATTGGATCTCCAACATCATGGTGATAACTATAGGAGGCATTTTGAATATCCTAACTACCAAGCTATTCAAGGCAGTAGGCTTATGAGTTCATATTCAAACTTGGTTCAACAACTTCAATTCTTGCGTACAACAATATATCAAAGTGTGTGTGAGACTACAAAACGGGATGGAGCAACTATTCTCAATATATTAATCTTCTCTAGGCTTTTTATTGGCCTAATTTCACATGTAGCAAAAGCTTGTTGAAAAACAATTTGTCAAAAGTGGGATGTAAACCACCAAAGTAGTTCATAGATTCAATATGCATGGTGGAAAGACATTCAGTGCACCATTGCCTACATATGTGAAGCTAAGAAAGTATGAATACCCCAAAATGAGGAGAAGGAATTCATGATCGAAATTCCTCATGAATATGTTGTTGGTAGTCTCATGCATGCTATGGTAGCTACGAGACCAGACATTGCATTTTCAATGGGAGTTGTGAGTAGATATATGTTGAATCTTAGCAAGAAGCATTGGAAGTAGTCAAAATGATAGTGACATATTTGAGTGGCACTAAGGATATGTGTGTATCATTATTGGATACACAGACTCTGACCATGCTGATTGTGTATAAAATAGGAATTCTACTTCAAGGTATTTTTTCACTGCACCAGTGGTGCTATTTCTTGAGGTCTTGTCTTCAAGAATGTATAACAATTTCCACAACACAAGTAGAGTATATTGCAGCTAGTGAGTCATGTACGGAAGCATTTTTGCCTTCTAGATTGGCATGTGACATGGTCTTACATCAGCATGTACCTCATTTACTTAGTGATAGTTAGAGTGCTATTGCATTGGCTAAAAATATGGTCTATCATGTAAAGAACAAATACATTGAGGTTGGGTATCACTTTACTCATGGTTTCTTAGCCACTAAGTGCATTTTCCTTGAGAAGGTTCATACTCAAGAAAATACAGTAGATGCCTTGACAAAATCTTTACCATAGGATGTAATTAGACATTATAATCACTTGATGGGAGTCAATCCATCTTGTTTTTTAGTCCCTTTTACATTGTGTAACATGCCCATCAGGTAGCAGAGTATAAGTCATATAATCATACTCATATATTATTTGTCATTCTTTATTTTTCTCCCTTGGCCATATCAGCCATATTGGCCTTTAATGGGAGACTGTTATGGATCGCTATTTTAAGTGTCTATGTGTAAGGCCAAATGGCTATCAAATACTCTTCTATATGTTTTCTCTAATAAAACATATAGTGGCCTAGTCAGCCATGAACTATATTGAGACGGTCCATTTGTGAAACATGCATACAATGAACTTGTACTCTTTGTTCTTTGTTTTTTACAAATTTTTATAGGTCCATATAGGTAGGTACAAAGGATCATTATGATGCCATTATGGAAAACAACTATAAGTAGTTGAACTTGAACACAAATTGAGTTTTCAAGTTCAATAAATGTGTGTTTAGTTCATGTTTGCATCTATATTAAAGATACATAATGCTAAGGAATCATGAAACACTGAAAGCATCTTCTTTTTTGAAAAGTTTTAGAGTTGTTTTGTGGTTTCATGCAATAAGATCTACATGACACCTACATATAACATCTTCAAGAGAGGTAACACTTCCTAATGGAAGGAACTTACATGAAATAGAAAAGTTTTTTTTATTTGATGAATTAATCCATTTCTTGTACCACATTCAAAGATGAATTTATATGTTGGGAATGTCAAAATCTCCAAGTGTCGGATCTCAATTGATCCATGAGCTTTCCCAAAAAGTAGAAGTTCATGAATATGTTAGGAAAATATCTAGTTAAAGATAGAATCTAACATATGATTATAGCTTAGATCTCAAGTACATATTTTTGAAAAAGGACATACCCATCAAATAGAGAAAATTGATGTGACTAATGACTTAGAAAGTGAAAAGAAAACATCTTCTAGAATATCGATGTTAAGCAAAGTAGTAAGTTTTCTAGAAAGCAAATTTATGGCATGCTATGGTTATGAAATTTCGGGATCCCCAATGGTGTTTGCAAACTACAGAGTCAGATAAAGCTTACCAATGTTTCCACTTCTCTAAACAGAAGTGTGAAATTCAAAAGGATTTGCAGTTCCAATTATGTAGTATGAAATCATGGTTATGGCAAAATAATGTATGGAAGTTAAAACTTATGTTTCACCTATCCTTAGAGATATTTCTTAAAGGTGAAATCCAAAAGCATTAGGGGATGTTTAGACTCAAGTAGTAGAGAAATTCTTGTAGAATCCTATGGGTAGCTACTTAAAGCTGTAGTTAGAAAGGAATCTAAAGACAAGAAGTAATAAACTCTTGTCACTACAAGTTAGCTGAGTAAGAACCAATAGATATTGAATACAAGAAATTCAAGTAACTTGGAACTATATTGTTCTTCTTTTGAAAACCTTAGAAAATAAAGATGGATGTTTATCCCATAGAGAAGTTTTTCAAGCTTCCAAGATAAAACCTACTAAAGATCAAGATAGAGGTGATGTCTTGACTTCAAATTCTTTTAGAGGATTTGGGTAAGAGAATACTCTATAGAGATATGGTTGGACTTTAGGATAAATATCACTCACATGTCAATGTTGAACATAAAGTATGGTGGTGTGGGACACTAGATTTTATACTCACATTGATGTAGGAAAGATGGTATGGAACATCGGTCCTTGGAATGGTAGGTAATTTTTACTCTTGAAATGAATCTTAAAGTAAGATTGAATGCCCAAGGGTATCGAAACTTCAAAGATGAAGTTCAAGTTCAAGGTGGTCAATAGCATGACCCAAAAAGAAGACTTTTCAAGAACAAGTTAACAAGTAAGTTTGAATATTAAGAAATAAACAACTTTAAGAATCTTCATTTATGATTCAACTAGGACAAGTATGGAATTACTTGAATTTTAAATCTTTACAAAATATCTCATAAATCTTTGAAACAATATAACTTTAAAACGATTCTTTCAACCAAGATAAGATAGATGAAGTTAGTTAAAAGCACCCAATCGATAATGTAACTTGATTAAATCAATCTATTAATTCAAAGCTATGCAGCAAAATTGCATTTCAAGTATGAATTCTCAAGAGATTGTGTAAAGGAATGATTAAGTTAGTCATAGTCGAAGCATTAATGTCTGAGTAAAAGGTGAATAATGATTAATAAAAGTTGGTGGGTCGACACACCAAATTTTATTAGTTGGATAATGATTTAGTTTTACTCCAAGAATTTGTTTAGAATCTAGTTTAATTCTCTTAAAGCTAGATAAAATGCTTCAACACCTTGATAGAACAAATCTTTGACAAGCTAAAGTTGTTAGTCACATGGAGTTTGGCTCAAATCAGATTAAGTACCTTAGAAGTTTGAATTGGTTACACAAAGTTTTTTTTATTCCTTCCCATTTTCCAAAACCTTTGGGCTTGACTCATATAGAACATCTAATTCATTTATTTAAAAGTGTAGCCGATTCAATTAGTCTTACAAGAACCTAGCCTCCATGCTAAAGAGAATAATATGGTTCTCCACCTAACCTACCATTATATAGTTTATGCAATCAACCATGACCTTTGAATTAAGTGGAGTGTAATCTCCACCACTGCTTTAGCAACTTCTAGTGGATTCAACTAGTGGAAGGTTTAATCACCACTTGAGTTAGGTCTCATAGAATTCAATTTAATTCACATTAACTTGAGTGGATGCTCTTAGAAGGATCTAGAGCTCTTTGGAAAAAGAAATTCTCTCCATGCTACCCGTGGGGCTTGAGCCCAAGACTTGCATCTTCCCATCCTTGAGACTTAACCACTATGCTAAGCATATTAGTCTAATAATCTAGAAGCACCTAATTTTATCATTATCTTGAGCCTTGCAAAGAGACTTTATCACATCCCCCCCTTGAAAGACACTTTTTTTCTTGAATGTATGCTTCAAGATAAAGGTATATAATAGCTTTTCCCACAATCCCATTGTCCAAAATGAGGATCATGGTTTTCTCTTCTATGATTTGCATCTTTAAATAGAAGGGGATCCTATCTTGGACTATATATGAAAAGAGAGAATCCATTTGTGTTCTGATCCTTACCCAACTCATTTTGAGTAATAGTTGATTTTGCATTTGATAAGCTAAATTGAATGCAAATTATGGAAATAGGGGAAAGGGTGGATGTTTGTTGTTACCCTTTGGAGTTTTCCTCTCCAATCATTTTAGCATAAAGAATCAACAATACATCTTACATTTGTCAATCCGGGAAGTATAGAAGAGACCACAGCCCCTTCTAGATGATGGAATCCAAAAAATAAGAGGAAAGTGACTGGATTTCTGAGAAATGATGAAGATGAAGAGAAATTTCTAGGGTTTGGATTATCTTGAGCTAATCAACAGTATTTTTAATGATCTTGGTGCCTAAAGTGTGTTATTTTCTAGCAGAACACAATTATGAAGTCAAATCTCAAAAATGATACTTGTAACCTTTAGACGAGACAATCATGATTTTCTGCAAGAAACTCTTCTCATTACTTGGATAGCACAAAATTCAATCAATCAATCCTCTCAAAATAGAGGAAATTATCTTTTATACATTGTCAAGTGTCCCTTTTCACACTTGAATTTTGGTCCTTTCCCTTTCTAGTCTAAAAATATGCTATCTAAGAGATTCAAAAATTCTAGAAAAATTACATATGATTCTAATTTACATAAGGAAGACTCTTCCTCATTTTTACATCATTTGCATAAATATTTCTACAATTTTTTATCATTTTACAAATATTCCTCTTCAAAAAATTGCTTCTTCTAACATTCTTCCCCTCCTAGACCTTTTGGCTCCTGACAAAAGATATTCCTGCTGGTATATAATGAGTGCTTCCTTCACTTCTTCTTTCTTTGATATACCTATGACAATAGGTCATGACTTTTTCTTTTTGTGATGTTCAAGTTATTCATTCAAAAAATGATTTTCTCCATTGCACAACAGCCTCCGGTTTATCTATTACATCTTTCTTCAGGTATTCCATGTATGCAACTTCATAGGCAGTGAGTCGAGACTTTGTTACTATTGACAAGTTTCCAAATATTTCTAATTCTCTTTCGAAGAATCCATAATCAAATGCATCCTCAAAAATCTGAAGATAATGACTACCCAAAAATATTGTTCTGCTATAATAAGCCATTAAACAGATCCTGTCTGGGGTTTCACTGAGATCAAATAATAAAGCATCAGATGGTGAATTAAAACCAATGCAATTGAGAATTCTGACATCTGTATCTGTAAAGGTCTCTATACATGCCAATATGAGTCTCATTACTCTGATCAGTAAAATACAGGCTGGGTCATTGACATCTTTGTATGTGGATATGACAGACTCTGCTGTGCCAACCATATATTTCTTTGTTGGCCATGTTCCTGCCTTTGGTCCAGCTATCTTTGGAAAATTCAGCCATTTTGATGGAATCTGTCCTGTATTCGTTCTTTCCCAAAAAATTATCCAATCCCTTCTCTTTGCTATTGGACAATAAGCTGGATTGATTTTTAACTGTATTGGTGCTTCTTTCCATATTTTTCTGCATTCTTTATTAGTGTCCAACCACCTGTTTCTCCATTTAGGATTGGCTTTTTCAAATAATTCCTTTGTCACATTGATGTCTTCTTCATATTCTAAATACTTGTTTGGAGGTAATCCCACCCTTGCCAACTGATAGTTTTTAATGCTTTCAATAATCATGCAAAAGGGTATACCTAGGCCATTTGCTGCCCAATGATGTTGATCAGGATTTATTCCTTTGTTCAAAGCAAAACTAACAATCTGTTCCTCATATTCATTATGCATTTTTCTAATAAATTCCATTCTAGATTCTCTGTCTGTTAGAAGTCTCTGAACAAACTCCTCTGAGTATTCCTCTACTGCTGCTTTGTTTTCTTGTTCATCACCATGTTGAGTTCTGTTATCATCTCCCACTTCATAGTCTTCTGCTTGTGTAGTCTCTACCTGCTCTTCAACCTGGGTTTGTGGATTTTCCAATTTTTTTTGTAGCTCTTCTATCATCAACATTAAGCTTCTATTTTGAGATGTCCACAACTCCTTTTATGACTTTCACTCACTTCTTTCTTTTTCTAGACTCAACTGCCAATCACTTCTTTCTTTTTCTATATCCATATGTAACTTATTATATCCCCTCATTGAAGTGTTTGCAATCTCATAATTTCTTTATTTAATTCTTCCCTCTCATCCTGTGTCACTTGTGCAATCTTGCTTTCTTCCTTCAATTGGCCTTCTTCCATTAATAACTTATTTATTTCCTCATTTGCTTTGACCATAATTTGATATGAACTCTGCAATGTTCTGTATCTCCCTTCAATTTTCTTCAGCTCCATCTCCATTTTACCACTATGCTCTATCTGTTTTGCACATTTCTCTTCAAGAAATTGAATTTTGTTTTGTTGTTGAACTTCCAATTCTTCCAAAGAAATTATTCTGTTGGTCAAAGCCTCATTCCTTTCTTGAACAATTTTCAACTGTTTTATTAACTGTTCTTCTTCTTTTGCTGCCTTTTACAAACTCAGATTCAGCTACCATGCCTGATATGATCATGTTTCTACTTGATGGTCTAAACTGTTCTATATTGCTCATAATAACTTTGCAAGCATATTTTATATCCTTGGGTATCCTTTCCAACCCAGCTTCTAATTCCATTTGTCTTACTTCCATCTGCTTTTCTTCTTTGCAGTCATTCTCTTCTTCATCTCCTTCCTCATACTCTACAACCTGATTCTTTTGTTCTTCATAGCCCTTATCTGCTTTCATTTCTTCTTTGTCTGCAACATCTTCCTCATATTCTAATATCTGATCCTCCTTTTTCTCATGTCCTGATGTGTCTTTAATTGTATCTATTTCTTCTACCTTCTTTTTCTCCATTCCTTGTTGTTCTTCTTCAAGGATATGTCCTTCCTTTTCCTGTACTTCCTTTTCCTGAATTAGGGTTGAATCAATCTCCACAGAGAGCTTTATTTGATAATTTATTATCTGCTCCTTTTGTCCTTCCTCTTGCTCATCTATATCCATGAAATCCAAATCTTCTTCTTGTCCCTGATCTTCTGTAGTTGTGAACTCCTCATTATGATTCAAGTCATAAAGTATGTCTTCTATACTTTGGTTTATTTCTTCTGCTGTATTTCCTTCTTTGACCTCTTGAAAATTCTTCTTTTCCACTACTTCTTCTGTTTCCTTGATTTTATCCTTGTCTTCTTTCTTGTGCACTGAACTGCATACTTGAGCTTCCTTTTTTGTTTCTTGCTTTTCCTCATCATATTTGAAGTAGGTCTGATGTGAAGGTTTTGTCCATACTGTCTTCAATCCTGAATCTACTAATCCACAGCTGAACTCCTTCCTTACTTCAATCTCCTCTTCCATCATTACTGCTTTACCTTTTAGTAACCTTTTTTCTTCTCCAGGACTAACCTGTTTTGCTACTTCTTCTTGGACCTGTTTTCCTTGTGGCTTCTCACTCAAGTCTTCTGGTGTTTTATTATTATTTTTTTCAGATGCTTGTACTATCACAATTGGTGTACTAGGCACTGATAAGTTCAAACTTTTCAACAAGAAGTTTTCAATGTCACTCTCAGAATCTGAAGAGAATTGTGAAGAGCCTGCTATTCTTGATTTGTCCATTCTTGATTCTTCCATAGCAATGGATTCCTCCTGCTTTTTTTCTTCTACTGTCACTTCTTCTGTCTCCATCCTTGGTACAGGTTCTGCTACTGATTTTCCTTTACTTTTCTTGGTTAACTTCCTCTTTTGTACAGGTTTCTTCTGAACCTTCTTCTTCACTACAACTGTAGTTCTAGTTTCAGGAGGTCCTTGTAGCTCTTTGAAATATGCTAATAGTTCCACTTCTTTTTTGACAAAAACTTCCTCTGTTTCTGCTACCATCATCTAATCATGCAACTCTTCATAGTGTTCTACTTCTTCTTGAATCCAATCAGTTGCTTTACAAGAGTAGTCCTCCAACATCTTTTGAGACTGAGCTTCATATACTGCCCTTTTATTGTTCCCTTGGGTCAAATAAGTATACAATTGCTCTTTACTTGTCTGGGGTGGATGAGGGTCATTTGAAGACTGTACTTGCTTCTGAGCAGCTTCATGTTCTTCCTTAGTTGCTTCCACCTATTCCAATTCCACTTTTCTTGGATCCAATCTTCTTTTCTTTACTGGAATGACTTCTTCTGAAACTCCTTTTCTTTTCCTTTCTGCTCCCCTCATGCTTGGTTGGGCTTCCACTTCCCTTACAGTCATTTTTTTAGAAGGGCTCTTAATTCCTGACATTAAACTTCTGAAGTATTGGGCTTCTGGAGCCAGCTTTAACTGATCCTCCATCCCTAGAACATGATATATAATTCTGGTTAAGCATTGAGCTCCATTCATGTACTTCTTTTGCTCCCAATGTTTGGCTGCTTCCTTCAATTGCTCATGTATGTATGGAGTTACATCCATCACTCCAAAAGGTTTGGTTCTTGAACATGATCAATGTTGCTCGTTTGTGTGGCATGGTATATCTAGGTAGTTTTGGAAAACAGAAATATTGTAAGAACATTCTGATAGCATACTCCTCATTCTCTTTTCCTTTAAAATCAAGAAATTTGGAATATCCTGCATATGTAGCTTTATTTTTCTTGACAAAACTGTTGTCCAACTTAGTTCCCATAGTATAAAACTGAAGGGCTACCCTGATATGCTCTGCTTTTATAGTAATGTTCACTTCCTGGTTTTCTTTGTTCTTGACATTACACCTGAAATATGCCTCATTGCCCCTTCCCACTTCCAGCAAACTGTTCATCACCTGTGCCACTCTTTCAAAGTCTATGAAGAATAAGGGTTCATCCAACAACCTGTGTATTCCTACTGCTTTTCATCTTTTGTAATTGACTGCAATTCTTTGGAATTTGTAAAACTCCTGGCACAGCATGGTGTACTTGTATTCTCCGACTCCCACAGTAAAAATATGCTGACCAATGATACCCAAAGTTTCCTTGAGCTCCTTGACTATCTTCTCTGCTTCTGGAATTTCTTGCTCTTCATCAGACTCCAAATCCACCTCCTCTACTGCAGCTTCACTATCCAAGAACCAATGTCCTTTAGACAGAGTGACTGAGTCTGCTTTGAAATCATGGATTGGTAGTTCCTTGGGATTCACCATTCTGAAGAAACTATAGCATTACAAAAAGAAAAACTCCACCCACATGAGTCTCAAGAAACATAAGTAAAATCACATTAATCTTGAGATGTATTGAAAATGAATGAAAAACAAGACTTAGAGAATTCCTGACTTTCTTATTTGTGTCACAGATAAAAAACTCAGTGATCATTACATGTGTAGCAAGACGTCTAGTGCTCTCTTCTCTTCTAGCAGCTCTTATAAAAGAAACATTTAGAAAAAAGAAGAAGATGAAAAAATTGAATGAAACAATAGAAACCTACTGCATGACCACCTATATCTTGCTTGTGCTCATATAACTTATTTAATTAAAAGAATTATGGAAGAAAATTGGATCATTTTTCTTTCTCTTTTTTTTTTTAATGATAATTTTTTTTCCTCTTTCTTTTTTTCCTTTTTTTTCCTTTTTCTCTTTTTTTCCCCTTTTTTTTTAAATAATAATTTCCTCCATTTCCTCTCTTCCCCTCCTATTTCTCTTTTTAGAAAAAGGATGAGGTAGAACAATATTGAATTATTTTCCAAGATGTCCTAGTTTCTTCTCTTGTAAAACTCTAAATTTCTTATCAAGAGTCCTCAGTGTATATCAGATAATCATGTTATTTTTTCCATTGAATCAAATCTGATTTTTTTACCCAATAATATTTGATTCCTGTTGTCTTTGTTTTAGAAATAAAACCTTCTTCTTTTAATACATGATTCTTAGAAATTTTTGGCTTCCATATCCATTTGGTTCTGGAATATTGTTTTGATGAGCAGTGTTTGTATGTACTTTCTTTCCACATTCTTCATGTATTGATGCCTACATGCTTTTGGTCATTCCATACTTGCCACCTTTCTTCTGTCTTTGCAACACTTTTTGTTTCTTCAATTTTATCCTGTTTTTGATTGAAGTAATTTTGATCATCAAGAAATTCTGATTGTGCCTCCTTTGTAACCTTTAGTGGAAAGATAAATCCTCTCAAATCTGGGTCATGAATATCTTGTTGATCTTCCTGTTTTCCATTACTCCACGAAAGCATTAAAAACCTTTTGTCATTTATTATCAACTTAAGCTTCATTTTTTCAAAATCCAAAATTACTTTACCTTGCTTTAGCCATGGTTGTCCCAAAATCAATTTCTAAGTCATCATGTGATCTGGCCATTCTTCACAATCTATTCTCATATATTCTTCATTGAACTTAATTTTAATAGAAGGTGAAGACATGCTTTGTATTATTCGTCCTTCTAAGGTTTTGATAAATGTTTTGCTTTCAGTCCTTTTTAGGTTAAACTTATCCAACAAAGCTGAACTGATCAAATTTACTTGTGCACCTGAATCTATCAAAACTTTGATTATTTCATCCTGAAAATTCATTGTTATGATAGGCAAATGTTCTCTTTCTCTTAGAGGTGTTTTACACAAAAAGACTTCTCTAAAATCTTTGGTTTTTCTTATCCTTTCCTTTGCCTCCTGTTGAGCCTCCTTTCTAATGTTTTCCTCTTCTTTTTTCCTATTTTGAGCTTGATGTATTCTTCTCCATTCAGAAACAGTTAATGGTAGATCATACCTTTTTACTCTACATCCACTTATGAAATTTGGCATGATTTCTCCATCTATATTAGCTAGTTGGATAGCTCCACTGTTACTTATTTGATGGATGATATAAGGCCCATGTCCTTTTTTCTGAAATTTTTTCTGATGTTCTTTTACTGTGTATGCCAAAACTAGATCTCCTTCTTGTTAACCAGAGTATAATGTGAGTTTAGCAGTTCTATCACTTGAAAAATGTCCTCCTGCCACTCCACAATGTGCCATTTCTAACATTTCCACATATTTATCTTCAAGAACACACATTCTTAAATATCCATCCATTCATTTCTTGTACAATTGATCTCCTATCAGTTGATACTCTTCATAAATCATTTGTAGATTCTTTGAATCTGCACTATCTCTTTCTGACTTTCCTTTCTTATTTCTTTTCAATTCCTCAATTATGTGTGCACTCCAATCTGGATTTTTCTGAAACCAGTATAAGGTTATAACTTCTGAATCTCTCAAGGATTGGCATTTCCAGCAGTTGGAAATATACTTTTTTACATCCTGAATCTTATTAGGCCAATGTACTCCCATCCTATTGAGATTACTTAGGGTGACTATCATGGAAGCATGAGTACAAGGGTTCCAATAGTGAGCTCTCCTTAGATATTCTTGCTGCTCCTCTTCTGGAATACAATATTCCAATATTCCTATATGATTGAGATGATACAAATGACTAGCCATCAACATAAAATTTCTACTTTGTAATACCATATGTGTGTTGTTTCCAAATGTTCTGCAGGGTCCCATGGTTAGCAACGGTACTAAAGTTATGGCCCATTCAGGAATACTTTCTACTTTGAACAAATATGTATCTGGTAAGTCATCATCTAAATGTGAACTTGACTCTCTAGCCTGGATTCTGGACAAATGGTCTGCTCTCAAATGAGTCTTTCCTTGTCTGACCACTACCTCAAACTCAAACTCCATTAGTAGAAGAAACCACCTGACTATTCTACCAGTGTGACAAGGTTTGTTTACTAGGTAGAGTAGAGCTTGGTGATCCACAAAGAATTTAAATTTTTTGGCCAAAAGGTAATGTCTATATTTTTTTACAGCAAATATCATTCCCAACCCTTCCCTCTCAGTGGTTGTGTAATTTTTCTCTGCTGAATTGAGTTGCCTACTAGCATAAGCAACTGGAAAATCTAATTTGCTCCCTTCTATTGGTTGTGTTAACACACATCCCAAAGCATAATTTGAAGCATCCACATGGACATGTAAAATTTTATCTCACTATGGGGTTTTTAGAATTGGTACAAGTTTTTAGAGTCTCAAAAGCTTGGTCACACTCTTTGGTCCACTCAAATTTTGTGATTAAGGCATACAAAGGTTTTGCAATGTCAGCAAACTTGTGTACAAATTTTCTATAATACCCGCAATGTCCCATGAAAGTTTGAAGTTCCTTTACATTTGTTGGCTTTGGAAGTTCCACTATGGCCTTAATTTTCCTTTCATCAGTTGAAATTCCATTTTTGGAAACTATGTGACCTAACATTCTCCCTTGTCTTACAAAGAACACACACTTCTCTGGATTTAAACATACCCTGTATGTTCTACATTTCCTGAATATATTTTCTAAATCTTCCAAATGATCCGGTCTTTTTAATGAAAAAGTACAAAGATCATCCACATAAATTTCCATTATATTCCTCAGGAATTCTTTGAAGATATGACACATCAATCTTTGAAAAGTTGCTGGGGCATTAGTTAACCCAAAGGGCATAACCCTAAAAGCATAAATTCCCCATTCTGTGGAAAAGGCAGTTTTATGTTGGTCTTCCAAAGCTATGGGTACCTGATTGTATCCTGAAAAACCATCCAAAAAACTATAGACCTCCTTCCCTGCAACTCTTTCTAAAAGATGGTCTGTTATAGGCAATGGGTAGCTATCTCTTATAGTCGCAGCATTTACTTTTTTCAAGTTAATGCATACCCTAAGTTTCCCATTCTTTTTTGGTACTACAACTATAGGAGATATCCATTCTGTATACTCAATCTCATAGATGAAATTGGCAGCCAGCAGCTTGGCAATTTCTTCCTTTATTTTGGCAGAGTATTTATCATTGAATGTGTAATGTCTTTGTTTGCTAGGCATTGCATTAGGTGTAATAGGAATCTTATGCTCACAGATTTTAGGGTCGATTCCTTTCAAATCCTTGTAGCTGTAAGCAAACACATCCCTATAGTTTCTCTTGGTAATCTGATAGTGAAGGGTTGTACCCGCCTAGGAAGTCGTGGAGTTGTCTCAGGTGTCAGCGTCGCACCGCGGGCTTGTGCACAGGGCATCTGAACAACGCCTCTCATTTTCTTGGAGGGTGGCCTTGCGGTTGATAATCTGCGTTGAAACTCCTGTACCCTGGTCCAAATGAGTGCCCTTTGCATAGGCACATCATACGTCAAACATCTTTACACAATCCGGGTGAGAGCACAGCATCCATACAATACAAATTTTTGTTTTTTATACCACCTTTGATGAGCCAAGTGGATTTGGTCGATAATCCAGTGGGGCATATTGATTGTCAAATCAAAGGCGTCAGCCAAGTATAGACTAAACCATATCTTCCTAGGTGGCATTGTGAACCTCTCTTGAGTGGGAAATGCAAAATGTTGCATGACCATTCGCAAGTGAATGGCAATTGTAGGTGTCATTGCCACCATGTCCTTTAATTTCGTCAGATTCCTGTTCTTCATATTGTCGGGGACCATAGTCTCTTTCTCCGTAGGAATGTGCATACCTTTCATGTCTAGAGCTTCCCTTACCAAATTGATAGTCAACCTGAAGCGCTTCAGCTCATTGCCCCTTGTGAGAGATGGGAGGACAAAGGTGCTGTATCCCTTCTTGTCTTTGCTCGGAGTGAGGGTGCTAATCAAATATGAGCATCTTAGAAAGTCGGGCTTTGGCAATTGGAATTTGAAGTAATCATAGAGTCCCGCCTTCTTCCATATAGGTTTCAGCCCTTCATTATTTTGCAGTTTCTCAAATTCCCTAGTGAAGAAGTGATATCTGCCCCAACGCCCATTGAATTCTATCTCGGCCTCCCACATGTAAGTGCCTTCACCCAGAGATCCTGCCACATCACTGAACCAATGTGAGTTTTTGCTGACCGGCATTGTGTGCCCCTGTGGAGGATTCTGAATCGGGATGGCGTGTAATGCCCTCAATGCCACTGAGCGTTCCTTCAATTCCTCCTCAATGGGAAGACTTTAAATGTCCACGACTTGGGGGCTGGTGCCAGCCTGGGAGCTAGTACCTGCCGTATCTACCATGTTACTTCTTGCCTCCTGACTCTTTGAGAATATAGAAACATGTGTTAACATTGTAAAGGACAAGATAGAACCGTTTTTGTCACCATTACAACATTAACATGAGGTTCGGGAGAGATTAGTAGGTTATTAAGTGCTCGGTGCTTGTGCGTGTAGTTAGGAATTGGGTAGACCTAGGAGCTAAGTGGAATGATGTAGTGTGAGAGTGATGTAGTTAGTAGTTGGGCTTGGATTTACAACTGGGGTCCGGGGGTTTATTACAAGTTTTGGGTTGCCAAATGCAGTGGATGGGTTTTGATCTTGATTTTGTGGAGACTCTGGAGAGTTTGATAGGAGTATTTACTTGAAAATGAGGCTTTTTAGGGATCCATTTACAAGTGATTCTACTTGTGCTCATGGAAGAGTATGTGTCCGTGCGTGATGTATAAGAATGGGCATCGGATGTTCGAGTGAGTGAAACATGTTGTATCGGGTGTGGCCTCGGTGTAGCTATTTGAGCACGCAAGCAAGCCTTAGGCACCCAGATTTATCGTGATTGTGGGTTTGCCTTCATCGACTTCTTGGGTACCCAAATAGACTTCACTTTCGCAAAAGAATTTATGAAAGACTTCTTATTAGTGTCGTGTTGTTGATTACTAATAAGAGGTTTTGGCCGTGGGGTTGACATGGTCGCAACAGGGTGTTCGCCTTTCCGCACCCACACTTGTTTCAACAGATGAGACATTCTGCTTCGCACGTTTTTTTGGCCTCCAGTATAGGTAGTACTCTGCTCCTTCTGTATTCGATCTGCCTTTGGTTGCTGCATCCCTCTGGCCTTTGGAAAAGAAGGGAGTTCCGTCTTATCCTCGACTCCGTTGTTGAGACAATCCTCTTTCTGCATCATACAATTTTGGACAAGAATAGCATTGTCAACTTCATGTGCGCCCCTGGAAGGACCAGGAGTTCGTGCCTTACCTAATTCCTTGAGTGCCTCCAATTCAACTGTAATTCGACTATGATTTACCCATACCTGAAGAAGTCCACTTCTTAGGTTTAGGTTGACTGCATGATCATAGATCCAGTCCTGACCCAAGACAAGAGGCTCATCGAGGTCCTCATCTTGACACACTAGTACTTTGACTGTCATTACTTCATCTTGAATGTAGAGGGGAAGTTCCACCTCGCCCATGCAAGGGGTTTCCACACCTCCCAATCCTATAAGATATGCTTCTATAGGATTGACAGTTACTTTCAACTTTTGACAGTACAAAACTTAAGCCACATGATATCCTTGATCTGCATATGCATCTGTCCTAGGTTGCTCTCTACCCTGTCTTCTCAACTTCATTCTCCGGATACGTTCCAATGCTTCTGCTTGAGCTTCTTCTCGAATTCGTCTTTCTTCTTCTTTGCGTTTCTTAGCAGTGTTGAGTCGACTTAGCATCTCTTCCGTCAGAGGTTCCTGATATAACTTGACCCTGCATCCGCTTATGTAGCTCGGGAGAATATCCCCTTCTAATGTGGCTAGTTGCACTACTCCACTTGTTGAGATTCTATTAATGATCATGGGTCCGTAGCCTCTTTTCTCTAGTTTTCTCGCATGTTGTTTCAAAGTGTAGACTAGTACTAGGTCGCCTGCCTTCAAACCTTTATCCTTAACGTGGGCATCAAAGTATGCCTTCTGTCGTTTCTTAGCTGCATATATCCCTACAGCCGCCCTCAGTCTTGTTTCTCCTAGTCGTTCAAGGTCAAAAAGTCTAGAGGAGAGTTCATGACCCGTCCATTCATGCTCTTGTGCTACTTTCAATGTAGGTATTAAGAAGTCCAAGGGTAACACTGCATTTTGGCCAAATACCATCTGAAAGGGGGTGGCTTGGAGTACCGTTTTGTAGGCGACTCGGTATGCCCAAACAGCATGGTGTAGTTGTTTGTCCCAATCAGAGCGTTTATTGTTCACTAATTTCGTCAGTACATTGCATAAGATCTTATTTGTGCTCTCAGCCTGGCCATTAGCTTGGGGGTGATAGGGGGCAGACTTCTTATGTACTACCAAGAATTCTTGGAGCAGATTTTCAATAACTTCATTCAAGAAGTGAGTGCCTATGTCACTGACTAGTTCTATAGGTAACCCGTATCTGGTGAACACATTCTCAAATAAGAACTTAGCTGTTGTTTGAGCATCGTTCTTCGTTGTGGCTTTTACCTCTACCCACTTGGTTAGATAGTCCGTGGCAACAATGATATACTTTGCATGGGAACCCTTAGCTGGGGGATTAATAGGACCTACAAATCCTATTCCCCACTTAGAGAATGCTCGTCCACCCATCATAGGTTTCAGTGGCATCTCATCTTTGCGTACAGGATACTGAGTTCGCTGGCAAACATCACACCTCTTCACATAGGTATGTGCATCCATGTGAAGGGTAGGCCACCACAAGCCTGCAAACAGGATTGCTTTAATCACCCTATCTGGTCCAAAATGTCCTCCTGCTACACCGTGATGAGCAGTTTCCAAGATCTTGAGATATTCACTCTCATGGGCGCATAGTCTGAGGTAACCATCTTTACCACGTTTGTATAGATTATCACCAATGAGTGAGTAATCCAGGGCTTCTTGTTCTAAACTCCTTTTCCTAGCCAGAGTCATGTCTGGAGGGAATGTTTTCGTCCTCAGGAAGTATACTAGTGGTTCACTCCAATCTGGCACTATGGACACTTGATAAAGAGTGGCATGTTCCACAGGTGGTTTAGTGCAGCAGATTGGGCATTCCTTGCACAACTTTTGGACATCAGCTTCCATAGTCGGCCAATGCACTCCGAGTCTCCTTAGTGTTTGTAGGGTTCGTGGCTTTGAGTAGTGTTGCTCTAATGCACCTACATGTGCTAATTGCAACCATCTGGCGTACTCATCCTCTTCCACACAACAAGCCAAGATCCCTTGATCTGTGTGCTTGTACATACTACCTGCCATGATGTGATACTTTTGGGCTTTTACTACCTCTCTATCATGTGTGATTACTACTGGGTGGTTAGGTCCGTATGTCAATACTGGCACTAATGGCTTAGCCCACTGCGGTACAACTTCCAAGTTAAACAAGTAAGCATCAGGTAGGTCATCTGACACTCCTTGTGGGGCTTCTCTAGATGTGAGCCTAGAGAGATGGTCTGCTCTCAAGTGAGTTTTCCCTTTCCTTACCACAACCTCGAAATCATATTCCATTAGCAAGAGAAACCATCTTACTAATCTTCCTGTATTGCATGGCTTGTTCACGAGATATAGCAGTGCCTGATGGTCAGTAAAAAGTTTAAACTTATTTGCAAGCAAGTAATGTCTAAACTTTTTAACTGCATATACCATGCCTAGTCCTTCTCTCTCCGTAGTGGTATAATTTCGTTCAGCTGCATTCAATTGTCTACTGGCATAGGCAATTGGAAGATCCATATTACCTTCACTGGTAGGTTGCGCGAGTACACACCCAATAGCATAATTGGATGCATCTACATGAACATGGAAAGGCTTATTCCAATCTGGTGTGGTCAAGATTGGTGCTGAACATAATCGCCGTTTAAGCTCATTGAAGGAATTCTCACATTCATCAGTCCACTCAAAGTTAGTCAAAAGTCCATACAGAGGCTTTGCTATGATGGCATACATGTGTATAAACCGTCGGTAATAACCACAATGCCCCATGAAAGCTTGTACTTCCTTGACATTCTTTGGCCTAGGTAACTCGGCTATGGCTCTCACTTTCTCTTCATCAGTGGATATGCCATTCTTTGACACTATGTGTCCTAGAATCTTGCCTTGCCTGACCATAAAAACGCACTTTTCTGGGTTCAGGAAGACTTGATATTCTCTACATTTGTCAAAGATTTGTCTGAGTTCAGGAAAATGGGTTTGTCTAATGTTGGAATGAGCACAAAGATCATCAACATAGACTTCTAAGTTCTTCCTCAGGAACTCTTTAAATACATGGCACATCAGCCTCTAGAAGGTAGCGGGTGCATTGGTAAGCCCAAATGGCATTACTCTAAAGGCAAATATGCCCCATTCAGTGGCAAAAGCTGTCTTATGCTGATCTTCTGGAGCTATGGCTACTTGATTGTAGCCCGAAAATCCATCAAGGAAGCTGTACACTTCCTTGCCTGCTACTCTTTCTAAGAGGTGCTCTGTGATAGGAAGCGGATAGTTATCTCGAATTGTGGCTGCATTGACCTTCTTTAAGTTAATGCATACACGCAGCTTTCCATTTTTCTTGGGCACCACTACGATGGGGGATACCCACTCAGTGTGCTCAATTTCATAGATGAATCCAGCTTCAACCAGTCTATCTATCTCCTCTTTGATCTTAGCAGCATAATTATCATTATATGTGTATGGCTTTTGCTTAGAAGGTTTGGCATCTAAGGTCATGGGGATAGTGTGAGAGCATATGTCAGGGTCCACGCCTTTCAAATCCTTGTAACTCCAAGCGAATACATCTCTGTATTCTCTTAGCAAGGCTATCAATTCATGCTCTTTGTCTTTCGTCAGGTCATGGCCTATGTACGTGCATCTCTCTTCTCCTTCTTCCATAGCTACCACTATTTTCTTGGTGGTTTCTTTGTTATCATAGGCCTCCCCTGATTGTGCCTCTCGTTTAGGCATTCTGATCATGACTCTCCTGTCATCTATCTCATACTTCTTAAAAATTTTCCGGGACCTCAAACAAAGATTCTTCCTCTTCTGGTGTGACTTCTCTCTTCTTTCTTTTCTTTCCTTCTTCCTTCGGGGTCACATGTGTGGCTAGCCTTACATCATTTGTAAGCTCTCCATACGTCTGGGGTTGAAATTCTACTTCATAGAAGTATTCTTCATCTGATGCAAAAGGTGGGTCCATGATGATTGACTCTAGATCGGAGTCACTTGCATCCTCAAATGCATCAGGGCTAGGTTCACACTCTTCTAACACTGCCTCTCCCATGATCGGCTCTATGGAGAAGACTGAAATGTCATAGCCATCTTCATCACACTGAGGTGTCCATTGTTCTTCATTGATGGCTACATCCATTGTTGCTAGGATTTTTGCCCAGCCGTGGGGTTCAAATTCTTCGTCAGGAAAGACTACAGGTTCATAGGCTGGGTGTTGAATTGATCTATGTGTTTCTTTTGCACCTACCTCTCTGGCTTTTTCTCTCTTCTCTTCTTCTACTGCTACTTTGCACATCCATAAGTGGGTGTCTTCATGCATTCATGAGGATCTTGATCCTATGGAATGCATCGATTCCGTATCAACTTTGGCTCTATGGAGGGAATTCCATTGGATAAGAGGGACATCTCTATGAGAGTAATCTTTGAGATTCACTTTGGTCGTAACACCTAAGTGTTGCAGGTACAAGGAATTGGTTCCCCAGTCCTGTACCACTTGCAACTGTCGCATAAAGGGTCGTCCCAAGATCATTTCATAGGCATGATTTTTGCTAAAATCACATATAGCAAATGTATGCTCGAACTCAACACCACATGTGGTGAGAGTTATTCCTTCTAACAACCCTAAGGGTCTCTCTATGTGACCATTGGCCATTTGCAATTTCATCCTCGTGGGCCTGAGTGCTGGCTTGCCCCAATGCTTCCATAGGGAAGTGGTAGCAATTGCAACTCCTGCGCCTGTCCAATGGTATTTTTGGCACTGTTCTCTGGGATCCTACCTGGGGATGAGGTTTTGCTATCTCTGGTACTTGTTTGGCTACATGTTTCCATAGCTCTGGCCTCACTTTGAGTAGCTCTTCTAAGGTGAGGTTGCACTGTACTTTAGTGTTTTTCACTACCTCTGTGTTCCTAAGTATGACTGAGTGCTCATTTCGTACCATGACCGTGGGTGCTCTCATACAAGTAGACTTAGCTTCCCATGGGCTTGTGAAGTGGGGTAATTCTTGGAGAGAGTTAGACTCAAAGTCTAATCTTTCCTGAGATTGGGTGCTCTCCTGCTCCTCATAAATGGATGGGATGTCTTGTGGGAATTGGTCGTGTGCATCATCCACAAGTTCAATGGGCGGAGGGACTTCACTCTCTTTAGCCCACTTGTCTTCTTGAATCTCTCGTAGGAATTTTGGTGTGAACCGATTCATAGAAGATGATGTGTCTGGCTCCGTAGAGTTAGGCACATAGGCTCCCTGGGCAGGAAGACCTACTCTTTCACTTGCCTTGTCCTTGTGTTGAGAGGCGGGTTCCTTTTCTGATTGTGCAATTAGCCTCTCAATTCTTTCTAACAGTCCTTCAAAGTGCAGCTGCGTCTTGGCTGAGCTAGATATGTTAAAAAGGCGGCTGGCTTCAAACATGGTTTGAGCCAACTCCACCATCTTAGCACAAATTTTAGTTCGTTCAAGCTCTAATTCTGCTCTAGGGTAGCACTTTCCATGATCAGTTACGTTTGGCCCATCTTGGATTCTGGCCTGATATGCTTTAAGCATCATGTTTAGGTCCTCGGGAGTGGGATCTCCTAGGACTGATCCTACTCTAGGGGGTGGTGGAATTAGGTGAGGCGGGTTGGAAGGTGGCGGTTCGGATGGAGTTGGGAATGATGGAGGAGGGGTAGTGTGAGAGGGAGTTGGAGATGTGAGTTCGGTTATCCTGGCTCTCGTTTCTCTTAGGCTTTCCTCAAGCTCACTCATTTTCTTTGCCCATTGTCTCTTCATTCTTTCATGACTATCTCTCCAAGCTCTAGTCCTCTTCTTTGTCATGCTCTCCGTTTCACTAACATCTGGGCTCTTTTCCTGGCCTAAACTTTGGTTCTGTTGCAAGGCTTGGGCTCTAGTGATCACTTGCACTGGCGTAGTGGACGTCACACTTCCTGTGGAGTCTACAACTAACCCAACGACATTGATAGGAGTGATTTTTGGCATATTACTAGGATTCTTTGGGCAGTCTCGTAAAAGATGCTCTTTTCCACACTCCTGGCAATAGCCCTGGATCGTCACTGGCTGGGGTTGTGTAGGTGGAGGTAAGGGACAATCACGAATGAGATGATCTCCCTGACATTTGTAGCATGGTCCTCTAGGGAATGGGGGCCTTACTTGCCTAGGTTGAGGTCTAGAGTTGGGGTTTGCGTACATGACATTAGCATACTCTGGCTCCCAAATAGGTTCACTCGGTTCCTCACTGTAATAGGACTCACCATGTTCAGGAGACTGCATGTAGTAAGCCTGGGGACTATCAACATGTGTAGAATCAAAGCTATGGTCACTGGGATCACTTTCTGAAATTAAGGGTGTTACTGGGACTATAGCTCTATTCAGGTTTTCTTCTACAGCAACATACTTTACCGGAATCACATTAGTAGGAGCAGGTGGTTGTTGCGCTAGCACTGGCTGGGGTCTCAGTTGGGCCTGATATTGCGGTTGGTAATTTTGCTGGGGCCTAGTATACTGTTGTGGTGGGTATTGACTCTGGTATCTGCCTTATTGAGGGTATGGCTGAGGGTAGGTTTGCCTAACCGTTTGCTTATTGTATGGGCAGTCTTGTGCTGTGTGATTTGTGTATCTTCGTTCTATGGTGCAGTACTGGCTACTTGGATTTACCTGGGGTTGAGCCATAATGGGACATACATTCACCATATGGTCACCTCCACAAGTATAGAATCTTTTCACAGGGGCAAATCTTGGGATCTGTTTGCTAGTGACACCTAATTTCTGAGCTACTTTCTCTGCTAATTCCTCAATAGATGTGGATTGTGTGGAAGAGAGGCTAGAAGAACTATCAGTATCTTTGTAGATTTTTGAAAGCTCTAATTCCTCCCCTAGGTTATCCTCGATGTCAATGCACATGCGTACACATTCTTCTATGGTCCTAGGGTCCTTCAAGTACACATATGATCTCAATTTGGTACTTAGCAATCCATCCAAGAATAAAGCCACTTGCTTAGCTGGTGTGGGTAACAGGGACAGGGCATCTCTCCAAGTATTGCCTAAATCTTCTTCCAGCAAGTCTCACGGTTTCTTGAGGGGTTTGCTTGAAGCTGTGAATCAGCGAGGAAGTATTATGTCTTATGCCACTTTTAGAGAATTCGACAATGAATGCCTCTAGAAGTTGGTCTATGCTCCTAAACTGCCTCTCGTTTAGTTGCTGAAACCATGTTAGGGCGGTGTTCCTAAGGGTTAGACCAAAGGCATTGTACTGCGTAAACAGATCTTCAACTTGTTCAGCTCTCAAGACTTGCCTAAACTCAGCCACATGATCGTATGGATCTCCAGTGCCATCGAAGTAGTTCTTCATGGACTTGACTAGCTGAGTCGGTCTCAAGGTCCTTGTGTGCTCTCTAGGTCTTGGTAGAGGGAACTCATCCGCATTTCTTTGATTCCTTGGAGCTCTAAGTACCTCAGGTTCCACTCTATTTGTTTCCGTTCTCGTTCTTTCTCTGCCCCCAGGGTTGGCAAAGCTTACTTCTGGCCTATCTCTACTTCTGTCTCTTTGAGCTCCATGGGCCTGGGATGCTCCCGCTCCCGGGTGACCATAGGACACGTTCGATCTTGGTTGGGGAAAAATGAATTCCCCCTTCCAAGTATAAGCATGCCTGTCATGTTCTGTAACCACAAAGATCCTCTATGAAGCATGATCTAAGTAGGTCACTCTTCCTGGGCTATCAGGATCTTTGAACTCATAGATCAGGATTGACCCTACATCATTTGGCCTATTTGATTTATACCTCCAAAAGGCTTCATCGGTCTCTTGGTTTAGGAGCAGATCTATACTCTTATTGTCCTGGGGAACCCACTCCAGATTGAGGATTCGAGTAAGAACAGATTTCCCTCGAGGGGTCCTAGGCTCTCCTCCTACGTTCCCTTGTTCCAGGTCATCTATGTCCGTCTCAGGGATCACATTCCCGAATTCATCTGTCCTGTCTGGGTGACTAGTGACCACATATATGGTTCCCTCTTTGTCCAAGTATGCTCCGTTTTCAAACTTGACAGCTGGGTGTTCTAGTCGAATGGATTGGTCCGGGTTTTTAATCTGGACCACGGATCTTCCTAGGCCGTCCTCATAGATGCTAGCACCTAATCGGTTGGTCCTAAGGTATTCCAGCTGCGTCTTGTAGGGGCCTTCCACCCTATACAGATATGGCACACCTGAACTTCCTGTAGGTCTGTCCATACCTTGAGACATCTCTGATTCACTAGTCTCAGAGCTAGGGTAATGCGAGTGGTGGCTCAACTGCTGGGCCCAAGACCTACCAGTATGATTAACGCTAGCCTCTAAAGACCTAAGACTTTGTCTTTCTCTTACTAGATGTCGTCCTGATCTAAGGTTCATATGCCTAATTAAGTAGACCAATTTTTGCCCAAAGTACAACCTCGTTGCCGATCAATAGGTGTCAGTCACTTGAGTCTTTTTTAGTGTGTTATTGTGTTTGTGATCTTGTTTGATATCGCGTCGTCAGGAATATTTGATTTGATTTTCCGCACTTAAGTTGATCGTTCCACGTTAAGTTCTTTTCCTTTAAAGTTCTCGATCACACACAGGTTATCTCTTGAACTTGATTTCTTAGATAGTCTTTGACTGGTCTCGTGCCTATCGTGTCCTGACTTACTCCTAGCACTACTCGAACTTAGCCCAAGCTAGGAATTGACAAAGGGAGTTGAGAATATTCTGACCTTTCTTGCTGATCCCTTGTTCTTTAGTGCTCGAGAACCCGATTCTCAAGCTTGCACAAAGCCCCTTGCTTTGGATGCTCTCAATTGCTCTCAATAGACCTGTATCAGTCCCAAGATTAGCTCAAGACTTAAATTCAAAGGACAGAGCCAAGCACTTTCATTCATGTAACTTAGATACCAATTAGCCTTTTGTCTTTATGGAAAACAATTCTAGAGATCCCCTGGTTTTGTTCCCCCTAGATATGGTCAACTTCAAAATACTATATCTAATAATTCTGATATTAAATTTTACCGTAACCAGTGGAAGTTTTGGTTGTACTCCCCACGAGCTTTCCAACAAGACAAAAATCACAGCAAACAGATTTCGTATGAGAAAGTTATGACTGTTCAGGGCTTGGAAGTTAAAACAGGGTTCAAACAGGCTGACAGCTCACAGGATTTTTCTCAAAAACACATGTGTAGGGACCTCACAAATCACTAATGGCTCTCTAATTATGCCCAAAATTACCCCAAAGAATTGGAATTATTAACCCTAAAATTTTAGCCGAAAAGCCTATCAATCGCGATCGACAGGTCTGTCAATCGCGATTGACAGAGGTGTCCGTCGGGGATTGTCGGTCGCGATTGACAGTGTCAATCGCGATCGACAGAGTCGGTCGTGAGTCCTGTCAATCGCGATCGATGGTGTCAATCGCGATCGACACTTTTTTCGAGATTTTCGTCGTGATTTCAGTCAATCGGGGATGTGTCCATCGCGATGGACACGTGGCAACGCGTGAAATTCAGTCAATCGTCAAAATTCAGTCGGTCGCGATCGACGGTGTCAATCGCGACTGACAGAGGTGTCGATCGTGGTTGTCGATCGCGATTGATGGTGTCGGTCGTGATTGACAGGGTCAGTCGGTCGTCTCTGTCGGTCGCGATCGACAAATCTATCGGTCGCGATTGACAAAAGTTGTCGGTCATGGGTGTCAGTTGCGATCGACTGTATCAATCGCGATTGACAGAGAAACTCAGAATTTTTTAACTGTTTTTAGTGATTTAGAATGTGTTCATCATGTAGATTATGGTGGTGCACTTCGTTTTACCAAATGGGCGTTTTTTCTGTCGATCGCGATCGACAGACTTCGGCGACACAGAGACAGTTCCGTTATGTTTCGTACCTACGCGGAGTGCTGGAGATGATGATGCAGCAAGTACCTGCAAGAAAGCTCAAGAAACACGCAAAAACAACGCACACAATATCGCTCTCTCGCTCTCTCTCACAAGTGGAATGAGGGAAATGAGGTGGAGAAGGTGATATGATCAAAAACTGAAAATTCCCGCGATGATGGAGATGGCGATCGGATATGGTGAGGATGATGATGGTGATGATGGTGGTGAGGTAAGAAAAAAAGAAAAATGAGAAGAGTAGTGGAATTACCCACAACGCCAGCGTCTCAAATCTACATCTTACCATCACACGCTCGTCCTCAAAGCTCGATCCCCGGCAACGGTGCCAAAATTTGGTGTAGCTCAATGATGAGTAGCACCTCCTTTAATGTCAATCCGGGAAGACATGAGGATGGTATGAAGACCTCGAGCAAGTGAAGGCACAAGTGCGTGAGTGAGAAGCACACTAACATGCACACACATACACACACACGCGCACAAACGGTAAGACAAAGAGTGAGAAGCAATGGAGTTCTTGGATTACTTTCAAAAAGCTCTTACAAGTTCAAATCAATTACAAGCTAACCTCAAAAATGAGCTCTCTAGCTCTATTTATAGTTTTTGATTAGGTTTTGGCCGTGTCCAGACCTAGTGTCCGGCCTAGTTAAAAATTAGGTTCTAGGGCCTATTTAAAGACTCAAACAAAGTCTAAAAATTATGAAAATTGGTAGATAGCTACTTCGAATGTTCCTCAAGCTCAAGGACTCCTTGGCTTGCACAAAATGGAGCTACAAAAATATGAAATGGTATCTACAATGGCTTTGAGTGATGAAAATCACTATTGTTGTAGGGATTTCTTCTAACTATTTGACATACATATCTTCGAGCTCCCTACTTGCTCCTTCTCCTTGTGTGTCCACCTCTTTGATATGCTTTAGTGTCCTAAAAAAATATTGGCCTACTTGCCAGATCGTCGTTGACTACTCTGTCTGCTTGTGCTTTCTCTTCTCTCTGACTCCCTTCGTAAGCTTCCTTGCCTTGTGAGTCCTTCAGTTCCAACAATTACCTTCTTAGTTTGTTCCTCATTGTCATAGGCCTCCCCTCTTTTCTTTTCTCTCTTTGGTTTCATTTTTAGAAGTAGTCTGTCTTCTACTTCATAAGTCTTGAAATTTGCAGGTACATCAAACTGTTGATCCTTGCTTGTCATTTTCTCATTTTTTCCATCCTCTTGGCCTTTTTCTATTTCCTTGTGTTCGTTTTTTCTATATTTGCCTGAGATTTTATCTTTTATTGCATCTGTAGCTTTTACCTCTTCCAAATATTGTGTTTTACCATTTTTCAATATCATTTCTTCTTCTTGATCCTCTTCTATTTTTGATACCTTTATCATTTGTATTCCTATGTGAAAGACATCATATCCTTCTTCATTTTGGAATTTCACTCCCACATATTCATCATTGGCTAGATCCATGGTAGCCAAAATCTGGTTCCAACCATAAGGCTCAAATTCTTCATCTTTGAATTTTTGTGGTATGTAGCTCTCATCCTGTAATTTTCTCCCTTCTACACAACCTTCTTTTCTTAATCTTCTTTTTCTATTTATAAGGTTTCTTATCACATTGCACTTCCATATTGATGATTCTGTTTCATTCTGATCTTCAATCTCTGATTCTTCACTTAAATCTTGATTTTGATGTAGTTTGAACCATTCTTGAGGGGACATGTCACAATATTGACCATTTCTTAGATTTACTCTGGTTATCCTTCCTTTGCTCTGAAGATATAGGCAATCATTACCCCAATCTTGCACAATTTGCATTTGTCTCATAAACGGTCTTCCTAGGATGATTTCATATGAAGTGGATTGTGGAAATTCAACTATGGCAAAAGTATGTTCTATTTCTATTCCACATATTTCCACAATCACCTTTTCCCATATTCCTAGGGGTTTTTCTATGTGTCCATCTGCAAGTTGTAATCTCATTTTAGTGGGTATTAATTCATTTTTTCCCCATCTTTCCCAAGTTTGTTTAGTCATGATGGCCACACCTGATCCACTATCCAATATAGCTTTGGCATGATTTTTACCGAATTGTATTCTTAGAGTTGAGTTTCCTTCTTCTCCTTCACAATATCCTCCTATTTTATCAATAGGAATGTACAACAACTCCTCCAATTCTTGTTGCTGGGGATTAAAATTCTCTGGTTTTGCTTCCCACTTTTTCATATTGAGTTGCAAGTGAGCATTTTGTTTTACCAATTCTTCCATTGTGGTGTGGTATAAAATTGTACATTGTTTGTCTATATTGATTTGGAAGGTTATTTGTGCATTCTCTTCCAGATCAAGAGTTTTCCTTGTTTCTGTTGCATTTGCTTCCCCAACTGTTGTTGGACAATTGCCAGGTTCCCTCATTTTAAGTTGTGTTTCTTGTATGATTTGTTTGCATCTTTGCATTCTTTCATGCTCTAAATCTGGCATAGGGTAAGCCATTACATGGTCTGTGGGATTTGGTCCCTCTTGAATTCTTCCCTTATATGCTCTTATCAAGGTTTCCAAACTTTGTGAATTTTTTGCCTCTTGCTGAGTTGGTTTATTCTGAGGTTGACTATTGTTTAATTGTTCTATAATCTCTTCTTCCAAATTTTTTCCATTTCTCATTTTTTTCTCCCATCTCCCTTTTTTTCTATTTTTCTTTTCCTTTGGAAATGGATTCTTCTTTTGTTCCTTAGTTGTTTTTTGTTGTTTAGCTTGTGCTCTTGTTATAGCATTTACATTTACTTGATCTTGGTCACTCAATTCTTCTTGCTCCATTATGTTGACTGTTTTTAATGGTATGTTATGAGATGTGTTCTGTTGTTTTTGAGGGTTTCTTGGACAATCCTTTATTAGGTGTTCCCTGCCACAATCCTTGCAATAAGCTCCTTCTATCCTTAGTGTAGGAGGTTGTGGATAGTTTATCTTTGTACCTTCTCTAGTAATACATTCAGTATTGTGTGTTTGTGCTCCAAGCTTCTTCTTCTTCCTTGTGCTGTTCGAGTGCTCCTGCAGACGTCTAACTCCAACAATTGGTATCAGAGCAGGTCGTCGCTTTATCTAGGGCGCCGTCGACACTCCTCCGTTTGCAGTCTCAGAATCACACGAATTTTGGTGAGCATACTCAGCGTGTTTCCGAGATCAAAACATCTTCGCTTTGTGGTGCCAAAATCGCGATCTGAGCTCATTTCGGCCTCCGAACGCACTATCGCAGCGCTTATGCAGGCTATTTCGTCTTTTTGTGCCAAAGGTATATACCAATTTCTGTTCGCCAGTTTAAGAGTCTCAAAGTCTGCTACAGGTCTAGCAGAACTCGTCTGGGCAGTTCTGTTCAACTTTTTGAGATACAGTCAATTTTCTGCATCAAGGTATTTTAGTCACCAACCATGGCTGAAAGCAGTGATGTATTCCGTATGTTGGCTGTTGAGGATAAGTTGGATAGTACCAACTACCCATTATGGGCTTATATGATGCGACATGTTTTGGTTGCAAAAGGATTGTGGAACATTGTGCAGGGTGTTGAAAGACGTCCTGTTACACCTGTAACGACAGGCACTACAAATACAAGTGCTGGAGCTGATGAAGATGGTGTCGAAGATGATATTCCGCAGATTCCTGTTCGTGCTGTTCTTTTTGTTGCACCTACTGCAGAGCAAATTCGTAAGGATGGTAGAGATGCCCAGGCACATGCATTGATAGCTTTGTCTATCAAACGTGCCATTACTCCTCATATTCGCTCTTGCAAAACAGCTAGGGATGCTTGGGATACACTTACCACATTGTACCAAGCTAGGAATGAGGCTCGTGTTGCTTACCTCCGAAAACAGTTGGAGAGTGAGCACATGAATGAAGGTGATTCTATGGATAGTTTCCTAACGAAGATCAAAGATTTGAAGGAACAGTTGATTTCTACTGATGAGGTTATACCAGATAGCTCACTTGTGTAGACCGTTCTGAATGGTCTTCTTGATTCATATCAGAGTTTTGCTTCTACTCTTCGGTTGATGATGAAAGGCAATCCGAATGCCTTATCATTTGAGGAGTTACTCTCTGTTCTATTGCAGGAAGATCAGTCCAGGCAGAACAGGTCCATTATGCGTGTTGCAGATCAAGCTTTCCTGGCTAGTCAGAAGGGCAAAGGAAAATGGAGCTCTTCTACTAGTAAGCAGAAATCTGCAAATGCTGCACATTCGAAGAACCAGGATAAAGATGAGAAGAAATCAGAAAAGCAGAAATTGTTTTGCAAGTACTGTAAAGGAAATGATCATATCATAAAGAACTGTCCAAAACTGGCTGCAAAAGAGGCAAAGAAAAAGGAGGCTAGAATGGTTGTTGCAGAAGCCTCTAACCAAAAATAGAGTCTGCTAATCTTGTGCAGGAAGAAGAATGGGCGTTTACTACTGTTTGCAGTTTTGACCCATCTTCTCATGAGCAGTGCATGTCTGCAGTGGACTCAGATGTTTGGTACTTTGACAGTGGGGTGACCAAACATATTACCTTGCAGCGCAGTTTCTTCTCTTCACTCGAGCCTGCCCCTACAGGGAATACTGTCACATGTGCCAACAACTCCTCTTATCTTGTTATGGGAGTTGGTAAGATCATTATGACTACTGCTGATGGTAGTTCTTTCACCTTGTCAGATGCCTTATTTGTGCCAGGGATCAAGAAGAATCTGTTATCAGTTTCTGCATTAGCCAAGATTGGCTTGGTTGTGAAATTCGTTGATGACAGGTGTACAGTTCATGATCTATCAAATGGCGATGTGATTATTACTTCTAGCATTTTATGTCGTGGGCTGTATAAGCTCATAGATTATGAAAGATCTGTGAATGATTCGGCATGTGCAGTTCATGATTCTCAAGCTATGTCAGATGCAAAGCTTTGGCATGCACGCTTTGGTCATCTGAATTTTGCTAGTTTGCTATGCCTGCAGAAATCTGATATGGTGTCTTCTTTGCCCAAGCTTGAGGCACCTGGAAAACATGTATGTGAAGGCTGTATTTTGGGCAAAATGCAGCGTTCCTCCTTTCCAAAAGATAGTTCAGTTCGAGCTACACAGAAATTGCAGCTTGTACATAGTGATGTCTGTGGTCCTATGCAGACACCCTCTTTTGGGAATTATCTTTACTTCGTGACTTTCATTGATGATTTTTCCAGGCATGCATGGGTATATCCACTCAAAGCAAAGTCCGAAGTGTTCATGTGCTTTAAATAGTTTTTGGTTTTGGCTGAAAATCTGTCAGCATGTAAAATGGGCACCCTCCGTTCTGATCGAGGGGGGGAATATATGTCTTCTGATTTTAATGCATTTTTGGCTAAACGTGGGATAAAACACCAGTGTACAGTGCCGTATACACCTCAATAGAATGGAGTTGCTGAACGAAAGAACAGATCACTCATGGAGATGGCGAGGTGCATGGTCAAGAGTCAGGCTTTACCACATAGTTTCTGGCTTGAGGCTGTCATGTGTGCAGCAGATGTACTGAACAGGTGTTCCACTAAAGCACTGCAGTCTATCACTCCATATGAGGCTTGGCATGACCGCAAGCCATCTGTTGCTCATCTGCATGTTTTTGGTTGTTTGGCATATGCATTAGTGCCTGAACAACATCGCAGAAAATTGGATGATAAGGTAGTAAAATGTATTTTTGTTGGGTACAGTTCTGAAAGTAAAGGCTATCGTCTGTATCATCCACAGACTAAACACATTCTGGTTAGCCGTGATGTTGTCTTTGTGGAAGATGCTATTCAACCATTGCTTTCATGTACTAAGGAGACATCTGTTAGCTCCAAAGACATGTATGATACGTTGATGCCTCTTCTTACAGGTGGACAGTCTAGTGCTGGTCCTAATGAGGCAACTTCTCAGCCTTTGTAGGTTTCATATGATGATGCAGATCATTCTATTTCTGATGCAGATTTACATGATGCACTTGTTGATGAGAGAGCTGAGATTGAGCAGGCAAAAACTATGCCAAAATGGCTGGTGCAGACTTTGCGTGACAGCAAATTAGATGCAAATGTGTCATATCGTTCTCGTTCAGGCTCTCATAGTGCCTCCTTTGCATCAGATTGCTATGCTATGGCTGTGTCTAGTCTCTGTGATGAGAATGAGCTTGTTTCTTTTGATAAAGCATAGAATTCAGAAAATTGGATGGCTGCCATGCAATCTGAATATGATGCTATAATGAAGAATGGTACATGGTCTTTATGTGACTTGCCTCCTGGCAAGAAGGCCATTCGCACTAAGTGGGTATACAAGCTGAAACGTAAACCTGATGGTACAGTTGACAGGTATAAGGCTAGGCTTGTTGCAAAGGGTTATGCACAGGAAAGAGGCATTGATTTTGATGAGACCTTTGCACCTACATGCCATATGACTACTGTTCGGAGCATTTGTGCACTTGCAGCCCATCATGGTTGGAATGTACATCAGTTGGACATTAAAACAACATTTCTGCATGGTGACTTGCATGAAGAAGTGTATGTTTTTCAGCCCCGTGGCTTTGTGCAAAAAGGGCATGAAAACCAGGTGTGCAGGTTAAAGAAGGCATTATATGGTTTAAAGCAAGCACCACGTGCTTGGTATGAGAAGATACATGCCTATCTGGTTGCACATGGTTTTGTGAACAGTCCAACTGAAAGCACCTTATATGTTAAGCGTGCTAATGATGTGCTTCTGATCATTGTTGTCTATGTTGATGACATGCTGCTCACTGGTCCTATTGAGAAGCATATTGCTGATTTCAAGGCTGATTTGCATGCATCATTTGAGATGTCTGATTTGGGGTATTTGCATCACTATTTAGGCATTCAGTTTATGCAAGTTGATGGTGGAATGGCTTTGTGTCAAACGAAATATATTGACACATTATTGCAGCGTGTTGGCCTTGAAGACTGTAAGCCTATTGCCACTCCTATGGAGACAGGTTTACGATTGATTCTTCATGATGCTGGAGATGCATTTGATGCTATTCTCTATCAACAGGTTGTTGGATGCTTGATTTACTTATGCATTACTCGGCCAGATATTCAGTTTGCTGTCTCACAGATGAGCAGGTTTATGCATTGCCCAGGAGTCACGCATTGGAAGGCGGTTAAGCGCATCTTTCGCTACTTGAGTGGTACTCGGCTACTTGGGTTGTTTTATCCCAAGGGGGGATCACTACCGCCAGATTTGCGTGCTTTTCTGACTCAGATTGGGCTGGTTGCTATGACACTCGTGTGTCCACCAGTGGTTTTTGCTTCATGCTTGGTAGCTCATGTATATCTTGGTTGAGCAAGAAGCAGCCTAGTGTGGCCACTTCCAGTTGTGAGGCTGAGTATAGGGCAGCTTTCACAGCGACTGTTGAGTGTGTGTGGCTCAGACGCCTTATGGCTGATTTGGGTGTTGGCCAGTCTTCTGCCACCACCATCTTCACTGATAGTCAGAGCGCATTGGCAGTTGCGAGGAACCCTGTGTTCCATGCTCGCACTAAGCACATTGAGGTGCATTATCACTATGTCAGGGAGGGGTTCTCTGCTGGGGAGATCAACTTGGCATATGTGCCCACGCAGGAGAACATTGCAGACCTTTTCACAAAGGCTTTGCCTAGGGAGAAGTTTGAAGCTTTCCGCAAAGCTTTGGGCTTACTTCCTTTTGTGGAGTGATTTCCACATAGCTTGGCACTTCCTTATACATGAGTGCTAGCTCCTTGTTCACCGCATCACTCCCAGGGGGGATTTGTTGATATATTTAGGTAGTGATGTGTGTGAACACACTAGGACCACCGGGGCACTTTTTTCCCTCTTTAGGAGGTTTTTTCCCCCGGCTTGTATATACGCCTATTTGCCCTAATGGGCTACTTATCTTTGTACCTTCTCTAGTAATACATTCAATATTGTGTGTTTGTGCTCCAAGCTTCTTCTTCTTCCTTGTGCTGTTCGCGTGCTCCTGCAGACGTCTAACTCCAACATCTATAACAAGTTATTTTTTGACTCCCTTTGAACTGCGGCTTCTGATTGGACATGTAATTATTGGTTATGTACATGAATGTAGCTGTGTCCATTTCAATTCTCCCATTTCCAAGTCTAGGGCTTGCAGTTCTGGTTCTCTCAGCTCATATCCTTCCCACTCTTCTTGATATCCTTCATTCCAATGATAATCTTCTCTGTATGCTGATCTAAGTCTTGAGCTTTCTTCTTCTATTGGTGTGTATTTGACTGGTACCACATTCGTTGGTAATGGTGGTTGTTGCCCAAGTACAGGTCTTGGTTGTTCCACAAATCCAGATTCTCTTTGTAGATTATGTTGGTTCACATATTCTCTTTCCTTAATGGGTTGTTTATTGTAGAAACATTCTTCTCTGGTATGATTTGTCCATTTTCTTTCCAATGTACAGTATTTGAGTGTTTTCTTATCTAGAAAATGTTGTGGTTTTTGATATGGACATTGTTGTACCAAATGATTTTCTCCACAGTTATAGCATTTCTTATTTGTAGCTAACCTGGTGTTTATCAGGTTTGTCTTGGTGCTAACTTCTATGGCTTTGGCAATTGCCTGTGGTAATTCTTCTGCTGGTGGGATTTTATCTTCATTTGTTCTTGGTTGATCAAATGCTAATAGATCTTGTCCCCGATTATCCTCTAAGTCTATTGCTTCCTTAACACATGATCCTAGGTCTGGGCACCTTCTATAATACACCAAGGTTCTTAATTGGGCACTTCTTAGTCAATGTATTGCTTGAATCTCCTAGCTGCTTCTCTGACATTTTCATGTTTTTGCTGTTTAAAGCTATGTATCAAGGTAGCTGTACTATGTTTTATTCCAGTTTTTGAGAATTCCCCTATGAAGTCTTCTAAGAAAGATTCAATATCCTGTGAGAAGATGTATACACATCCCTGTCTATCCTCATATCTGCCATCCTTGAATTGTGCTACTAGTGCTATATTCAGGGGAACTTCTAAGTTTCTCAATCTAATGACAAACTTATGCATCCCATCCTGATATACATAGGTTCCAAACCTATTTGCGTACATATATTTAAGAATATTTCTGTAATCACCAGTTTCAGAAGATTCATTGGTTTCATTTAAATTTTCCATATTATTTTCTTGCCCAAAATCTTTTTCTTGTAGTTCTCCTATCACTGGTTCTATCTCCTTCCTTCCTAGATCTTGTTTCGAAGGTGTGTACAATTTATTACCAGATCTAAGAATCATTCAACTTACTCACAATCTTTTGAAGTAAATTGTGTTTTCCACAATTCTGTGGTGAGAATCGTGTTTTTCACGATTCTGTGGAGAAAATCGTGTTTTTCACGACTCTGAGGTGAGAATCGTGTTTTTCACGATTCTGTGGTGAGAATCGTGTTTTTCACGATTCTCTGGTGAGAATCGTGTTTTTCACGATTCTGTGGTGAGAATCGTGTTTTTCACGATTTTGTGGTGAGAATCGTGTTTTTCACGATTCTTTGATGAGAATCGTGTTTTTCACGATTCTGAGGTGAGAATCGTGTTTTCCACGATTCTGTGGTGAGAATCGTGTTTTTTACGATTCTGAGGTGAGAATCGTGTTTTTCATGATTCTGAGGTGAGAATCGTGTTTTTCACGATTCTTAGTTGAGAATCGTGTTTTTCACGATTCTGTGGTGAGAATCGTGTTTTTCACGATTCTGAGGTGAGAATCGTGTTTTTCACGATTCTGTGGTGACAATCGTGTTTTTCACGATTCTTTGGTGAGAATCGTGTTTTTCACGATTCTTTGGTGAGAATCGTGTTTTTTCACGATTCTATTCCTACACGAACGTGATTGCTCACAATCGTTAGAAAACACGATTTTCTTATGAAAATCGCGCTTTGGGAATCGCGATTTTGTGTTTTATTTCAAAGAATCACGATTTTGTGTTTGACCACAGAATCGCGACTCTGAGCAAATTTTTGAAATTTTTGAGGTTCTTGATTTTTAAGTTTTTGTTTCTTCAATGGAATCGCTTTATTAAAATTTTAACATGCAATAAAAGAGTTTAAACAAAATTATTATTTTTTCTTACTAAAAACTCAAAAATCTAAACATTGCGATTCCATGTTTTTGACTATTTTGTGTGTTTTTGTGCTTTAATCATCATATGAAACCTTGAAGAAATGCAAAAATTTATTGAGAATTCCTTACTTTGCTTGCTTGATCAAAAGACCTCCAAAAGCTTGTGGTTGCAGGAAATCGCGATTCTGTCCAACTCTCTCTCTCTCTCTCTCACTCAAATGAGATTTTTTCTGAGATTCCAGGGTTTTATAGACTTCACACAATCGCGATTTTGTGCAATTTTCTCATATTTTTCTCTTTTCACTTGTTTAATTCTTATCCCTCAACACTTCCAGGGTTTTTGCTTCACAATTCCTAACTTTTCAACACAAGTTACTCCCTTTGTCCCATTGGTAAAAATTGCAATTCTGTACCTAATTTTCAATTTTGCTCACTTGATGCTCAATTCTCACTGATATTTTTGAAATTTGAAATCCTTTACTCACTCAATCTTTATGAAACCTCTTACAATTACTTACCTCAAGACCCAAATGTGCAAAATAATTCAAATTCTTTTTCTTACAGAAAATCACGATCCTGTGGAGAGAATCGTGTTTTCTTGTACTTCCAGTTTCTGCAATTTTTGGTTTTCCTTTCCACTTGGTTCCCTTCAATGCTTTTTACCAACTCCAAATCACTTTTCACCTGCAATTATACACTATCAACAAAAATTAGCAATCCTGTGAAGAGAATCGTGTTTTTCTAAACTTCCAGTTTTTTTCAGTTTTTAGCTTTCCTTTCCACTTGATCCCCTTCACTCTTAACAACAACACTCCAGTCCAACTTTCTAAGGAAATAAAGAAATTTGTTTGAATTTTTTTTTAATGGATTTTCTGAGTTTTTTTAGTATTTTGCCCTAAATCAAGGTAAACACTTCACTTAGGGTTTCTTGTTTAGAGATCCATTGATCCTATGTTTCCTGATTGGTTATACTCCTTTATGCTTTCCTATCTAATCAGTTTATGAGCAAAACTTCCCAAAGAAAAATGTGCTAAGAAGTGAAATTATCAATTCATGCAAAGATAAACTCAAACATTTTTCTTTTCAACATGCAAATAAACCTTTTCTCAAGATTGTTGCTTTGCCTTGGCTAAACAAATGGATCTTATCTACTTGCATATAGCTACTTTACTTGACTTTCCTCAATGCAATCATTGTTGATATATTTAGGTAGTGATGTGTGTGAACACTCTAGGACTGCCGGGGCACTTTCTTCCCTCTTTAGGAGGTTTTTTTCCCCCGGCTTGTATATACGCCTATTGCCCTAATGGGCTACTTATCTTTGTACATTCTCTAGTAATACATTCAGTCTTGTGTGTTGTGCTCCAAGCTTCTTCTTCTTCCTTGTGCTGTTCGCGTGCTTCCGCAGACGTCTAACTCCAACAATTGGTATCAGAGCAGGTCGTCGCTTCTTCTAGGGCGCCGTCGACACTCCTCCGTTTGCAGTCTCAGATTCGCACGAAATTTGGTGAGCATACTCAAGGTGTTTCCGAGATCAAAACAACTTTGTTGTGTGGTGCCAAAATCACGATCTGAGCTCGTTTCGGCCTCCGAACGCACTATCGCAGCGCTTGTGCAGGCTATTTCGTCCTTTTGTGCCAAAGGTATATACCAGTTTCTGTTCGCCAGTTTAAGCGTCTTGAAGTCTGCTACAGGTCTAGCAGAACTCGTTTGGGCAGTTCCGTTCAACTTTTTGAGATACAGTCAATTTTCTGCATCAAGGTATTTTAGTCACCGGCCATGGCTAAAAGCAGTGATGTATTCCGTATGTTGGCTGTTGAGGATAAGTTGGATGGTACCAACTACCCATTATGGGCTTATATGATGCGACATGTACTGGTTGCAAAAGGATTGTGGAACATTGTGCAGGGTGTTGAAAGAAGTCCTGTTACACCTGTAACGACAGGTACTGCAAATACAGGTGTTGGAGCTGATGAAGATGGTGTCGAAGATGATATTCCACAGATTCCTGTTCGTGCTGCTGTTTCTGTTGCACCTACTGCATAGCAGATTCGTTGGGATGGCAGAGATGCCCAGGCACATGCATTGATAGCTTTGTCTGTCAAACGTGCCATTATTCCTCACATTCGCTCTTGCAGAACAGCAAAGGATGCTTGGGATACACTTACCACTTTGTACCAGGCTAGGAATGAGGCTCGTGTTGCTTACCTCCGAAAACAGTTGGAGAGTGAGCACATGAATGAAGGTGATTCTATGGACAATTTTCTTACAAAGATCAAAGACCTGAAGGAACAATTGATTTCTGCTGATGAGGTTATAACAGATAGCTCACTTGTGCAGACCGTTCTGAATGGTCTTCCTGATTCATATCAGAGTTTTGCCTCTACTCTTCGATTGATGATGAAAGGCAATCCAAATGCCTTGTCATTTGAGGAATTAGTCTCTGTTCTGTTGCAGGAAGATCAGTCCAGGCAGAACAGGTCCATTATGCGTGTTGCAGATCAAGCTTTCCTGGCTAGTCAGAAGGGTAAAGGAAAATGGAGCTCTTCTACTAGTAAGCAGAAATCTGCAAATGCTGCACAATCGAAGTACGAGGATAAAGATGAGAAGAAATCAGAAAAGCAGAAATTGTTCTGCAAGTACTGTAAAGGAAATGATCATATTATAAAGAACTGTCCAAAACTGGCTGCTAAAGAGGCAAAGAAGAAAGAGGCTGGAATGGTTGTTGTAGAGGCCTCTACACCAAAAACAGAGTCTGCAAATCTTGTGCAGGAAGAAGAATGGGCGTTTACTACTGTCTGCAGTTTTGACCCATCTTCTCATGATCAGTGCATGTCTGCAGTAGACTCAGATGTTTGGTACTTTGACAGTGGGGCGACCAAACATATTACCTCGCAGCGTAGTTTCTTCTCTTCACTCGAGCCTGCCCCTACAGGGAATACTGTCACATGCGCCAATAACTCCTCTTATCCTGTTATGGGAGTTGGTAAGATCATTCTGACTACTGCTGATGGTAGTTCTTTCACTTTGTCAGATGCTTTATTTGTGCCAGGGATAAAAAAGAACCTGTTATCAGTTTCTGCATTAGCCAAGATTGGCTTGGTTGTGAAATTCATTGATGACAGGTGTACAGTCCATGATCTCTCAAATGGCGATGTGATTATTGCTTCTGGCATTTTATGTCGTGGGCTGTATAAGCTCATAGACTATGAAGGATCTGTGAATGATTCGGCATGTGCAGTTCATGATTCTCAGGCTATGTCAGATGCAAAGCTTTGGCATGCACGCTTTGGTCATCTGAATTTTGCTAGTTTGTTACGCCTGCAGAAATCTGAAATGGTGTCCTCTTTGCCCAAACTTGAGGCACCTGGAAAACATGTTTGTGAAGGCTGTATTTTGGGCAAAATGCAGCGTTCTTCCTTTCCAAAAGATGGTTCAGTTCGAGCTACACAGAAATTGGAGCTTGTACATAGTGATGTCTGTGGTCCTATGCAGACACCCTCTTTTGGAAATTACCTTTACTTCGTGACTTTCATTGATGATTTTTCCAGGCATGCATGGGTATATCCACTCAAAGCAAAGTCCGAAGTGTTCATGTGCTTCAAACAGTTTTTGGTTTTGGCTGAAAATCTGTCAGCATGTAAAATGGGCACCCTCCGTTCTGATCGAGGGGCGGAATATATGTCTTCAGATTTTAATGCATTTCTGGCTGAACGTGGGATAAAACACCAGTGTACAGTGCCGTATACACCTCAACAGAATGGAGTTGCTGAACGAAAGAAGAGGTCACTCATGGAGATGGCGAGGTGCATGGTCAAAAGTCAGGCTTTACCACATAGTTTCTGGCTTGAGGCTGTCATGTGTGCAGCATATGTACTGAACAGGTGTCCCACTAAAGCGTTGCAGTCTATCACTCCATATGAGGCTTGGTAGGACCGCAAGCCATCTGTTGCTCATCTGCGTGTTTTTGGTTGTTTGGCATATGCATTAGTGCCTGAACAACATGGCAGAAAATTGGATGATAAGGCAGTAAAATGTATTTGTGTTGGGTACAATTCTGAAAGTAAAGGCTATCGTCTGTATCATCCACATACTAAACGCATTCTGGTTAGCCGTGATGTTGTCTTTGTGGAAGATGCTATTCAGCCATTGCTTTCATGTACTAAGGAGACATCTGTTAGCTCCAAAGACATGTATGATACTTTGATGCCTCTTTTTACAGGTGGACAGGCTAGTGCTGGTCCTAATGAGGCAACTTCTCAGCCTTTGCAGGTTTCATATGATGATGCAGATCATTCCATTTCTGATGCAGATTTACATGATGCACTTGTTGATGAGAGAGCTTATATTGAGCAGGCAAAAACTATGCCAAAATGGCTGGTGCAGACTTTGCGTGACAGCAAATTAGATGCACCTTTGTCATATCGTACTCGTTCAGGCTCTCATAGTGCCTCCTTTGCATCAGATTGCTATGCTATGGCTGCATCTAGTCTCTGTGATGAGAATGAGCCTGTTTCTTTTGATGAAGCACAAAATTCAGAAAATTGGATGGCTGCTATGCAATCTGAATATGATGCTATAATGAAGAATGGTACATGGTCTTTATGTGACTTGCCTCCTGGCAAGAAGGCCATTGGCACTAAGTGGGTATACAAGCTGAAGCGTAAACCTGATGGTATAGTTGACAGGTATAAGGCTAGGCTTGTTGCAAAGGGTTATGCGCAGGAAAGAGGCATTGATTTTGATGAGACCTTTGCACCTACATGCCGTATGACTACTGTTCGGAGCATTTGTGCACTTGTAGCCCATCATGGTTGGAATGTACATCAGTTGGACATTAAAACAACATTTCTGAATGGTGACTTGCATGAAGAAGTGTATGTTTTTCAGCCCCGTGGCTTTGTGCAGAAAGGGCATGAAAACCAGGTGTGCAGGTTAAAGAAGGCGTTATATGGTTTAAAGCAAGCACCACATGCTTGGTATGAGAAGATACATGCCTATCTTATTGCACATGGTTTTGAGAACAGTCCAACTAAAAGCACCTTATATGTTAAGCGTGCTAATGATGTGCTTCTGATCATTGTTGTCTATGTTGATGACATGCTGCTCACTGGTCCTATTGAGACACATATTGCTGATTTTAAGGCTGATTTGCATGCCTCATTTGAGATGTCTGATTTGGGGCATTTGCATCACTATTTGGGCATTCAGTTTATGCACGTTGATGGTGGAATGGCTTTGTGTCAAACAAAATATATTGATACATTATTGCAGGGTTTTGGCCTTGAAGACTGTAAGGCTATTGCCACTCCTATGGAGACAGGTTTACGATTGAGTCTTCATGATGCTGGAGATGCATTTGATGCTGTTCTCTATCAGCAGGCTGTTGGATGCTTGATTTACTTATGCATTACTCGGCCAGATATTCAGTTTGTTGTCTCACAGATGAGCAGGTTTATGCATTGCCCAGGAGTCACGCATTGGAAAGCGGTTAAGCGCATCTTTCGCTTCTTGAGTGGTACTCGGCTACTTGGGTTGTTTTATCCCAAGGGGGGATCACTACCACCAGATTTGCATGCTTTTTCTAACTCAGATTGGGCTGGTTGCTATGACACTCGTGTGTCCACCAGTGGTTTTTGCTTCATGCTTGGTAGCTCATGTATATCTTGGTTGAGCAAGAAGCAGCCTACTGTGGCCACTTCCAGTTGTGAGGCTGAGTATAGGGCAGCTTTCACAGCGACTGTTGAGTGTGTGTGGCTCAGACGCCTTATGGCTGATTTGGGTGTTGGCCAGTCTTCTGCCACCACCATCTTCACTGAGAGTAAGAGCGCATTGGCAGTTGCGAGGAACCCTGTGTTCCATGCTCGCACTAAGCACATTGAGGTGGATTATCACTATGTCAGGGAGAGGTTCTCTGCTGGGCAGGAGAACATTACAGACCTTTTCACAAAGGCTCTGCCTAGGGAGAAGTTTGAAGCTTTCCGCAAAGCTTTGGGCTTACTTCCTTTTGTGGAGTGATTTCCACATAGCTTGGTACTTCCTTATACATGAGTGCCAGCTCCTTGTTCACCACATCACTCCCAGGGGGGATTTGTTGATATATTTAGGTAGTGATGTGTGTGAACACTCTAGGACTACCGGGGCACTTTTTTCCCTCTTTAGGAGGTTTTTTTCCCCCGGCTTGTATATACGCCTATTGCCCTAATGGGCTACTTATCTTTGTACATTCTCTAGTAATACATTCAGTCTTGTGTGTTGTGCTCCAAGCTTCTTCTTCTTCCTTGTGCTGTTCGCGTGCTTCCGCAGACGTCTAACTCCAACAATCATGTCATCTATCCCAAGATCAACAATTTTGCTTGGTACTTGGTCAAAAAGCACTCTACAAATGCAAAGATAGACACATTTTTACCTTATCTTCAGCTATCTTGATTCAGTTTTTCACACGCCTGCACTTTACTCTCAAAAATGATATGAGCAACTATCAAGTTGCAAGAATTTCATCACTTCTTTATCTCAAAAGGTTATCTCTTGCTTCCTTTTCCCAAAAGACAAACAAAGAAACCTACCTTTTCATGTTTCCTTTTCTTGATTAAAGAGTATTACCTTTTCAATGTGCTCAATACCATCAACAATGGAAGATCCAGCAAGGTCCAACTTCAATGAAGCTTTTGCTTTACATCCCCGGCAATGACACCAAAAAATGTTTGTTGTTACCCTTTGGAGTTGTCCTCTCCAATCATTTTAGCATAAAGAATCAACAATACATCTTACATTTGTCAATCCGGGAAGTATAGAAGAGACCACAGCCCCTTCTAGATGATGGAATCCAAAAAATAAGAGGAAAGTGACTGGATTTCTGAGAAATGATGAAGATGAAGAGAAATTTCTAGGGTTTGGATTATCTTGAGCTAATCAACAGTATTTTTAACGATCTTGGGGCCTAAAGTGTCTTATTTTCTCAGCAGAACACAATTATGAAGTCAAATCTCAAAAATGATACCTGTAACCTTCAGACGAGACAATCGCGATTCTGTGAAAACTGACGATTTCCATCTCCAGCACTATTCTTCAACAATTTGTTACTCAATACACCATGAATTATCTCTCTTCATACTCATTCATCAGAAATATACAATAGAAGCTTGCGAATTCCATGGATACACATAGAATAGACTCACAAATCAAAGAAAATCACATAAAAGGAAGAATCACGATTTTCTACAAGAAACTCTTCTCATTACTTGGATAGCACAAAATACAATCAACCAATCCTCTCAAAATAGAGGAAATTATCTTTTATACATTTTCAAGTGTCCCTTTTCACACTTGAATTTTGGTCCTTTTCCTTTCTAGTCTAAAAATATGCTATCTAAGAGTTTCCAAAAATTCTAGAAAAATTACATAGGATTCTAATTTACATAAGGAAGACTCTTCCTCATTTTTACATCATTTGCATAAATATTTCTACAATTTTTTATCATTTTACAAATATTCCTCTTCAAAAAAATGCTTCTTCTAACAGTGGATATAAAGTATCTCTCCCTAATGCATTGTTTTGTTATGTGTAGACTGGGCATCCATAGCAAAAACAAGGTGGATTATAAAGCGCCTAGCCAAATACACCTAGGTCTCATACCATCTAGTTTACACGCTCACCTTAGTGTAGAAAAATTTAGCTCTTAGGAATTTCTCATAAGCAAAACTTTGCTCTTCTTAGTCTAATCAAGTATAGTCCAAATACGTTTTAAGTTACATCCTTACGAAGTCTTGATTTATTCTTGAAAAGACTTTGAAGATTGACCCTTCATTGAACTATTTCTTTGGTCAAATGCAATCAATCTTTGTCTATGTCACTTGATAATAGAGCTAGTAATCTCATACTATATATTATTTGTTGAACATAACTAGGCAGTTATCTTAAAGAATATAGACATGTGTCAAGCATAAGTTTAACCAAATGGTTGCATTGTTGACCATATTGGTAAATTTCTTCATATTCATAGAGCATATTCTAGAGAAGTGGTTTTTAGAGTTACTTTCAACTCTTTTCTATTTCTCTTCTCCATGTATGCACTATAATTCTTAATTACTTAAACAACTTCTTTCTATGCTTCAAATGGACCATCCATCTTGTCAAGAAAAAAGGAGACCTTTATTTGGGAAGAAATGATTACTTCAAAAGGATGAAATGGTTCAAACATTTCTTGCCTTACCTTGTCACTTTATGACATTCTCTTCCCCTCTAAGTGTGATCATTGTCCTCAATTACCAGTTCTTGAAGTTCTTAAGGCATTTACACCTCTTGATACCTTTCATGATTATGAAAGGATAACCCAACACTATGTGTAGTGTCCCATATAGGCTTTCATTTCTCTTTCAAAATTTTTTTCAATCCAGATTCTTATTACCCCTAACTCATGGCTAATAAGAAGAGAAACATTGGTTCAATTGTTTGCTTAATTCCTTGGCCTTGCTGATCAGGAATGCAATGGGTTTTAATGGAACTTGAGGATCCATAAAGAGGAATTGAAGCTTCAGATTTTTCTATCTATGTTAAGATTTGTTGGCTTAATCCAAAAGCCAACTTATAAAAAGCATAAAAGTATAATGGTTATCAAAATACATACCATCAATGTACCATCACACTTTTATGATTTTGACTTCATATCAATAAGTCCTTTCCTATCCTAAACATCTAATTAAACTTAAGCTCCCTCTAAATCCATAAACCCATACATATGCCAAAACCGTTCATTCATCTGTATACATGATGAATATCAAGAACACATACATATTTGCTTGAGGATTCTTGGCATGCATAAGGTCCAAGTATGGAACCCCTCCTTAAAGCACGCATGGAATTCATACTTAGAAGTCCATTTTGTGTGCAAATGTCTTTTCATGTCATGATCAATTTTTCCAATCTTGTTGATGCCATGCTAATGAAAAAACCTTTTTCTATTCATCTAAGTCTTACTCCGTCATTTTGATGGTTTAAATTATGAATCCCTCTAAGTGCATGTGGATCTCACCTACCTCTTTTGATATACATTCTTAAATGCATTGTTCTAGCATGGCAAAAATAAGTAAAACCTAAATGAACAAAATTGGAAGTAATACTTATCTCCCTTATTGTTTTGTCCTTCATTTGATTTCTTTCTTGACAAGAATTATCTGCTGGAATACTTTGTAGTGGAGGTTCTAAGCTTAGGTCTTCATGACTTCTTATGGATAATTTGTCTACTTCTACTTTGGTGGCAAGGAATGACACATTTAGTGAACAAAAGGTGGTTGGGAAAGTTCCCTTACTAATATTAAGAGCCCAAGACTAACTATGAGCATCAAAGGACACATTTTCCAAGGATTCATAGTGGATGGTAGATCTAGCATCAATTTAATGCTAGAAGACACAATGAAGAGGGTTGGAGTTCAACCTTCAAAACTAGCTAACTTCATTGTGACTTTAGCAAACCAAGGTAAAGTAAAGCCTTAAGGAGTGATGCCTAGAGTACAAGTTTTAGTACAAGATAATATCTTGAATCTAGATTTTATTGTGATAAGACTCCCACATGTGACCTGAGGACTTCCACTTTTGATTAGAAGGCCCTAGTTAAGGCATTCCCATGTTCTGAATGACTAGGGAAATGATATGATGTGGGTTAAGCATGAAGGGAAAGAGCTAAAGCAAATTCACTTGGAAGAAGGAGTAGATAGCCATGGAAACACTAATATGCCTCAGATAGATAAGATTGGTATCGAGTAAGATATGGCCGAGGTCCAAGTTGGATTACAAAGGGCAAGAAGATATTCTAGCATGGTTAGAAACATGCAACTTGTTCCCTTTCCATGGAATTTCTCTATATGTGACAAATGCAAAGGGGCATGAAGAAAAAGAGGAGGATATACAAGATGTTGGATTGGGTGAGCCTGTAACCGATCATTGGAGAGGGGAGAAACCACCTCTCAAGTGCATCATAAATAGATGAGTCATATTCAAATGCTAAAGGAAACAAAGAAGCCTCTTTCCCAACTCATGATAATTCTTGCAAGATGAATGCAATAAAAGGAAGAATAGATTGACATCCAAAGCGCTCTTAAATATGACATAAAGACTATGTGGAGCAAAGTTGTGGAAGAAACAAAAGATGTAGATGAAGAAGAGCCTCTAGATACATTGATGGAACATAATCCATTTAAGGAAATTGATTTAGGCATCAAGGACACCGTCACTCTTTTTTCAAGTTGCATTCATCTATAGGCACAACAAAAGATCAACAACAAATTGAAAAAAGAGGTATCGATCACAAAAAGAGTCAAGGACCAATTAGAGATGATAAGATTTGAACCAAGTATGGTGCTGACCTGAGAAGGAAGAGTAATTTGGGTAGTGGCACTCCATGATGTATAGATTTTGTACTGATTTATCATTTATATTTGGTGTAGCACAACTCATGAGATAAGGAAATTAAAAAGAGAAGAACTAATCGGCTTCAAGGTTTGAACAATTTCCAAATGGAGAAACATGCCATATCCAAAGAATCATGCATGTGAGATGTTTCTATAAATCCAATTGACAACTATTGTATCATTCAACCAAGCCTAAGCACCATGCAAATCTCAAAAGTATAAAAAGGGTCATCCTATGCTAGTATTTGGATTTGAATCCAACATAACTATCCATGACAATGTCTTTTTGGTATTTATTAGTTTCTTCTTCTTTTAGCACACGAAAAAGACAATTGGAGAGTAGAAAGGATAATTTGTAACTAATTTTTGAACTCATGTGTTGATGTATGAAACATCAAAAGAAATGAATTAATGTGAAATTAAACAACCTCTATGGTCACCATTAACTCAATGCTTCTCCAAACTTTGAGAAATGATTGCTTAAACTGAGAACTTTGCTTATAAAAAAATTTCTAGTCACTGAAATGACATACCTCCAATGTTTTGCTTATTTCTCTTAGCACAAATATTATTTTGCAAAGATCTTTTGGTAAATGAAAGTAGAAGAGAAGATCTTTCCAAGACGATGTTAGTTGCTAAAAACTTTGCACTACACATCAAGTTATGGCCTTCACAAGATGACCCTGTATGAGCTACCAAAACTAAAAATCTTGCTTGTTTTAGTAAAAGTGCCTGTCTAAAAATAAACGTTTTCAACTTAGCATTGAATTCCAGCAAGACTTCGATGCCAAGCATCAAATTGGGTGTGTTTTTAACCACTTTTTCAGCACATGAAATACCCCCATGAACATAGATATTAAGAAAACCATTTTTATGTGGGACTTTGATGCTAGACATCGACTTTACATTGAAATTCAATGCCAAGCATCGAATTGCTTTAAAAACCTCATGTCTTCAAGGAGATTCAATAGTAGACAGAACTCAGAGAATGAAATTAGAACTTATCAGCTCAAACTCGATGCCAGGCATCGAGTTGCTTGGGAAACTTGAAGTTTTGAAGTCATTAACACAATAGACAAGTCAGGGAGATTGAGGAGAGAGTCTCATACACAGAACTTCTATTATTTCTTCTGATAACTATGGAAACTCAAAAACTTTACAGATTCTTTCTCACTAAGAGAAGCACGACTATTTCTCAGTCATACAAATGAACTCTTTTTCACATTCTCTCACTCTCTCACTCTGCGTATGTTGATACAAACTAACTTATATAGATTTTCTCAATCTCATGACTTTTGAAAATTCTAGAACTAAAGTTAAGTCTAACTTTACAAATGTAGTACATGTGTGAAATTGTTTCTTCACATGGGCATGTGCTTTTCTTCTTAGACTTTGATCTTCAAATTTTTGTCTAATTTGTGATTGGATCTCTAATAGCTCCCCCTCAATCACTAATTGACATCCTCTATTTCTTCATAACTTCTTTTTTTCTTTTTCTCCTGCCATGCTTTTGAATGTGCTGGCCTTCACACCATCTAAACTCTTTGTCATTGTGTTTGATATCTGATCTTTTGTAGAAACGTACTCCACTTCAATTTCTTTCTCCATTACCTTTTCTCTCAAGAAATGATACATCTCTATATGTTTTGTTCTTGCATGAAATACTTGATTTGCTGCAAGATAAAGTGAACTCATGTTATCTCCATGTATTGTAGGTATACCTTGATTAATGCCCAAGCTTTTCAATAATGTCTGCATCCATATGACCTCCTTAGCTGCTTCTACAAGTCCTTTGTACTCAGCTTCAGTTGATGATAATGCTACTGTATGTTGTTGCTTTGAACACCAACTTACAAGCTTATCACCAATGTATATCATGTAGCCATGAGTTGATCTTCTGTCATCTTGATTACTTGCCCCGTCTGAGTCACTATAGGTTCTCAACTTCAAATCTAAAGTAAAAAGATAATATAATCCTTCCTTTATAGTTCCTTTGATATATCTGAGATCTCTTTGACCTTCAATCCAATGTGGATCCTTTGGACAATGCATGAATTGTGACAAAACTCCACTGATCTTGAACTCTTTCTCAAGTAATCTCTTTACCTCCTTGATTTCTTCATCTGAAGTACCTCTGATTATAATGTCATCTACATAAATACAAATGTAGATTGTACCTTCCCCTGTTCTTTTGATGAGTAGACTTGGATTTGCTTTTGAACTTTGATATCCAAGATCATTGAGATACTTCACCAATCTATAGTTTCATGCTCTTGGAGCATGCTTCAATCCATAGAGTGCTCTTCTAAATCTGAAAACAAAATTTACCTGGAATCTATAAACCCTTGAGGTTGTTCCATGTATACCTCATCTGATATGTATCCATTCAAAAATGCGTTCTTTATATCTAGTTGACTCAGATTCCATCCTTTTGAAGATACAATAGCAATGGTTGTCCTTATAGTTGACATCTTAGCTATAGAACTGAATATGTCATCATAATCTATGCCATAAGTTTGGGCACAAACTTTCACCACCAATCTAGCTTTGTATCTGGCTATACTTCCATCTGCAAGCTTCTTCACTTTATAAACCCATTTATTTCCAGTTACCTTCTAACCATTTGGTTAGAAACAAGTTCGCAAGTCTTGTTCTCCTCTAGTGCATTAAATTCTTCCTTCATTGCTTCTTTCCATTGCTTCGTATCTTTTGCTTCATCATAGTTATGAGGTTCTTCATCATCTTTGACCATATATGCATAGTTCTTTTGAGTTATGTAAGAAGTATCCTAAGAATGCCTTTCTGGTTGCCTTCTTTTTCTACTTGACTTCCTTGGTTCACATTCTTCTAGTGTGTCTGGATACACCTCTTCATCAAATATAGGATCTTCTTCATTTCTTGTTAATCCACTTTTGGATGTACTTCCTTGCATATACTCTTCATCTCCATCCACCTGCACACTTGATTTTCCTTTCTCACATCTTCTTACCTCTTCTTCAAATTTTTCAATTGTATGACTTTGATCTGCATACCAACTTTTCTGTTCATCAAATGTAACATCTCTCAAAATAAAAAATTGTTTGGTTAAAGGTTCCACAACCTGTAACCCATCTGCTTTTCATCATAACCAATGAACATATATATTTTTGCCTTTGGTTCAAGTTTATGTCTAAGTTGTGATGGCACATAAGCATATGCAACTGATCCAAACACTTTACAATGATATAGTGTTGGTTTCTTACCCCACCAAGCTTCATTTGGAGTCATTCCATTTAGAGTTATACATGGTAATCTATTCACAAGATATGTAGAGCCCAAAGATAATTTGGACAATTCTTCTCCTTCAACATAACTCTAGAAAACTCAACCAAAGTCTTGTTTCTTCTTTATGCTACACCATTTTGTTGTGGTGTATACCTGCAGGTTACTTCTCACTTAATACCTGCATTCCAAAGATAATCATTGAACTCTTGGGAGAATTATTCTCACCCTCCATTAGACCTCAATCTCTTAAGCTTTTGACCTATGATTCTCTCTACATATGCATAAAAATGCTTGAAAGCTCCAAAAACTTATGATCTTTCCTTCAAAACATACAGAGTTATCCATATTGTAGCATCATCAATGAAAAGAACATAATACCTTGAACCACTGATAGTTCCTTCTTTTGTTGGCCCCATACATCTGTATGAATGAGCTCTAGTACTCCATCATTTTGAATCCTTTCTTCTGAAATGGTAACTGTTGGCAATAGCCAGAGGCATAGACGACACGGAAGCATGTGAAGATAGAGCACAACAAAGTAGCCGGGAGCCAGTCAGATCATTTTTTCAAACAGATATGTTTTAAAATACTTTTTCAAACACTCAATAATGATTTTCATCACTTTTGTACCATATGTAACATAGAAAAACCCCTTTTGTAAATTTGTAGCTCCATTTTGTGCAAGCCAAGGAGTCCTCAAGCTTGAGGAGCTTAGGTAGAACAAGCCTACCAATTTTGGTCATTTTTAGATCTCGTTTACCCTTTCAAATAGCACCGAGAACCTATTTTTTAACTATGCCGGTCACTAGATGTGAAACCGGTCAAAACTAGTCTAGAATCTATAAAAAGAGCTAGAGGGCTCATTTTTGAGGTTGGCTACTGTAGACTTGTATGAGCTAGAAAGAGCTTGAGCTTGTAATGGATATCTTGAGTAATAGAGTCTAATTTCCTACCTTCCATTGTATCTTGCTTGTCTCTTCATTGTGTGTGTGTATGTGTGTGTGCATCTCTATGCTTCTCACCTTCACTCTCACTACATCTCACGTTCACGATCTTCATATCACTCCTATCTCTTTCGCGGATTGACATTAAGGAGGTGGAGCTTCTTAACGTGGTTCTCACCATTGTGCTAGAGCAACAGTAACCTATGTGCTTTTCCCATCTAACATGCTTAACATTTATAAATCATATGTTGACGTTGCACATTTGGTAATCCTAGTACCGACTGATTTGCAACCATAGCTTTCATTCCACTTTCATTGAAATGACCTAATCTCTTATGCCAAAGATCAAGTTCTGTAATCACTCCTTCACTATGTGTGAGCAAAGCTTGACCAATGTTCCCTTGCACTCTTAAAGTAAAGATTCTACCTTCTTTCTTACCACAGATATTCTGGTTATGTCCATTCTCTAGATCTTCAACAAATACTCCTTCATTTGTAAACCTGACTTGAAAACCTTTTTGAACTATGTGTCCCATGCTAATCAAGTTTTTAGGCATTGTGTGAGAACATACAAAACATTGGTTAGCAAATCTACTCCACTCTTACATTTCACTTTTCCAATTGAATGTACACTATGTCTTGTATTATCACCTGTTTGAACTATATGACTAGAAATGCCTTTTTCCAACTCTGAATTCTATGTTTCTTGATAAATGATTAGAACATCCACAGTCAATATAAAATACCTTTAGATCTTCTTTATTTGATGTGATGATTGAATTCATCATCAATGATGTATGAATTTCCTTTTGTGTATCATTTGCATAATTGTAGTAGCTGGTGTTGTAGGATTGATTCTGTCCCCAACTTCTTCCTCCACCTCTACCATAGCCTCCTCTTTGACTTTCTCTACTTCTCTGAGAATAACTTTGATATCTTCCACCTCTGCCTCTGCTATTGTTATTCTAATTTTGATTTGATCCTTGCTGATTATGCCAACAATCATGAGCCGAATGATAACTCAATCCACAGATCCAACAAGCCTTCTTATTGTTATTTTGATTACCTCTTCCTCTTCCAAAATCTCTTGCCCTTCCTCTACCAGTGCTTCTACTTTTTGCATAATAAACTTGAGAAATCGATTCCTCTTCATCCTTTGCTTTACCTTTATCTCCTTTCTTCTTGTCCTTCATGCACATTGCAAAACTTTGTCCTTTATCTCCATCTCCCTTCAACTCCTGCTCAAATGTGAGCATCAAACCAAGCAATTGATTCAAATCTAGAACATAATGATCCAAAGAAAGTTCTATTGACAAGACAAAAGGTTTCCACCTTTCATCTCCTCTCAAACCTACAAGCAATTGAGCAATCAATTTGTGATCTTTAAAATCTTCATCTATGGATCCAAGACTATATGCTAGATCCTTCATCTTAGTGACATAATCACTAATACTTTGACTTGGCTTCTTCTTAAATGTAGTAAACTCTGACCATAGACTTGCTTTCCTTGCTTTGGTAGTACTTTGGAAATGATATTCCAATGCATTCCATATATCTTCAGCTGATTCCAATCCTCTGATGTGCGGTGACAAATGATCTGAGATTGTATTGTAGATGTAAGCTTTTGCACTTGCATCCTTCTTCTGCCAATGCTTTAAAGCACCCAGTTCCTCTTTCTTTGGTCGGCTTTCATCTTCAAATATTGGCTTCTCTTCTTCACCTGTTATGTACACCATGAGATTCTTACTCATAAGTAAGGCTTCCATTCTCATTCCCCTGCAGGATAATTATCTCTGTCACATTTGTCAATGGAGATATGATCTTCCATAATTCTTTGCTTCCGCTTGAGCCTGTGAGTTTAAAGGCTGAGGAATAAAACCTTTTGGAGTTCTTTGTGTATGAATATACTTTTGAAGTAATCTTCTGATGCCTTGTGACTTTGAATGGTTCAACTTTCAAACTTTAATGAAAACTTTCCAAAAACTTCTCGTACCTTTGATGCCTTCTGCTCTCTAGAAACTTTATGCTATGATACCACTTGTTGATGTATGAAACATCACAAGAAACAAATTAATGTGAGACTAGACAACCTCTATGGTCACCATTAACTCAATGCTTCTCCAAACTTTGAGAAATGATTGCTTAAACTGAGAAATATTCTTCTACACAAAATTATAATTACTAAAATGACATACCTTCAATTTTTTCCTTATTTCTCTTAGCAAAAATATTATTTTTCCAAGATCTTTTAGTAGATAAAAGTAGAAGAGAAGAGCTTTCCAAGAAGCTATTATTTGCTAAAAACTTTGCACTACATGCCGAGTTATGGACTTCACAAGATGACCCTATATGAGTTTCCAAATCTAGAAATCTTGTCTTTTTTAGTAAAAGGGTCTGTCGAAAAATAAAATTTTTCAAGTTAGCATCGACTTGCAGCAAGAATTCGATGCCAAGGCATCAAATTGGTGTGTTGTCAACCACTTTTCTGCACTTGAAATACCCTCGTGAACACAAATTTGAAGAAAACCAATTTTATGTGGAATTCAATGCTAGGCATCAATTTTACGTTGAAATTCGATGCGATGCATTGAGTTGCTTCAAAAACCTCATGTTTTCAATGACATTCAATAGTAGATAGAACTCAGAGAATGAAATTAGAACTTATGAGCTCAAGCTCGATGCAAGACGTCGAGTTGCTTGGAAAACTTGAAGTTTTGAAGTCATTAACACAATAGACAAAGCATGGAGATGGAGGAGAGAGTCTTATACATAGAACTTCTATTATTTCTTTTGATAACTATGGAAACTCAAAAACTTTACAGATGCTTTCTCACTCAGAGAAGCATGACTATTGGGTAAGAGAATACTCTATAGAGATATGGTTGGACTTTAGGATAAATATCACCCACATGTCAATGTTGAACATAAAGTATGGTGGTGTGGGACACTAGATTTTATACTCACATTGATGTAGGAAAGATGGTATGGAACATCGGTCCTTGGAATGGTAGGTAATTTTTACTCTTGAAATGAATCTTAAAGTAAGATTGAATTCCCAAGGGTATTGAAACTTCAAAGATGAAGTTCAAGTTCAAGGTTTTCAATAGCATGACCCAAAAAGAAGACTTTTCAAGAACAAGTTAACAAGTAAGTTTGAATATTAAGAAGTAAACAACTTTAAGAATCTTCATTTATGATTCAACTAGGACAAGTATGGACTTACTTGAATTTTAAATCTTTACAATAAAGTATTTGTATAAAAAATATCTCATAAATCTTTGAAACAATATAACTTTAAAACGATTCTTTCAACCAAGATAAGATAGATGAAGTTAGTTAAAAGCACCCAATCGATAGTGTAACTTGATTAAATCAATCTGTTAATTCAAAGCTATGCAGCAAAATTGCATTTCAAGTATGAATTCTCAAGAGATTGTGTAAAGGAACGATTAAGTTAGTCATAGTCGAAGCATTAATGTCTGAGTAAAAGGTGAATCATGATTAATAAAAGTTGGTGGGTCGACACACCAAATTTTATTAGTTGGATAATGATTTAGTTTTACTCCAAGAATTTGTTTAGAATCTAGTTTAAATCTCTTAAAGCTAGATAAAATGCTTCAACACCTTGATAGAACAAATCTTTGACAAGTTGAAGTTGTCAGTCACATGGAGTTTGGCTCAAATCAGATTAAGTACCTTAGAAGTTTGAATTGGTTACACAAAGTTTTTCTATTCCTTCCCATTTTCCAAAACCTTTGGGCTTGACTCATATAGAACATCTGATTCATTTCTTTAAAAGTGTAGCCGATTCAATTAGTCTTACAAGAACCTAGTCTCCATGCTAAAGAGAATAACTTATGGTTCTCCACCTAACCTACCATTATATAGTTTATGCAATCAACCATGACCTTTGAATTAAGTGGAGTGTAATCTCCACCACTACTTTAGCAGCTTCTAGTGGATTCAACTAGTGGAAGGTGTAATCACCACTTGAGTTAGGTCTCATAGAATTCAATTTAATTCACATTAACTTGAGTGGATGCTCTTAGAAGGATCTAGAGCTCTTTGGGAAAAAAAATTCTCTCCATGCTACCCGTGGGGCTTGAGCCCAAGACTTGCATCTTCCCATCCTTGAGACTTAACCACAAGTGCGTGAGTGAGAAGCACACTAACAACACACACATACACACACATGCGCACACACGACAAGACAAAGAGAAAGACAATGGAGTTCTTTTAGATTTCTTCAAAAGTGCTCATACAAGTTCAATTCTATTACAAGCTAACCTCAAAAATGAGCTCTCTAGCTCTATTTATAGTTTTTGACTAGCTTTGGCCCTATCCAGACCTAGTGTCCGGCTTAGTTAAAAATTAGGTTCTAAGGCCTATTTGGGGGCTCAAACAAAGTCTAAAAATTATGAAAATTGTTGGAGATAGACGTCTGCGGAAGCACGCGAACAACACAAGGAAGAAGAAGAAGCTTGGAGCACAAACACACAATACTGAATGTATTACTAGAGAATGTACAAAGATAAGTAGCCCATTAGGGCAATAGGCGTATGTACAAGCCGGGGGAAAAAAACCTCCTAAAGAGGGAAAAAAGTGCCCCGACGGTCCTAGAGTGTTCACACACATCACTACCTAAATATATCAACAAATCCCCCCTGGGAGTGATGCGGTGAACAAGGAGCTGGCACTCATGTATAAGGAAGTGCCAAGCTATGTGGAAATCACTCCACAAAAGGAAGTAAGCCCAAAGCTTTGCGGAAAGCTTCAAACTTCTCCCTAGGCAGAGCCTTCGTGAAAAGGTCTGCAATGTTCTCCTGCATGGGCACATATGCCAAGCTGATCTCCCCAGTAGAGAACCTCTCCCTGACATAGTGATAATGCACCTCAATGTGCTTAGTGCGAGCATGGAACATAGGGTTCCTTGCAACTGCCAATGCGCTCTGACTGCCAGTGAAGATGGTGGTGGCAGAAGACTGGCCAACACCCAAATCAGCCATAAGGCGTCTGAGCCACACACACTCAACAGTCGCTGTGAAAGCTGCCCTATACTCAGCCTCACAACTGGAAGTGGCCACAGTAGGCTGCTTCTTGCTCAACCAAGATATACATGAGCTACCAGGCATGAAGTTAAAACCACTGGTGGACACACGAGTGTCATAGCAACCAGCCCAATCTGAGTCAGAAAAAGCATGCAAATCTGGCGGTAGTGATCCCCCCTTGGGATAAAACAACCCAAGTAGTCGAGTACCACTCAAGTAGCGAAAGATGCGCTTAACCGCTTTCCAATGCGTGACTCCTGGGCAATGCATAAACCTGCTCATCTGTGAGACAGCAAACTGAATATCTGGCCGAGTAATGCATAAGTAAATCAAGCATCCAACAGCCTGCTGATAGAGAACAACATCAAATGCATCGAAGACTCAATCGTAAACCTGTCTCCATAGGAGTGGCAATAGGCTTACAGTCTTCAAGGCCAAAACGCTGCAATAATGTGTCAATATATTTCGTTTGACACAAAGCCACTCCACCATCAACGTGCATAAACTGAATGCCCAAATAGTGATGCAAATGCCCCAAATCAGACATCTCAAATGAGGCATGCAAATCAGCCTTAAAATCAGCAATATGTGTCTCAATAGGACCAGTGAGCAGCATGTCATCAACATAGACAACAATGATCAGAAGCACATCATTAGCACGTTTAACATATAAGGTGCTTTCAGTTGGACTGTTCTCAAAACCATGTGCAATCAGATAGGCATGTATCTTCTCATACCAAGCACGTGGTGCTTGCTTTAAACCATATAATGCCTTCTTTAACCTGCAAACCTGGTTTTCATGCCCTTTCTGCACAAAGCCACGGGGCTGAAAAACATACACTTCTTCATGCAAGTCACCATTCAGAAATGCTGTTTTAATGTCCAACTGATGTACATTCCAACCATGATGGGCTGCAAGTGCACAAATGCTCCGAACTGTAGTCATACGGCATGTAGGTGCAAAGGTCTCATCAAAATCAATGCCTCTTTCCTGTGCATAACCCTTTGCAACAAGCCTAGCCTTATACCTGTCAACTGTACCATCAGGTTTACGCTTCAGCTTGTATACCCACTTAGTGCCAATGGCCTTCTTGCCAGGAGGCAAGTCACATAAAGACCATGTACCATTCTTCATTATAGCATCATATTCAGATTGCATAGCAGCCATCCAATTTTCTGAATTTTGTGCTTCATCAAAAGAAACAGGCTTATTCTCGTCACAGAGACTAGATGCAGCCATAGCATAGCAATCTGATGCAAAGGAGGCACTATGAGAGCCTGAACGAGTACGATATGACAAAGGTGCATCTAATTTGCTGTCACGCAAAGTCTGCACCAGCCATTTTGGCATAGTTTTTGCCTGCTCAATATCAGCTCTCTCATCAACAAGTGCATCATGTAAATCTGCATCAGAAATGGAATGATCTGCATCATCATATGAAACCTGCAAAGGCTGAGAAGTTGCCTCATTAGGACCAGCACTAGCCTGTCCACCTGTAAAAAGAGGAATCAACGTATCGTACATGTCTTTGGAGCTAACAGATGTCTCCTTAGTACATGAAAGCAATGGCTGAATAGCATCTTCCACAAAGACAACATCACGACTAACCAAAATGTTTTTAGTCTGTGGATGATACAGACGATAGCCTTTACTTTCAGAACTGTACCCAACAAAAATACATTTTATTGCCTTATCATCCAATTTTCTGCGATGTTGTTCAGGCACTAATGCATATGCCAAACAACCAAAAACACGCAGATGAGCAACAGATGGCTTGCGATCATGCCAAGCCTCATATGGAGTGATAGACTGCAACGCTTTAGTGGGACACCTGTTCAGTACATATGCTGCACACATGACAGCCTCAAGCCAGAAACTATGTGGTAAAGCCTGACTTTTGACCATGCACCTCGCCATCTCCATGAGTGACCTGTTCTTTCCTTCAGCAACTCCATTTTGTTGAGGTGTATACGGCACTATACAGTGGTGTTTTATCCCACGTTCAGCCAGAAATGCATTAAAATCTGAAGACATATATTCCCCCCCTCGATCAGAACAAAGGCTGCCCATTTTACATGCTGACAGATTTTCAGCCAAAACCAAAAACTGTTTGAAGCACATGAACACTTCGGACTTTGCTTTGAGTGGATATACCCATGCATGCCTGGAAAAATCATCAATGAAAGTCACGAAGTAAAGGTAATTTCCAAAAGAGGGTGTCTGCATAGGACCACATACATCACTATGTACAAGCTGCAATTTCTGCGTAGCCCGAACTGAACCATCTTTTGGAAAGGAAGAACGCTGCATTTTGCCCAAAATACAGCCTTCATCTGAAATTTTGCCTGGACTGATCTTCCTGCAACAGAACAGAGACTAATTCCTCAAATGACAAGGCATTTGGATTGCCTTTCATCATCAATCGAAGAGTAGAGGCAAAACTCTGATATGAATCAGGAAGACCATTCAGAACGGTCTGCACAAGTGAGCTATCTGGTATAACCTCATCAGCAGAAATCAATTGTTCCTTCAGGTCTTTGATCTTTGTAAGAAAACTGTCCATAGAATCACCTTCATTCATGTGCTCACTCTCCAACTGTTTTCGGAGGTAAGCAACACGAGCGTCATTCCTAGCCTGGTACAAAGTGGTAAGTGTATCCCAAGCATCCTTTGCTGTTCTGCAAGAGCGAATGTGAGGAATAATGGAACGTTTGACAGACAAAGCTATCAATGCATGTGCTTGGGCATCTCTGCCATCCCAACGAATCTACTCTGCAGTAGGTGCAACAGAAACAGCAGCATGAACAGGAATCTGCGGAATATCATCTTCGACACCATCTTCATCAGCTCCAACACCTGTATTTGCAGTACCTGTCGTTACAGGTGTAACAGGACGTCTTTCAACACCCTGCACAATGTTCCACAATCCTTTTGCAACCAGTACATGTCGCATCATATAAGCCCATAATGGGTAGTTGGTACCATCCAACTTATCCTCAACAGCCAACATACGGAATACATCATTGCTTTCAGCCATGGCCGGTGACTAAAATACCTTGATGTAGAAAATTGACTGTATCTCAAAAAGTTGAACAGAACTCGCCAGACGAGTTCTGCTAGACCTGTAGCAGACTTCGAGACGCTTAAACTGGCGAACAGAAACTGGTATATATGTTTGGCACAAAAGGACCAAATAGCCTGCAAAAGCGCTGCGATAGTGTGTTCGGAGGCCGAAACGAGCTCAGATCGCGATTTCGGCACCACAGAACAAAGCTGTTTTGATCTCGAAAACACCCTGAGTATGCTCACCAAATTTCGTGCGAATCTGAGACTGCAAACGGAGGAGTGTCGACGGCGCCCTAGAAGAAGCGATGACCTGCTCTGATACCAATTGTTGGAGATAGACGTCTGCGGAAGCACGCGAACAACACAAGGAAGAAGAAGAAGCTTGGAGCACAAACACACGATACTGAATGTATTACTAGAGAATGTACAAAGATAAGTAGCCCATTAGGGCAATAGGCGTATGTACAAGCCGGGGGAAAAAAACCTCCTAAAGAGGGAAAAAAGTGCCCCGGCGGTCCTAGAGTGTTCACACACATCACTACCTAAATATATCAACAAAAATTGGTACGATGCTACTTCTAATACTCCTCAAGCTCAAGGACTCCTCGGCTAGCACAAAATGGAGTTACAAAAAGGTGAAATGGTATTTACAATGATGTAGAGTGACTAAATTTTCCACCTGAAATGGTATTTACAATGATGTAGAGTGACTAAGATGCCACGTTGATTTTCCACCTGAAAAAAAAAAGATGTGTAGGTAATAATGAAATTTTATGTTTAGGATATTTTGATCATGTCTGCAAAATTTTGTAGCAATAAGTTTTTACATTCTCTCTCTAGAAAGTTGTCGCATGAAATTTGTATGTTAATTTCGAGCTTGAAGATGAAGGAATCTGAAAAAGTGTTGTATGAGAGAAAGGTAGAGTATTCTTAGTAGAAAAACTTTACCTGATTGAATTTTTTGTAGTTCCTATGTTTTATGTCTCATTTGGTTCCATGAAGATAGGTTAATGAAGAGATTTTTCATGTTTTTTCATCTCTCTCTAGAATTTTTGATTTTGCAGGGCCCAAAAGTGATATCTAGAAGCAGATTTGGACCTGAGGCGTCTCTAACATTATTGTACAGATTTAAGAACTGAATATTTTTGTCTCTCACAAGCTCAAGCTGATTCCTCACTGTTTTTGAGTTACAGGGTTTTGAAAAGTGCCGTTTTCCAACACTTAAAAAAAAAAAAAAGAGAAGCCTTCATTCATTCATCTTATTGCGTGAGTGAGAAGCACACTAACATGCACACACATACACACACATGCGCACACACGGCAAGACAAAGAGAAAGACAATGGAGTTCTTTTAGATTTCTTCAAAAGTGCTCATACAAGTTCAATTCTATTACAAGCTAACCTCAAAAATGAGCTCTCTAGCTCTATTTATAGTTTTCGACTAGCTTTGGCCCTGTCCAGACGTAGTGTTCGGCCTAGTTAAAAATTAGGTTCTAGGGCCTGTTTGGGGGCTCAAACGAAGTCTAAAAATTATGAAAATTGGTACGATGCTACTTCTAATACTCCTCAAGCTCAAGGACTCCTCGGCTTGCACAAAATGGAGTTACAAAAAGGTGAAATGGTATTTACAATGATGTAGAGTGACTAAATTCACTATTTAGGAAGTATTACTTCATGGAAAAATTTGGACGGCATACTTGCCAGATCTTCGTTGGCTACTTTGTCTGCTTGTGCTTTCTCTTTGCTCTGGCTCCCTTCTTTGACTTCCTTGTCTTGTGAGTCCTGGGGTACCTTGACTACTGCTAACAACATATTAGTCTAATAATCTAGAAGCACCTAATTTTATCATTATCTTGAGCCTTGCAAAGAGACTTTATCACATCCCCCCCTTGAAGAACACTTTTTTTCTTGAATGTATGCTTCAAGATAAAGGTATATAATAGCTTTTCCCACAATCCCATTGTCCAAAATGAGGATCATGGTTTTCTTTTCTATGATTTGCATCTTTAAATAGAAGGGGATCCTATCTTGGACTATATATGAAAAGAGAGAATCCATTTGTGTTCTGATCCTTACCCAACTCATTTTGAGTAATAGTTGATTTTGCATTTGATAAGCTAAATTGAATGCAAATTATGGAAAGAGGGGAAAGGGTGGATATAAAGTATCTTTCCCTAATGCATTGTTTTGTTATGTGTAGACTGGGCATCCATAGCAGAAACATGTGAATTAGGTGGATTATAAAGCTCCTAGCCAAATACACCTAGGTCTCATACCATCTAGTTTACACTCTCACCTTACTGTAGAAAAATTTAGCTCTTAGGGATTTCTCATAAGCAAAACTTTGCTCTTCTTACTCTAATCAAGTATAGTCCAAATACTTTTTAAGTTACATCCTTACGAAGTCTTGATTTATTCTTGAAAAGACTTTGAAGATTGACCCTTCATTGAACTATTTCTTTGGTCAAATGCAATCAATCTTTGTCTATGTCACTTGATAATAGAGCTAGTAATCTCATACTAGATATTATTTGTTGAACATAACTAGGCAGTTATCTCAAAGAATATAGACATGTGTCAATCATAAGTTTAGCCAAATGGTTGCATTGTTGACCATATTGGTAAATTTCTTCATATTCATAGAGATTCTAGAGAAGTGGTTTTTAGAGTTACTTTCAACTCTTTTCTATTTCTCTTCTCCATGTATGCACTATAATTTTTAATTCCTTAAACAACTTCTTTCTATGCTCCAAATGGACCATCCATCTCGTCAAGAAAAAAGGAGACCTTTATTGGGGAAGAAATGATTACTTCAAAAGGATGAAATGGTTCAAACATTTCTTGCCTTACCTTGTCACTTTATGACATTCTCTTCCCCTCTAAGTGTGATCATTGTCCTCAATTACCAGTTCTTGAAGTTCTTAAGGCATTTACACCTCTTGATACCTTTCATGATTATGAAAGGATAACCCAACACTATGTGTAGTGTCCCATATAGGCTTTCATTTCTCTTTCAAAATTTTTCAATCCAGATTCTTATTACCCCTAACTCATGGCTAATAAGAAGAGAAACATTGGTTCAATTGTTTGCTTAATTCCTTGGCCTTGCTGATCAGGCATGCAATGGGTTTTAATGGAACTTGAGGATCCATAAAGAGGAATTGAAGCTTAAGATTTTTCTATCTATGTTAAGATTAGTTGGCTTAATCCAAAAGCCAACTTATAAAAAGCATAAAAGTATAATGGTTATCAAAATACATACCATCAATGTACCATCACACTTTTATGATTTTGACTTCATATCAATAAGTCCTTTCCTATCCTAAACATCTAATTAAACTTAAGCTCCCTCTAAATCCATAAACCCATACATATGCCAAAACCGTTCATTCATCTGTATACATGATGAATACCAAGAACACATACATATTTGCTTGAGGATTCTTGGCATGCATAAGGTCCAAGTATTGAACCCCTCCTTAAAGCACGCATGGAATTCATACTTAGAAGTCCATTTTGTGTGCATATGTCTTTTCATGTCATGATCAATTTTTCCAATCTTGTTGATGCCATGCTAATGAAAAAACCTTTTTCTATTCATCTAAGTCTTAGTCCGTCCTTTAGATGGTTAAAATCATGAATCCCTCTAAGTGCATGTGGATCTCACCTACCTCTTTTGATATACATTCTTAAATGCATTGTTCTAGCATGGCAAAAATAAGTAAAACCTAAATGAACAAAATTGGAAGTAATACTTATCTCCCTTATTGTTTTGTCCTTCATTTGATTTCTTGCTTGACAAGAATTATCAACTGGAATACTTTGTAGTGGAGGTTCTAAGCTTAGGTCTTCATGAATTCTTATGGATAATTTGTTTACTTCTACTTTGGTGGCAAGGAATGACACATTTAGTGAACAAAAGGTGGTTGGGAAAGTTCCCTTACTAATTGTAAGAGCCCAAGACTAACTATGAGCATCAAAGGAAACATTTTCCAAGGATTCATAGTGGATGGTAGATCTAGCATCAATTTAATGCTAGAAGACACAATGAAGAGGGTTGGAGTTCAACCTTCAAAACTAGCTAACTTCATTGTGACTTTAGCAAACCAAGGTAAAGTAAAGCCTTAAGGAGTGATGCCTAGAGTACAAGTTTTAGTACAAGATAATATCTTGAATCTAGATTTTATTGTGATAAGACTCCCACATGTGACCTGAGGACTTCCACTTTTGATTAGAAGGCCCTAGTTAAGGCATGCCCATGTTTTGAATGACTAGGGAAATGATATGATGTGGGTTAAGCATGAAGGGAAGGAGCTAAAGCAATCTCACTTGGAAGAAGGAGTAGATAGCCATGGAAACACTAATATGCCTCAGATAGATAACATTGGTATCGAGTAAGATATGGCCGAGGTCCAAGTTGGATTACAAAGGGCAAGAAGATATTCTAGCATGGTTAGAAACATGCAACTTGTTCCCTTTCCATGGAATTTCTATATATGTGACAAATGCAAAGGGGCATCAAGAAAAAGAGGAGGCTATACAAGATGTTGGATTGGGTGAGCCTGTAACCGATCATTGGAGAGGGGAGAAACCACCTCTCAAGTGCATCATAGATGAGTCATATTCAAATGCTAAAGGAAACAAAGAAGCCTCTTTCCCAACTCATGATAATTCTTGCAAGATGAATGCAATAAAAGGAAGAATAGATTGACATCCAAAGCGCTCTTAAATATGACATAAGGACTATGTGGAGCAAAGTTGTGGAAGAAACAAAAGATGTAGATGAAGAAGAGCCTCCAGATACATTGATGGAACATAATCCATTTAAGGAAATTGATCTAGGCATCAAGGACAACTCTTGTCTCATGCGACATGAGTATGGCATTATCCTAAGTTGCTTTCAAAGGTAACTTCTTTTATGAAATTTTATGTTGATGTATTGGCCTTGCATTAGAAAGACTTGGAAGGATTCCTTGCAAGTTTTGGGGAACATAGGATCCCATTGATAAAACTACAGGTTGAATCCACAATATGCTGAAGCAGTTTACCAAGAGATCTAAAAATTGGATGCTTGCATTATCATTCCTATGGAGAACTCTCAATTGATTTCTCCAATGGTCATTGTACCAAAAAGAACCCAATAAAATCCGGATGTGTGGATTTTAGAGCACCAACATGCTAACGATTTCTAGATGGGTTCCCTATGCCATTGCAAAAAAAATTATTGAAGAAGTGGTTGGACATACATTATAAAACTTCATAGATGCATTTAGTAGGTATAATCAGATATCCATTCACCCAAAGGATCCATACAAAATGGATTTCGTTACACCCTGGGGCACTTATGTTTATGTAAAAATGCCATTCGCACTAAAAATTCTCTTGCCACTTTCAAAAAGCGAGCCTTATCTTTGGACCCATACTTTTGGAAGCTCTTCAAATTTTCATGGATGATTTTTCCTCCGTCTTGTACTAGTACTCCCATGAATTGGTTAGTTTCTCATTTGCAAGATTGCAACAAGTCTTCATATTGTACATGGAAACTTAGTTGAAATTTAATCCCAAACAGGTGTCACCTTCTAGTGATAGAGGGTATTCTTCTTGGACATGTAGTGTCTACCAAAGATATGGCCCTTGACCAAGACAAAGTTATAGCTATATTGAAGTTACCCAAGCCAAAGACACCAAAGGAAATACAAAGATTTTTGGAACATATTGGATATCATAGAAGGGTTATCAAGATGTATGCAAAAATAAATTAACCACTTGCCATATTATACTAGGAAATACAAAGCTTTATGGGAAATACTGGATGCCTGGTGGTTGAGAATGCGACTATCTTAGTCATCCTTTTCAATTTTTTAACCTCTACCCCTTTCTAAGTTTTGGCCTTCGGATAACTTCTTTGTTCACACACTTTTGGCCTTGTTGTATTGCTTAATCCTGTTTATTTTTTTTCATCACATGCACCTAGCGATCGAGGAAGCCTTCGAGACTTTCAAAAAATTTGTTACTTTATCCGATCCTAAGTCCGATGCTTCCGTCATCCCCTTCGTATTCCGTACATTCACACATCAGGGTTGCTGTATTGATTTGGGTTTCCACGCATGCCCCAGTTGGTAGATATTGCATTTGTTTTTGTCTTGGTTGATGCTTCAAAGGCCCTGTGTTTAATCTTTGTTTCCACTCTTTGGGACCTCCTTCCTTGGCATTGTAGCCTGATGCCTCGAAGGTTTATCAAGATGTATGTATACATAGCTTCACAACTTACCAAGATTATAGGTAAAGATGAACCATTTAAGTGGGAAGAATAATAAGAAGAAAAAAAGGTTTATCACATTCTAAAATCAAAGCTTGTGGAAGCATCCATCTTAGTTACTCTAGATTGGTCCAAAGATTTTCATGTACATGTGGATGTCGACACCTATGTAGTGAATGCAATCCTTAAGCAGCAAAGTGAGGAGTAAAAATTTTAAAGACCTATCCAATATGCAAGTCAAATATTGACTAAGGTCGAGAAGAATTATAGTAACCCCAAGAGAGAAGTTTTAGTAATGGTTTTTGGAGTGTAGCTCAAGCGTAAGCACCACCTCCTTTACTTGTCAACCACGGAGACGTGAGGACCAGTATGAAGACCTGAGCGAGTGAAGGCACAAGTGCGTGAGTGAAAGCACACAAGCATGCACACACATACACACACATGCGCACATGATAAGATCAAAGAGAGGAACAGTGGAAAGCTTCTATTGCAAAAGAGTTCTCTTACAAAGCTCTATTCTCTAACAAGCTAAACTAAAAAATGAGCTCTGTAGCTCTTTTTATAGTTTTTGGACTAGTTTTGGCCCTGTCCAGACCTACTATCCCGCCTAGTTAAAATTTAGGTTCCAAAGCTTATTTGAGGACTCAAACGGAGTCTAAAAATTATGAAAATTGGTAGGATTATACTTCTAATGCTCCTCAAGCTCGAGGACTCCTCGGCTTGCACAAAATGGAGCTAGAAAAAGGTGAAATGATATTTACAATGGTTTTTAGTGATGAAAATCACTATTTTATAGGGATTTCTTCTGAAAATTTGACATACACCTCTTGGAGCTCCCTATGTGATCCTTCTTCTTCATGTCGTACACTCATCCTTGTGATGGAACATTGTCAATGAATGTCCGTGTTGATGGTCCACTGATAAAATTTTTTGAGTGTGTGGTTCTGTCTCCTCTTTTCAAAGCAACATTTGTCAAATACTGAGAATTGAATTTCTTTATATTCCTTGACAAAAAACATTGGGTAACTACACCAAGCTTAGTTTCACATATTCTCTTTAGCTCACCATAAGCAGGAGTCTGTTCACCCAGTATACATACAAGGATTTGCATGGTACCAGAACTACCCCTTGCACATATCTCCTTGGATGCTCTCGTACATACAGTAGTTAAGCATCTCTCAAGTTGCAGACCTTCAAGCTCTTCCCTCCTACCATGGTAAGGGGAAACAATAGTTGTGGATGCCATGTTCCTGCCAAGTGCTTGGCTTCTACCTGATCAGGTAGCAATAATATCATCTGCTAGTCGAGCCACACTTCTATCAAAACTGATAAATGTCCAGTAATCAATGGTTCCACCTTCAACTAAGCATGACTCATTCATGTTCCATGAGCCAAACCTGGGAACAAGCTCTCTCTCTCTCTCTCTCTCTCTCTCTCTCTTTTCTTCTCTTTTTTTTTTTGTAACAATGTCACAAAACAAGAAGACAAAGGTTAGTATCAAAAAATAGTTTACATGTGGCACTGTGCTCTTGTGCATGGGACTCTCAATTGTGTCTATGCACGACCATGTAATGTGGCCCTATATTAATGCATACTTTGGAAATGCATGACCTGAATGGTGCAAAAGATAGGGTTGTGCGAGGAGCACATGGTTGTCACTCCAAGGCTTGATGTCACTTGCAGATGTTGATGCCATCTTTGTTGGAGATATCCATTGGATCTTGAAATGACAACTGATCCTTCCTCCTTATAGGGATCCATTTGAGAATGGTCTTTGACTGTTTAGTGATCTCCTTTCGCTGCTTCATGTTTGGATGGTTTCTTGAGGGTTTGATCCTTTGTGGTTGGCCTTTTGGTTCTGTGGGGCCTACCGGTGCTTTTGGCTTCCATACCCATACCATTGTTGTTGGTCTTCTAACTATGGCCAAAGGTGAGTCTATCCTCTTGTGGTCTCTCTGCTCGGTTCTTTCCCTTTTCTCTCCTTGGCTTCTTGGTTGAGACCTTTTGCATGGTGGAGAGCATAGTCCTATGTGCATGTAAGAGTCCTTTGGGAACCCACATGTGTAATCGCCCTTATTGAGCCGTAACTAATTTCTTAGGTGTCGCACACATTCTTGTTGACCTGGTCGTGGTTGATTGGTTATGGTCTTCATATTGTTGGCTTGGCTGGGTGGGAATTGTGTTGACAAAGCTGGTGGTTGCTCTCCTTTTCGTACCCAGATTTGCTTCATGCCCGGAACTGCTTTCTTGTCGAATGGTGTCTTTCTATTTGGTATAGCAGTTGTCGTGAACGGTTGTGTTTGCCTTTGTGGTGGAACTACTGTGGCTACATGAGTCTTTGGAGAAGAAGGGAGATCCACCCACCTTCGAACCTGTTCTTCCATGATTGACTCCTTCTGCATCATAGAGCTTTTGACACATACAACACCTTCTTCCATATGATTAGTCTTAGAAGAACTAAGAGAATGTGGGACATCTGGATTTGTGAGCATGCAGTTCTCTAATTCTAATGTAATGCATTGTTCCTGTACCCAAACTTGAAGAATTTGACTTCTCAGGTTTAAGTTAACTGCATGGTCATAGATCCAATCTTGACCCAAGACAAGTGGTTCTGTAAGATTCTCATCTTGGCACACTAGCATGTTGACTTTCATTGGAACATCTTGAAGGTAGATGGGAAATTCCACCTTGCCCAAACAAGGGGTTTCCACACCTCCCAATCCTATGAGATAGGCTTCTATGGGATTGATGTTCAATTGCAAGTCTTGGCAGTATGAGAGTCTAATGGCACTAGTTACTGCACCTGAGTCAATCAATGCTCTCACAGTCCTTACATTCTCTTTGTGTTGTACCTCTAAGGTCACAAAGGGATGTCAATCAACTATTTGAGAACCAATTATGCCTGATTTTTGGCACATGTTCATGTGATATTTTGGGGCTTTCGGGTTGACATCTAGGCCTAATCGTCTTAACTTATTTTTCCTAGTGCGCTCTCTGGCCTCTGCTTGTGCTTCTTCTCTCACCCTTAACTCTTCTTCTTTTTGCTTCTTAGCAGTGTTGAGTCTCATTAGCATATCCTCTATAAGAGGTTCTTGATACAGCTTGACTCTACATCCACTAATATAGTTTGGCAAGATATCACCTTCTAAAGTGGCCAATTGAACCGCACCGCTAGTGGAAATTCTGTTAATGATCATGGGTCCATATCCTCGTTTTTCCAACTTGCGGGCATGCTGCTTTAGTGTATAAACCAACACTAGGTCTCCCTCTTTCAATCCTTTATCCTTGATGTGTGCATCAAAATAATCCTTTTGTCTTTTCTTTGCAGCATAGATGCCTGCTGCCGCTCGTAGTCTTGTCTCACCTAAGTGTTCTAAATCAAAGATACTGGATGACAACTCATGTCCATTCCACTCATGCTCTTGTGCTACTTTTAAAGTTGGGATTAAGAAATCTAATGGTAGCACATCATTCTGTCCGAAGACCATCTGAAATGGGGTGGCATTGAGTACCGTTTTGTAGGCAACTCGGTAAGCCGAAACATCATGGTGAAGCTGTTTGTCCCAATCGGAGCGTTTATTATTTACAAGTTTTGTCAATACGTTACATAGGATCTTGTTTGTGCTCTCAGCTTGTCCGTTAGCTTGGGGATGATAGGGGGAAGACTTCTTATGTATCACCAAGAATTCGTGGAGAAGATTTTCAATGACTTCATTCAAGAAGTGTGTGCCTCTATCGCTCACTAACTCTATTGGTAGTCCATATCTCGTGAACACATTCTCAAATAAGAACTTAGCTGTTGTTTGAGCATCATTCTTTGTTGTGGCTTTCACTTCTACCCACTTGGTGAGGTAATCTATGGCTACAATAATGTACTCTGCATGGGAGTTTCTAGCTGGGGGGTTAATAGGACCTACAAAGTCTATACCCCACTTCGAGAATGCACGTCCTCCCATCATAGGTCGCAATGGCATCTCATCTTTTCTAATAGGATATTGTGCACGTTGGCATGTGTCACACTTCTTCACATAGGTATGTGCATCCATATGGAGAGTTGGCCACCAAAGTCCTCAGAATAGAATGGTCTTAATTACTCGATCACGCCAGAAGTGTCCACCTGCAACACCGCTACGTGCAGTTTCTAAGACTTTCAAATAGTCTGATTCTTGAACGCACAATCTTAGATAACCATCCTTGCCTCTTTGATATAGATTGTCTCCAACTAAGGCATAGTCTTGAGCCTCTTGCTCCATGCTTTGTCTTCTTGCTAGACTAGCCTCTTTGGGTAATGTTCTTGATCTCATAAATTCTTCCAATGGAGCACTCCAATCTGGAATTAATGACATGTGATAAAGGGTAGCATGCTCCACGGGGGGTTTTTCGTGGCAAATTGGACAATTCTTAATCCATTCATGTATTTCTTTGTCCATGCTAGGCCAATACACTCCTAAACGTTTTAGATTCTGCAATGTTCGTTGTTTAGAATAGTGATTTCCTAGCACTCCTTCATGGGCTTGTTGCAACCAACTACTATGTTCATCGTCCTTGACACAACAAGCTAGTACACCCTCTGTATGTTGTTTCTACATGCTTACTGCCAATATGTGATATTTTTGTGATTTTACAATTTCTTCTTTATTTGTTTTCACATTCCTATTTGCGGGTCCCGAGGTTAGGACACATACCAACTTATTTGCCCATTTAGGAACAACTTCTAAATTGAACAGATAAGCATCCGGTAGGTCATCAGAAACTCCTTGAGGTGACTCTCCTGAAGTGATGCGAGAAAGATGATCTGCCCTAAGGTGGGTTCTACCTTTCCTAACAAAAACTTCAAAGTCATATTCCATTAGTAAGAGGAACCATCTTACCAAGCGTCTTGTATTGCAAGGTTTATTAACCAAATATAACAACGCTTGATGATCAGTGAAAAACTTGAACTTGTTGGCCAATAAATAGTATCCAAACTTCTTCACAGCATATACCATGCCTAAATCCTCTCGCTCAACGGTGATATAGTTTCGTTTAGCTGCAGTTAGCTGTCTGCTAGCGTATGCTATGGGTAAATCTAAATTTCCTTCACCTGTGGGTTGTGCTAGCACACATCCTATTGCATGATTAGATGCGTCCACATGGACATGGAATGGTTTGTTCCAATCAGGAGTGGTCAGTATTGGTGCTATGCACAAACGTCTTTCTAGCTCATTCAAGGAGTTTTCACATTCATCGTTCCACTCAAAGTTTGTCAACAACCCATAAAGAGGTTTAGCTATGATCGCATACATGTGGATAAACCTACGGTAATATCCACAATGGCCCAGAAAGGCTTGTACCTCTTTAACATTCCTTGGCCTGGGCAATTCTGCTCTGGCTCTAACTTTGTCCTCATCTGTTGATATTCCATTCTTTGAAACAATATGACCTAAGATTTTACCTTGTCGTACCATGAATACACACTTCTCTAGGTTCAGACACACCCGATATTCTCTACACTTGTTGAAAATCTGTTTGAGCTCAGGGATGTGATATCTTCTTTCTTGGGAATGACCACATAAGTCATCCACATATACTTCTAAGCTCTTTCTCAAGAACTCTTTGAAGACATGACACATGAGCCTTTGGAATGTTGCAGGTGCATTTGTGAGCCCAAATGGCATCACACGAAATGCAAAGATTCCCCACTCTGTAGCAAATGCTGTTTTGTGTTGATCTTCTGGGGCAATGGCTACCTGCTTGTAACCAAAAAATCCATCAAGGAAGCTATAAACTTCCTTGCCTGCAACACGCTCCAATAAATTTTCAGTGATCGGAAGCAGATAGCTATCTCGGATGGTAGCGGTATTTGTTGGGTTGTGTAGAAGTGCGAGAGACACACAAGAAGCACACACAAAGGAGCACAAATGCAGCAAGACACACAGAGAAGACGATGGCTGGAATAGCTCTCTCTATTGATCAATGAACTGAACTGAAGTAAGAGCTGAATAATATCCCTAAGTACAAAGTACCACCACATATGAGAGTATCAAGTATGTGGTAACATGGGGAAAAAACCTCTAGCTAGCACTAGAGTAAAAAGTGCCCATGTATAGGGAAAAGGTTCATATCAAAGCTACTCGAGGAACACATAAGTGTAACAAACCCCCCTGGAGCAAATGATGTGAACACATACAGGGAGTGACAGATCAGCCCCCACAAGGTAATAAGCCTAAAGCTTTGCGAAAAGCTTCAAACTTTTCCCGTGGAAGAGCTTTGGTGAATATGTCTGCCACATTATCTTGTGTAGGCACATATACCAAATCAATATCTCCTGCATGAAGGCGCTCTCTCACATAGTGATAATGCACCTCAATATGTTTGGTCCGTGCATGAAACACTGGGTTTCGTGCAACAGCCAAAGCACTCTGACTATCTGTGAGAATATGCGTAGCAGCATCAATCTCCATGCAAAGATCCATCAATAGGCGTCTCAGCCATATACACTCCACTGTAGCTGTGAAAACTGCCCTGTACTTAGCTTCACAACTCGATGTCGCCACTGTAGGTTGCTTCTTACTCAACCAAGATATGCATGAGTCTCCAAGGAAAAAGCAATTACCACTAGTGGACACGCGAGTATCATAACAACCAGCCCAATCACTATCTGTAAAAGCATGCAAGCATGGCTGGACATCTCTGCCATAAAAGAGACCTAAGCTCAAAGTGGCTCGAAGATATCTAAACACATGTTTCACCGCTTGCCAATGCTTAGTGCCAGGGCTATGCATGAATCGACTCAACTGGGAAACTGCATACTGTATATCCGGCCTTGTGTTGCATGCATATATAAGACATCCCACAGCTTGCTGATAAAGAGAAGTATCAAATGCATCACTGGAATCCTCAAGTGAGAACCTGAATCCTGTCTCAACTGGTGTGGAAACTGGCTTACAATCCTCAAAGTCAAAACGCTGAAGTAGTTTTTCAACATACTTTGCTTGATGCATAACAATTCCCCCCTCAACGGATACAAACTGGATGCCAAGATAGTAGCTCAAAAGACCAAGATAAGTGACATCAAAAGTATGCTGCAAATCAGCCATAAGAATGTCAAGTTTTGCATCACATGACCCAGTCAAGAGTATGTCATCGACATAAAGAACAAGCACTATAAGATCAGCCCCATTTTTGCGTACATAGAGTGTGCTTTCAATCGGACTACATGTGAAGCCAAGAGCAATCAAGTGCTTATGTATTTTGTCATACCATGCACGTGGAGCTTGCTTGAGACCATACAAGGCTTTATGCAAGTGAAAAACCATATGATCTTTCCCTTTCATAGCAAATCCAGGAGGTTGCTTCACATAGACCTCTTCTTGCAAATCTCCATTCAAGAAGGCTGTTTTTATGTCCAATTGATGCACTTTCCAACCTCGATGGGCATCCAATGCAACCACGGTACGAATGGTAGTCATGCGTGAAGTAGGTGCAAAAGTTTCCTCATAGTCAATGCCATATTGTTGCGCATATCCTTTGGCAACCAATCTAGCTTTGTAGCGATCAATGCTACCATCAAATTTTGTCTTAATCTTGTAAACCCACTTTGTACCAATGGCATTCTTTCCTTTTGGCAATTCACATAACTCCCAAGTACCATTCCTATGTATGGAATCCATTTCTGATTGCATAGCACTCATCCATTGTGGATCGTCACATGCATCTTCAAAAGAAAGTGGCTCTTCATTACATGCTGTAGCAATAAGAGAATAATCCACAAAATTACTTGATGCATGGTGAGAGCTTGACCTTGTTCTACCAAGTAAAGGTGCACTCAATTGGCTGTCCTGCAAAGTTTGTTTCAGCCACTTTGGCATAGATTGTGCACTCTTGATAGACATGCGTTCATTATGTAAAACATCTTCAATATGTACATCATGCGTGGGCTGAATTTCATGCTCAGTTTCAGCCATATTTTGTCGCATATGTTCAGCCATATGTGGCTGGAAATTTCCAACAGTTTTGACATTTTTTGGCTGAAAATTATCCACATTTTCAGCCCTATTCGGCTGGAATTTTTCAGCCCTTTGAACCTCAATTGGCTGTTCTACATGGCCATAGTCAAGCGCACCATTTTGGAACAAAGGCATGAGTGTATCAAACACACCTTGTGAGCTAACTGTTGGCAATTTTTTGCATTCAAGTAGAGGGAAAACTGAATTTTCAGCAAATACCACATCTCGACTCACAATAATTGTGTTCGTTAATGGATGGTACAACCGATATCCCTTACTTTCAGCACTATAACCAACAAATATACATTTCTTTGCCTTGTCATCAAGTTTGTGACGTTGTTGTGATGGCATAAGAGCATATGCCAAACAACCAAACACACGCATATGACTAACCATAGGCTTATGACCATTCCAAGCCTCATAAGGAGTGATGACTCTCAATGCTTTTGTAGGGCAGCGATTCAACACATAATTTGCACACATGACCGCTTCCAACCAAAACTTATGAGGAAGATGCTTTCCTTTAACCATACATCGTGCCATTTCAAGTAAAGTTCTATTTTTACGCTCGAAAACACCATTTTGTTGAGGTGTATATGGCACCGTACATTGGTGTGAAATACCGCTTTCACGAAGAAAAGCATTAAACTCATGTGACATGTACTCACCACCACGATCCGTGCGTAGAGTCAAAAGCTTTTGTGAAGAAAAATTTTCAGCCATAGCTAAAAATGCTTTGAAGCAAGAAAATACCTCATTCTTTGCTTTCATAGGATACACCCATGTATGGCGAGTAGCATCATCAATGAAGGTAACAAAATATACATGCTTCCCAAAAGATGGAGTCTTGACCAGACCACATACATCACTATGAACAAGTTGCAATTTTCTTGTAGTGTGTGTGTGACTATCTTTTGGAAAAGAAGCACGATGCATTTTTCCAAGAATGCAACCTTCACATGCATGCTTTTCAATGGACTCAAGTGTAGGCAAGCCAATAACCATGTCCTTCTTTTGCAAGTAGAGCAAACTATTGAAGTTTAAATGACCAAAACGAGCATGCCAAAGCTCCATTTCAGCCATGGAAGAAGTATGAGCAACCAAGGCATTCGAGGCAGCCCTCTTGTATGTATCCATGCGATACAAACCATCACATAATGTACCGGACATCACGATAACATCGCCATTGCTGAAATCATGAACCATACACTTATCATCAACAAAGTGTACATGAAGTCCAACTTTGGCAATCAACGGAGCTGAAATTAAGTTCTTCTTGATACGGGGCACATACAATGCATTTTTCAAGAGAATCACACCTCCATTTGCAGCCGTAAGCTCAATTTCTCCTACTCCAATGATAGGATAAGAGGCATTGTTTGCACACACCACATGTCCTCCTTTAGGTGCATCTTTCAAAGAGGCAAAAAATCTTTTGCATGATGTTATGTGCTTTGAAGCACCACTATCAAAGAACCAATCCGAATCAGCCTCACTCACAACCATACATTTAGAATGTAAAGAAGCATCATAATGACATGTAACAACACATGCCCAAAAATCTTGAGCCATGTTAGCTTCATCATTCTTTGCATTTGTTGAATTTTCAGCAATAGACATGCCCGATTCCTTCTTCTTTTCATTGCGTTTAGCAAGCTTTCTACACTCATCAATAGTATGACCAGCCTTCCGGCAATATTTGCATCTCTTCTTCTTTTGCAAATCACCATCATTAGAGGAATGAGTGGAAGAGGAAGCTTGAGGCTTTGGTTTTGATGAACCAAAAGCTGAACCATACTTGCTTTTCCCCTTTTGTGAGATAGCAAGTGCTTGCGTTCCTTCAATCAAACCACTCCTATTCACTCTAGATTGCTCTTCTTGCAAAAGAAGAGACACAACCTCATCAAATGCATACATATTAGGATTTCCTTTTGCAACCAAACGAAGTGTAGTAGCAAAGCTTTGAAAAGATTCCGGTAATCCTTTCAACAATGTAGAAATGAGTGATGCATCCGGAATGATCTCATCTATGTTTGCCAATTGTTCTTTCAAGTCCTTGATGCGTGTCACATACACATCCACTGACTCATTTTCAGCCATACATACATCCTCAAGTTGCTTCCTCAAGTATGCAACACGTGCTTCATTACGCACGGCATACAAAGAAGCAAGAGTGTCCCATGCCTGTCGTGATGTAGAACATGACCGAATGTGTGGAACTATATGACGCTTCACTGAAAGCGCAATCAAAGCATGAGCTTGAGCATCTTTTCCATCCCATCTAAGCTGCTCCTGTGTAGGTGGAGAAGTAGAAACCACAGTACTCGAAGAAGAAGCTCCATCTGTGACAGTAGATTGTGAAGTAGAAGCACCTGCCAGTCTTCGATCTACATCTGCCACTATGTTCCAAAGTTGTTTTGCAACAAGAACGTGCTTCATCATGTAAGAACACATTGGATAGTTGGTCCCATCAAGCTTATCTTCAGCTTGAAGCATGCCAAACAAGTCATTGCTGCCCGCCATTTCACTAAGGAACAAGAATGTGACAAAATCTTTACTTCGACGAAAACTGAAATGAGTGCTGAAATTTCAGCTCACAAACCATCACTCTGATGGCGATTCTGACTGCACGGATGGCTTCGAAATGGGGGTAAAACCCCAGCGCACCTGGTGGAAATGTTTCCGGGCTGCTGAAATTCACACTTCTATGCTCCGAAGTCGATTTGCACTGTTAAAGAGCGCGCGCGCCGCGACGCGAAAAACCGAAACTTGAGAAGAAGCTGAACCTGCTCTGATACCACTGTTGGGTGTGTGTAGAAGTGAGAGAGACACACAAGAAGCACACACAAAGGAGCACAAACGCAGCAAGACACACGGAGAAGACGATGGATGGAATAGCTCTCTCTATTGATCGATGAACTGAACTGAAGTAAGAGCTGAATAATATCCCTAAGTACAAAGTACCACCACATATGAGAGTATCAAGTATGTGGTAACATGGCGAAAAACACCAGCACTAGAGTAAAAAGTGCCCATGTATAGGGAAAAGGTTCACATCAAAGCTACTCGAGGAACACATAAGTGTAACAGTATTAACATTTTTAAGGTTAATACACACTCGTAACTTCCCATCCTTCTTGGGCACCACTACAATGGGGGATACCCATTCAATATGCTCAATCTCATAGATAAATCCAGCTTCAATCAGCCTGTCAATTTCTTCTTTTATCTTGGCTGCGTGTCATTATATGTGTAGGGCTTCTGTTTGGTGGGTTTGGCATCAGAAGTCATGGGGATCGTATGAGAGCATATTCTTGGATCTACCTCCCTTCAAGTCTCTATAGTTCCATGCAAACACATCCCTATAGTCCCTTAATAGAGCTACGAGCTCCATTTCTTCTCTTGCACTTAGGTCATCTCCTATATACGTGCATCTCTCTTCGTTCTCTTCAATGGTCACTACAATCTTCTTGGTCTTTTCTTTATTATCATATGATTCTCCTATGATGGCCTCTCTCTTAGGCATTCAGACAAAAATTTTTTGGTCTTCAACTACATATTTCTTGAAGCCATTTGAAGCTTCATTCTAGTTGGTTTTAGTGTGGGTTTGCCCCATTGCTTCCATAAGGAGGTGGTCGCAATAGCAACACCAACACCTGAATCTACGATTGCCTTGGTTGTGTAACCTTGGTAGGTGATTGGAAGATAAGTATTACCTTCTTCACCTTCACTCATGTCCCCTATTTTGTCTAGAGGTATCTATGGTACTTTCTACTTAGAGCCTCCTTTTGTCATATTGGAATCCAGTTCTGGGACCTGATCCTTCACATGATTCCATAGCTCAGGTTTTGCTTTGAGAAGCTCTTCTACAGTGAGATGACATTGAACCTTAGTGTTCTTCACGACATCAGTGTTCCTTGGGACCACTGAGTCTTCATGTCTTACTAGTATTGTGGGAGCTCTGATATGAAGAGATTCAGATTCCCATGGGCCTGTGAATTGTGGCAACTCTTGTAAAGAATTAGATTCAAAATCTAATCTTGCATCTTCTTGTTGCTCTATTTGGTCTCCATAGATAGATGGAATGTCTTAGGGAAATTGATCATGAAGATAATCAATCTCTGGAATAGGAGGGGGGTTACCCTTCTCCTTGGCCCATTTTTCTTCTTGTATTTCCCGCAAGAACTCTTGAGAGTACTCTCAAATTGAAAGAGGTGTTCCAACATCAGTGGAATTGGGAACATAAGCTTTCTTTGGAGGAGAGCTTTTTCTCTCAACAACTCATTGAGCCGGTGGAGGTAAAGAAACTTGTGGTTTGGTTACCAACTGCTCTAATCTTTCTAGTAAGCCCTGGAAATGCAAATCCATTTTAACAAAGGTTGTCTGATTGAACTTTTGACTAGTCTCGAGCATAGCTTGAGCTAGTTCCACCATTTTCATGCACATTTTTGTCCGTTCAATCTCTAAATCGGCTCTAGGGTAACTCTTGTCTAGGTTTGCAGCTGTTGGCCCTTCTTGAAGTTGAGCCTGGTAGGCCTTGAACATCATGTCCAAGTCTTCTAGGGTTGGATCTGCAAGAACATACCCTGGTTGTGGTCTATTTACAATGGATGATGGGGTGGGATGAGGTGGTGTGGATGGAGTTTCGGCATGCGAGGGACTTTGAGATGCAATGTCTTCTATCTTTGTTTTCGCTTCTTGCATACTTTCTTCTAGTTTTAATAACTTTTTATTCCACTTGCGATTGGCCTTCTCTCAAGTATCCTTCCATGTTCTTGTTTTCCTCTTACTAGGCTCTCCCGATTCACTTGACTCTGATTGTTCAATTGGTTTATCTTGTTTTAGTGCTTGTGCCCTAGTAACTGCCTGTACATTACTACTACTTGCACTTGAATCCACCACTAAGCCTACCACATTAATGGGTGTAACCTTGGGTGCACCAGAGGGATTTCTAGGACAATCTCTGGGGAGATGGTCTTTACCACACTCAGGACAAAAGGCTTGTATTGTGATGTTCTGTCCTTGTTTTGGAGATGGTGGGTGGGGACAATCACAAAGGAAATGGTCACCTTGACATCTGAAACATGGTACTCTAGGGGCTTGTAGTCTCATTTGTCTCAATTGGGGCCTAGGGTTAGAATTTGTATACATGACATTGGAGTATTCGGGCTTCCGAGTTTGTTCCATAGGTGGTTCCTCATATGGATACGAGTAAATCTCACTATGCTCAGGCGACTCTATGTAATATGCATGTGGACTACCTTCATGGGAGTAGTCTGAACTATGAGCATGAGAATCATTCTCTGAGATCAGTGGGGTCACTGGCACCAATGCTCTATTAAGGTTCTCTTCTGCCACTGCATACTTAACTGGAATTACATTGGCAGGCGCTGGTGGTTGGTTTCCTAGGACTGGTTGTGGCCTATATGGTGCCTGATATTGTTGTTGTGGTCTATAATATGGCTGTTGGTATTGGTTCTAATACCTACCTTGTTGGTAAGGTTGCTGATAATTCTATCTAACAGCCTGTCTATTGTATGGACCATCTTGAGCCGTGTGTTTTGTGTATTTTCTCTCAATAGTGCAATATGGAGCACTCCTTTCTCTCATGTTCTGGTTGTGCAATGGGCATACATTAGCCATGTGGTCACCTCCGCAAGTATAACACCGATTCACTGAGGTGACTCTTGGTATTTGTCTATTTTGGACTCCTAGCTTCTTGGCAACTTGCTCTGCTATCTCATCCAGCTCAGTGGAGGCTTTGGAGGTATGACTAGTAGAACTATCAGAGTCTTTATAGAGTTTGGATAGTCCTAACTCCTCACCCCCGTTGTCTTCTATGTCAATGCAGGTCCGCACATACTCTTCTATGCTTCTCGGCTCTTTCAAGTACACATATGATCTTAACTTGGTGCTTAGTAAGCCATCTAAAAACAAAGCCACTTGTTTGGCTGGAGTGGGTAACTCTGGAGCAGGGCATCTTTCCTTCTTCCTGCTAGTCGCACTGTTTCTTGGGGTTTCTGCTTGAAACTCTGGATCAAAGATGATGTGTTATGCCTAATACCACTCTTGGAAAATTCTACAATGAATTCGTCTAGTAGTTGACCTATATTGCGATAGTTGCGACTACTCAGTGGTTGAAACCAAGCTAAGGCAGTGCCCTTAAGACTCAAACCAAATGCCTTGTACTGGGTGAACAAATCCTCAACCTGTTCAGCTCTTAACACTTGTTTGAACTTGGCCACATGATCATAAGGATCTCCTGTCCCGTCAAAATAATTCTTCATTGCCTTGATCAGTTGAGTGGGTCTAAGGGTTCTTGGGTGCTCTCGGGGTCTTGGCAATGGAACATCATGTTCATCTCTTTGTTGCCTATGTGCTTGATGTCTCTCTCTTTCAAGCCTTTCATTTTCAAATCCTGATCTATTTCTGCCCACATTATGTGCAAAACTCACCTCAGGTCTCTCTCTAGTTCTTTCTCTCTGGGCTTCATGAGTTTGGGATGATCCTACTCCTTAGAGACCATGGGAAACATTGGATCTTGGTGGAGGGAAAATCAATTCACTCTTCCAAGTATATGCATGTCTATCATGTTCTGTTACCAAGAACATTTTCTTTGATGTATTATCCAGGTAGACAACTTTGGGTGGTATCTCTGGATCCTTGAACTCTTAGATGATGCCTATGCCCAAATGACTAGGTTGATCTGGCTTGAATCTCAAAAAGGCTTCCTTTGTTTCTCTATTCAAGAATAGTTCTATGCTTTTGTTGTCTTGAGGGATCCAATCTGGAGTCATCACTCTGGTCAAAACTGACTTATCTCTAGGAGTCTGGGGTCCTTGTCCTACATTTCCTTGTTCTAGGTCTCCTATCTCATTCTCAGGAATGATATTTGGAAACTCATCGGTCCTATCTAGTAGGTTGGTGACCACATACATGGTTCCTTCCTTATCAGTGTATGAACCCTCTTCGAACTTGACTACTGGGTGTTCAAGTCCAAAGGGTTGATCTGGATTTTTGAGTTGGACCAGTGATCACCTTAGGCCGTCCTCATAGATGCGAGCACCTAATCGATTGGTCCGAATATATTCCAATTGTGTATTATATGGACCTTCAGGTGTTTGTAGATATGCAGTTCCTGAGCCACCTGCAGGTTTCCCTATGCTAAAAGACATTTCTGAGTCACTTGTGTTAGAGCTTCGTACGTAAGGATAACCACTTAGTTGTTGTGCCCAAGACTTAGCTGTATGGTTGACACTTCCCTCAGAAGATCTAATGCTTTGTCTATCCTTGCCTAGGTGTCTACCAAATCTCAGGTTCATAAGCTTTGGTAAAGAGTCCAAAATTTCCCCTTGGTGTGGTTAAAAATCCTTTGGAGTCCCCTTGGGTTCCTGGTCCCACCCGAGGGTCAGCTTCAAATTATCCTATCTGAAAATCAACACATTATTCTTATAAAAAATAGTTGAGGCCGTGTAGGATTCAAAACGAGCTTTCCAACAAGCTATAGAGCTCAAAAAATGGACTTTTGATGAAAAAGTTATGTCAAATCAGGCTCTTGGAGGTCAAAACAGGAAAACAGGCCCTTTTGGAAAAATCACGATTTTGTGTGAAAATCGCGATTTGGAGGTCTGAAAATCGCGATGCTAAGCTCTGATGAAAATTGCGATTTTGAAAAAACCCAAAAAATGCAATTTTGGCTGAAAATCATGAAAAACGCAATTTTGAGTGAGAATCGTGAAAAACGCGATTTTGAGAATGATCACAAAATCGCGATTTTGAGAATGATCGTGACAAAATCGCGATTTTGAATGAAAATCTTTTTTTCTCAAAATCGTGTTTTCTGACATGAAAATCGCGATTTTCAATGAAAATCGTGTTTGTTCAAACTCGTGTTTTTGGCCTGAAAATCGCGATTTTGAGAACGACAAAAAAATCACGACTTTGATTGAAAATTGTACTCTTGAAAATCGTGTTATGAAAATCACGATTTTGTACCTTAGTGAAAATCGTGTTTTTTGAAAATCGTGAAAATCACGATTTTGGATGAAAATCGTGTTTTTGAAAATCGTGATTTTGGAGCCACAGAGAAGCATGTTTTCAGAAAATCGTGTTTTTGGCTGAATATCGTGATTGGTGACAATCGTGATTTTGAGCCCACTGAAAATCGTGTTTTCTCAAAGTCATGTTTTTACTTGAAAATCACGATTTTGAGCACAACCAGAGAATCGCGATTCTGAGAATGACCCCAGAATCGTGTTCTTTTCAAAAAGCTTTTAGGCGAGACATAGAAAATCATATTTTTTTGAAAAAATTTGAATTTGATGAAAATCACGATTTTTAGTCAGAATCGTGTTTTTTGGTGGGAAATTCAATTTCTGAGCGCCGAGCAATGGCGAGCTCTGTATGTGCAGAAAATCATGAAAAAGCACAGACACTTGCTCTCCCTTGCACTTCCTAACTCCTTCTCGCACAATAATGCATGAAAAATGGTATGAAAATGATGAAAATGCACTAAAAAACAAGAAATTTCCATGAAGAAGAAGGTGGAAGAAGATGGAGATGGTGATGACGATGAAGATGAAGAAGAAAACTAAGAAAATGAACAAAAATGATAGTTTTTTTACCTTCCAATGTTGCAAATCTACGATCTTATCATCACAACGCTCGTCCTCGAGGCTCTCTCCCCGGCAACGGCGCCAAAATTTGGTGTAGCTCAAGCATAAGCACCACCTCCTTTACTTGTCAATCCACGGAGACATGAGGACCGGTATGAAGACCTTGAGCGAGTGAAGGCACAAGTGCGTGAGTGAAAGCACACAAGCATGCACACACATACACACACACATGCACACACGATAAGATCAAAGAGAGGAACAATGGAAAGCTTCTATTGCAAAAGAGTTCTCTTACAAAGCTCTATTCTCTAACAAGCTAACCTAAAAAATGAGCTCTCTAGCTCTTTTTATAGTTTTTGGACTAGTTTTGGCCCTGTCCAGACCTAGTGTCCGGGCTAGTTAAAAATTAGGTTCCAGGGCTTATTTGAGGACTCAAACGGAGTCTAAATTGGTAGGATTATACTTCTAATGCTCCTCAATCTCAAGGACTCCTCGGCTTGCATAAAATGGAGCCAGAAAAGGTGAAATGATATTTACAATGGTTTTTAGTGATGAAAATCACTATTTTATAGGGATTTCTTCTGAAAATTTGACATACACCTCTTGGAGCTCCCTATGTGCTCCTTCTTGTGTGTCCACTTCTTTGTTGCACTTATTATGCTTGTCCTTGACCTCGAGCTTCAACATGGAGTATAGAAGTTTTACCATTACTTGATTTGGGTTAAATTTATGATTATTATTGATCATCAACCACTCAAGTATCTATTGAATAAGACACAAGAAACAAGTAGAGTCTGGAGATGGCCAGATGAGGAAAATGCCATGGTTGATCATCTATCCAAAAATAGCATAGAGGACCAAGGCATTGGGATGCATGATGAGTTTTTGGATACTGAATTACTCATTGTACGTGCTCATGGATGGTATGAAGATACTAAAGAACCACTCAAGATAGGGAATATCTTGAAGAAGCTAGCTTTATGCAAAGAAATATAGGAAGTGCATGGAAGATGAAGAGGTAGGACAAATTCTTAAGATTACACATAAAGATCCAGTTGGTGGGCACATTCTCGGCCATATTATGAGTCAAAGGATCCTAGATGTTGGCTTATGGTTACCAACTTTGTTCAAATATGCAAAGGAGGAAGCATTCCATGACATTTTGGTAATTTTGGCAAAGTTGTAAATAGCCCTCTTCTTTGTTCTCTTTATTTCACTAATTTTTAGAATAAAAGGATGATGTTAGAAGCTTGCTTTTGGGTATTTATTAAAACTTTGATGCCAATCAATAGCTCAAATCAATAGGATGATTTTGTAAATTTTCCAAATTCTTTTCATGGTTTTTGAGATATTTTCTAATTTTTTTGTAATGTTACCTATTTTCTAATGGAGATGATTAATCTCCAAAAGAACAAGTTATCCTTGATGTTAGGACACCTCTATATACAACCAATTTTGGAAGACTAATGCATAATTATCAAGACTTGAGTTAACTGTGAAGAAACTCATTACACAAAAAAGTCTGCTACACTTAATCCATTCATTGTCTGACTAAATGTGTAAAGTTTTAAATGAAACTTTATTAAAGTTCTTGTCTAATGTTACAAACCTTCTCCAAGTTAAATCTCTCCAAAAGAATCAATAGATCTTGAGATTTCCTCCAAACAATGTACCTATATCTGAAACTGTTCTTTTGTATAGTTGACTTTGACACCTGCAACTTCTAATGCATGCTTCTCCCAAACTAGACCCCATTTATTCAAATGATTTTAGCCACAAGTAGCTTACCTCTCTACTTAAAGAATGAGTGCTTAGTTGCTCAAAACTTAACACTGTGGAGGGAGAGCTAATCAAAACATTGACCATCAAATTTGCACCTGTACCTAACTTCACTTCTTCTCTTTACACATGTAAATGTTCCTACTGAAAATTCTCTAAGCCTGATTACAATTAGGCTCTCAAAACTTGTACAAAGGTCAGTCAACTATAGAATTAGACTTGTACAAAAGCATTCCTCAAGGAGATAAACACAAAAGGAGCACTGAGCAAAAGATCGAGGTGCAACTTTTCTCTATTTAGAGAAATCATACATCTGATAGATAATCCATATTCTTCTCACTCTCTAAAGTCTCTAATGACTCCTAAAACTTGTCATTCATCATCTCTCTCATATTACGTCTATATTCAAGTATATATAGACATTTATGTCTCGACTCATCATAGATACAAAAATTTTCATGAAACAATTACAAGAGTAATATACATGTATATACAAGTTTCCATCTTCTAATCATGTACTCATCTTCAAGCCTCATATGGTGATCTTTGCTTTACTTATTGTCTTCAAAATTTTTCTTAATCATCAATTGATGATTGTCTTGCACCAACAGCTCCCTCTCAATCATCAATTGTGATTTTCTCCATCTTCTTTATACCTGCCATGTCTTTGAACCTATGCAACTTAGGTCCATCCAAGCTTTTGGTTAACATATCTACAATCTAATCTTTTGTAGAGGTGTGTATGACTTCAATTTCTTTATCAATCACCTTCTCTCTCAAGAAATGATATTGTATCTCAATATGTTTAGTCTTGGAATGAAACACAGGGTTAGCAGCTAGATACAATGAACTCATATTATCTCCATGAATAGTGGGTGTACTCTGAATGATGTCAAAACTCTTTATAAGTGTCTTCAACCATGTAACCTCCTTTGCAGCTTCAATCATACCTTTATATTCTGCTTTTGTAGATGAAAAAGCAACTATATGTTGCTTCTTAGAACACCAAGAAATTAATTTATCTCCCACATAACATAAATATCCATAGGTTGAACTCCTATCATTAGAGTTATCTGCCCAATCTGCATCACTATATATCTTGATTTTTGTATCTAATGTGAATCCATAATACAAAACTTCTTTGAGTGTATCCTTAATGTATCTTAGCACCCTTTGTCCTACAATCCAATGTTCTTTCCTAGGACAATGCATAAATTGAGAAAACACTCCTATTGCATATGATAAATCAGGCCTAGTCAATGTAGCATAGATTAGACTACCAACTAAACTTTGATACAACTTCATATCCTCAAATTCTTCTCCTCCATATTTGCTCAATTTATGATTCACCTCCATTGGAGTAGGTACTACCATGAAATCTTCCATTTTAAACTTGATTAGCAAATTCTTTAAATACCTTTCTTGAGTCACATACACCCTGTTGGTGCAGGGCAATCAACAATTGAAGGTTTGGATGAAGAATTGAAGTCAAGGATTGAAGAAAAGACAAAGTCATGAAGCATGAAGGAAGTGCATATTCAGGAGAAAAAGATGTGTATAAATATGTACATTATTTTAGAGTCAGATCATTACATACTTTTGTTTGGTCATGAGTTTGTAGAAATTTGCCTATATATATAAACAACATGTCAGGGCAAAGTAGAGAGATTATATGAGAACAAGAATTGAGAAGAATTAGATGTCATTAGACTTTTAGAAGTGAGTAGAATCTCTCTCATTGTTCAGATGTAAGAATTTCTCAGAAATGAAAATGTTGCGCCCAATCTTTCTGTGTATTCTCCTTCTGTGCTTGATCATTTCAAGAATCCTTTTGTAGATGTCTAAATCCATAGTTAATAAGTCTATGGTTAAAGTTTGAGAGCCTAATTATAAACAGGCAGTGAGAATTATGAGTAGGAACATTCATATGTGAAGAAGTGTTCACTGGTTCCTGAAACAAGCGCAAAATTTGATGTTAATGTTTTGGTCAATTCTCTTTCCACAGTGTAAAGTTTTGAGCAAACAAGCACTCAAACTTTAAGTTGGAAAGTAAGCTATCTATGACTAAAAGCATTTTCATAAACGGGTTCTAGATTGAGAGAACAAAGTGTTAAAAGTTATAGGTGTCTAAATCGACTTCTCAGAACAGCAGTTTTAGACATAGGTAACTTGTTGAGATCATTTCTCAAGATATACTAAATCTTTTGGAGTGATTCAACTTCGAGGAGGTGCTGAAACTATAGCCGACACCTTGTGCAAAGTTTTGTCAAAAACATTACACATTTGATAAGTCAATGAGAGAGATATGCGTAGTAGACTTTCTGTAGAGTCATCATCTTCACAGATTTTTCAAAATCTTGATAATTGGTCATTGATCCTCTAAATTGGTGAAGGTTTGGAGTTATTCTTGATATAGAGGTGTTCTAAATTCAAGATTAGCTTGTTCTTTTGGAGATTAACACTCTCCATCAGTGGTATCAGAGCAGGAAGTATCAGAATTGTAAGGAAGGAGGATCCCGACTGCTGCAGTTGCAAAGAATTCATCATCTGAAGGTCCAGAAGGTGAAAGCTTAAGAGCAAAGCTTGAGGAGGAGGCCATACGACATCAAGGAAGACAAAAGGAGTATCATTTGAAGTAAAGGTACATATATTACTCATAATCTTTGAAGAATTCAATACACAGGTGAAGAAAAGATGGGAGATTCTCTTCAAATAGAGAAGTTGGATAGAGAGAACTATCCAACATGGTCAATGAGGATGGAAGCTCATCTTATGAGCAAAGACTTGATAAGTTACATCACAGGTGAAGAAGAAAAGCCTCAATTCAGAGATCCTAGTGTTCCAACTAGGGAGGAATTATCAGATTTGAAGAATTGGATGAAGAAAGATGCTCAAGCTAGGAGTATTATCTATATGGCAGTCAATGACTACTTACTACCTCACATTAGAGGTCTTGAAAGTGCAAGTGATATATGGAATGCTTTGGAGGAGCATTTCCAAAACACCACAAAGTCTAGGAAGGCATCCTTGTGGGCAGAATTTACCACATTCAAGAAGAAGGCCTCTCAATCCATCTCAGATTATGTAACGAGAATGAAGGACATTGCAGATGCATTAGGAGCAGTTGATGAAGACATTGAGGAGGATAAATTGGTAAGGCAAATCCTCACAAGTTTGAGAGGTGATGACAAATGGAAGCCATCCATTTTGTCTACTGAATTATCACTTGATCATTTTACTCCTGACTTAAATCAGTTGCTAGGATATATGTTAACCTTTGAGCAGGATGTCAAAGGTGAAAGTGATAAGAGTATAGGTCATGCAATGTATTCAAAGGATAAGAAGAAGAATATCAAAGGAAAGCAACAAGCAAATGAGGATGAAGGTACAACTAGCCAAGCCAACTTCCTAAGAGGAAGAGGAGGTGGCAAAGGTAGAGGAAGAGGCAAGAGTAATAAAGATGGAGTCAAAGCTTGCTGGATTTGTGGTAAGACAAATCACTTAGCTAATGAATGTTGGCATAATACTCAGAGTAATGGTGGATATAATCAGAACTTTAATTCGAGAGGAAGAGGTGGAAGAAATCAAAGAGGTAATTTCAGAGGTAGAGGTAGTAGAGGTTACTTTGGAAGAAATGCAGGTAGAGGATTCCAAAGTCAACAATACAACAATACCTACTACAATTATGCTTCAGATCAGAAGGAGGATTCAACAATGATAATGAATGCAACTTGTGAAAGGCAAAGTGAAGACCAAAGAGTCTTTTACATTGACTCAGGGTGTAGCAATCACCTGAGTGGTAACATAGCATTGATGACTGATTTGGAAAATAAGTTAACTAATCATGTAGTGCAAACACGTGACAATACAAAGCACAATGTGAAGTCAATTGGATCAGTGAAGGCCAAGGATGGTAGCACCCTCTTGAGTAAGGTCTTGTATGTTCCTACAATTCCTAAGAATTTGATAAGTGTAGGACAAATTGTTGAAAAAGGTTATGAAGTTAGGTTCACTAATGAAGGAGTGTTTGTGGAAGACCCTAGCAATGGGTATAAACAAATTGTTTCAGGGAAGAAAGAAGGAAGATTGTTCACATTGAAGATCCAAGGTAATGTTGGTCATACCTTGTTCACTTATGGAGGACATAAGATCTCTGAGTTAGATCTTTGGCACAAGAGGCTTGGACATTTCAATGATAGAGGTATCAAAGATATGATTAACAATGGTTCAGTGCTTGGATTGCCTAATGTTGTAGGTCAACATATGACATACATATGTGAGGCATGTCAATTAGGTAAGGCTCATAAGCAATCTTATTCCAAGCATGGTTTTATGTATTTAGAGAAGCTTGAGTTAGTACACACAGATGTGTGGGGACCATAAAAAGGATTTCAATATCAATGGTTCAAGGTATTATGTGATTTATGTTGATGATGCTACCAGATGGATCACTATCTATGTGATCAAAGATAAGTCAGAGGTATTCAATACATTCAAACATTATCATACGTATGTAGAGAGAATTACAGGTCATAAGTTGAAGAGACTAAGGTCAGATGGAGGGGGAGAGTATTTCTCTAATGAGTTCAGTGATTACTTGTGGAATGCAGATATAAAAAGAGAAATTACTTGCAGGTACTCTCCTCAACAAAATGGTGTAGCAGAGAGAAGAAATAGAACTCTTGTTGAGTTTGCAAGGTCAATGATGAAGGAGAAAAATTGGCCTAATTATTTGTGGGCTGAGGCTATAAACACAGCTACATATTTGGTCAATAGGTTACCATGTAAAGCTTTGCAGGGTATGACACCATATGAGGCATGGTGGGGTAAGAGACCTACTCTAGATCATAAGTATTTGGTTGTTTGGCATATGCATATGTGCCATCACAATTAAGGCACAAATTGGAACCTAAAGCTGAAAAGTATGTATTTATTGGATATGATGATAAGCATATGGGATATAGGTTGTGGAGTCCATCCACAAAACAATTCCTTGTATCAAAGGATGTTACATTTGATGAGCAAGGTACTTGGTATGTAGGTACAATCAATATTAATGCAGGTGATGAAGAAGTTGTGAATCAAAAGAAAGGTAAATCAAAGGTTCAGATATTTGATGAAGAGGAGAACAATGAAGTACAGGTTGAAGTTGAAGAAATGCCAAGATTTGATCCTGAGTGTGATGAACCAGAAACTTCAAAAAGTGGAGAACTCAGAAGGTCAACAAGGCACAAATGGCAACCTACAAGGTATAGCTATGACACTTCTTTTTTGGCTATCAAAGATTATGCTTATATGGTAAAGGTAGATGAAGACCCTTCTACATATGAAGAGGCAAAAGGTAAGGAAAATTGGGAGAAAGCTATGCAAGAAGAGTATGATGCATTGATGGAGAATCAGCCATGGGAGTTGGTTCCTAAACCAAATAGCCAGAAGATCATTGGATGCAAATGGGTCTACAAGACAAAGAGGTTTGCAGATGGAAGTGTGTCTAGGTATAAAGCTAGACTTGTTGTGAAAGGGTTTGCTCAAACATATGGTATTGATTATGATGAGACCTATAGTCCTGTGGCAAAGGTGACAACCATCAGGACATTCATAGCTATTGCTGCATGTAAAGGTTGGAAATGATGTCAATTCGATGTGAAAAATGCTTTTTTGAATGGTTATATTTCAGATGATGTTTTCATGGAGCAACCACAAGGATTCAGAGATGGAAGGTATCCAGATCATGTATGTAAGCTCAAGAGAGCTTTGTATGGTTTAAAGCAGTCCCCAAGGGCATGGAATTATAGACTTGTGAAGTTCTTGAAGGAACTTGGATTCCAAGTATCTAAAGCAGATAGTAGCTTGCTTGTTAAAGCAAGTGATGATGGGTTCATTTACATGTGCATATATGTTGATGATATAATTCTTACATGTACAGATGAGAAAGGCATTCAAAGCCTAAAGAAGCAAATGGAGAAAGAATTCAAGATCAATGATTTGGGAGACTTGCCATATTTCTTGGGCATGGAGATCTCACACACTCAACATGGAGTGTATGTAACTCAAGAAAGGTATTTGAAGAACTTGTTGATCAAGTTTAAGATGAATGATTGCAGGGTAGCACCTACTCCAATGGAGGTGAATCACAAATTGAGTAGATATGGAGGAGAAGAGTTCAAGGACATGAAGCTATATCAAAGTTTGGTTGGTAGTCTGATCTATGCTACACTAACTAGGCCTGACTTGTCATATGCAGTTGGAGTTTTGTCTCAATTCATGCATTGCCCTAGAAAAGAACATTGGATTGCAGGACAAAGAGTGTTGAGGTACATTAAGGGTACACTCAAAGAGGGTTTGTATTATGGTTTTACATCAGATACAAACATCAAGATATATAGTGATGCAGATTGGGCAGGTAATCCAGATGATAGGAGATCAACTTATGGATACTTGTGTTATGCGGGAGATAAGTTAATTTCTTGGTGTTCAAAGAAGCAACATACAGTTGCTTTATCATCCACAGAGGCTGAGTATAAAGGTATGGTGGAAGCTGCAAAGGAAGTGATATGGCTTAAGACTCTGATGAAGAGTTTTGACATCATTCAGAGTATGCCCACTATTCATGGAGATAACATGAGTTCATTGTATCTAGCTGCTAACCCTGTGTTTCATGCCAGGACTAAACATATTGAGATTCAGTATCACTTTCTAAGAGAGAAGGTGATGGATAAAGAGATTGAAGTCATACATACTTCAACAAAAGATCAGATAGCTGATATGCTAACCAAGAGCTTGGATGGACCAAAGCTACAGAGATTCAAAGACATGGCAGGTATAAAGAAGATAGAGAAAACCTCAATTGATGATTGAGGTGGAGCTGTTGGTGCAGGGCAATCAACAATTGAAGGTTTGGATGAAGAATTGAAGTCAAGGACTGAAGAAAAGACCAAGTCATGAAGCATGAAGGAAGTGCATATTCAGGAGATAAAGATGTGTATAAATATGTAGATTATTTTAGAGTCAGATCATTACATACTTTTGTATGGTCATGAGCTTGTAGAAATTTGCCTATATATATAAAGAACATGTCAGGGCAAAGTAGAGAGATTATGTGAGAAAAAGAATTGAGAAGAATTAGATGTCATTAGACTTTTAGAAGTGAGTAGAATCTCTCTCATTGTTCAGATGTAAGAATTTCTCAGAAATGAAAATGTTGCACCCGATCTTTCTGTGTATTCTCCTTCTGTGCTTGATCATTTCAAGAATCCTTTTGTAGATGTCTAAATCCATAGTTAATAAGTCTATGGTTAAAGTTTGAGAGCCTAATTATAAACAGTCTGTGAGAATTATGAGTAGGAACATTCATATGTGAAGAAGTGTTCATTGGTTCTTGAAACAGGTGCAAAATTTGATGTTAATGTTTTGGTCAGTTCTCCTTCCATAGTGTAAAGTTTTGAGCAAACAAGCACTCAAACTTTAAGTTGGAAGGTAAGCTATCTATGACTAAAAGCATTTTCATAAAAGGGTTCTAGATTGAGAGAACCAAGTGTTAAAAGTTATAGGTGTCTAAATCGACTTCTCAGAATAGCAGTTTTAGACATAGGTAACTTGTTGAGATCATTTCTCAAGATACACTGAATTTTTTGGAGTGATTCAACTTTGAAGAGGTGCACAAACTATAGCCGACACCTTGTGCAAAGTTTTGTCAAAAACTTTACACATTTGATAAGTCAATGAGAGAGATATGTGCAGTAGACTTTCTGTAGAGTCATCATCTTCACAGATTTTTCAAAATCTTGATAATTGGTCATTGATCCTCTAAATTGGTGAAGGTTTGGAGTTATTCTTGATATAGAGGTGTTCTAAATTCAAGAGTAGCTTGTTCTTTTGGAGATTAACACTCTCCATCACACCCCATGTTGAGTATATGAAATCTCCATTCTCAAGAAATATAACAAGTCTCCCAAGTCACTGATCTTGATCTCTTTCTCCATCTGCTTCTTAAGACTTTGTATGCCCTTCTCATCTATACCTGTAAGAATTATGTAATCAACATATATGCAATCGTAAATAAACCCATCATCACTTGCTTTAACAAGCAAGCTACTATCCGCCTTAGACACTTGGAAACCAAGCTCTTTCAAGAAATTCACAAGTCTGTAATTACATGCCCTTGGGGCCTACTTGAAACCATACAAAGCTCTCTTGAACTTCACACATAATCTGGATAACATTTATCCTTGAAACCTTCTGGTTGCTCCATGAAATCTTCATCTAAAATGTAACCATTTGAAAAGCATTCTTCACATCTAATTGACATAGCTTCCAACCTTTACATGCAGCAATAGCTATGAGAGTCGTTATAGTTGTCATCTTTGCCACAGGACTATAAGTCTCATCATAATCTACACCATATGTTTGAGCATACCCTTTCACAACAAGTCTAGCTTTATACCTAGACACACTTCCATCTGCATACCTCTTTGTTTTGTAGACCCATTTGCATCCAATGATTTTCTCATTATTTGGTTTAGGAACCAAATCCCATGTCTCTCATTCTCCATCAATGCATCATACTCCTCTTGCATAGCTTTCTCCAAATTTTCCTTACCTTTTGCCTCATCACATGTAGAATGATCTTCTTCTGCTTTCACCATGTAAGCATAATCTTTACTGGTAAAAAATGAAGTATCATAACTATACCTTATGGGTTGCTTTCTGTTCCTTGTTGACCTTCTAGCTTCTCCACTCTTTGAAGTCTCTGGTTCTTTATATTCTAGATCAAACCTTGGCAAATCTTCATTATCAATTCGAGCATCAACAATCTCTTCATCATCAGGAATTTGAATCTTTGATTTCCCCTTTCTTTGGGTCATGACTTCTTCATCACCTGCATGAATATTAATTGTACCTGCATACTAAGTACCTTGCTCATCAAATGTAACATCCTTTGACACAAGGAATTGCTTTGTGGATGGACTCCACAATCTATAACCCATCTGCTTATCATCACAACCAATGAGCACATACTTTTCATCTTTAGGTTCCAATTTATGCCTTAATTGAGATGGTATATATTCATAAGCCAACCATCCAAGTACTTTGCAATGATCTAAGGTAGGTCTCTTACCCCACCATGCCTCATAAGGTATCATACCATTCAAAGCCTTACATGGGAGTCTATTAACCAAATAAGTAGATGTATTCATAGCCTCAGCCGACAAATAATTAGGGCATTTTTTCTCCTTCATCATTGATCTTGCAAACTCAACAAGAGTTCTATTTCTCCTTTCTGCTACACCATTTCGTTGAGGAGATTACTTGCAAGTACCTTCCCTTTTTATACTTGCATTCCATAAGTAATCACGGAACTCATTAGAGAAATACTCTCCCCCTCCATCTAATCTTAGTCTCTTTAATTTTTGCCTTGTGATTCTCTCTACATATACATGATAATGTTTAAATGTATTGAGCACCTCTGATTTATCTTTGATCACATATATAGTGTTCCAACAAGTAGCATCATCAACATAAATCACATAATATCTTGAACCATTAATGCTAAAGTCCTTTGATGGACCCCACACATCTGTATGCACCAATTCAAGCTCTCTAAATATATAAACCCTTTCTTACCATAAGTATTCTTGTGAGTTTTACCCAATTGACATGCTTCACACTTGTATGTCATGTGTTGACCTGCAATGTTAGGCAATCCAAGCACTAGACCATTGTTAATCATATCCTTAATACCTCTTTCATTAACATGTCCAAGCCTTTTGTGCCAAAGATCTAACTCAGAGATCTTATGTTCTCCATAAGTGAACAAGGCATGACCAACATTACATTGAATCTTCAATGTGAAGAGCCTTACTTCTTTCTTCCCTGAAACAATTTGTTTATACCCATGGCTAGGGTCTTCAACATAAACTCTGTCATTAGTGAACCTTACTTCATATCCTTTCTCTAGAATTTGCCCTGCACTTATCAGATTCTTTGGAATTGTAGGAACATACAAAAACTTACTCAAAAGAGTGCTTCCATCCTTGGTGTTGCAGAGCTAAAGAGAGCACAAAGCAGAGAAAAAGACGGGCCCCAAAACTTTTCCGATTTGGACATCATATCTTTGTATCATCACCACTCTTGTAATATATTTTCCTTGTAAATGCACTAGAGGAGTCCTCTAGATGCATCCCCATAGAAGATTAGAAGCTTACTCATGTAAAATAGTAGGGAATTAGTCTTTTAGTGAATAAAGTGCCGGTCTCTTGTGTGAAAGGACCATTTTTAGGGCACAAGTATATAAGTCAAAGGTGACTCTTTGTAAAGAACTTTTTGCCATTGTGAGAATAGAGAGCACAGAAATTCGAATTTGTGTCTTCTTCACTCTGTATCTTCTTCTCTGTGAGCTTGTGTGCATGTGTATTGCTTGGAAAGAGTGTTAGGAAGTGTTACCTATCCATGAAAGTGTTTGTTTGCTGTAGTTAAAGTGTGTGCGAAGTGTAAGAAATGCTGAAGTGTAGGAAGGTTTTCCTGCGACTCAGTATTTTGCTCATAACTTGAAGTAGGAGTCAGAATTGAGTGGAACCTCTGCCATTGGATGCGTCTTCTCGAGAGCTTCGAAACGCATATGCTATTCGCTATATTTGGAGTTCGGAGCTGGGAGAAAAGTCCAAAATACTGACGTCTGCTGCACCAAGTATCGTGACACCATGACCGACAGTTGAAGCTTGTTTGGATTAGTCTTTGCCTTGTTTGCACTCTTTGAGTAGTTCACTTGCATTGATCATCACATGATTGCATGTCCTCATACACTCGGCTAGGTTTGTATACTCATCGGATTGATATTTAAAAGCGTGAATCCCCACTATATGCACTTGAAGGGGATTGAGGTATAGTCTCTTTCTCCACAAGCCCCTAAGTTGGTACTTAGGTCAACACACTCTTTGGCACCGTTGCCGAGGAGTGACGAATCAAACTGAGGCATTCGTGTGATGGTAAGTAGCTTTTTGGCATTGAAGCAAGAGGAGGAGTGGTGATTTTCTCTTCTTTGGTAAGTCATTTTCAGCCGCACTTGCTACTTCTCATTCTTGGAGTGTGTGTAGTGAGTTGTTAGTCTAGGGAAGTGAGTAGAATGAGTAAAGTAGGAGTGGTTAGAGAATAGATCAAGTCATTAGGGTAGAATTTAGTCTTTGTTCAGTAGAGTTTCCTTTTTGTTAAGCAAGAAAATCCCAAGTATAAAAACCAAAAAGAGCCATTTTATGAGTCACTTGTGTTTCTGAGCGAGTATCGTGGAGAGCTATCGTCGAGTATCGTGAGCGGTAGTCTGAGTCGTTGGAGCTGCGCAGAGCGATTGTGGTGTGATTCGAGCGTGGAGAGAGAGAGCTTGAGGTAAGCATATTCATACATACTCATGTTCACCATTTGAAATCAGGGTTCTAGAGCCAAACGATCTGCGTCAGGTATCGTTCAGGTGTGACAGGGGTTCAAAAGTGTGATTTGAATGAAAACAGAGAGTGAGGGGTGGGTAGAAGAGCTTGTGAAACATTTGGAAGCAATCAAACTAAACAGAATCTAGCTAAAAACTTGTCAAAGGGTCAAGTATCGTTTACTCCCGCGGTCGAGTATCGCGATACTTAGCAAGTATCGTGAATCTCCTGTGGTTGAGTATCGCGATATTTCCCGGATATCGTGTATCGCGTTCCAAAGATCGCGATACTTTGAAAAGATCATGTATCGTTTTGTCATCGATCGCGATACCTAACGTGTATCGTGTATCGTGATATATCGATCGCGATACTTAGAGAAGTATCATGTATCGTTTTGAATCAGATATCGTGTATCGTTACTGGTGAGGTATTGTGTATCGACTCAGGAAGATCGCAATACCTGGTAAGTATCGTGTATCATCTTTTTCGAAGATCGTGTATCGCGTGTGCCAAGTATCGTTTTTTTCCGAGTATCGTGATAGTCAAGTATCGTGTATCGTTTATACAGCGATCGCGATACCCATCAAAGATCGTGTATCGTTTTTCAAGTATCGTTTCGACCAAGGTATCGTGTATCGTGGTTCAAAGATCACGATACTGGTGAAGTATCGTGTATCGTTTGATTCAAGATCGTGTATCGTTTGATTCAAGATCGTGTATCGTGGTATTCAGAGATCGTGTATCGTTGAGGACAAAGATCGAGTATCGTCCAAGGAAGTATCGTGTATCGTGGTTTCAAGATCGCGATACTGGTGAAGTATCGTGTATCGTGGCATTCAGAGATCGTGTATCGTTTTGGCCAGAGATCGTGTATCGCCTGGGTTCAAGTATCAAATGTCGTCTGTGATCAAATATCGTGTATCGGTTGGAATCTGAAGATCGAGTATCGTGTGCATTGGCAGTCAAGTATCGTGACTTGAAAACTGCATTTTCAGTCCAATCCCAGTCAAAACCTTTCTGGAATTTTGATCTATAGTGAGCAGTTCCAGAAGCTAGAGGTTAGCAAGGACTGACCAGAGTTGTGAAGTGGATGAACCTGAGATCCGGAAGAACCCTAGGAAGCCAAAGAAGTGTAATCTCTTCTGTAGGGAGTGTAGCCGAACCAAGTAGCCGTTCACATTATTCTGAGACCTCCAGTGAGTCAGAGGAGGAAGTTCCTATGGCTTCAGAGGATATGCAGAACACAACACCCATGATTGGCACGATGTCTATCATTGAGGGAGAGTACAGGACCTCTTTGGAGTACGTGAACACCAACCAAAATGAGATTCCTATTTATTTGGATGGCCTAAACAGATCTGTGGCCAGATTAAAGAAGGCTTCAAAGGCTTACATAGTACCTAGGCCAGGAGTCAAGTATGTAGGAGGTTTTTACATGGACAAAAGAGATATCCAATATGTTGTCACTGAACACCCAGAAAACATTAATGAAATTGGAGAAGAAAATAATGCTTCAAATTTAAATGGAGGAGGGAATGAAGAGCAAGTAACTACACCTAGAGGGAGATCTACTGTAGCTAGGATATGGAGAGGAGACCTGATTCCCCAAGATGACTCCTTAATGGATGTATACTTAATTAATGGAATGGAGCATCTGCTTAGAGCTCACTCCTCAATATGGGAAGCTGCTCCTAATCCTGTTACCATCTATGAGTTACAAGATCCTGATTTCCCCACCATCATCACATATCTGGATAAGAATCAGAGAAGATATTGGCCCTTAACAAAATTAGAAAGAGCTGAGTTGAAATATCAGAATATTCCAGTATTTCCCCCTAGGGACCAAGCCACTACTTCAAGAAACCCACTTGGAACATCCCAGAATGATTCATATCAGCAGTCGGGCCAAACACAACAAACACAACAAACCCAAATCCCAGTCAGACCACAGGTGCAGTTTGCAATGCCTGTAAACAATCCTAATTACCGACCTCACCCAACAGCTGACCCAAGACATGGAATTCCTACTCCAGTCAAACCGCTTGTAGCAAGAGGACCAGGCATACCCATAGGAAGACCAATTTTCCCAGTAATGCCTAGACCACCCAAAGCAGGAAGAAGATTAAGGCCAATTCAAGTTGCCAAATGCATGAGAAACCACTATGATGGCTCTAGTGAACCTTACAATCATATAGCTGAATTTAAACAAGTGATCAGAGCCGAACAGGTAGAAGACTTCTTGATCCAATATGAGTCCTTTGGTCTTACATTGTCAGACACTGCATTAGCATGGTTCCAGCCTTTGGACCCTAATAATTTTCAAAACATGGAGCAAGTCTATCAAGAAATGATTGAGGAATTCACTAAGTCAGGAATTAAAAACAATTCTTCATCATTGATCCATAGCTTTAAGCAAGCCCCTACGGAATCAGTGAGATTGGCTGCAAGAAGATTCAAGCAGTATGTGGACAGATGCCCAGTAGAAGAGAGACCTACCCAAAATAAAATGGTGTCATTATTTTTGGAAGGATTGTTGAACGGATCTTTGAGATCTTTAGTATATGTAAAGAGAGTTCAAACTTTGCAAGAGTGCATGAAGGAATGTATAGACCTAGAAGACAACCTAGCAGAAGATTTGAAAATACCTCAAGGTAGTTTGAAAAGTGAAGATTCGGCCAGTAGCACATCAATCCCTAAAAACAATGTAGAGGAAATAGCCGATTTGGTAGCAAAGAAGCTGAACGTTCAAGGACAGAGGAACTACCCCAGTAACCCTATGAGAGTGCCCATGCTCAGAAGATGTATGCAGTGCAGAGGTGATCATCCTTCTCACTTGTGTACTAGGGGAGTAGTCCCACCACCTGCTTATGCTTATATTAGACCCACTGTCCCAGGACCTCTACAATATTGCAATATAGAACAAAAATATACAAATCACAGTACAGAAAATTGCCCTTATAATAGGCAATCGAGACCAGCACAACCATATATGAGACCTTATGGATACCCCCAGAGAGAGCAAGGAGGTGAAGCCTTTAGATATCCCACTTATCAGCCGCATATAATCAGGATCCACATAAACCTGCAGGAAGGTTCCATAAGAAAGAGCACGGGGAGGAACAAATGAGTTTAGGCACCTATTTATAGGCCTCCCCACCCTTGGACTTTCCTCTAGAAACTTCCAACCTCCTTAACCAACTTTCTAATTTTAGACCACCATGCATGTTCACTTAATATTCTAGGAAAATCCCATCTCTAATTCTATTTTTTATTTTTCTCCTTTTTTATTTTAGTTTTGGTTTCACACTGTATATACAAATTAATTAATTTAAGGGTTTGACCTAGGATAAACGCCAATTTCAAGGGTCCGACCTAGGATTTTTGGCCGGGAAAATTAGGGGTTTGGTCACAGTTATCTCAAGCTCGCCAATTTAATGGTTTATTTGCAATTTCGGCCTAAACTCCAAGGGTTTCCAAGGGTTCAAGTTCTTTTTTTTATGGGGTAAACTCGTGTTTCCTGTCAGTTTCAAGGGTCAAACCTAAGTTTTCATGCGTCTAATGTCAGTTATTTACATACACGTATTTAGCGTACATCTCAAACATAGTTTTGCATCCCATAGTCAATCAAATCGGAGAAATCATGCACAAAATATACCCTCTTCAATCAAAACATGACACAAAACTCATGAAACAATGAACTTTTGAAAAAAAACAATGCACACTCCCTGCGGGATTTCATCCCGACATTCGCCCCTGCTAAACCTGCACATCGTCCCGATGGGCCAACCTGCAAAATTCAACAGAAGCGTATCAGGGTTCCTTTGAAATCTCTTTACACTTTTTATGTTTTTCTTTTCAAAACTCAAATCATGATCTCATGCAGTCATGCAATTTTTATAAAGATTAGTATGAATTTCAGAAAATTAGGTAGATTCAAGCTTCAAAAACATCATACTATGTTTCTGCATCTGCAATCTGACAAGTAATCACATGAATAAATCCTTGGCTTTCTAGATCTTCTGTAGCGGCGGCTTTCATATTGTATCATCGCACCGCACTGTAGCGGTTTTATTGTACCATCGGCCCACTGTAGCGGCCTGTATTGTATCATTCATTTTATTGGAGGCTTCAGTTCTATTTCGGATTGTATCTTCGAGCTTGATCTACATCACGTGTATCACTGCGGTACCCGATCGTCTCTTTCCGACGCCCACGGTCCCACGTCTCGACACTTCCGAGGGGCAAGGGTCCCGATGAGGATCGCGCACGCTCCGGAGAGCACAGGCGAGGCGTCCAGCGCGCAGACGCCGCTCGCAGGACAGCGGGAATGGTGCACCAGAGAGGGGGCCTGATCCAACCCCACGCACCGGCTTCCTGCCACGACCTCCTTCTTCCCGACAACGCATCATCACCAATGACCACGAAAAACCTGAAGTAAGTAATACTCAGAATGGCAGTGGTTATGAGGATAAAAGGGAAGGATCCGTCATTCCCGAAGTAGAAGGAGAATGGCCTAACGATTTGTGGGCTAGAGTCCAAGAGGACAGATGGAAGAAAGTAGAAGGAATTGAACCACCCTTTGAAGAACTAGAAGCAGAAAACGAAATAGAGGATTCAATACCTGAATTAAATTCAGAAGGAATTTTACCAATGGATCCTAGTGACAAAGGAGATGAGGGAGTAAAGGAATTGCCCAATTACACAGGGGAGTACGAACATAATTCGGAATTATATTGCATCCCCTCAATAAGGAAAAAGGAACCGAACCCATCAGTCCAAACATCGGACATCATACAACACCTTAGAAAGATAAAAATCCCTTGTACCCTAACTTTAGAAGAACTGTTGAAGATTAAACCACATTTGAAGGAAAAATTGACCAGTCAATTGGAGATCAAGATGGGGGAAAAAGAGATATCGGATGAAGTAAATACTGTAAAGATCCCTGTGGATAAGGTAGGAGACTTTAGTGAGGGAGATGAAGGAAACACTTGCCTTCCAATTACCTTTAGGGGTTATACAACCAAAGCCATCTTAGATTCAGGAGCTGGTGTAGGCATTGCTACTAGGGAAATCTAGGAGAAATGGGGAAAACCAGCTTTAAGACCAACGCGCATGAAAATACAAATGGCTGACGGACACACAGAAAGACCCTTGGGATTATTGGAACGAGTAGTTTTCACCACCTGCGGAGTTGAATTTGAACACACCTTAGCAATTTGTCAATTTGAAAGGCCGAGCAACTATGAAATGATACTGGGAAGACCTTTCATGAGACAGTTAAAGGTTGTGCAAGATTGGGGAAAAGATGCTGTATACCTACAACATGAAGGAACCACCACGAGAATAAATCTCCACACTTATACATATCAAGATGTTCCCCCCTTACAATGGAATCAAATTCATAAGGAAGGAGACGACCAGTCAATTCACAGCATAGGTTCTAGTGACCAATCTTGGATGAACGAGGACACTCATCTATGGATATGCCAAATTGCCAAAAAGGAAGAGGATAGGAGAAAGGGATGGCAGCAAGGGCAAGGAATAGCTAGGTCTGTACAAGATCCAGCGTACATGCCTCAAGTTTTTTTGGATGAAGAGTTTGAACCTCATGGTTGGATGGAGATTTTAGCGACCCTCGATGTATGTGTGAATGAAGAAGTAATAACTATGAATGAATGTATTGACGAAGAAGGATACGACGTTAGTCTCTATGTAGTAGTTCTTCAGGAGGCTGAAGAAGGAGAAGTGATAGAGAAAGAATGGAAGGAGGACTATGAGAGCATTGAGATGGAGCCAGAACCAATGGAACCCGAGGATGGAAATCAAAAAATAAGAGTCACAGTTAACAAAAACAACCAGGAACCAACACCAGAAGAAGAGCTGGAGTTAGATAAAGAGCCAGAGAATGAAGAAAACAAGCCACAAGCTCAGTTTGAAGTGCCAGCTCACTTCAAGAAATATGAAGTAGAAGAGAGAAAAATTGCTATTCAAATGCCTAAAAGAGAGGCACAGCCAGGAATCGCTTATGACAATAAAGGACAAACCAAAAAGATAGTAGTAACGTTAGAAGAAGGAGAAGAACGATGTACTTTCATAGGACAAGATGTCTCAATAGAGGAAGAACAACAGTTAATACGCGTCATACGAGAATATCGGGATGTTTTTGCCTCGACCTATAAGGACTTGAAAGGTGTAGATCCATCTATATGTGCCCATAGAATCCCCATGACATCCGAAGCCAAACCGTCTAAACAAAGACCATATACATACAATGATGTGTATTCAGCAAAGATAAAGGAAGAGATAGACAAGTTGTTAGATGCTGGATTCATATACGAGATTGAGCACACGGAATGGGTGTCACCCTTGGTGGTTGTACCGAAAAAGAATGGAAAGTTAAGGGTGTGCATCAATTTGAAGAAAGTAAATGCTGCAACCATAAGAGATAGTTACCCATTACCAATTACAGATCATCTCTTGGAAAGAGTGGCAGGGAAGGAAGTTTATAGCTTTCTGGATGGCTTTTCAGGGTATAATCAGGTAGCTATTGCTCCTGAGGACCAACACAAAACCGCTTTCGCAACTGAATGGGGAGTATACGCCTTTAGAGTTATGCCTTTTGGTCTAACAAATGCCCCAGCCACCTTCCAAAGATTGATGTGCCACGTGTTCAAAGAGTTCTTGAGAAAAAGTATGGAAGTATATGTGGACGATCTATGTACTTATTCAGCTATACGATCAGAGCATATTCCTGAACTAGAAAAGATCTTTGTCAAATGTCGACAATATCAAGTATGCCTCAACCCAGAAAAATGTGTCTTCATGGTTAGACAAGGAAAAATATTAGGACATATTGTCTCTAAAAATGGAATTTCAACTGATGAAGACAAAATCAAAGTAATTCTGGATTTACCAAGACCAAAGACTGCTAAAGAAGTTCAAGCATTTATGGGACATTGTGGATACTATCGAAGATTTATACATATGTATGCCATAATTGCTAGACCTCTCTATGCATTATTGACTCAATTTAACTGGACTGAGGAATGTGAGAGAGCCTTCAATGAGTTAAAGAATCGATTGAGTTTAGCACCAATCCTTCGCGTACCTAACTGGAATAAGCCATTTCACATTCATGTGGATGCTTCCAAGTTTGCCATTGGTTGCATCTTAACTCAACCTGCAGATACAAGGAAGCTAGACCACCCTATAGCCTATGCCAGTAGACAATTAAATCAAGCAGAACGCAATTATACCACCACTGAGAGAGAAGGCCTAGGGATGGTGTACGCAGTGAAAAAATTCAGACATTACTTGTTGGCAAATAAATTCAAATTCTTCATTGATCATCAAGCCCTACTGTACTTAGTCAATAAACCTTGCAATACAGGAAGACTAGTACGATGGTTTTTATTGCTAATGGAATTTGATTTTGAGGTAGTAGTCAAGAAAGGAAATACCCACATAAGAGCAGATCACTTATCCAGAATGACCCATGGAGAACCACCCATAGGAGTACCAGATGATCTGCCACATACATATCTTTTTAACCTAGAAGCGTGTCCCCAATGGGCAGAAAAGTTGATCCCTATACTCACGCATGGACCGAAAGATGGGATCACACCAAACCGAACCCAAGACCTTTGGAAGACTAAAAACCTTCATATCATTGCGGGAAGTTTGTATCACCAGGATTCGAATGGATTACTCATGAGATGCATAGAAGAAGAGGAACAAGAAATGTGGCTTCAGAAAGCACATGCGAATCAATGGAAAACTCATTTCAATGCAAACGGAACATGGCAAACTTTGAAGAGGTTAGGCATATATTGGCCAACTATGCAGAGAGACGCACATAATTATGTGTCAGCGGGTCACATTTGTCAAGAGAACTCAACTCTATGCTATTCCACAGTAGCACCGAGATGGAGCATGCCTCTGGTAAAGTTCTTAAAGACTCAAGAATACCCAGAAGGAGCCACTTCAGCAAGGAAACGTGCACTTGTAGAACAAAGTAAGGATTATGCCATTATAGGAAAACAACTTTTCAAGCGAGGGAGAGATAACCAATTACGAATGTGCATTCATGAAGACGAGTATCTTTCTGTTTTAGAAATGGCACATATAGGAGCTGCAGGAGGGCACTTCTCTGCAGATAAAACAGCAAAAATGATTCTCTTTGCTGGAATGTGGTGGCCAACTCTACATCAAGATGCCATGACATATGTGCAACATTGTGATACTTGTCAACGAACCAAATATCCAATTAGAAGAGATGAAATGCCACTGAGACCCATGATGAGTGCTAGAGCTTTCACGAAATGGGGAATAGACTTCATAGGACCGATTAGCCCACCAGCGAAAGGATCCCATGCTGAATATATAATTGTAGCCACAGACTATTTGACCAAATGGGTTGAAGCCAAAGCAACCAAGAAAAATGACGCAAGAACCACGGCCAAGTTTCTCTTTGAGAACGTTTTCACTAGATTTGGACTACCGATAGAAATTGTGAGTGATAGAGGTACGCACTTTGTGAATGAAGTAATAGAAGCCTTACTGAATGAATTCTTGGTAATTCATAAAAAATTAGCTCCTTATCACCCACAAGCCAATGGACAAGCTGAGAGTTCGAATAAAATTTTGTGTACAGTTCTCACAAAGATTGTTAACAATGGTAGATCTGATTGGGATAAGCAACTACATCATGCTTTATGGGCATTTTGAGTAGCCTATAAAACCGCCATAGGCACTACTCCTTTTAACTTAGTATATGGACAAAATGCTATTTTGCCAATTGATTTCTTAATTCCCACTCTGAGAGTAGCAACTACTTACAAGTGGACGGGACATGAACTATCAGGTCAATTGGATCAAATAGAAAAGCTTCACGAAACTAGGTTACAAGCTGTAGCAGGCATTTATGCTGCTAAACGACGACAGAAAGAATACTTTGATGCTCACATCAAGGACAAAAATTTAAAGGAAGGAGATTTAGTTTTGGTATATACCTTGAAACAACACGCTAAGAAGTTGCAGAAGAGAGGATATGGCCCATTACTCATCAATCGTATATCGACAAGTGGAGCCATCAGCTTAGCAACTTTAGATGGGGAAGTATTACCAAACTACATCAGTGGATGTCGAGTAAAAAAATATCTAGAACCATTGACCGAAGAAACAATGTCTCGATTAATCAAAGGCAAGAATAGACGCATTGAGGAGGAAAGGATACGAGAAGAAGCGAGACAGGAAGCACTAGAACGAATTAAGAAACGAAAAGAGTGGATGAGAGAGAGAGATGAGAGATATCGACTAGGAGAAGAACTCATCCCAATGGCTAATTTTAGAGTCACTCAAAACCTAGGTTCACAGAGAACGCAACCATATTTAAATTTGGCAGCAGGTAAAACGGAGTACCACTTGGTGGATGCTCTCATCGACACAGGAGCTGCCATAAGCTGTATCAAACTTTCTTTGACTCAGAAACTCAAAGAAGAATTACGTCCATCGAAGGCACAGTTGATAGGAATAGGAGGAGCAATTACTCAATGCATAGGTGAAATTACCTTACCCCTGCATCTTGGCAACAACACTATGGAACAAAAGCTATTAGTGTGTCATGATCAGGATTTACTTGAAGAGGTAGTGTTAGGTCAAGACTAGATTTACGAATATGAGGTAACCATTCAATTGGCTTTAGGCTACATCTCAGCCAGAGGACATCGGGAAGTATTCAGTTTGCTAGACGAACGACCAATCAAATCTGTAAGCATAGATCCAAAAGTTCATTCCAATGAACAAAGTAAGGAGTGTATGTTCACTAGCACTATAGAAACCTCTTCGTCAAGTACTATATGTGCGGACACATTGAATTCTGCTTGCATAGCATCTTCTAGTCTAGCAAGTCACAAGAGTGTCAATCAATCCGAAACCAACCTTAGTGAAGCACCATGCACAAGAGATTCTAGTCCTCTGAGTAATTCAAAATCCGTACCTATTAAAATATACCCTATCCCGTACACTCAACAAGCTTGGATAAGGAAAGATCAAGTGAAGGAATATCTTCGACGACAGAAGCACTATCGACATTGGAACAACCAAGCAAGTAACAAAGCAAATCATTTTGAGTAGCAAAGTCAACAACGAAGTGCTACAATATGGATTCCAAAAAAAGTAGTAGCCGCTCAACAGGATCGATCGCAAATATGGATTCCTAAATCATGTGCTCCAAAAACGCTAAACTGAAACAATGAACCTCAACATAAGAAGAACCAACATGGTCTACGAGCAAAACAACCACAGAAGAATTGTTACAGGAAAATAAAGGAGTCTGCAGTTGCTACACAAGCCAATCTGAGATTCAAAAATCAGAGAGAGCAGACTTACAACAAGAGAAGAACCACAATCATCGAAAAGGTGGAGAATACAGTACATCCCAACAGAATGAAGCAGATTTGGTTGCCGAAAGACAAAACAAACTTCATGCATCATCTAACTACTTTGAGTTGCACACATGTGGAGTTATCAGTACCCAAAGTATGCATGATAGGGCCACATTACAAGGCCAAGCATTCGGCACATCTTTCTTCTATTTCAGGATAGTCAAGCACATTTTCCTCTTGGGAAATAGGAGAGCACTGGTACATACACTAAGAAAATTACTCAAAAAGTAATAACCGCTTCGGCTATAACCTAACTTTTCTGTTTTCATTTTCAGATGAAAATATAAAAATATCTAAAATTGTGAAAAATCCAGGTATTACCTTTCTCACACCCACGGGAAAGGGACGACACTACTCACTCGAGGCAATATCAAGCTTAGGACAAACAAATAAAGGAGGATTTCTGATAATATATGGCCACTAATTCATACTCTATATTGAGTGCAGATGGCATCTACTAATTCCGAAGCTACACAAGATGAAGAGGTCCAGCTTCTTCCATTGGAATCAATAACAAAAGTCAGAGGCCATTGGTTTCGTGATGACCAACCAGTCTCGGAACTTATTTTCATGGCAACTATCAAGATTATGGATAGGGATCACTACTTCCCTATTATGTCGCAAGATTTCAAGACCATAATCCAAGGATTGCCGCATATAGAGGATGTATGGACACAAGTAGGGCTAGACGCATTCCTGAGGATACCAATTTATCTACCTGATTTTCAGAGATGCACTCAAGTGATGAACACGCTTCAGCCTGCATCTACTAAGGTAACTGTGCCTGAAGCCAGAGTATTGGATAAAGTAGGGACGTGGAAAACGATTCAATTTACACATGAATTGATCAACAAAGCTTTTGGATGGAATCAAGAAGGAATTACTAATGTCAAGGAGGAATGTCATGACCCTAAGAAGAGATCCTTTGTGGATATTAACAGAATAGACATCGAAGATGCTCTCCGTCTGGTGCACCAACATTTCTGTTTCCCTAGTATGCACAGATACACGACACCACAAAAGATTGTAGTACAACTATTATCTCATGCCATGAGACAAATTGGGAACAAAGTGAATCTGACAGGTTATATCCAAGAAAGACTATTTGAAGCCCAGAAGAAGTGGGGCCAGAAGAAGTTCATGAATGGAAGTTCAGCTTTAACATTACTCATATATGAGGCTCTCGACATGAAAAACTGCTTACGTGAGATGCCGACATCAGAAGGGCTAGCCAAATATGCAAAATCCGCTACGGTCCCTAAGAAAAAGAAAGTAGTTGTTATGGTTGAAGAAGTAGGAACCAGCTCACAAAAACCCATGAGGGGTACGAAGCGTCTACGGGAGGAGGAAGCTCAAGCTACACCGCAATCAAAGAAAACACATCTATTACCCAAGATCACGACGGCTCAAATGCCTATTACAAAGAGAGATCTCTCAGCTGCCCTCGAAGAGACACACCAGTACATGCAAGGGCAGGTAAACCTAAATATTCAAGGTCATCATTATAGACAGGCAAGTCAAGAGAGACAACAACGGAGTACAGAGAAGACACCGAAACAGCCTGGGAGATACAAAGAGCTGGGCATAGATGATTCTAGTTCCAACACAGAATCCAGTCCTGAAAAAGACACTCTGGATACTGATATAAGGGCCGACACTCAAGAAGAAGAATGGAATGAGATCAATCAAGTTGAAGTGACGCCGGACAACCACGAAGAAAAGGAAAAGAGTATGGAAGGTTCTCATAAACCTGAGCATGTCATTCAATTGAATGATACTACAAAGATAAGCATCAAGGAAGCTCCAACCAATGTTACATATGCAAAACAACCTATTAAAGAGGAAGTACAAACTCCAGTGAACAAGAAGGCGGAGCTACTACAAAATGAAGAACAAATTGTGATTGAGGTACCAGATGACACACCTCAAGGAAACAAAGAAAACATGGTGGCTGAGCCAAGGATCCAGCTTCAGATTAGGCAGCCCCATGACACTACATTACATGTGGCACAGGGTAAAGATGTCGCAACCGGCAAAGAACCGAGCATCCCAAAAACATGGCTTAATGTGGATGTCACTCAACTGAAACCTATAGTAAAACAAATGATTCAGACAGCCATGGACACACGATAGCAAATGATGGACATAGATGCAGACTATGATAGAGCCATGCAAGAAAAAAATCAATTCCAAATCATGAGCAAAAAACTATCATCGCAATTAATGCAGACTCAAAAGGAAATAGCAATTAAAAACACGGAGATGCTGGAGGTCAAAGTGCAATATGACACATTAATCACTCAGCATAACCAATTGCAAGCACGACTCGCAGATTTACAGCGATTACATGATGCAAGCGAAGCCGACAAAGAAAGAATGAAGACTAGAAGTACATTACTGGAGACACAGCTAAAATTATACATGGAAGAGAATGACACGTTACGAAGCAGGAATAAGGAATTAATGAAATCATTATTATATGATCAACCGATCGAGCATCAGGCATTAACCGAAACCAAAGAAAAAGAATTAAGAGATCAACTAGCACAACATGCAGATTTGCTAAGACAAGAGCGAGAAGTAAGAGAAGAATCGGAACGGACGTACACTCAGGAAATAAGTGAATTGAAAAAGCAGTTGAATACAGCACATGGTAAACTTGCAGCTACCTATAGTGAAAACATGGACAATGTAGCAGAAATCGGAAATGAATTGCTCGCAGCTAAGGAAGCACTCAGCACAGCCATGCAAGAAAACAAAGAGAAAACGGAACATATAAAGCAATTAGAATTTCAAATCAATCAGAACGCAGTGATCGGGACACCAGTAGTGCCAGCTAAGGAAAATCCTACTGACGAGGTAGAGGTAAGCCCTCTATCCCACCCGATCTATAATTCTCCAATACATGAGCAGATGGCGGATATACATGATGATCATCCGATGCCATACACTGCAGAAATAAGTCAGAAGGAACGGGCACTAGTGGTGTCCCGATTGACGGAGAATTTTGAAAATGAAGTCATTAAGGTAATGAAAGAGGCCAAGATCAAAGGTAAAGACTTGGACAAGATCATGAAGCCTTTCAATATTCCGTACGGACTATTGAAAGAGAAAACGAGACGATATATAAAGAAGGTTACACAGAAAAGTCCAGATGAGCAACTCAATTTTAAACATGATACATTCGCATACAATCAAGAAGAGTTCGAAGCTACACAACCAATTTGAGGAAGAAAATTTTTGGAGAAACATCCCACACTACGGGTGCATTGGCAAGCAGCACCATATTTATACCAGGTAAACCCTTCATTTTGTCCAATACCACGCAGAAGGGATCCTAGAGAATTTGTGGATATGCAAAAGAATGGCATTATAAATAAACAGTGGCTGAATTACCCTATGCTTCCGAGCCCGCCACATAACTACTTGCCAACGGAAGAGTATATGGTCAAAACCATCGAATTTTGGTTACAAAATTATGCGACAGTACCCGACTTAACTGTCAAAATGACCAATAAAATACTTAGCATGTGTTGGCATACAAAGCAACAAAGGAGTCATGCACAATACGGCAATAAGGCCAGATCATTTTTTCCATAGATTATGTACAACCCAAGTGATTTTAATCACTACACAAACATTGTAAATCCCGTTTTTGGTAGATTAGACTCCATTTTGTGCAAGCCGAGGAGTCCTCGAGCTTGAGGAGTATTAGAAGTACCATCGTACCAAATTTCATAATTTTTAGACTTCGTTTGAGCCCTCAAATAAGCCCTGGAACCTAATTTTTAACTAGGCCGGACACTAGGTCTGGACAGGGCCAAAAGCTAGTCAAAAACTATAAAAAGAGCTAGAGAGATCATTTTTGAGGTTAGATTGTAATTGAAACGAACTTGTAAGAGCATTTTGAAAGTAATCTAAAAGCTCCATTGATTCTCAGTCTTTGTCTTACCGTGTGTGCGCGTGTCTGTGTATGTGTGTGCATGCTAGTGTGCTTCTCACTCACGCACTTGTGCCGCCACTTGCTCGAGGTCTTCATACCATCCTCACGTCTTCCCGGATTGACATTAAAGGAGGTGCTACTCATCACTGAGCTACACCAAATTTTGGCGCCGTTGCCGGGGATCGAGCTTTGAGGACGAGCGTGTGATGGTAAGACGTAGAGTTGACGCGTTGGAGTTGTAGGTATTTTCTTCACTCTCATCGATTTTCTTTTACTTTCTTCACCATCATCATCATCACCATCTCCCACGTCCATCTCCATCATCGCGAAAATTTCAGTTTTTTGACTATATCCCCACCTCCACCTCATTTCCCTCATTTCACTTGTGAGAGAGAGCGAGAGAGCGAACTTGCATGTGCTGTTTTTGCATGTTTTCTGAGCTATTTTGCAGGTTTTTTGCTGTACCATCATCCCCAGCAGTGTGCTCAGGTACGACAGGTTCTGCACAGGTCCCGGGACGACAGCCTCTGTCTATCGCGACAGACAGAAAATCTTAACATTTTGTGAATGCATGTTTATCACTGTAACCTACACCTTGAGGGCACTCTAGATCACTAGAAGTTTTTCAAAAATTTGCATTTTTTCAGTCTATCGCGACAGACACCGTCTATCGCGACAGACACTGTCTATCGCGACAGACACCGTCTATCGCGACAGACAGAGACCCACGACAGATAGCGTCTATCGCGACAGACACCGTCTATCGCGACAGACCGAAATTCCGCGACAGATACCGTCTATCGCGACAGACACCGTCTATCGCGACAGACAGAAATCCGCGACAGATACCGTCTATCGCGACAGACAGAAATCCGCGACAGATACCGTCTATCGCGACAGACACCGTCTATCGCGACAGACAGAAATCCGCGACAGATACCGTCTATCGCGACAGACACCGTCTATCGCGACAGACAGAAATCCACGATAGACACTGTCTATCGCGACAGACACCGTCTATCGCGACATACAGAAATCGACGATAGACACTGTCTATCGCGACAGACACCGTCTATCGCGACAGACAGCCCCCACGATAGATTGTGTCTATCGCGACAGACACCGTCTATCGCGATAGACAGGCATTTTCGGCAAAAAATTAAGGAGTGAATTTTTGGAAATTTAGGCTAAATTTTGGGCATATTTGCACTTTCATGTACTCATCTACTTACGAAGGCCTTAGAAAATGCATTAAAACCCCCGAAAGGTTCTGTTTGTCTAGTTAACCCCCTAAACCCTGAACGGTCATAACTTTTTCATACGAAATCCATTTTCTGAGCTCTAGGGCTTGTCGGAAAGCTCGTGACATATACTACACACCCTCAACTGTTTTTTATGAGAATAACGCGTTGATTTTCAGATAGGATCTTTGGAAGTTGACCCACAGAGGGGTAGAAACACCAAGGGAGCTCTAGAGGAAATTTCTAGCAATACATAAGGGGGAACAAAGTGTCTGAAATAATTTGTCTGTCAATTGAAAGGTCTACTTGGAGCTAATCTTGGGATTTATGCAGGCCTATTGAGAAGCAATTGAGAGTATCCAAGCAACGGTGTGGCACACGCTTGAGAATCAACTTCTCGAGCACTAAAGAGCAAGGTTCGGCAAGAAAGGTCGGAATATTCTCAACTCCTCTTCGTCAATTCCTAGCTTAGGCTAAGAGCGATTAGAAGTAGGAGCAAGTCAGGGCGACGATAGGCCACTATCAAGTTGAAGACTACCTAAAAACTCAAGTTCAAGCTAAAAACTTAATCTCTGTACTGTCGACAACATAAAGGAAAGAACCTAACGTGGAACGATCAACCTGAAAGTACGAAGAACATTCAAGTATTCCGGGCGACGTAATAGCAGACAAGACTTTAAACACGAGAAATAACTAAAAAGAATCAAGTGACTGGTACCAATTGATCGACAACGAGGTTGTACTCTGGGCAAAGAATTGGGCTACTTAGATAGGCATATGAACCTTAGATCAGGACGACACCTAGTAAGAGAGAGACAAAGCCTTAGATCTTCAGAGGCTAGTGTCAACCACACTGCTAGGTCCTGGACCCAGCAGTTGAGCCACCAATCGAACTACCCTAGCTCTGAGACCAGTGAATCAGGGATGTCTCAAGGCATGGACAGACCTACGGGAAGTTCAGGTGTGCCTTACCTGTACAGGGTAGAAGGCCCTTACAAAACGCAGCTAGAGTACCTGAGGACCAACCGATTAGGTGCTAGCATCTATGAGGACGGCCTAGGAAGATCCGTGGTCCAGATTAAAAACCCTGACCAATCCATTGGACTAGAACACCCAGCTGTCAAGTTTGAAAATGGTGCATACCTGGACAAAGAAGGAACTATATATGTAGTCACTAGTCATCCTGATAGGACAGATGACTTTGGGAATGTAATCTCAGAAGCGGACTTAGGTGACCTGGAACAAGGGAACATGGGTGCGGAACCTAGAACCCCTCGAGGTAAATCAGTTCTCACTAGAATTATCACGCCTGAGTGGGTCCCCCAAGATAACAAGTGCATAGATTTGCTTCTCAATCGAGAAACGGACGAAGCCTTTTGGAGGTATAAACCGGATCACCCAACTGATATAGGAACAATCATGATCTATGAGTTTAAGGATCCAGATAGCCCAGGTAGAGTGACCTACTTAGACCCCACTTCGGAGAGGATCTTTGTGGTGACAGAAAATGATAGGCATGCTTACACTTGGAAGGGTGAATTCATTTTCCCCCAACCAAGATCAAATGTATCCTATGGTCACCCAGGGGCTGGAACTTCCCAAGCTCATGGTACGCAAAGAGACAGAAGTAGAGAGAGACCAGAAGTAAGTTTTGCCAACCCAGTGGGCAGAGAAAGAACGAGAACGGAGGCGAATAGGGTAGAACCTGAGATGCTTAGAGCCCACAGGAACCAAAGAAATGTAGATGGATTCCCTCTACCGAGGCCTAGAGAGCACACAAGAACTTTGAGACCCACCCAGCTAGTTAAGTCCATGAAGAATTACTTTGACGGCACAGGAGATCCCTATGATCATGTGGCGGAGTTCAAGCAAGTCTTGAGAGCTGAACAAGTGGAAGATCTGTCACGCAGTATAATGCCTTCGGTCTAACCCTTAGGAACACGGCACTTACATGGTTTCAGCCATTAGATGAGCGTCAGTTCAGGTGCATAGACCAACTCCTAGAGGCATTCATTGTAGAGTTCTCTAAGAGTGGCATAAGACACAATACCTCCTCATTGATTCACAGCTTCAAACAGACCCCCCAAGAGACTCTCAGATTGGCCGGAAGAAGATTTAGACAATATCTTGAAAGGTGCCCTATTTCGGAACTACCCACATCTGCTAAACAAGTAGCCTTATTCCTTGATGGATTGCTGAGTCCAAAATTGAGATCCTACGTGTATCTGAAAGACCCTAGGACAATAGAAGAGTGTGTACGTATATGCATTGACATTGAAGATAACCTAGGAGAAGAGCTAGAGCTGTCCAAAATTTACAAAGATTCAGACAGTGCATCTAGTCACTCTTCCACGCAATCCACATCAATTGAGGAACTCGCAGAGAAAGTGGCCCAGAAATTAGGAGTAACTAGCAAACAAATCCCAAGGTTTGCCCCAGTGAAAAGATGCTATACATGCGGTGGTGACCATATGGCGAACGTCTGTCCCATTATGGCTCAACCCCAAGTAAACCCTAGTAGCCAGTACTGCACCATAGAACGGAGATACACCAACCACACCGCACAAGATTGCCCATACAACAAGCAGGCGGTTAGGCAACCCTACCCTCAGCCCTACCAACAAGGCAGATACCAGAACCAGTACCCTCCACAACCATATGGCAGGCCACAACAAAATTTCCAACCTCAATATCAAAACCAACAAAGGCCTCAGCTTGTGCTAGCACAACAACCCCCAGCCCCAGCTAATGTGATTCCGGTAAAGTATACTGCTGCAGAAGAGAACCTGAATAGAGCTATAGTCCCAGTAACACCCTTGATCTCTGAAAATGACCCAAGTGATCATAGCTTTGATTCTACCCATGTTGATAGCCCCCAGGCCTACTACATGCAGTCTCCTGAGCATGGTGAGTCCTATTATAGCGAAGAGACAAGCGAACCCAGTTGGGAGTCAGACTACACGAACGTCATGTATGCAAATCCCAATCCTAGGCCTCAATCTAGGCAAGTCAGACCTCCATTCCCAAGAGGACCGTGCTACAGATGCCAAGGTGATCACCTCATTCGTGATTGTCCCTTACCTCCGCCTACACAAACTCAATCCGTGACTATCCAAGGCTTTTGCCAAGACTGCGGAAAAGAGCATCTCTTACGAGATTGCCCTAAGAACCCCAATAGCATGCCAAAAATCACCCCTATCAACGTTGTTGGGTTAGTGGTAGACTCCTCAGGAAGTGTCACTTCCACTGCACCAGTACAGGTAGTCACTCGAGCTCAAGCTTTGCAGCAAAACCAAGGGGTAGGCCAGGAAAAGAGCCCAGATGCTAGCGATACTGAGAGCCAAAATAAAAAGAGAACAAGAGCTTGGAAAGATAGCCGCGAACGTATGAAAAGGCAATGGGCAAAGAAGATGAGTGAACTTGAGGAAAGTCTACGAGAAACCAAGGCTAAAATCATAGAGATCACATCTCAACCGCACTCTCACACATTCCCACCGCTACCATCCCCATCACCCTCCATCCCTTCACCCTCTAAGACAGCCCACGTAACCCACCCACCACCCCAAATAGGATCGGTATTAGCTGATCCCACTCCCGAAGACATAGACATGATGCTTAAAGCATATCAGGCCAGAATCCAAGAAGGGCCAAACGTCACGGATCATGACAAGTGCTATCCTAGAGCTGACCTAGAGATAGAAAGAACCAAACTATGCGCGAAAATGGTCGCATTGGCTCAGACTATGTTTGAAGCCAGTCGCCTTTTCAATTACTCAGGCTCAGCCAAAACGCAATTATACTTGGATGGATTCCTAGAGAAGTTAGAGAGGATAATTGCAAGATCTGACAAGGAAGAAAAAAATCAAGACCAAGAAAAAGCAAGCAAAAATAGGAATCATTCCCAATCAGAAGTGTATGTGGCCAATGCCCCTAAACCGGACAACTTCCCCTCCTTAGAAAGAATAGAGAGGCCAATAGCACAGCCAGAAAAGGAACCTACCCCTCAAAGAAAGGAAAGGGCAAGAGAACGGGTAAGCCAGCCTCTTCAGGAAGCCCGTGGGCCTCCTCAAGAAGCTTATCTTCCCCCCCAAAAGGCAGATGTGCCTCCCTCGAAAGCTCAAGTACCTCCACAGGTTGCCTACATTCCTTCTCAGGGAATGTGTGAGCCTGTTCGGAAAAGTAATAGAATAAGTAATCCTCCCCAAGAAGCTTGTGCTCCAGCCATTTGCGAGAACGAGGAGAGAGTCAACAATAGAATCAGCCCTCCTTCACAGGTTGCTTATGCGCCCAATTCTACGGAGCCAGACACTTCTGCTTCTATGAATCGGTTTGCACCAGACTTCCTACGAGAGATTCAAGAAGACAAATGGGATAACGAAAGCGAGGTCGCCCCTCCTTTTGAACTTGTGGACGATGCACACGACCAATTCCCACAAGACATCCCATCTATTTACGGGGAGCATGAGAGTGTTCAGTCTCACGAGAGATTAGACTTTGAGTCGAATTCCATACAAGAGCTACCCCACTTCACAGGCCCATGGGAAGCAAAGTCCACATGTATGAGAGCACCCACAGTCATGGTAAGGAACGACGACTCAGTCATTCCTAGGAACACAGAGGTAGTGAAGAACACTAATGTGCAGTGTAATCTCAAGTTAGAAGAGCTACTCAAGGTTAGACCTGAATTATGGAAACATGTAGCCAAACAAGTACCAGAGATAGCAAAACCTCGTTCCCAGGTAGGATCCCATAGGACAGTGCCAGAAATTCCCTTGGATAAGATAGGGGATATGTGTGAAGGTGAAGAAGGGAACACCTATCTTCCCATCACCTACCAGGACTACACCACGAAGGCAATTTTGGACTCAGGTGCAGGAGTTGCAATTGCCACTACCTCCTTATGGAAGCGTTGGGGCAAGCCAGCACTCAGGCCAACAAGAATGAAATTGCAAATGGCCGATGGTCACATAGAGAGACCCCTAGGATTGCTGGAAGGAATAACTCTCACCACTTGTGGTGTCGAGTTTGAACATACCTTTGCCATATGTGACTTCAGCAAAAATCATGCCTATGAGATGATTTTAGGAAGACCATTCATGCGACAGTTGCAAGTGGTACAAGATTGGGGGACCAATTCTTTGTACCTGCAGCACTTAGGTGTTACAACCAAAGTCAATCTCAAGGATTATTCTCATAGAGATGTCCCTCCTATCCAATGGAATCCCATCCATAGAGCCAAAGATGATACAGAATCGGTGCATTCCATAGGGTCTGGATCCTCATGGATGCATGAAGATACTCACTTATGGATGTGCAAGGTAGCAGTAGAAGAAGAGAAGAGAGAGAAAGCCAGAGAGGTAGGTGCGAACGAAACTCATAGACCCATACAAGACCCAGCCTATGCACCTATAGTCTTTCCAGATGAGGAGTTTGAACCCCATGGCTGGGCGGAAATTTTAGCAACAATGGACGTAGCCATCAACGAAGAACAATGGACACCTCACTGTGATGAGGATGGCTATGACATTTCAGTCTTCTCCATAGAGCCAATCATGGGAGAGGCAGTTTTAGAAGAATGGGAACCTAGCCTTGATGCATTTGAGGATGCAAGTGACTCCGATCTAGAGTCAATCATTATGGACCCACCATTTGCATCAGATGAAGAATACTTCCATGAAATAGAATTTCAACCCCAGAGGCATGGAGAGGTTACAAATGATGTAAGATTAGCAACGCATATTACCCCTAAGGAAGAAGGAAAGAAACGAAAGAAGAGAGAAGCCTTACCAGAAGAGGAAGAATCTTTGTTTGAGGTCCCAGAAAATTTTAAGAAGTATGAGATAGATGACAGGAGAGTCATGATAAGAATGCCTAAACGAGAGGCACAATCAGGAGAGGCCTATGATAACAAAGAAACCACCAAGAAAATAGTAGTGGCCCTAGAAGAAGGAGAGGAGAGATGCACGTATATAGGCCATGACCTGACAGAAGAAGAAGAGCACGAATTGATTGCCTTGCTAAGAGAATACAGAGATGTATTCGCTTGGAGTTACAAGGATTTGAAAGGGGTTGACCCGGACATATGCTCGCACACCATCCCCATGACCTCAGATGCCAAACCCTCTAAGCAAAAGCCTTATACATATAACGATAATTACGCTGCTAAGATCAAAGAAGAGATAGATAGATTGGTTGAAGCTGGATTTATCTATGAAATCGAGCACACTGAATGGGTATCCCCCATCGTAGTGGTGCCCAAGAAGAATGGCAAGCTGCGTGTGTGCATTAACTTGAAAAAGGTTAATGCAGCCACAATCCGAGATAACTATCCGCTTCCCATCACAGAACATCTCTTAGAAAGAGTGGCAGGCAAGGAAGTGTACAGCTTCCTTGATGGATTTTCTGGCTACAATCAAGTAGCCATAGCTCCAGAGGATCAGCATAAGACAGCCTTTGCCACAGAATGGGGCATTTTTGCTTTTAGAGTAATGCCATTTGGGCTTACCAACGCACCAGCTACCTTCTAGAGGCTGATGTGCCATGTGTTTAAGGAGTTCCTAAGGAAGAGTTTAGAAGTCTATGTTGATGATCTTTGTGCTCATTCCAACATTAGACAAACCCATATCCCTGAACTCAGACAAATCTTTGACAAATGTAGAGAATATCAAGTCTGCCTGAACCCAGAAAAGTGCGTTTTTATGGTCAGGCAAGGCAAGATTCTAGGACACAAAGTGTCAAAGAATGGCATATCTACAGACGAAGAAAAAGTGAGAGCCATAGCAAAGCTACCGAGGCCAAAGAATGTCAAGGAAGTACAAGCTTTCATGGGGCACTGTGGTTATTACCGACGATTTATACACATGTATGCTGTCATTGCAAAGCCCATGTACGGACTTCTGACAAACTTTGAGTGGACGGATGAATGTGAGAATTCCTTCCAAGAGCTTAAACGAAGATTATGTTCAGCACCAATCTTGACCACACCAGATTGGAATAAGCCATTCCATGTTCATGTTGATGCATCCAATTACGCTATTGGATGTGTGCTTGCACAACCTACTGGTGAAGGTAATATGGATCTTCCAATTGCCTATGCCAGTAGACAATTGAATGCGGCTGAACGGAATTACACCACTACAGAGAGAGAAGGCTTAGGCATGGTATATGCAGTTAAGAAATTTAGACACTATTTGCTTGCAAATAAGTTTAAATTTTTTACTGATCATCAGGCATTATTATATCTTGTTAACAAGCCATGCAATACAGGAAGATTAGTGAGATGGTTTCTCTTGCTAATGGAATATGACTTTGAGGTTGTGGTAAGAAAAGGTAGGACTCATTTGAGAGCTGATCATCTCTCTAGGATCACATCGGGAGAAGCCCCACAAGGAGTATCAGATGACCTTCCTGATGCTTACTTGTTTAATCTGGAAGTTGTACCGCAGTGGGCTAAGCCATTGGTACCAGTATTGACATACGGGCCTGTAGCTCAGTGATGAGTAGCACCTCCTTTAATGTCAATCCGGGAAGACGTGAGGATGGTATGAAGACCTCGAGCAAGTGGCGGCACAAGTGCGTGAGTGAGAAGCACACTAGCATGCACACACATACACACACACACGCACACACGGCAAGACAAAGAGTGAGAATCAATGGAGCTTTTAGATTACTTTCAAAATGCTCTTACAAGTTCGTTTCAATTACAATCTAACCTCAAAAATGAGCTCTCTAGCTCTTTTTATAGTTTTTGACTAGCTTTTGGCCCTGTCCAGACCTAGTGTCCGGCCTAGTTAAAAATTAGGTTCCAGGGCTTATTTGAGGGCTCAAACGAAGTCTAAAAATTATGAAAATTGGTACGATGGTACTTCTAATACTCCTCAAGCTCGAGGACTCCTCGGCTTGCACAAAATGGAGTCTAATCTACCAAAAACGGGATTTACAATGTTTGTGTAGTGATTAAAATCACTTGGGTTGTACATAATCTATGGAAAAAAATGATCTGGCCTTGTTGCCGTATTGTGCATGACTCCTTTGTTGCTTTGTATGCCAACACTCCCCCCTTCCTAGCGTCTGTCGCCCCTGACAGACCTTTGTTCGCGCGGGTGGTCGATGTAATATTGGATGACATTGGTGGCCAGTTCATGTTCTCCTATCCTTAAGCCTCTTGCTAGATCGGCTTCCAATGCCTCCCAATTTATTGCACCGGGGGTTTCTGGTTGCGGGGTGGTGTAGTACTCTGAATACATTGCTTGTTCACAAGCAAACAGTTGAAGCAGATGTGTCGGCTTTGGTGCGAAAATCTCCGAGTGGTACTCCCAGAAACCTGATCTGAACATTTCTTCGAAGGTCTGTTTGTAGCAGGCGGGGAGGTACTTGATGCGTGCATGCCAAGCGTAAGCCACACGGATACTGGGGGTGGTGCTCATGTCATACACCAAGTCGTAATTTCCATTGCTAAACCCCGGAAGACGTACCTGTGGTGCGGCTGCATTTCTAAAGGTCTTCAGCACTACTTGCATCATATCTAAGATTTTAAGCATCATTTGCGCTGCTACATCTGGCATGGGCTTCAAGCGCGGCATCCAGTGGCGAATGGTTCCCATCATATATGCTACCGATGGTGGTCCTTGTGGTGGCGCGATGTACGGGTAGTTCAGCCATTCCTTGCATTGCGCATTGTTCTGTACCTTGATATTAAATGCCTTCCACGACCTGCGGCGGGGAACTGGACCGTAGCATGGGTTGTACAGGAGGTGCAGTGGCGCGTTGTTCCATGTGCGTAGCATTTCTGGATAAGTCTCTAAAAGTTTCTGCCGCCATGTCGGTTGACGAATCTTGCCTTTTCGCACCTCTGGAGGAAGGTCTTCGGGTTGAAATTGGGTCGCAAAAGTAGGAATCTGACCCGTGACTCTTTGTATTTCTGCATTATAATCAGCCAGGATAATATAATATGGCCTGTACTGGAGTTCCGATGAGAGAATCAGGCGTCTCGATGACAAGTTCTTGAAGTAATCTGATTGTAAAACAGTCTCTTCTATGACCCTCATAGCCTGATTTTGCACTACGGTGCGCTCTTCATGCGAGGTCCCTATTTCCTCCACTTGTCGTAACCATGGCGGCCGTGGTGCCTCGAACGTGTCCTGCGCTTCTGCTGTTTGTTGGCCTCCTGGGAATGGTTGCGGATCATATTCTTCATCAAACGTTTGTTCCACAGGAATTTGCACAACTTCTTCGTCCGTGGGAGCTTCCGGAGGGGAAGATGGCCTCTCATATTGTAGTAGGCGTGTCTGCAATTCAGTTACCTGCTGCTGGAGATTTTGTATGGCTTCTGCGTCGGAGGGAAGCGAAGCTGCAGAGGGGGTGGTTGGAGGGGCAGCTGTTGGGCGTTGTTGGTGTTCCTGCTTCAGTTGTCCTAGCTCCTCTGATAGCTTATCATGTGCTTCGAGCAACATGGCATAATCTTCCAATATAATCTTTATATTATCGGGGGTCACTGCTTGAAACTTGGATGGGCTGATGGGTGCCCCCGGTGTGCTCTCAATAGCTGCTTCCAGGTTCTCTTGATTTTGTAATTGCAGGCGTCTGTTCTCTTCCTGAGCAGCCGCAAGATGGCGTTTAAGTAGCGCCATATTTCGCTGAAGTTTTGAGTTGCGTTCCAGCTGTGTCCGTAGGTGACCTTCTACCACCTGCACTGCTTCCTGATCTACGTTCTGTAGCTGTACCTCCAATATATTGTGGGCTTCTTGGAGGGTGTGGAACTGTGTGTGGAGGCGAGTGTTCTCCTCTTCTAGTACCGCAAGGCGGAGCTGTAGTGTCGCTGAGTGCTCTTGCAGGCGTACGTTTTGTTGCTGGAGCTGAATGTAATCTGTTCTTAAATTTGATATACAAGCCAACATGGTGTCTAATGCATTACCTATAGATGAGTGGGGGTTGTTTACCGTGGAAGATGCATGGGAAGGGAATTGGGGAAGGGAGGAAGTGAATGATGTGTCTACGAAAGTTGTGTGTGTGGGTGAAATTGGTGGAGGGGGAATGGGAGGAGGTGAAACCGTGGGTGGTGGTGCCGTGGGTGGTGAAATGTCCATTCCTTCAGGAGTGGGTGTTAGTGTGGGACCTGCCATATACACTGGTATGGTAGGTGGTGTGTGTGTGGAAGTGGTGAATAGATGTGAAGTGGGGTGAGGAGCTGAAAAGACAGGGAATGGTTGAGGGCCTGGTTGAAAAGCCCTAGCAAAGATGTCCTGGAGGGATTGTAGAAATGGAGAGAGGGATATCGGGGGTTGGGGTCGTAAAGTTGAGGAGGGCTGAAAGGGTTGCGTGGTAGCAGGGAAGCCCATGAATGTGGATCTAGGGTCAGGATGACCCGTGGCTGAGGGCGTTGGGGATGGTTGCCCTAGGGCAGGGTCTAGGAGGGGTTCGGCGGATTGTGTAGTGTTGGGGTTGCCTTCGAAGATAGGATTATCAGTGGTAGAGAATAGGGTGGCACTGGAGATCGGAGTACGGAAGATGAAGGTGGGGTCGGTGGGTTGATTAGTCGATGTGGTTTCTACTGTTTCTCTTCTAGGAGGTGATGGTGGGGGAGTAGGTGGTAGTGGTTCGGTGGACTCCTCATGGGTGGCTGGGTGCTGTTGGCTAGCTGTCTGGGAGGTTGTTCTGATAGTTTCAGGTGTAGTAGTCGGCTCTTCTGCAACTGTAACGGGAATTTGTATATTTTTACCTGGGCGAGGTCGTGTCTGGAACCTTCGTGGGTCATATTGAACTGAAGGCCTCTGAATGGCAGTGCGCACAGCTTCTACAACTCCATATGTTTCTGCCATCAATAAGAGACCTTCCCTGTACTCTGAGTCAACTCCCGCTTCTTCCAACAACTGAGTCATAAGTACTCTGCTGCTCTGTTCAGTGAGTAATTGCTGCGATCGTACTCTTTCCATAATCTGATACAGCCTTCGGAGTTCTGCTGTATATGCTGGGGCTTCAGTGGTCTCTTCTTCATACGCTTCTTCTTCTTCCGGGTGTCCGTGTTGTTGACTTTGCTGAGCGTCACTCCAATGGACATGTCTACCGTCTGTAGACCTTCTTCTTCTTCGTGAGGATGTGCCCTGCTCCTCTGCCTCTGAATAAAACTCCACATCAGAGAATTGTGTGCTTTGTAGGAATGCTTCGAAATCCTGGGGGTCCAGTCCTTCAGCCTCTCCAGTGGCAGCAAATTCGAATTCAGGTGTAACACGAGGAGCCGATGGGGTGGGTTGTGTCGTAGTGTCAGATTCCGACCTGGGTATCCTAATGGTAAAGGGGGGTACAGTGCCCTCTCTTAATGGTGATGCCTCAGGAGTAGTCAGGACTTCCCTTGTCTGGACACAAGGGATCGCGCCCCTCATGCGCTTGGACTGATGTGTGGATGTCTTGAGCCTTTTAAACATTTGTAATTGTGCACAAGTTAAGGCACGCTCAATGGGGACATCATATGCCAAGCATCGATAAATGATGCGTGTGAGTGCGCAGCATCCGTTCACCACTAATTTCCTAGATGCCCGTTTGTTTGCTTCATACAACTGATCTATAATCCACACTGGGAGCTTAATAGGTAACGCACCTGCTTCCGCCAAGTAGAGAGCAAACCAGATCTTCTTGTGTGGTTGCGTGAATCGGTCTTGACCGGGGAAGGCGAAGTGTTGCATGCACATTCGGAGAGGGATGGACACATTTGGGGTGAGTGCTGCCATGTCTTTCAGCTTCACTACTTTCCTGTCCTTCATGTTGGTGGGAACGAGAGCATCCTTTTCTGAGGGTACATGCGTGCCATGCATATTTAAAGCATCACTTACCAACTCCACAGTAAGCTCAAACCTCTTCAACTCGTTGTTGCCCAGCAATGAAGGGAGAACAAATGATCCGGGTTGGTCCTTATCTTCATTAGCTTGTAATGTGGAGACCAAATAGTAACATCGGAGGAGATCGGGTTTAGGTAGTGGGGCTTCAAAATATTCCGCAAATCCTGCTCGTTGCCATATGATCTGTAGATCTTCTGTGTTCTGTAAAGTCTCGAACTCTTTGGAGAAAAATTGGAATCGCACCCATGATCTGTCATACTCGCATTTAGACTCCCAGATATACTTGGCCTCACCTAATGGACCGGGCATGCCATTGAACCAATGAGAATTCGCATGAACTCTTTCCGTGATTCCTGTAGGGGGATCTGGCACCGGGAGTTGCTGGAGGTGTTGCATCTCCACTGGTCGTTCAGTCGGGGGCACATCCACAGGTAGGCTATCCACATCAATCCCTGCAGTGAGTATCCCTACTTGTGAGCCCGAACCTGTCGCTTCTGCCATTTCTCTTCTTGCTTTCTGATTCTGTGAGAATATAGAATCATGTGTTAACATCGTAATGGACAAAATAAATCCGTTATTGTCCCCGTTACAACATTAACATGAGGTAGATGGTGAGTTAGTGGTTAGTAAGTGCACGAAGACAGTGAGTGTAGTTAACGTTTGTGTATTCCTAGGAGACTAATGCCGTTAGTAAGTGGGGTGAATTTACAAATCTGGGTCGGGGGGTTTATTACAGATCTTAGACTGCCAAATGCAGTGGATGGGCTTTGCTTTCGGTTTCGTAGAGACTCCAGAGAGCTGTGTCGGTGTCGCTGTTTGGGAGTGGGGCCTTTTAGGGACCCACTTATAAGTGATTACATGCATGCTCCTGGGTCTTGGTGTGTTCCTAAGTGTTGAGCACGAGGAAATTCTGGTTGTACTCATAGTTGGGTGATGCTGCATAGGTTGTGGCCTTGGCGTAACTACTTGTGCCCTCAAGCAAGCCTTAGGCACCCAAATTTGTCTAGATTGTGGGCTTGCCTTCATCGACTTCTTGGGCACCCAAATAGATTTTACTTTAGCAGAAGAATTTCTGAAAGACTTCTTATTAGCGTTGTGTTGTTGGTTACTAATAAGAAGCCTTGTCCGTGTAGTTGACGGTGGTGCAGCTGGTCGTTCGCCTTTCCGCACCCACACCTGGTTGAGTTTCTGGGGCATTCTGCTGCGCAGGTACTTTTGATCTCGGACATAGGTAGTACTCTGCCTCCTCTGCTTGTGATCCGCCTTTGGTTGCTGCCTCCTTCGGGCCTTTGGAAAAGAAGGGAGATCCGTTGTATCCCTGACTCCTTGTTTGCAAATGTCATTCCTCTGCAATACAGGGTTTTGAACAAGAACAGCATGGTCATCTTCATGTGTACCCCTGGAAGGACCAGGAGTCTGTGCCTTTCCTAGTTCCTTGAGTGCTCCATTGTCTAATTCTACTGTAACTCGACTATGATTGACCCAAACCTGGAGAAGTCCACTTCTTAGGTTTAAGTTAATTGCTTGGTCATAGATCCAATCTTGACCCAAGACTAGAGGTTCAGTGAGATCTTCATCTTGACACACCAGTACTTTAACTGTCATTGCCTCATCATGAATGTAAAGGGGAAGTTCCGCCTCGCCCATGCAAGGGGTTTCCACTCCTCCCAATCCTATAAGATATGCTTCCACAGGATTGACAGTCAATTGTAATTCTTGGCAGTACGACAATTTAACAGCACTAGTGGCTGCTCCTGAGTCAATCAAGGCTCTTACGGTCCTTGCACTCTTTCCATGTCCTATATCTAAGGTTACGAAAGGACGTCTATCAATTATCCTATGCGAGCTTGTTCCTGCGACTTCACACATGGCCATAGGAAATCCTTGGTCTGCATAGTCATTCGCTCCAGGCTGATCTCTACCTTGCCTTCGTAATTTCATCCTTCTGATGCGTTCTAAAGCTTCAGCTTGAGCTTCTTCTCGAACTCGCTTTTCTTCCTCTTTGCGTTTCTTAGCAGTGTTGAGTCGACTGAGCATTTCCTCCGTGAGGGGTTCCTGATACAACTTGACTCTGCAACCGCTAATATAATTTGGGAGAACATCACCCTCTAATGTGGCCAATTGTACTGCTCCGCTCGTGGAGATCCTATTGATGATCATAGGTCCGTAGCCTCTCTTTTCTAGCTTCCTCGCGTGTTGTTTTAGTGTATAGACTAAGACTAGATCTCCTGCTTTCAAGCCTTTATCCTTCACGTGGGCATCAAAGTATGCCTTCTGTCTCTTCTTGGCTGCATATATCCCTGCAGCGGCTCTCAGTCTTGTTTCTCCTAATCGTTCAAGGTCAAAGATCCTAGAGGAGAGCTCATGACCTGTCCATTCGTGCTCTCGTGCTACTCTCAATGTAGGGATCAAGAAGTCCAAGGGTAACACAACGTTTTGACCGAATACCATCTGAAAGGGAGTGGCTTGGAGTACCGTTTTGTAGGCCACTCGGTATGCCCAAACAGCATGGTGTAGCTGTTTGTCCCAATCAGAGCGTTTAATGTTCACTAATTTCGTCAGTACATTGCATAAAATCTTATTAGTGCTCTCAGCTTGACCATTAGCTTGAGGGTGATATGGGGCAGACTTCTTGTGTATTACCAAGAATTCTTGGAGTAGATTTTCAATAACTTCATTCAAGAAATGAGTGCCTCTGTCACTTACGAGCTCTATAGGTAGTCCATATCTCGTGAATACATTCTCAAACAAGAATTTGGCAGTTGTTTGAGCATCGTTCTTGGGTGTAGCCTTTACCTCTACCCACTTGGTGAGATAATCTGTTGCAACAATGATGTATTCCGCATGAGAACCTTTAGCTGGGGGATTAATAGGACCTACGAAGTCTATTCCCCACTTAGAGAATGCACGTCCACCCATCATAGGTTTCAGTGGCATCTCATCTTTGCGTATAGGATACTGAGTCCTCTGACATACATCACACCGTTTCACATAGGTATGTGCATCCATGTGAAGGGTAGGCCACCAGAAGCCCGCAAATAGTATCGCTTTGATCACCCGATCTGGTCCAAAGTGTCCTCCTGCTACACCTTGGTGAGCAGTTTCTAAGATCTTAAGATACTCACTTTCATGGACACACAGTCTCAGGTAACCATCCTTACCGCGTTTGTATAGATTATCACCAACGAGTGAATAATCCTGGGCTTCTTGTTCTAAACTTCTTTTCCTAGCTAGAGTCATGTCTGGAGGGAATGTGTTTGTCCTCAAGAATGATACTAGAGGTTCACTCCAATCTGGCACAATGGATACTTGATAGAGAGTGGCATGTTCCACAGGTGGTTTAGTGCAACAGATTGGGCATTCCTTGCACAACTTTTGGACATCAGCTTCCATAGTTGGCCAATGCACTCCGAGTCTCTTTAGAGTCTGTAAAGTTCGTTGCTTTGAATGGTGTTGCTCTAACGCACCTACATGTGCTAATTGCAACCATTTAGCGTACTCATCCTCTTCTACACAACAAGCCAAGATCCCTTGATCTGTGTGCTTGTACATGCTTCCTGCCATGATATGGTACTTTTGGGCTTTTACGATCTCTCTATTCCGTGTGTTTACTACTGGATGGTTAGGCCCGTATGTCAATACTGGTACCAATGGCTTAGCCCACTGCGGTACAACTTCCAGATTAAACAAGTAAGCATCAGGAAGGTCATCTGATACTCCTTGTGGGGCTTCTCCCGATGTGAGCCTAGAGAGATGATCAGCTCTCAAGTGAGTCCTACCTTTTCTTACCACAACCTCAAAGTCATATTCCATTAGCAAGAGAAACCATCTTACTAATCTACCTGTATTGCATGGCTTGTTTACTAGATATAACAATGCCTGATGATCAGTAAAAAATTTAAACTTATTTGCAAGCAAATAGTGTCTAAATTTCTTGACTGCATATACCATGCCTAATCCTTCGCGCTCTGTAGTGGTGTAATTCCGTTCAGCCGCATTCAATTGTCTACTGGCATAGGCAATTGGAAGATCCATATTACCTTCACCAGTAGGTTGTGCAAGCACACATCCAATAGCATAATTGGATGCATCCACATGAACATGGAATGGCTTATTCCAATCTGGTGTGGTCAAGATTGGTGCTGAACATAATCTTCGTTTAAGCTCCTGGAAGGAATTCTCACATTCATCAGTCCACTCAAAGTTAGTCAAGAGTCCGTACATGGGCTTTGCAATGACAGCATACATGTGTATAAATCGCCGATAATAACCACAATGCCCCATGAAAGCTTGTACTTCCTTGACATTCTTTGGCCTAGGTAGCTCTGCTATGGCTCTCACTTTCTCTTCGTCAGTAGATATGCCATTCTTTGACACTATGTGTCCCAGAATCTTACCTTGCCTGACCATAAAAACGCACTTTTCTGGGTTCAGGCAGACTTGATATTCTCTACATTTGTCAAAGATTTGTCTGAGTTCAGGAAGATGAGTTTGTCTAACATTGGAATGAGCACAAAGATCATCAACATAGACTTCTAAACTCTTCCTCAAGAACTCCTTAAACACATGGCACATCAGCCTCTGGAAGGTGGCTGGTGCATTGGTAAGCCCAAATGGCATTACTCTAAAAGCAAAAATGCCCCATTCTGTGGCAAAGGCTGTCTTATGCTGATCCTCTGGAGCTATGGCTACTTGATTGTAGCCAGAAAATCCATCAAGGAAGCTGTACACTTCCTTGCCTGCCACTCTTTCTAAGAGATGTTCTGTGATGGGAAGTGGATAGTTATCTCGAATCGTGGCGGCATTAACCTTTTTCAAGTTAATGCACACACGCAGCTTGCCATTCTTCTTGGGCACCACTACGATGGGGGATACCCATTCAGTGTGCTCAATTTCATAGATAAATCCAGCTTCGACCAATCTATCTATCTCTTCCTTGATCTTAGCAGCGTAATTATCATTATATGTATAAGGCTTTTGCTTAGAGGGTTTGGCATCTGAGGTCATGGGGATAGTGTGTGAGCATATGTCAGGGTCAACACCTTTCAAATCCTTGTAACTCCAAGCGAATACATCTCTGTATTCTCTTAGCAAGGCAATCAATTCATGCTCTTCTTCCGCTGTTAGGTCATGGCCTATATACGTGCATCTCTCCTCTCCTTCTTCTAGGGCCACTACGATTTTCTTGGTAGTTTCTTTGTTATCATAGGCCTCTCCTGATTGTGCCTCTCGTTTGGGCATTCTAATCATGACTCTCCTGTCATCTATCTCATACTTCTTAAAATTTTCTGGGACCTCAAACAAAGATTCTTCCTCTTCTGGTAAGGCTTCTCTCTTCTTTCGTTTCTTTCCTTCTTCCTTAGGGGTCACATGTGTTGCTAATCTTACGTCATTTGTCAGCTCTCCATGCCTCTGGGTTTGAAATTCTACTTCATGGAAGTATTCTTCATCTGATGCAAATGGTGGGTCCATAATGATTGACTCTAGATCGGAGTCACTTGCATCCTCAAATGCATCAGGGCTAGGTTCACATTCTTCTAGAACTGCCTCTCCCATGATTGGCTCTATGGAGAAGACTGAAATATCATAGCCATCCTCATCACAGTGAGGTGTCCATTGTTCTTCGTTGATGGCTACGTCCATTGTTGCTAAGATTTCTGCCCAACCGTGAGGTTCAAATTCTTCGTCTGGAAAAACTACAGGTGCATAGGCTGGGTCTTGGATTGATCTATGGGTTTCTTTCGCACCTACCTCTCTGGCTTTCTCTCTCTTCTCTTCTTCTACTGCTACCTTGCACATCCATAAGTGAGTGTCTTCATGCATCCATGAGGATCCAGATTCTAGGGAATGCACAGATTCTGTATCATCTTTGGCTCTATGGATGGGATTCCACTGGATAGGAGGGACATCTCTATGAGAATAGTCCTTGAGATTGACTTTGGTTGTAACGCCCAAGTGTTGCAAATACAAGGAGTTGGTTCCCCAATCCTGTACCACTTGCAACTGTCGCATAAATGGTCTTCCTAAAATCATCTCATAAGCATGATTTTTGCTGAAGTCACATATAGCAAAGCTATGCTCAAACTCAACACCACAAGTGGTGAGAGTTATCCCTTCCAGCAATCCTAAGGGTCTCTCAATATGACCATCGGCCATCTGCAATTTCATTCTTGTTGGCCTGAGTGCTGGCTTGCCCCAACGCTTCCAAAGGGAAGTAGTGGCAATTGCAACTCCTGCACCTGAGTCTAAAATTGCCTTGGTGGTGTACTCTTGGTAGGTGATGGGAAGATAGGTGTTCCCTTCTTCGCCTTCACACATATCCCCTATCTTATCCAAGGGAATTTCTGGCACTGTCCTATGGGATCCTACCTGGGAACGAGGTTTTGCTATCTCTGGTACTTGTTTGGCTACATGTTTCCATAATTCAGGTCTAACCTTGAATAGCTCTTCTAACTTGAGATTACACTGCACATTAGTGTTCTTCACTACCTCTGTGTTCCTAGGAATGACTGAATCGTGGTTCCTTACCATGACTGTGGGTGCTCTCATACATGTGGACTTTGCTTCCCATGGGCCTGTGAAGTGGGGTAGCTCTTGTATGGAATTAGACTCAAAGTCTAATCTCTCGTGAGAATGAACACTCTCATGCTCCCCGTAAATAGATGGGATGTCTTGTGGGAATTGGTCGTGTGCATCGTCCACAAGTTCAAAAGGAGGGGCGACCTCGCTTTCGTTATCCCATTTGTCTTCTTGAATCTCTCGTAGGAAGTCTGGTGCAAACCGATTCATAGAAGAAGAAGTGTCTGGCTCCGTAGAATTGGGCGCATAAGCAACCTGTGAAGGAGGGCTGATTCTATTGTTGACTCTCTCCTCGTTCTCGCAAATGGCTGGAGCACAAGCTTCTTGGGGAGGATTACTTATTCTATTACTTTTCCGAACAGGCTCACACATTCCCTGAGAAGGAATGTAGGCAACCTGTGGAGGTACTTGAGCTTTCGAGGGAGGCTCATCTGCCTTTTGGGGGGGAAGATAAGCTTCTTGAGGAGGCCCACGGGCTTCCTGAAGAGGCTGGCTTACCCGTTCTCTTGCCCTTTCCTTTCTTTGAGGGGTAGGTTCCTTTTCTGGCTGTGCTATTGGCCTCTCTAATCTTTCTAAGGAGGGAAAGGAGTCTGGTTTAGTGGAATTGGCCACATACACTTCTGACGGGGAATGCTTCATGTTTCTGCTTGCTTTATCTTTTTCTTGATTTTTTTCTTCCTTGGCAGATCTTGCAATTATTTCCTCTAACTTTTCTAGGAATCCATCCAAGTGTAATTGCGTTTTGGCTGAGCCCGAGTAATTGAAAAGGCGACTGGCTTCAAACATAGTCTGAGCCAATGCGACCATTTTCGCGCATAGTTTGGTTCTTTCTATCTCTAGGTCAGCTCTAGGATAGCACTTGTCATGATCCGTGACGTTTGGCCCTTCTTGGATTCTGGCCTGATATGCTTTAAGCATCATGTCTATGTCTTCGGGAGTGGGATCAGCTAATACCGATCTTGTTTGGGGTGGTGGGAGGGTTACGTGGGCTGTCTTAGAGGGTGAAGGGATGGAGGGTGATGGGGATGGTATCGGTGGGAATGTGTGAGAGTGCGGTTGAGATGTGATCTCTATGATTTTAGCCTTGGTTTCTCGTAGACTTTCCTCAAGTTCACTCATCTTCTTTGCCCATTGCCTTTTCATGCGTTCGCGGCTATCTCTCCAAGCTCTTGTTCTCTTTTTATTTTGGCTCTCAGTATCGCTAGCATCTGGGCTCTTTTCCTGGCCTACCCCTTGGTTTTGCTGCAATGCCTGAGTCCTAGTGACTACCTGTACTGGTGCAGTGGAAGTGACGCTTCCTGAGGAGTCTACCACTAACCCAACAACGTTGATAGGGGTGATTTTTGGCATGCTATTGGGGTTCTTTGGGCAATCTCGTAAGAGATGCTCTTTTCCGCAATCTTGGCAGAAGCCTTGGATCGTTACCGACTGGGGTTGCGTAGGTGGAGGCAAGGGACAATCACGAATGAGGTGATCTCCTTGGCATCTGTAGCACGGTCCTCTAGGAAATGGTGGTCGTACTTGCCTAAGTTGAGGTCTAGGATTGGGGTTTGTATACATGACGTTCGTGTAATCTGATTCCCAACTAGGTTCGTTCGGCTCTTCACTATAGTAGGACTCACCATGTTCTGGAGACTGCATGTAGTAAGCCTGGGGGCTATCCACATGGGTAGAATCAAAGCTATGATCACTTGGGTCATTTTCAGAGATCAAGGATGTTACAGGGACTATAGCTCTATTCAGGTTTTCTTCTGCCACAGCATACTTTACCGGAATCACATTAGCTGGGGCTGGGGTTTGTTGTGCTAGCACAGGCTGAGGCCTTTGTTGGTTTTGATATTGAGGTTGGAAATTTTGTTGTGGCCTGCCATATGGTTGTGGAGGGTACTGGTTCTGGTATCTGCCTTGTTGGTAGGGCTGAGGGTAGGGTTGCCTAACCGCCTGCTTGTTGTATGGGCAGTCTTGTGCGGTGTGGTTGGTGTACCTCCGTTCTATGGTGCAGTATTGGCTACTAGGGTTTACTTGGGGTTGAGCCATAATGGGACAGACGTTCGCCATATGGTCACCACCGCAGGTATAGCACCTTTTCACAGGAGCAAACCTTGGAATTTGTTTGCTAGTCACACCTAATTTCTGAGCTACTTTTTCGGCCAGTTCCTCAATTGATGTGGCTTGTGTGGAAGATTGACTAGATGCACTATCTGAATCTTTGTAAATTTTGGACAGCTCTAGCTCTTCTCCTAGGTTATCTTCAATGTCAATGCACATACGTACACACTCTTCTATAGTCCTAGGGTCTTTCAGATACACATAGGATCTCAATTTTGGACTCAACAATCCGTCAAGGAATAAGGCTACTTGTTTAGCAGATGTGGGTAGCTCCGAAATAGGGCACCTTTCAAGATATTGTCTAAATCTTCTTCCGGCAAGTCTCACAGTCTCTTGAGGGGTTTGTTTGAAGCTGTGAATCAGTGAGGAGGTGTTGTGCCTTATGCCACTCTTGGAGAACTCAATAATAAATGCTTCTAGGAGTTGGTCTATGCTCCTGAACTGGCGCTCATCCAATGGTTGAAACCATGTAAGTGCCGTATTCCTCAGGGTTAGACCGAAGGCATTGTACTGCGTGAATAGATCCTCAACTTGTTTGGCTCTCAAGACTTGCTTGAACTCCGCCACATGATCATAGGGATCTCCTGTGCCGTCAAAGTAATTCTTCATGGACTTAACTAGCTGGGTGGGTCTCAAAGTTCTTGTGTGCTCCCTAGGTCTCGGCAGAGGGAATCCATCTACATTTCTTTGGTTCCTGTGGGCTCTATGCATCTCGGGTTCTACCCTATTCGTCTCGGTTCTCGTTCTTTCTCTGCCCACTGGGTTGGCAAAACTTACTTCCGGTCTCTCTCTACTTCTGTCTCTTTGCGTACCATGAGCTTGGGAAGTTCCAGCCCCTGGGTGACCATAGGATACATTTGATCTTGGTTGGGGGAAAATGAATTCGCCCTTCCAAGTGTAAGCATGCCTATCATTTTCTGTCACCACAAAGATCCTCTCCGAAGTGTGGTCTAAGTAGGTCACTCTACCTGGGCTATCTGGATCCTTAAACTCATAGATCATGATTGTTCCTATATCTGTTGGCTGATTAGACTTATACCTCCAAAAGGCTTCATCAGTTTCTCGATTGAGAAGCAGATCTATGCACTTGTTATCTTGGGGGACCCACTCAGGCGTGATAATCCTAGTGAGAACTGATTTACCTCGAGGGGTTCTAGGTTCCACCCCCATGTTCCCTTGTTCCAGGTCACCTAAGTCCGCTTCTGAGATTACATTCCCAAAGTCATTTGTCCTATCAGGATGACTAGTGACTACATATATAGTTCCTTCTTTGTCTAGGTATGCACCATTTTCAAACTTGACAGCTGGGTGTTCTAGTCCAATGGATTGATCAGGGTTTTTAATCTGGACCACAGATCTTCCTAGGCCGTCCTCATAGATGCTCGCACCTAATCGGTTGGTCCTAAGGTATTCCAACTGTGTTTTGTAAGGGCCTTCCACCCTGTACAAATAAGGCACACCTGAACTTCCCGTAGGTCTGTCCATGCCTTGAGACATCTCTGACTCACTGGTATCAGAGCTAGGGTAATGAGAGTGGCGACTCAACTGCTGGGCCCAAGACCTTGCAGTGTGGTTGACACTAGCCTCTGAAGACCTAAGGCTTTGTCTTTCTCTTGCTAGGTGTCGTCCTGATCTAAGGTTCATATGCCTAACTGATTAGCCCAATTTTTTCCAGAGTACAACCTCGTTGCCGATCAATTGGTACCAGACACTTGATTCTTTTTAGTTATTCCTCGTGTTTAAAGTCTTGTCTGCTATTACGTCGTCAGGAATACTTGAATGTTCTTCGTACTTTCAGGTTGATCGTTCCACGTTAGGTTCTTCCCTTTATGTTGTCGACAGTACAGAGATTAAGTTTTTAGCTTGAACTTGAGTTTTTAGGTAGTCTTCAACTTGATAGTGGCCTATCGTCGCCCTGACTTACTCCTACTTCTAATCGCTCTTAGCCTAGGCTAGGAATTGACGAAGAGGAGTTGAGAGTATTCCGACCTTTCTTGCCGAACCTTGCTCTTTAGTGCTCGAGAAGTTGATTCTCAAGCGTGCGCCACACCCTTGCTTGGATACTCTCAATTGCTTCTCAATAGGCCTGCATAAATCCCAATATTAGCTCCAAGTGGACCTTTCAATTGACAGACAATTTATTTCAGACACTTTTTTAATGACCCTTGTTCCCCCTTTTGCATTGTTAGAAATTTACTCTAGAGCTCCCTTGGTGTTCCTACCCCTCAGTGTGTCAACTTCCAAATATCCTATCTGAAAATCAACGCATTATTCTTATAAAAAACAGTTGAGGGCGTGTAGTATATGTCACGAGCTTTCCGACAAGCTCTAGAGCTCAGAAAATGGATTTCGTATGAAAAAGTTATGACCGTTCAGGGTTTAGGGGGTTAACTAGACAAACAGAACCTTTCGGGGGTTTTAATGCATTTTCTAAGGCCTTTGTAAGTAGATGAGTACATGAAAGTGCAAATATGCCCAAAATTTAGCCTAAATTTCCAAAAATTCACTCCTTAATTTTTTGCCGAAAATGCCTGTCTATTGCGATAGACGGTGTCTGTCGCGATAGACACAATCTATCGTGGGGGCTGTCTGTCGCGATAGACGGTGTCTGTCGCGATAGACGGTGTCTATCGTGAAATTCTGTCTGTCGCGATAGACGGTGTCTGTCGCGATAGACAGTGTCTATCGTGGATTTCTGTCTGTCGCGATAGACGGTGTCTGTCGCGATAGACGGTGTCTATCCTGAAATTCTGTCTGTCGCGATAGACGGTGTCTGTCGCGATAGACGATGTCTATCGTGAAATTCTGTCTGTCGCGATAGACGGTGTCTGTCGCGGATTTCTGTCTGTCGCGATAGACGGTGTCTGTCGCGATAGACGGTGTCTGTCGCGATAGACAGTGTCTGTCGCGATAGACTGAAAAAATGCAAATTTTTGAAAAACTTCTAGTGATCTAGAGTGCCCACAAGGTGTAGGTTACAGTGGTAATCATGCATTCACAAAATGTTAAGATTTTCTGTCTGTCGCGATAGACAGAGATTGTCGTCCCGGGACCTGTGCAGAGCCTGTCGTACCTGCGCACACTGCTGGGGATGATGGTACAGCAAAAACCTGCAAAATAGCTCAGAAAACAAGCAAAAACAGCACATGCAAGTTCGCTCTCTCGCTCTCTCTCACAAGTGAAATGAGGGAAATGAGGTGGAGATGGGGATATAGTCAAAACTGAAATTTTCGCGATGATGGAGATGGACGTGGGAGATGGTGATGATGATGATGAAGATGGTGAAGAAAGTAAAAGAAAACCGATGAGAGTGAAGAAAATACCTACAACTCCAACGCGTCAACTCTACGTCTTACCATCACACGCTCGTCCTCAAAGCTCGATCCCCGGCAACGGCGCCAAAATTTGGTGTAGCTCAGTGATGAGTAGCACCTCCTTTAATGTCAATCCGGGAAGACGTGAGGATGGTATGAAGACCTCGAGCAAGTGGCGGCACAAGTGCGTGAGTGAGAAGCACACTAGCATGCACACACATACACACACACACGCACACACGGCAAGACAAAGAGTGAGAATCAATGGAGCTTTTAGATTACTTTCAAAATGCTCTTACAAGTTCGTTTCAATTACAATCTAACCTCAAAAATGAGCTCTCTAGCTCTTTTTATAGTTTTTGACTAGCTTTTGGCCCTGTCCAGACCTAGTGTCCGGCCTAGTTAAAAATTAGGTTCCAGGGCTTATTTGAGGGCTCAAACGAAGTCTAAAAATTATGAAAATTGGTACGATGGTACTTCTAATACTCCTCAAGCTCGAGGACTCCTCGGCTTGCACAAAATGGAGTCTAATCTACCAAAAACGGGATTTACAATGTTTGTGTAGTGATTAAAATCACTTGGGTTGTACATAATCTATGGAAAAAAATGATCTGGCCTTGTTGCCGTATTGTGCATGACTCCTTTGTTGCTTTGTATGCCAACAGGGCCTAACCATCCTGTGGTAAACACACGGAACAGAGAGGTTGTAAAAGCCCAAAAATACCACATCATGGCAGGAAGCATGTACAAGCACACAGATCAAGGGATCTTGGCTTGTTGCGTAGAAGAGGATGAGTATGCTAAATGGTTGCAATTAGCACATGTAGGTGCGTTAGAGCAACACCATTCATAGCAACGAACTTTACAGACTCTAAAGAGATTCGGAGTGCACTGGCCAACTATGGAAGCGGATGTCCAAAAGTTGTGCAAGGAATGCCCAATCTGTTGCACTAAACCACCGGTGGAACATGCCACTCTCTATCAAGTATCCATTGCGCCAGATTGGAGCGAACCACTAGTATCATTCCTGAGGACAAACACATTCCCTCCAGACATGACTCTGGCTAGGAAAAGGAGTTTAGAACAAGAAGCTTTGGATTACTCACTCATAGGTGATAATCTATATAAGCGCGGTAAAGATGGTTACCTGAGGTTATGTGTCCATGAAAGTGAATATCTCAAGATCTTGGAAACTGCTCACCAAGGGGTAGCAGGAGGACACTTTGGACCAGATCGGGTGATCAAGGCAATAATGTTTGCGGGCTTCTGGTGGCCTACCCTTCACATGGATGCACATACCTATGTGAAACGGTGTGATGTCTGTCAGAGGACCCAGTATCCTATACGCAAAGATGAGATGCCACTGAAACCTATGATGGGTGGACGTGCATTCTCTAAGTGGGGAATAGACTTCGTAGGTCCTATTAATCCCCCAGCTAAGGGTTCTCATGCGGAATACATCATTGTGGCAACAGATTATCTCACCAAGTGGGTAGAGGTAAAAGCTACAACCAAGAACGATGCTCAAACAACTGCCAAATTCTTGTTTGAGAATGTATTCACGAGATATGGACTACCTATAGAGCTTGTAAGTGATAGAGGCACTCATTTCTTGAATGAAGTTATTGAAAATCTACTCCAAGAATTCTTGGTAATACACAAGAAGTCTGCCCCTTATCACCCTCAAACTAATGGTCAAGCTGAGAGCACTAATAAGATTTTATGCAATGTACTGACGAAATTAGTGAACACTAAACGCTCTGATTGGGACAAACAGCTACACCATGCTGTTTGGGCATACCGAGTGGCCTACAAAACGGTACTCCAAGCCACTCCCTTTCAGATGGTATTCGGTCAAAACGCTGTGTTACCCTTGGACTTCTTGATCCCTACATTGAGAGTAGCACGAGAGCACGAATGGACAGGTCATGAGCTCTCCTCTAGGATCTTTGACCTTGAACGATTAGGAGAAACAAGACTGAGAGCCGCTGCAGGGATATATGCAGCCAAGAAGAGACAGAAGGCATACTTTGATGCCCACGTGAAGGATAAAGGCTTGAAAGCAGGAGATCTAGTCTTAGTCTATACACTAAAACAACACGGGAGGAAGCTAGAAAAGAGAGGCTACGGACCTATGATCATCAATAGGATCTCCACGAGCGGAGCAGTACAATTGGCCACATTAGAGGGTGATGTTCTCCCAAATTATATTAGCGGTTGCAAAGTCAAGTTGTATCAGGAACCCCTCACGGAGGAAATGCTCAGTCGACTCAACACTGCTAAGAAACGCAAAGAGGAAGAAAAGCGAGTTCGAGAAGAAGCTCAAGCTGAAGCTTTAGAACGCATCAGAAGGATGAAATTACGAAGGTAAGGTAGAGATCAGCCTGGAGCGAATGACTATGCAGACCAAGGATTTCCTATGGCCATGTGTGAAGTTGCAGGAACAAGCTCGCATAGGATAATTGATAGACGTCCTTTCATAACCATAGATATAGGACAAGGAAAGAGTGCAAGGACCGTAAGAGCCTTGATTGACTCAGGTGCTGCCACTAGCGCTGTTAAGTTGTCTTACTGTCAAGAGTTACAGTTAACTGTCCATCCTGTGGAAGCATATCTCATAGGATTGGGAGGCGTGGAAACCCCTTGCATGGGCGAGGTGGAACTTCCCCTCTACATTCACGATGAGGCAATGACCGTTAAAGTACTAGTGTGTCAAGATGAGGATCTCACTGAACCCCTCGTCTTGGGTCAGGATTGGATCTATGACCAAGCAGTCAATCTAAACCTAAGAAGTGGACTTCTCCAGGTTTGGCTCAATCATAGTCGAGTTACAGTAGAATTAGACAATGGAGCACTCAAGGAACTAGGAAAGGCACAGACTCCTGGTCCTTCCAGGGGTACACATGAAGATGACCATACTGTTCTTGTTCAAAACCCTGTGTGGCAGAGGAATGACATTTGCAAAAAAGGAGTCAGGGATGCAACGGATCTCCCTTCTTTTCCAAAGGCCAGAAGGAGGCAGCAACCAAAGGCGGATCACAAGCAGAAGAAGCAGAGTACTACTTATGTCCGAGATCAAAAATATCTGCGCAGCGGAATGTCCCAGCAAATAAACCAGGTATGGGTGCGGAAAGGCGAACGACCGGATGCACCACCGTCAACTACGCGGGCAAAAGCTCTTATTAGTAACCAACAACACGACACTAATAAGGAGTCTTTCAGAAATTCTTCTGCTAAAGTAAAATCTATTTGGGTGCCCAAGAAGTCGATGAAGGCAAGCCCACAATCTAGACAAATTTGGGTGCCTAAGGCTTGCTTGAGGGCACAAGTAGTTAAGCCAAGGCCGCAACCTATGCAGCATAACCCATCTACGAGTACCACCAGAATTCCCTCGTGCTCAACACTTAGGAACACACAAAGACCCATGAGTATGCATGTAATCACTTATAAGTGGGTCCCTAAAAGGCCCCATTCCCAAACAGCGACACCGACACAGCTCTCTAGAGTCTCTACGAAACCGAAAGCAAAGCCCATCCATTGCATTTGGCAGTCTAAGATCTGTAATAAACCCCCCGACCCGGATTTGTAAATTCACCCCACTTACTAACGGCATTAGTCTCCTAGGAATACACAAACGTTAACTACACTCACTGTCTTCGTGCACTTACTAACCACTAACTCACCATCTACCTCATGTTAATGTTGTAACGGGGACAACAACGGATTTATTCTGTCCATTACGATGTTAACACATGATTCTATATTCTCACAGAATCAGAAGGCAAGAAGAAAAATGGCAGAAGCGACAGGTTCGGGCTCACAAGTAGGGATACTTACTGCAGGAATTGATGTGGATAGCCTACCCGTGGATGTGCCCCCGACTGAACGACCAGTGGAGATGCAACACCTCCAGCAACTCCCGGTGCCAGATCCACCTACAGGAATCACGGAAAGAGTTCATGCGAATTCTCATTGGTTCAATGGCATGCCCGGTCCATTAGGTGAGGCCAAGTATATCTGGGAGTCTAAATGCGAGTATGACAGATCATGGGTGCGATTCCAATTTTTCTCCAAGGAGTTCGAGACTTTACAGAACACAGAAGATCTACAGATCATATGGCAACGAGCAGGATTGGCGGAATATTTTGAAGCCCCACTACCTAAACCCGATCTCCTCCGATGCTACTATTTGGTCTCCACATTACAAGCTAATGAAGATAAGGACCAACCCGGATCATTTGTTCTCCCCTCATTGCTGGGCAACAACGAGTTGAAGTGGTTTGAACTTACTGTGGAGTTGGTAAGCGACGCTTTAAATATGCATGGCACGCATGTACCCTCAGAAAAGGATGCTCTCGTCCCCACCAACATGAAGGACAGGAAACTAGTGAAGCTGAAGGACATGGCAGCACTCACCCCAAATGTGTCCATCCCTCTCCGAATGTGCATGCAACATTTCGCCTTCCCCGGTCAAGACCGATTCACGCAACCACACAAGAAGATCTGGTTTGCTCTCTACTTGGCGGAAGCAGGTGCGTTACCTATTAAGCTACCAGTGTGGATTATAGATCAGCTGTATGAAGCAAACAAACGGGCATCTAGGAAATTAGTGGTGAACGGATGCTGTGCACTCACACGCATCATTTATCGATGCTTGGCATATGATGTCCCCATTGAGCGCGCCTTAACTTGGGCACAATTACAAATGTTTAAAAGGCTCAAGACATCCACACATCAGTCCAAGCGCATGAGGGGCGCGATCCCTTGTGTCCAGACAAGGGAAGTCCTGACTACTCCTGAGGCATCACCATTAAGAGAGGGCACGGTACCTCCCTTTACCATTAGGATACCCAGGTCGGAATCCGACACTACGACACAACCTACCCCATTGGCTCCTCCTGTCACACCTGAATTCGAATTTGCTGCCACTGGAGAGGCTGAAGGACTGGACCCCCAGGATTTCGAAGCATTCCTACAAAGCACACAATTCTCTGATGTGGAGTTTTATTCAGAGGCAGAGGAGCAGGGCACATCCTCACGAAGAAGAAGAAAGTCTACAGACGGTAGACATGTCCATTGGAGTGACACTCAGGAAAGTCAACAACACGGACACCCGGAAGAAGAAGAAGCGTATGAAGAAGAGACCACTGAAGCCCCAGCATATACAGCCGAACTCCGAAGGCTGTATCAGATTATGGAAAGAGTACGATCGCAGCAATTACTCACTGAACAGAGCAGTAGAGTACTTATGACTCAGTTGTTGGAAGAAGCGGGAGTTGACTCAGAGTACAAGGAAGGTCTCTTATTGATGGCAGAAACATATGGAGTTGTAGAAGCTGTGCGCACTGCCATTCAGAGGCCTTCAGTTCAATATGACCCACGAAGGTTCCAGACACGACCTCGCTCAGGTACAAATATACAAATTCCCGTTACAGTTGCAGAAGAGCCGACTACTACACCTGAAACTATCAGAACAACCTCCCAGACAGCTAGCCAACAACACCCAGCCACCCATGAGGAGTCCACCGAACCACTACCACCTACTCCCCCACCATCACCTCCTAGAAGAGAAACAGTAGAAACCACATCGACTACTCAACCCACCGACCCCACCTTCATCTTCCGTACTCCGATCTCCAGTGCCACCCTATTCTCTACCACTGATAATCCTATCTTCGAAGACAACCCCAACACTACACAATCCGCCGAACCCCTCCTAGACCCTGCCCTAGGGCAACCATCCCCAACGCCCTCAGCCACGGGTCATCCTGACCCTAGATCCACATTCATGGGCTTCCCTGCTACCACACAACCCTTTCAGCCCTCCTCAAATTTACGACCCCAACCCCCGATATCCCTCTCTCCATTTCTACAATCCCTCCAGGACATCTTTGCTAGGGCTTTTCAACCAGGCCCTCAACCATTCCCTGTCTTTTCAGCTCCCCACCCCACTTCACATCTATTCACCACTTCCACACACACACCACCTACCATACCAGTGTATATGGCAGGCCCCACACTAACACCCACTCCTGAAGGGATGGACATTTCACCACCCACGGCACCTCCACCCACGGTTTCACCTCCTCCCATTCCCCCTCCACCAATTTCACCCACACACACAACTTTCGTAGACACATCATTCACTTTCTCCCCTCCCCAATTCCCTTCCCATGCATCTTCCACGGTAAACACCCCCCACTCATCTATAGGTAATGCATTGGACACCATGTTGGCTTGTATATCAAATTTGAGAACAGATTACATTCAGCTCCAGCAACAAAACGCATGCCTGCAAGAGCACTCAGCGACACTACAGCTCCGCCTTGCGGTACTAGAAGAGGAGAACGCTCGCCTCCACACACAGTTCCAAACCCTCCAAGACGCCCATAATATATTGGAGGTACAGCTACAGAACATAGATCAGGAAGCAGTGCAGGTGGTAGAAGGTCACCTACGAACACAGCTGGAACGCAACTCAAAACTTCAGCGAAATATGGCGCTACTTAAACGCCATCTTGCGGCTGCTCAGGAAGAGAACAGACGTCTGCAAATACAAAATCAAGAGAACCTGGAGGCAGCTATTGAGAGCACACCGGGGGCACCCATCAGCCCATCCAAGTTTCAAGCAGTGACCCCCGATAATATCAAGATTATATTGGAAGATTATGCCATGCTGCTCGAAGCACATGATAAGCTATCGGAGGAGCTAGGACAACTGAAGCAGGAACACCAACAAGGCCCAACAGCTGCCCCTCCAACCACCCCCTCTGCGGCTTCGCTTCTCTCCGACGCAGAGGCCATAAAAGATCTCCAGAAACAGGTAACTGAATTGCAAACACGCCTACTACAATATGAGAGGCCATCTTCCCCTCCGGAGGCTCCCACGGACGAAGAAGTTGTGCAAATTCCTGTGGAACAAACGTTTGATGAAGAATATGATCCGCAACCATTCCCAGGAGGCCAACAAACAGAAGAAGCGCAGGACACGTTCGAGGCACCACGGCCGCCATGGTTACGACAAGTGGAGGAAATAGGGACCTCGCATGAAGAGCGCACCGTAGTGCAAAATCAGGCTATGAGGGTCATAGAGGAGACTGTTTTACAATCAGATTACTTCAAGAACTTGTCATCGAGACGCCTGATTCTCTCATCGGAACTCCAGTACAGGCCATATTATATTATCTTGGCTGATTATAATGCAGAAATACAAAGAGTCACGGGTCAGATTCCTACTTTTGCGACCCAATTTCAACCCGAAGACCTTCCTCTAGAGGTGCGAAAAGGCAAGATTCGTCAACCAACATGGCGGCAGAAACTTTTAGAGACTTATCCAGAAATGCTACGCACATGGAACAACGCGCCGTTGCACCTCCTGTACAACCCATGCTACGGTCCAGTCCCCCGCCGCAGGTCGTGGAAGGCATTTAATATCAAGGTACAGAACAATGCGCAATGCAAGGAATGGCTGAACTACCCGTACATAGCGCCACCACAAGGACCACCATCGGTAGCATATATGATGGGGACAATTCGCCACTGGATGCCGCGCTTGAAGCCCATGCAAGATGTAGCAGCGCAAATGATGCTTAAAATCTTAGATATGATGCAAGTAGTGCTGAAGACCTTTAGAAATGCAGCCGCACCACAGGTACGTCTTCCGGGGTTTAGCAATGGAAATTACGACTTGGTGTATGACATGAGCACCACCCCCAGTATCCGTGTGGCTTACGCTTGGCATGCACGCATCAAGTACCTCCCCGCCTGCTACAAACAGACCTTCGAAGAAATGTTCAGATCAGGTTTCTGGGAGTACCACTCGGAGATTTTCGCACCAAAGCCGACACATCTGCTTCAACTGTTTGCTTGTGAACAAGCAATGTATTCAGAGTACTACACCACCCCGCAACCAGAAACCCCCGGTGCAATAAATTGGGAGGCATTGGAAGCCGATCTAGCAAGAGGCTTAAGGATAGGAGAACATGAACTGGCCACCAATGTCATCCAATATTACATCGACCACCCGCGCGAACAAAGGTCTGTCAGGGGCGACAGACGCTAGGAAGGGGGGAGTGTTGGCATACAAAGCAACAAAGGAGTCATGCACAATACGGCAACAAGGCCAGATCATTTTTTCCATAGATTATGTACAACCCAAGTGATTTTAATCACTACACAAACATTGTAAATCCCGTTTTTGGTAGATTAGACTCCATTTTGTGCAAGCCGAGGAGTCCTCGAGCTTGAGGAGTATTAGAAGTACCATCGTACCAAATTTCATAATTTTTAGACTTCGTTTGAGCCCTCAAATAAGCCCTGGAACCTAATTTTTAACTAGGCCGGACACTAGGTCTGGACAGGGCCAAAAGCTAGTCAAAAACTATAAAAAGAGCTAGAGAGCTCATTTTTGAGGTTAGATTGTAATTGAAACGAACTTGTAAGAGCATTTTGAAAGTAATCTAAAAGCTCCATTGATTCTCAGTCTTTGTCTTACCGTGTGTGCGCGTGTGTGTGTATGTGTGTGCATGCTAGTGTGCTTCTCACTCACGCACTTGTGCCGCCACTTGCTCGAGGTCTTCATACCATCCTCACGTCTTCCCGGATTGACATTAAAGGAGGTGCTACTCATCACTGAGCTACACCAAACAAAGCAACAGCATGATACTTACAGTTTTGAAGGTATTCAAGCATGCGGCCTAAACTTTTTTGAATTTCATCGGCATTAATCAGGGCACGGAAATCCTCATTTTTTATCTATCGGTTATGCCTAGCCGACCAACAATAATGGCATATTATTCCAGATTAATGTTCTTGCCAAGTGTATATATGCAAACCTTTGAAGAAGCGTTCTTTATAGGATTTTTTGAGATTGATTCAGAAATCTTTTTGAAGATGTCGTCTAATTTGAATGCCAGATTAGTGGCATACGAACTTAGCTTCTTCGTAGATCACAGACAGCCACCCAATGATGGTGTGAAGGCAGAACAATGGAAACAACTAATGATACGTGAAGCCAATCTGCTAAATGATACAGAGCAAAAAATATATAGAACATATGCCCGTCGCTTATCAAAGCCTGTCGGGGACGACAGAGTCCAGGAGAGGGGCAGTGTTGAGGGAGAATCAAGTAAAAGAAAGAAAAGAAAAAGACAACGAAAGAAGCAGCTTCACTAAAAAGAAATATCTGACGAAATATCTCTGCAAGAAGCCCCGCAGGGGCGCAACACCCATCTCTGCATAGAGCCCCGCAGGGGCACACACACCAAGAAAAGGACGCAGCCCACAAGGGTGCTTCAACCTCTTGATCTTTGGCACGTCCAGATCGAAGACTGAAGCACCACATCCTCAGACCTTCCACTGGTGGCGTGCGTGGCAACCCGAATTAACACGGCAACCCGGAACTAATGAGCCTATAGGTGAATTAGACTACGAATATCAGGTAGTCAGTCAAACTCCAAGGGTTGCAGGCGAGCAAAAGAAAAGAACAAGCAAAACGAATGCATCAGGCCTAGAGAATGTAAAACAAGAATTAAGAAGAGGCCGTCAAAACTGAACACCTGTTTTATAAACAGGTAAAACTGAGCAAGGGTTGCGTGCAGAGAAAGAAAGTGATCAGGCTTGAATAATACAGCAGGGTCCGATGGGTGCAACCAGGACAAATCAGAGGACCACTAAAATGTAATGCAAGACTGATGAACAGGCAAAGCTGACCAAAAGATGCATGTGGACAACAAACTGAAGACAAGAAGTAAAGCCTGTCAAGGGACGACAGAGACGAAGAGGGGGAGAGTGTTGCAGAGCTAAAGAGAGCACAAAGCAGAGAAAAAGACGGGCCCCAAATTTTTTCCGATTTGGACATCATATCTTTGTATCATAACCACTCTTGTAATATATTTTCCTTGTAAATGCACTAGAGGAGTCCTCTAGATGCATCCCCATAGAAGATTAGAAGCTTACTCATGTAAAATAGTAGGGAATTAGTCTTTTAGTGAATAAAGTGCCGGTCTCTTGTGTGAAAGGACCATTCTTAGGGCACAAGTATATAAATCAAAGGTGACTCTTTGTAAAGAACTTTTTGCCATTGTGAGAATAGAGAGCACAGAAATTCGAATTTGTGTCTTCGTCACTCTGTATCTTCTTCTCTGTGAGCTTGTGTGCATGTGTATTGCTTGGAAAGAGTGTTAGGAAGTGTTACCTATCCATGAAAGTGTTTGTTTGCTGTAGTTAAAGTGTGTGCGAAGTGTAGGAAATGCTGAAGTGTAGGAAGGTTTTCCCGCGACTCAGTATTTTGCTCATAACTTGAAGTAGGAGTGTCAGAATTGAGTGGAGCTACTGCCATTGGATGCGTCATCTCGAGAGCTTCGAAATGCATATGCTATTCACTATATTTGGAGTTCGGAGCTGGGAGAAAAGTCCAAAATACTGACGTCTGCTGCACCAAGTATCGTGACACCATGACCGACAGTTGAAGCTTGTTTGGATTAGTCTTTGCCTTGTTTGCACTCTTTGAGTAGTTCACTTGCATTGATCATCACATGATTGCATGTCCTCATACACTCGGCTAGGTTTGTATACTCATCGGATTGATATTTAAAAGCGTGAATCCCCACTATATGCACTTGAAGGGGATTGAGGTATAGTTTCTTTCTCCACAAGTCCCTAAGTTGGTACTTAGGTCAACACTTGGCCTTTACTGATCCAATGGATTTCACATTGTGCTTTGTGGTATCACCTATTTGAACTATATGATTACTCACCTTATTCTCCAAATCAATCATCAAAGCTATGTTGCCACTCAGGTGATTGTTGCACCCTAAGTCAATGTAGAAAACTCTTTGATATTCACTTTGTCTTTCACAAGTTACATTCATAATTAAGGTTGAATCCTCTTTCTCATCTAAAGCATAATTATAGTAGGTATTATTGTAGGATTGACTTTGAAATCCTCTTCTTGCATTTCTTCCAACGAAACCTCTATTACCTCTACCTCCGAAATTACCTCTCTAATTTCTATGACCTCTTCCTCTTGAATTAAAGTTTTGATTATATCCTCCACCATTCTAGTTATTATACCAACATTCATGAGCTAAATGATTAGTCTTACCGCAAATCCAGCAAGCTTTGCCACCATCTTTATTGCTTCTACCTCTTCCTCTTCCTTTCCTACCTCCTCTTCCTCTTAGGAAGTTGGCTTGACTCATAGTGCCTTCATCTTCATTCAATTGTTGCTTGCCTTTGTTAATCTTCTTCGTGTCCTTTGAATACATTGCTTGACCTGTACTCTTATCAATATCACTTTTGATATCCTACTCAAAGGTTAGCATATGCCCTAGCAATTGATTCAACTTAGGAGTGAGATTATCTAGTGACCATTCAATGGATAGAATGAATCGCTTCCACTTCTCATCTCCTCTCAAACCTGTGAGAATTTTTCTTACCAATTTGTCTTCTTCAATGTCTTCATCAACTGATCCTAATGCATCTACAATATCCTTCATCCTTGCTACATAATCACAAACAGATTGAGAAGCCTTCTTCTTGAATGTGGTGAACTCTACCCACAAAGATGCCTTCCTTGACTTTGTAGTGTTTTGGAAATGCTCCTCCAAAGCATTCCATATATCACTTACACTTTCAAGTCCTCTAATGTGAGGTAGCAAGTAATCATTGACTCCCATGTCGATAATGCTCCTTGCTTGAGCATCCTTCTTCATCCATGTCTTCAAATGTGAGAGTTCTTCCTAGTTGGAACACTAGGATCCATAAATTTTGGTTTTTCTTCTTCACCTGTGATATATCCTATCATATCTTTGCTTGTAATATGAGCTTCCATCCTCATTGACCGAGCTGGATAGTTTTCTCTATCCAATTTCTCTATCTGAAGAGAATCTCCCATTCTTTCTTCACTTGTGCAATATATTCTTCAAGCTTTATGAATAATGAATGTACCTTTAATTTGAATGTAGTTCCGTTTGATCCTTTTGATAGCTTTCAAGCCTCCTTCTCTAGCTTTTACTTCAACCTTTCACCTTTTGAATCTTCAAAGATTGATTTCTATATATCTATAATAGTCGAGGTCCTCCTTTCTTCAAATCTGATGACTCCTGCTCTGATACCCTGATGGAGATGATTAATCTCCAAAAGAACAAGTTATCCTTGATGTTAGAACACCTCTATATCAAGAAAAACTCATAAACTCAACCAATTTTGGAAGACTAATGCCAAATTATCAAGACGAGTTAATTGTGAAGAAACTCATTACACAAAAAAGTCTGCTACACTTAATCCATTCATTGACTAACCAAACGTGTAAAGTTTTCAATGAAAATTTATAGAAGTTGTCATCTAATTTTTGTGCACCCTCTCCAAGTTAAATCTCTCCAAAAGAATCAACAGATCTTGAGATTTCCTCCAAACAATGTACCTATATCTGAAAATGTTATTTTGTATAGTCGACTTTGACACCTGCAACTTCTAATGCATGGTTCTCCCAAAGTAGACCCCGATTAAGTTAAGGTCATATGTCTATCTAAAGGAACCCCAAACCATAGAGCAATGCCTAAGGATGTCTATTGATAATGAGGATAATTTGGATGATGATTTGGAACTCTCTAGAATCTATAAGGATTTATATTTTTCTACTAGTTTCACATCCAAACCCACAACATTAATAGACAAATTAGCTGAACAAGTGGCTCAAAATTTAGGAGTGCAAAATAGTTAAAACCCTAGAATGGTATCTATAAAGCACTGCTACATTTATGGAGGCTATCACATGGCCAATGTGTGCTCAATGCTAGCCTAGAACCTAGGAAACTATACCCTTGAGAGAAAGTACACAAATCACATGGTGCAAGATTGCCCCTATAACAAACATGTAGTGAGGAAAAACTACTAGTAGCCAGGTAGGTACCATAATCAATACCACCAACAATCCTATTATAGGTCATAACAATAATACCATCCTCAACATTAGGCACAACCCAGATCCCAATTGGTTCTAGGATAGCAACAATCACCCTCTGCCAATGTAATATCAGTCAAATATGTGACAACTAAAGATAACCTCGATAGGGCATTAATGCGATCATCCTCGTTGAATGCCCAAAGCTTTGATTCAACACATGTAGATAGCCCACTTGCCTATGCTGAGTCCTCTGAGCATAATGAGGATTATCAGTATGATGCACCAATGGTAGAACTTAGTTGGGAACTTGAATACTCCAATGTGATGTACAAAAACATAAACCCTAGGCCCCAAATGAGACAATTAAGACTTCACGCCACTAGACGACCATGCTAGAGATGTCAAGGAGATCAATTGATTTCTAATTGCCTATGTGTTGATCTCAAAAAGTGATCCTAATGCCCAAAGCTTTGATTCAACACATGTAGATAGCCCACCTACCTACACTGAGTCCCCTGAGCATAATGAATGATTATCAGTATGATGCACCAATGGTAGAACTTAGTTGGGAACATGAATACTCCAATGTGATGTACAAAAACATAAATCCTAGGCCCCAAATGAGACAGTTGAGACTTCAGGCCACTAGACAACCATGCTAGAGATGTCAAGGAGATCAATTGATTTCTAATTGCCTATGTGCCCCACTAGGGCAACCTCAATCCATTGTGATTCAAGGTTTCTAAGTGTGCAGAGGAACATCTCCTGAGAGATTTTTCTTAAAAATTTAGTCAATGCTCAAAAGACTACTCCAATTAACATGATTGGGTTGGTAGTATAACCCAATGGAAGTGTGACTAATATTGCCCCTGTACAGGTAGTGACAAGAGCACAAGCTCTACAAAAGATCCTAGACATAGACAAAGAAAAGAAGTCAAAGACTGGTGAGTCAGAGAGCACATGTAAAAAGAGAACGAGATCTTGGAAGGATAGCTGAGAGAGAATGAAGAGACAATGGTCTAGAAAGCTGAGTAAATTAGAAGAGATCCTTAAAGAAACCAAAACAAAAATAGTGGAAACCAGATCTCAAACTCGCTCTTAGACACCACCACCACCACTCAATCCACCACTTCACATCCCACCATCCATTCCACCACAACCTCGATCAGGATCAATCCTGGCAAATCCTACTCTAGAGGGCTTGGACATGATGTTCAAAGCCTACTGGGCTCGACTTCAAGAAGGGCCAAACATAGTCGAGTTGGATAAATGTTATCCCAAAGTGGACTTAGAGATTAAAAGGACCAAGCCATGTGCAAGCATAGTAGAACTAGCTCAAGCTATGTTTGATGCAAGCCCTCTTTTCAATCATACACACTTAGTGAAACCAGAGTTGCATTTCTAAGGACTTTTGGAGAGATTAGTGTAGTTGGTAGCTAAACCTAAGACTTTGGTGACTCTAAAAGCTCAAGATAGTGGAAGTGAAAAGAAAAGATTACCTCGATAGGAAGCTTTTCTTCCTAACCCTATGGATGATGGAATTCCTTCTGCTATAAATTAGTACTTCCAAGAGTTCTTAATAGAAATACAAGAGGAGAAATGGGCCAAGGAAAGAGAGGATGTAGCTCAAGTGTAAGAACCACCTCCTTTACTTGCCAATCCATGGAGACATGAGGACTAGTATGAATACTGTGAGCATGTGATGGCACAAATGTATGAGTGAGAAGCACATTACCATGCACACACACACACACACAAAGCAAGATCAAAGAGAGGAACAATGGAAAGCTTCAATTGCATAAGAAATTTTCTTACAAAAGCTCTATTCTCTACAAGCCAAATCTCTAACAAGCTAACCTCAAAGATGCTCACCCCAAAAATGAGCTCTGTAGCTCGTTTTATAGTTTTTGAGTAGTTTTGGCCCTCTTCAGACCTAGTGTCTGGCCTAGTTAAAAATTAGGTTCCAGGGCTTATTTGAAGGCTCAAACGGAGTCTAAAAATTATGAAAATTGGTAGGATGATACTTCTAATACTCCTCAAGATCGAGGAATCCTCAGCTTGAAAAAAATTGGAGTTGCAAAAATGTGAGCTAATATTTTTGATGGTTTCTAGTGATGAAAATCACTATTTTATAGGGATTTCTTCTGAAAATTTGACAAACACTTCTTGGAGCTCCCTACATGCTCCTTCTTCTTGTGTGTCCACTTCTTTGACATGTTCTTGTGCCTCATTCTTGACCTTGAGTGCTAACACCCCCCCTCTCAAGTATGTGATCCCTGATAGACCCTTGTTGTAAGGGTTGTTCCATGTAGCGCTTTGAGAGGTAGTGTAGATCCTTTGTATGTGCTTTTTCCTTGGATTCCAGTGAGACTGTGTCATTGTGAGCTTCCAAAAACTACCAGTTGCTCAAAAGGAAGTTGTGAAGGTTGAGTTGGAGCAACTACTGGCTTCAAATTGCTTCCTAGTTATTGATGTCATCCCCGTGATGTCCTCTAGATCTTCCAAAGGTGATGTTCATAGTAGTCATGCCAAGTACTAATAACCCATAGTGAATGATGGGTAAGTGTGTTAATTCATGGGTTGAAGAAAGTATGTTCCTTGTGCACAACCTTGTAATGTGGACCTATGCATGCTTACTTGGAAAGTGCATTGGAAGAAGTATGGTGCAAAAATTGGAGGTCTTAAGCTAAGTGCTCAAGGATATGCTGATGAAGAGGTTTCCTAATCTCTCATGGTTATGGTGTTGCCAAAGTAAGGATTCTTACCATGGTGAATGATCAATCGATGTTTATCTCTTCGTGTTGTACAACTGTCATTGTGATGGACCATGGGCTGGTCTATTGTTGTCGATGAATACCCTTGTTGATGGTCCACTGATGAGATTCTTTGAGTGCCTGGTCTTGTCGCATCTCTTCAAAGCAACATTTGCCAAATACTGAGAATTGAATTTCTTTATATTCCTTGACAAACAGCATTGGGTAACTACACCAAGCTTAGTTTTACATATTCTCTTTAGCTCACTATAAGCAGGGGTCTTCTCACCCAATATACATACAAGGATTTGCAGGGTACCAAAACTACCCCTTGCAGATATCTCCCTAGATGCTCTCATACATATAGTAGTTAAGCATCACTCAAGTTGGGGACCTTCAAGCTCTTCCCTCCTACCATGGTAAGAGGGAACAAAAGTTGTGGATGCCATGTTCATTCCAAGTTTTGGGCATCTACTAGATAAGGCATCAATAATATCGTCCGCTAGCCGAGACACACTTCTACTCAAATTGATAAATGCCCAATCATCAACGGTTCCACCTTCAACTAAGTATGACTCATTCATGTTCCATGAGCCAAACCTGGAACCAGCTTTCTCTCTCTATCTCTCTCTCTCTCTTTTGAGGGGAGCAATGTCACAAAACAAGAACAAAGATGTTAGTATCAAAAATAATTTACATGTGTCAATGTGCTCTTGTGCCTGGGACTCTCGAATGTGTCTATGCACGACTGTGTAATGTTGCCCTATATTAATGCATACTTTGGAAATGCATGACCTAAATGGTGCAAAAGTCAAGGTTATGCCAAAGGCATATGGTTGTCGCACATCGAGGCTTTTGATGTTACTTGGGGACATTGATGCAAGCTATACTTAGAGGTGTCCATTGGACCTCGAGATGACAATTGATCATTCCTCATTATAGGGATCCATTTGAGAACCATGTTCGAATGCATAGAGATCACCTTGGGCTTCTTCATCTTCAGATGGTTTCTTAAATTCTGTATCCCACGTGGTTGATTCTTTGGTTCTTCAGGGGGCTGTTGGCATCATAGGGGAAGACGCCAAGTACGAGCATGTATGCAGATCTAGGACTGAGGCAACCCATCAATTTTTTCCAATCCTTACACATTTTAAAAGTGATTCTTATCACTAAAAACCATTGTAAATACCATTTCCCTTTTTTGTAGCTGCATTTTGTACAAGCCGAGGAGTCCTCGAGCTTGAGGAGCCTTAGAAGTAGTTGCCTACCAATTTTCGTATTTTTTAGATCTCGTTTGAACCCTCCAATAAGCCCTGGAACCTAATTTTTAACTAGGCCGGACACTAGGTCTGGACAGGGCCAAAGCTAGTCAAAAACTATAAATAGAGCTAGAGAGCTCATTTTTGAGCTAGCTTCTTGTAGTTTTGAGCTTGTATGAGAACTCGGTTGTAGTAGAAGTGATTTCATTGTCTTACTCTCTTTGTTCTTGCCGTGTGTGCATGTGTGTGTGTATGTGTGTGCATGTTAGTGTGCTTCTCACTCACACATTTGTGCCATCACTTGCTCGAGGTCTTCATACCATCCTCATGTCTTCCCGGATTGACATTAAAGGAGGTGCTACTCATCACTGAGCTACACCAAATTTTGGCACCGTTGCCGGGGATTCGAGCTTTGAGGACGAGCGTGTGATGGTAAGACGTAGAGAGGACGCGTTGGAATGGTAAGTAGTAGGTAAATTTCTGATTTTTCTCCATCTCCATCTCCATCTTCATCTCCATCCTCATCTCCTTCTCCACCTTATATTCCCACTTCCAAATCATTTCCCTCATTTGCCTTGTGCGAGTTTGAGAGAGAGCGAGTGTGTGTTCTTGTTTGTGTGTGTTTTTGCATGTTTCTTACAGGTTTCAGCTTCATCATCATCTCCAGCAAGCTCAAACTCCAAGGCGTCGAGCTCGAGCTATCGCGACACATCGAAAAGTTGCCCCAATCACGATTCTGAGTGCACCACGACACTGCCAGCCCTAGAGCTCCTAGGATCACTAGACATAACAGAAAAATTCACCATATCCCGACCTATCACGACACATCGACCTATCACGACACTCCCAGGTATCGCGACACCTCGACCTATCGCGACACTCCCAAGTATCGCGACACCTCGACCTATCACGACACTCCCAGGTATCGCGACACCTCGACCTATCGTGACACTCCCAGGTATCATGACACCTCGACCTATCGCGACACTCACAGGTATCGCGACACTCCCAAGTATCGCGACACCTCGACCTATCGCGACACTCCCAAGTATCGCGACACCTCGACCTATCGCGACACCTCGACCACACCTATCGTGATACATGGGCTTAACACATAAAATTTTAGAGTGAATTAATTGAGTGAATTGAGGTATATTTGGGCTTAATTTTGGACACATTGGGGTAACATTAGAGCCTTAGGAGTGGGCAAAAGACCTAGAAACTAGGGAGGAATTTCCTGAACCCTGAGAGCCTGTTTTGACCCCTAAGTGCCTGAATGATCATAACTTCACCATACGAACTCCGATTCGGTAGAATTAGGTGGTCATAAGATTTTGGGGGTACAGTGAGTTACTCCAAGGGGGGCCTGTAATTGCTGATGTGTGTTAGTCAATCCATTGTGGTAAAGGAGCTATATTAACTTGAGAACTTTTGCAGGAACATTGTGTGCAAGCAAGGTATTCCAAGGCAAGCTAGCAAGGGTGTGTACCAAGCTTGGGAGAAGGCTTCCCGGGCTTGTGCAGCAGTCTCAGCAACCAGAGGATTGAGGTTGGAAGTTCTCTCAACCCTCCTTTGTCAATTCCTAGCCTAGGCTAAGTACGACTTAGGTGTGGTAATTAATTAGGGCAACGTTAGGCACGAATCAAGTCCAAGAGAACTAATCAACTAAGTGCAAGCATTAAGTAAGTCTTAAGTGCGAAAACCCTATGGGACAAAAGTAAACTCGAATCGATCACTTATCAAGTGCAAACTTCACTTAAATATTCCTGACGATGTGATCTTGAACAAGTGCTTAACATACTAATCAACTAAAAAGAACAAAGTGATTGGTACAAATTCACCTGCAACGAGGGTGTACTTGGGACCAAGGGGGTAGATAAACCTGGCATATGAACCTCAGGTCAGGCAGACACTTAGGCCGAGACAGACAAAGCCTCAGATCTTCCGAAGCTAGTGTCAATCACACTGCTAGGTCTTGGGCCCAACAGTTGAGTGATTACCCATACACTCCCCGATCAGAAACAAGTGATTCTGAGATGTCCTATAACATGGAGAGACCTGTAGGTAGTTCAGGGGTGGCTTATCTAGAAAAGCCAGAAGGACCTTACAAGACTCAATTGGAATGCATCAGGACTAATCGTCTAGATGCTCGCATCTATGAAGATGGCCTGAGAAGATTTGTGGTCCAGATTAAGAACCCCGATCAACCCCATGGACTAGAACACCCGGTAGTCAAGTTTGAGAATGGAGCATACCTAGATAAAGAGGGGACTATATATGTAGTCACCACTCTTCTTGATAGAACATATGAGTTTGGAAATGTGATTGCGGAGACCGACATGGGTGATATAGAGCAAGGGAATTTAGAGAGAGAGCCAAGAACTCCCCGTGGTAAATCCGTCTTGACCAGAATCATGACTCCAGAGTTGATTCCACAGGATAATAAAAGCATAGATTTGCTTTTAAACCGAGAAACTGATGAGGCTTTTTGGAGGTATAAACCTGCCCAGCCTCAGGAAGTAAGTGCTCTCACAATCTATGAGTTTAAAAACCCTGATAGCCCAGGCAAAGTAACCTACCTAGACAATACATCAGAGAGGATCTTCGTGGTCACCGAGCATGGCAGACATGCCTACACATGGAAGGGTGAATTTGTTTTTCCCCAACCACGGTCCAATATGTCCTACAGTCACCAAGGAGCTGGCACCTCTCAGGCTCATGGAGATCAAGGAGATAGAAGTAGAGATAGACCTGAAGTAAGCGTTGCCAACCCCCAGGGAAGAGAAAGAAGGAGAACATGGACGGATAGAGAAGAAACCGAGAGATTTAGAGACCCAAGGAACCAAAGAAATGCTGATGATTTTCCCTTGCCAAGGCCGAGAGAACACACTAGGACCCTGAGGCCAACTCAACTGGTGAAGTCCATGAAGAATTACTTCGATGGCACTGGAGACGCTTATGACCATGTGGCAGAATTTAGGCAAGTCTTGAAAGCTGAACAGGACAGGATCTATTCACACAATATAATGCTTTTGGTCTAACCCTTAGGAACACTGCCCTTACGTGGTTTCAACCACTGAACGAGAGGCATTTCAGAAACATAGACCAGCTCCTAGAGGCATTTATCATTGAGTTTTCTAAGAGTGGCATAAGGCACAACACTTCCTCACTAATTCATAGCTTCAAGCAAACACCTCAAGAGACGGTCAGACTAGCAGGAAGACGGTTTAGGCAATACCTAGAGAGGTGCCCGATGCCTGAGTTACCCACACCAGCCAAGCAAGTGGCTTTGTTCTTAGATGGCTTGTTGAGCACCAAGCTTAGGTCATATGTGTATTTGAAGGACCCCAGAACTATAGAAGAATGCGTGCGCATGTGCATAGACATTGAGGATAATCTAGGCGAGGAGTTAGAGCTATCAAAAATCTATAAGGATTCAGATAGCTCTAGTAGTCTCACATCTGGTCAGTCCACATCCATTGAGGAACTTGTAGAGAAGGTAGCTCAAAAACTAGGTGTCTCTAGCAAACAAATTCCAAGATTTGCCCCAGTTAAGCGGTGCTACACGTGTGGAGGTGACCATATGGCAAATGTATGTCCCATTATGGCCCAACCCCAGGTGAATCCTAGTAGCCAGTACTGCACCATAGAGCGAAGGTACACCAACCACACTGCACAAGACTGCCCATATAACAAACAAACTGTTAGGCAAAATTACCCTTAGCCATATCCACAACAGGGTAGATACCAGAATCAGTACCCACCACAACAATACAACAGACCACAGCAACCTTATCAAGGGTAGCAGAGACCTCAACCAGTCCTAGTGTAGCAACCCCCTGCTCCAACCAATGTGATCCCAGTGAAATATGCATCTGCTGAAGAAAATCCGAACAGAGCCATAGTCCCAGTCACCCCATTGCTATCAGACAGTGACCCAAGTGACCATAGTTTTGACTTCACACATATTGATAGCCCACAAGCTTACTACATGCAGTCACCCGAGCATAACGAGTCATACTATTATGAGGACCCAAGTGAAAATAGTGGGGAGCCTGAGTATGCTAATGTCATGTACACAAACCCCAACTCTAGACCTCAACCTAGGCGGGTACGACCCCCATTTCCTAGAGGACCATGCTTCAGATGTCAGGGAGATCACCTTATACGTGATTGTCCACTGCCTGCCCCTACACAACCCCAACCAGTGACAATTCAGGGTTTCTGTCAAGACTGCGAAAAAGAGCATCTCCTACGAGATTGCCCAAAGAACCCTAATAACATGCCTAAAATCACTCCTATCAACATCATTGGGTTAGTGGTAGACTCTACGGGAAGTATAACTTCCACAGCCCCAGTGCATGTGGTCACTAGAGCCCAAGCCTTGCAGCAAACTCAAGGAGTAGGGCAGGAAAAGAGTTCTGAGGTTAGTGAGACAGAGAGTATAACCAAGAAAAGGAAAAGAGCATGGAGAGGTAGCCGAGAGAGAATGAAAAGACAATGGTCACAGAAAATGAGCGAACTTGAAGAAAGCTTGAGAGAAACCAAAGCAAAGATAAGTGAACTCGCATCTCAAAACCACTCTCACACCACCCCTCCACCACCTTTCCCTTTACCCTCCAATCCATCTTCTTCCATTCCCCAACCTTTCAATACACCACCCTTAACCCACCCACCACCCAGAGTAGGATCAGTCCTAGCCGAACCCACTCTTGAAGATCTAGACATGATGCTTAAAGCATATCAGGCCAGAATCCAAGAAGGGCCCAATGTAACAGATCATGAGAAATGTTACCCTAGAGCCGATCTAGAGATAGAGCGAACAAAGCTTTGTGCTTTAATGGTCGAATTGGCGCAAGCCATGTTTGAAGCCAGTCGCTTGTTCAATGGCTCTAACCCCATGAGAACACCATTGCACTTTGATGGTCTATTGGATAGATACGAGAGGTTACTTGCAAAGTCTGGAAAAGGAGCCACCTCCCAGGCTAAGGAGAGGGCAAGTGATAGAATAAGCATTCCTCCCCAGGGAGCTTATGTGCCTAACTCCACTGAGCCAGACACCTCTTCTTCTATGAATAGGTATTCACCAGAGTTTCTGAGAGAGATTCAAGAAGAGAAGTGGGCAAAGGAGAGTGAAGTCCCTCCTCCCATTGAACTTGTGGATGACGCACATGATCAGTTCCCACAGGACATCCCTTCTATTTATGAAGAACAAGAAAGTGCCCACTCTCATGAGAGGTTAGACTTTGAGTCTAATTCCTTGCAAGAGTTACCACATTTCACAGGCCCATGGGAAACCAAGTCTACTTGCCTGAGAGCACCCACAATCATGATAAGAAACGAAGATTCAATCATACCTAGGAATACAGAGGTAGTAAAGAACACTAAAGTGCAGTGCAATCTCACTTTAGAAGAGCTACTCAAAGTTAAGCCAGAAGTGTGGAAACACGTAGCCAAACAAGTGCCAGACATAGCAAAATCGCGTTCCCAGGTAGGATCTCATAGAACAGTGCCTGAAATACCATTGGATACGATAGGAGACATGAGTGAAGGAGAAGAAGGAAATACCTATCTCCTAGTTACCCATCAGGGATACACAACCAAGGCAATTTTGGACTCAGGTGGAGGAGTTGCAATTGTTACAACTTCCCTATGGAAGCGTTGGGGCAAGCCAACACTCCGACGACGAGAATGAAATTGCAGATGGCCGATGGCCATATTGAGAGGCCCTTGGGATTGTTAGAAGGCATAACTCTCACTACATGTGGTGTTGAGTTCAACATACTTTTGCTATATACGACTTTAGCAGAAACCAAGCCTACGAGATGATTTTGGGAAGGCCATTTATGCAGCAATTGCAAGTAGTACAGGACTGGGGAACCAATTCCTTATACTTGCAACACTTAGGTGTTACAACCAAAGTCAATCTCAAGGATTACTCTCATAGAGACGTACCGCCCATTCAATGGAATCCCATCCATAGAGCCAAGGATGACACTGTTTGTTATTGATCTTTGGAGTTGTCCTCTCCAATCATTTAGCATAAAGAATCAACAATACATCTTTATTTTGTCAATCCTGGAAGTATTCTTGAGACCACAACCCCTTCAAGATGATAGAATCCAAGAAATAAGAGAATAATGGCTGGATTTCTGAGAATAGTGAAAATGAAGAGGAATTTCTAGGGTTTGGATTATCTTGAGCAAATCTCCACCATTTTCTACAATCTTGGTGTCTAATGCATGCTATTTTATCAGCAGAACACAATTATGAGGTCAAAATAAAAAAATATCACCTGTATCATACCGAGAGACAATCGCGATTTAGTAAAAACAGACGATTTTCATCTCCAGCACCATTCTTCATCAACTCATCACTCAACACAACAGTATTCAGCTCTCTTCATATAAATTCAACAGATTTACACAATAGAAGCTCACAAATCTCCATGGATACACAAGAATAAGACTCACAAATCAAAGAAACCACACAAAGAGGAGAAAACACGATTTTCAGCAGAAAACTCCTTCTCTATTCACTTGGATAGCATGTAAACAAATGATTAACCAACCCCCTCATAATAGAGGAAATTAGCTTATATACATTTTCAAGTGTCCCTTTTCACACTTGAATTTTGGTCCTTTCCTCTATTATTCTAAAAATATGCTATCTAGGAATTTCCAAAAATTCTAGAAAAATTACATAAGATTCTATCCTATATAAGGAAGACTCTTCCTTATTTTTACAACAATTGCATAAATATTTCTACAAATTTCTATCATTTTACAATTATTTTTCTTCAAAAAGGCTTCCAAAAATGCATCTTCCAACATCCTTCCCCTCCTAAACCTTTTGGCTCCTGACAAAAAACTTTCCTGCTCCTCTGCACTGATCACTTTTCTTCATTTCTTCTTTCTTTGATACTTGTGACAGCAAATCATGACTTTTCCTTTCTATAACATTTAGATTATTGACCATTTCAAATAATGCCTTTCTCCATTGTACTGTAGATTCTGGTTTATCAATGACATCCTTTTTCAAGTATTCTGTATAGGCGGCTTCATATGCTGTGAGTCTGGACTTAGTAACAACTGACAGATTTCCAAAAATCTCTGACTCTCTTTCAAAAAACCCGTAATCAAATGCGTCTTCAAAAATTTGTAAGAAATGACTTCCCAAAAATATCACTCTGCTGTAATATGCCATTAAGCAGATTCTATCAGGTGTTTCCCTCAAATCAAACAACAATGCGTCTATTGGAGAATTAAAGCCAATATAATTTAGAGTTCTGATATCTGTGTCGGTGTATGTTTCTATACAGGCCAAAATTAATCTCATTATTCTGATAAGTAGAATGCATGCAGGGTCATTTACATCTTTGTATGTAGCTATTACGGACTCAGCAGTATTCACCATGTAACTCTTTGTAGGCCATGTGCCTGCCTTTGGACCTGCTATTTTCGGGAAATTCAACCACTTAGGTGGAATTTTGACCTTCTCTTCTTCTTTCCCGAAAAATCTTTGACTCTCTTTCTTGCCACTGGACAGTAAGCTGGATTGATTTTTAAATGAAGAGGTGCCTCCTTCCAAATTTTCCTACATTCTTTGTTGGCATCCAACCATTTATATCTCCACTTTGGATTGGCTCTTTCAAATAGTTCTTTAGTCACATTGATGTCCTCTTCATACTCAAGATATTTGTTTGGAGGTAGCCCAACTCTGGCCATCTAATAGTTCTTTATACTCTCCATAATCATACACAATGGTATTCCCAATCCATCTGCGGCCCAGTGATGCTGATCTGGATTAATTCCCTTATTTAATGCAAATGTGACAATTTGTTCTTCATACTCATCATGCATCTTCTTGATAAACTCCATTCTAGAATCTCTATTTGTCAGCAATTTTTTTACAAAATCTTCTGAATATTCTCCTTCTGATCTTTTATCTGCCGGTTCACTGTCATGTTGTATTCCATTAGTATTTTCTACCCCATATTCTTCTGTATATGTGGTCTCCACATGTGTTTCTTCCTGGATTTGTGGCTTAACCAATTTTTTCTGTAATTCCTCTATAGTCATCATCAGGCTTCCATTCTGTTTTGCCCATAGCTCCCTTTCTTTTTTCCATTCATCCTGTTCCTTTTCTCTCCTTGTCTACCAATCACTTCTTTCCTTTTCCATATCCATGTGTAACTTATTATATCCTCTCATAGATGTAGCAGCATGTATACTAGCCTGCTTCTCTAATTCCTTGGCTTCTTTCAATTCTCTTTGTAATTTCTGAATCTCTTTGAGTAATCCTTCCTTTTCTTCCTCTGTCATCTGGGCTGTCTGACTTTCCTCCTTCAACTGTCCTTCCTCCAATAGTAGCTTGTTGATTTCTTCATTTGCTTTAGTCAAAATTTGATAAGAGGTTTGCAGAGTTCTATATCTTCCCTCAATCTTTCTCAACTCCTTTTCCAATTTAGTGTTCTGCTTTGTTAGTTTCACACTCTTTTCTTCTAAATATTGAATCTTATTTTGCTTCTGCACTTCTAACTCTTCCAAAGCAATTATTTTATTGGTAAATTCCTCATTTTTCTCTTGTACCTTCCTCAGTTGCTCTGCCATCTGCTCCTTCTCCCTTTTATGCTCTTTAATAATCATACTACCTTTCTCAAATTCTGACTCTGCTACTGTAGCTCAAGCGTAAGCACCACCTCCTTTACTTGTCAATCCGCGAAGACGTGAGGACCGGTATGAAGACCACGAGCAAGTGAAGGCACAAGTGCGTGAGTGAAAGCACACAAACATGCACACACATACACACACACGCGCACAAAGTAAGATCAAAGAGAGGAACAATGGAAAGCTTAGATTGCAAAAGAGTTCTCTTACAAAAGTTCTATTCTCTAACAAGCTAACCTCAAAAATGAGCTCTCTAGCTCTTTTTATAGTTTTTTGACTAGTTTTGGCCCTGTCCAGACCTAGTGTCCGGCCTAGTTAAAAATTAGGTTCCAGGGCTTATTTGAGGGCTCAAACGAAGTCTAAAAATTATGAAAATTGGTACGATGGTACTTTTAATACTCCTCAAGCTCAAGGACTCCTCGGCTTGAACAAAATGGAGTTACTAAAAATAGATAATGGTATTTACAATGGTTTCTAGTGATGAAAATCACTATTTTTGTAGGGGATTCTTCTGAAAATTTGACATACACTTCTTGGAGCTCCCTACTTGCTCTCTCTTCTTCTATGTCCACTTCTTTGATGTGCTTCCATGCTTTGTCCTTGACCTTGAGCTTCAACACTCCCCCCCCTCTCGAGTCTGTCGTCCCTGACAGACCCTTGTTGTAGTGATTGTTCCAAGTAGTGCCTTGAGAGGGAGTGTCCCTTCTGTATGAACACAAGTCGTCCGACGTTCTTCATCTATCACTGTGAGTCTTTGCAGGTTGTAGTCTCTTGGTATGTGCTTCTGCCTTGTATTCCAGCATGACTGTGTCGTTGTGAGTCTCCGTTGATGTTTTTTAGATCTTCCAAAGTTGATCTTCATAGTAGTCAAGCCAAGTACTCATAACCCATATTGAGTGATGGGTAAGTGTGTTCGTGCATGGGTTGAAAAAAGTATGTGCCTTGTGCATGGCCTTGTAATGTAGCCCTACGCATGCTTACTTGGAAAATGCATTGGAAGAAGTATGGTGCAAAAATTGCGGGTCTTGAGCTAAGTGCTCAAGGGTATGCTGACGAAGAGGTTTCCTAAACTATCATGGTTATGGTGTTTCCAGAGTAAAGATACTTACCATGGCGAAGGTTGATGGATGTTTGCCTCTTCGTGTTGTACACTCGGCCTTTGGGATGGAACCTTGTTGATGAATGTCCATGTTGATTGTCCACTGATGAGATCTTTTGAGTGGTGGATCCCCTCTCCTCTTTTCAAAGCAACATTTGTCACTAACAATGTGCATTTCTGAGCTTGGGCTCATGCACGTTCACTTCCCTATATTGACACTCAGAGGAATATTGGACACGTGCCGGTTTCTAAGAGATTACCATGCTGATTGACATAGACCATTCACCAGTGCTACTGTTCCATACTGGTTCAGGAAATACTGAGAATTGAATTGCTTTATATTCCTTGGCAAGCAACATCGGGTAACTACACCAAGCTGTGTTTCACATATGCTCTTTAGCTCACCATATGCAGGAGTCTTCTCCTCCAGAACTACCTTTTGCAGCTATCTCCTTGGATGCTCTGGTACATGAAGTAGTTAAGCATCACGCAAGTTGCGGACCTTCAAGCTCTTCATTCCTACCATGGTAAGAGAAAATCATAGTTGTAGATGCCATGTTCATGCCAAATGCTTGTCCTCTACCAGATAAGGCAGCAATAATCTCACTGCTGGCCGAGACACACTGGGCACAAACTCTCTCCCACTTCTCTCTTTTTTTTTTTTTTTTTTTTTTTTTTTTTTTTTTAGGAACAGGATATCACAAAACAAGAACACAAAAGTTAGTATCAATAGAAATGTTCGACATATGTCACTGTGCTCTTGTGCATGGGATTCTCAAGTGTGTCTATGCACGGCCGTGTAATGTGGCCCTATATTAATGCATACTTTGGAAATGCATGACCTAAATGGTGCAAAAGACAGGGTTGTGCAAGGAGCACATGGTTGTTGCTCGTTCGAGGCTTTCGATGTTATTTGTGGAGGTTGATGCCGGCCTTAGTGGAGGTATCCATTGAGTCTCGAACTGATGTAATCCTCCTTATTGGAGTCCATTTTAGAACATCATTTGGCACTGTAGAGGTCACTTCAGGCGTCTTTCTCTTTGGATGCTTTCTGAACTGTGGTATCCAGTGTGGTTGATGCTTTGGTTCGGTGGAGGCTACTTGCACTTTTGGCTTCCAAACCCATATCCTTTTTGCATGTCTTCCTACTAATGTTGAAGAGCTGATTTGATCTTCCTTTGGTCTCTGTACGTGGTTCTTACCCTTTTCTCTTTTTGGCCTCTTTGTTGAAACCTTTTGCATGTGGGAGAACAAAGGTTGTTGTGGGTGTAGGATCTTCTTAGGTACCCACATCTGTAATTGCCCTTGTTGAGCTGCAGCTAACTTCTTAGGCACCCAAACTTGTTGGATATCTTGTGATGGAGCTTGTCTGAGCTGCTTCCTTCGTCTTCTAGCTTGGTTAGTGTGCATGGATGGGATTTGTGGGGGTAAGGCTGGTGGTTGCTCTCCTTTGCGTACCCAGATCTGCTTCATGCCCGGAACCGCTTTTTTGTCGAATGGTGTCTTTCTATTTGATGTAGCAGTTGTCGTGAACGGTTGTGTTTGCTTGTGTGGTGGACTCACTACTGTGGCTACTTGATTCTTTGGAGAAGAAGAAAGATCCACCCGCCTTCGAACCTGGTCTTCCACGATTGACTCCTTCTGCATCATAGAGCTTTTGACACATACAACATCTTCTTTCATATGATTAGTCTTGGAAGAACTAAGAGAGTGTGTGGTGCCATGATCTAGGAGCATGCAGTTCTCTAATTCTAATGTAATGCATTGTTCATGTACCCAAACTTGAAGAATTTGACTTCTTAGGTTTAAGTTAACTGCATGGTCATAGATCCAATCTTGACCCAAGACAAGTGGTTCTATAAGGTTCTCATCTTGACATACTAGCGCTTTGACTTTCATTGGAACATCTTGAAGGTAGATGGGAAGTTCCACCTCGCCCAAACAAGGGGTTTCCACACCTCCCAATCCTATGAGATAAGCTTCTATGGGATTGATGTTCAACCCCAAGTCTTGGCAGTAGGAAAGTTTAACTGCACTACTTGTTGCACCTGAGTCAATCAATGCTTTCACCGTCCTTGCACCCTTCCCTTGTCCTATCTCTATGGTCACAAAGGGTCTTCGGTCAATGACCTGAGAAGTCGCAATGCCTGACTTTTGACACATATCCATGTGATATTTTGGGGCTTTTGAGTTGACATCTAGGCCTAATCGCCTTAACTTATTTTGCCTAATACGCTCTCTGGCCTCTTCCTGTGCTTCTTCTCTCACTCTTAACTCTTCTTCTTTTCGCTTCTTCGCAGTGTTGAGTCTCATTAGCATATCCTCAGTAAGAGGTTCTTGATATAGCTTGACTCTACAGCCACTAATATAGTTTGGCAAGATATCTCCTTCTAGAGTGGCCAACTGAACTGCACCACTAGTGGAAATTCTATTAATGATCATGGGTCCATATCCTCTTTTTTCCAACTTACGGGCATGTTGTTTTAGTGTGTATACCAACACTAGATCTCCCTCTTTCAATCCCTTATCCTTGATGTGTGCATCAAAGTATGCCTTTTGCCTCTTCTTTGCAGCGTAGATGCCTGCTGCCGCATGTAGCCTCGTTTCACCCAAGCGTTCGAGATCAAAGATCCTAGAGGACAATTCATGCCCATTCCACTCATACTCTTGTGCTACTTTTAAGGCAGGGATTAAGAAATCTAATGGTAGCACAGCGTTCTGTCCGAAGACCATCTGAAATGGGGTGGCGTTGAGTACAGTTTTGTAGGCAACTCGATAAGCCCAAACAGCATGATGAAGTTGTTTGTCCCAATCAGAGCGTTTATTATTCACCAGTTTTGTCAATACGTTACAGAGGATCTTATTGGTACTCTCGGCTTGTCCGTTGGCTTGTGGATGATAGGGGGCGGATTTCTTATGTATCACCAAGAATTCTTGGAGAAGATTTTCAATGACTTCATTCAAGAAGTGTGTGCCTCTATCGCTCACCAACTCTATTGGTAGTCCATATCTCGTGAACACATTCTCGAATAAGAACTTAGCCGTAGTCTGAGCATCATTCTTTGTTGTGGCTTTGACTTCTACCCACTTTGTAAGGTAATCTGTGGCTACAATGATGTACTCTGCATGGGAGTTTCTAGCTGGGGGGTTAATAGGACCTATGAAGTCTATGCCCCACTTCGAAAATGCACGTCCTCCCATCATTGGCCTCAAGGGCATCTCGTCTTTTCTCACTGGATATTGTGCACGTTGGCATGTGTCACATTTCTTCACATAGGTATGTGCATCCATATGAAGAGTGGGCCACCAAAGTCCTGAGAATAGAATGGTTTTAATCACTCGGTCAGGGCCAAAATGTCCACCTGCAACACCACTGTGTGCAGTCTCTAAGACCCTTAAATAGTCTGATTCATGAACGCACAGTCTTAAGTAACCATCTTTACCTCTACGGTATAGGTTTTCTCCTACTAAGGCATAGCCTTGAGCCTCTTGCTCCATATTTCGTCTTCTTGCTAGACTGGCCTCTTTGGGTAATCTTCCCGATCTCATAAACTCTACCAATGGAGTACTCCAATCTGGAATTAATGATACTTGATAAAGGGTCGCATGCTCCACTGGTGGTTTCTCTCTACACATTGGACAATTCTTGATCCACTCATGTATTTCTTTGTCCATGCTAGGCCAATACACTCCTAAACGTTTCAAATTCTGCAATGTTCGTTGTTTAGAATAGTGATTTCCTAGCAATCCCTCATGAGCTTGCTGCAACCAACTACTATGTTCATCATCCTCGACACAACAAGCTAATACACCCTCAGTATCTTGTTTGTACATGCTTCCTGCCAATATGTGATATTTTTGTGATTTTACAATTTCTTCTTGTGATGTTTTCACATTCTTATTTGCAAGGCCGAAGGTTAGGACTGGTACCAACTTATTTGCCCATTTAGGAACAACTTCCAAATTGAACAGATAAGCATCAGGTAGTTCATCAGACACTCCTTGTGGTGACTCTCCTGAAGTAATGCGAGAAAGGTGATCTGCCCGAAGGTGGGTTCTACCTTTCCTGACAACAACTTCAAAGTCATACTCCATTAGTAAGAGGAACCATCTTACTAAGCGTCCAGTATTGCAAGGTTTATTGACCAAATATAACAAAGCTTGATGATCAGTGAAGAACTTGAACTTGTTGGCCAATAAATAGTGTCTAAACTTCTTTACAGCATATACCATGCCTAACCCTTCTCGCTCGGTCGTGGTATAATTTCTTTCGGCTGGGTTTAGTTGTCTACTAGCATATGCTATGGGCAAATCTAAATTCCCTTCACCTGTGGGTTGTGCCAGCACACATCCTATGGCATGATTGGATGCATCCACATGGACATGGAATGGTTTATTCCAATCAGGAGTGGTCAGTATTGGTGCTGTGCACAAACGTTTCTTCAGTTCATTGAAAGAATTCTCGCATTCGTCGTTCCACTCAAAATTAGACAACAAGGCATAAAGGGGTCTAGCTATGATCGCGTACATGTGGATAAACCTACGGTAATATCCACAATGGCCCATAAAGGCTTGTACCTCTTTAACATTCCTTGGCCTTGGCAGCTCCGCTATGGCTCGTACCTTATCTTCATCCGTTGAGATTCCATTCTTAGAAACAATATGACCGAGGATTTTACCTTGACGCACCATGAACACACACTTTTCTGGGTTCAGACACACTCGATATTCTCTACACTTGTTGAAGATTTGTCTGAGTTCAGGGATGTGAACCCTTCTTTCTTGGGAATGAGCACATAAATCATCCACATACACTTCTAAGCTCTTTCGCAAGAACTCTTTGAAGACATGACACATGAGCCTTTGGAATGTTGCAGGTGCATTGGTGAGCCCAAATGGCATCACCCGAAATGCAAAGATTCCCCACTCTGTAGCAAAAGCTGTTTTGTGTTGATCTTCTGGGGCAATGGCTACTTGATTGTAACCTGAAAATCCATCAAGGAAGCTATAAACTTCCTTGCCTGCAACACGCTCCAATAGTTGTTCTGTGATTGGAAGTGGATAACTATCTCTAATCGTAGCGGCATTAACTTTTTTAAGGTTAATACACACTCGCAACTTCCCGTTCTTCTTGGGTACCACAACAATGGGGGACACCCATTCGGTATGCTCAATCTCATAGATGAATCCCGCCTCAATCAACCTATCAATTTCTTCTTTGATTTTGGCTGCATAGGTATCATTATATGTGTAGGGCTTCTGTTTGGTGGGCTTAGCATCAGCAGTCATGGGGATAGTATGAGAGCAAATTCTTGGATCTACCCCTTTCAAGTCTCTATAGTGCCATGCAAACACATCCCTATATTCCCTTAATAGAGCTATGAGCTCCATTTCTTCTCTTGCACTTAGGTCATCTCCTATATATGTGCATCTCTCTTTGTTCTCTTCAATGGTCACTACAATCTTCTTGGTCTTTTCTTTATTATCATATGATTCTCCTATGATGGCCTCTCTCTTGGGCATTCGTACCAAAATTTTGCGGTCGTCAACTTCATATTTCTTGAAGTTTTCTGGTACTTCAAACAATGATTCCTCCTTTTCTTGTTTCACTGCTTTTCTTTTCTTTTTCTTTTGACTACTCTCACTTCCATCCTTTGAGTTCACTGTTTTAATACTTGTGAGAGGTTCTTCTTCTTTCTGGGTGAACACTCCTATATCTTCTAGATAGTGCTGCTCTGAGTTAAAGCAACTATCCATCACAATAGACTCCAGATCATCGTCATTCTCTTCCTCTTCTATGACATCACTAGGGTCACATTCTTCTAGCAAGGGTTGACACATGAACACTGAGATATCATAACCCTCCTCATCACAATGAGGTGTCCACTGTTCCTCATTGACAGCAATGTCCATGGTGGCTAAGATTTCTGGCCAGCCATGAGGCTCAAACTCCTCATCTGGAAAGATCATCGGTGTGTAGGCTGGGTCTCTAACTGGTCTATCTCCTAACGAAGTTCCTTCTTCTCTTGCCTTTAAACGTTTTTCCTCTTCCTTTGCAACCTTGCACATCCACAAATGAGTATCTTCATGCAGCCATGATGGATCAGGTGAACTTTCAGAATGCACAGAGATGGAATCTTCTTTCACTTTGTGGATAGAATTCCACTGTAGGGGTGGTACATCTCTGAAGGTGTAATCCTTCAGATTGACCTTAGTGGTGACCCCTAAGTGCTGTAAGTACAAGGAGTTAGTTCCCCAATCCTGTACTATTTGCAATTGTCATAGGAAGGGTCTTCCTAGGATCATCTCAAAGACATTATTTTTCTCAAAGTCACATATAGCAAATGTGTGCTCAAACTCTACACCACAAGTGGTTAGAGTGATCCCTTCTAGCAATCCTAGAGGTCTTTCAAAATGACCATCAGCCATTTGGAGCTTCATTCTAGTTGGTCTTAATGTGGGTTTGCCCCATTGCTTCCACAAGGAGGTGGTCGCAATAGCAACACCAGCACCTGAATCTATGATTGCTTTGGTTGTATAATCTTGGTAGGTGATTGGAAGATAAGTATTACCTTCTTCACCTTCACACATGTCCCCTATTTTGTCTAGAGGTATCTCGGGTACCCTTTGCTTGGAGCCTGCTTTTGGCATGTTGGAATCAAGTTCTGGGACCTGATCCTTCACATGATTCCATAACTCAGCTTTTGCTTTGAGCAGCTCTTCTACAGTGAGATGACACTGAACCTTAGTGTTCTTCACGACATCAGTGTTCCTTGGAACCACTGAGTCTTCATTTCTTACTAGTATTGTGGGAGCTCTAATCTGGAGTGATTCCGATTCCCATGGGCCTGGAAATTGAGGCAGTTCTTCTAAGGTATTAGATTCAAAATCTAATTTTTCGTCTCCTTGTTCTGCTTCATCTTCGTAAATAGATGGAATGTCTTGGGGAAATTGATCATGAAGATCATCAATCTCAGGAATAGGAGGGGAATTACCCTTCTCCTTGGCCCATTTCTCCTCTTGTATTTCCCGCAAGAACTCTTGAGAGTACTGTTGAATAGAAGGAGGTATTCCAGCATCCGTGGAATTAGGAACATAAGCTCCCCTTGGTGGTGAGCTTCCTCTTTCAATAACTGGTTGAGCCTGTGGAGGTAGAGAAACTTGTGGTTTGTTTACCAACTGCTCTAATCGTTCTAGTAAGCCCTGGAAATGCAAATCCGATTTGATAGAGTTTGTCTGATTGAACTTTTGACTAGTCTCAAGTATGGCTTGAGCTTGTTCTACCATTTTCATGCACATTTTCATCCGTTCAATCTCTAAATCTGCTCTAGGGTAACTCTTGTCTAGGTTTGCCGCTGTAGGCCCTTCTTGAAGTCGAGCCTGGTAGGCCTTGAACATCATGTCCAAGCCTTCTGGGGTTGGATCTGCAAGAACAGACCCTGGTTGCGGTCTATTTACAATGGGTGGTGGGGTGGGATGAGGTGGAGTGGATGGAGTTTCGGCATGCGAGGGGCTTTGAGATGCAATGTCTTCTATTTTTGTTTTCGCTTCTTTTAAGCTTTCTTCTAGTTCCGATAACTTTTTATTCCACTTGCGATTGGCCTTCTCTCTGGTATCCTTCCATGTTCTTGTTTTCCTCTTACTAGGCTCTCCCGATTCACTCGACTCTGATTGTTCTACTGGTTTATCCTGTTTTAAGGCTTGTGCTCTAGTGACAGCTTGTATAGGAGCCACATTGCTACTACTTGAACTTGGATCTGCCACTAAGCCTACCACATTAATGGGTGTAATCTTGGGTGCACTAGAGGGGTTTCTTGGACAATCTCTGGGGAGATGGTCTTTGCCACAATCAGGACAAAAAGCCTGTATTGTGATAGCCTGTCCTTGACTCGGAGATGGTGGGTGGGGACAGTCACGAATGAAATGGTCACCATGACATCTGAAACAAGATCCTCTAGGGGCTTGTGGTCTCATTCGTCTCAACTGGGGCCTAGGGTTAGGATTTGTGTACATGACATTGGAGTATTCTGGCTCCCAATTTTGCTCCATAGGTGGCGCCTCATATTGATACGAGTAAATCTCACTATGCTCAGGTGACTCTGTGTAATACGCATGTGGACTACCTTCATGGGAGTAGTCTGAACTATGAGCATGAGAGTCATTATCTGGTATCAATGGGGTTAGTGGCACCAAAGCTCTATTTGGATTTTCCTCTCCCACAGCATACTTGACTGGAATCACGTTGGCTGGAGCTGGTGGTTGGTTTACCAAGACAGGTTGTGGCCTATATGGTACCTGATATTGCTGTTGTGGTCTGTAATATGGCTATTGGTATTGATTCTGATACCTACCTTGTGGGTAAGGTTGCTGATAATTTTGTCTAACAGCCTGCCTATTGTAGGGACAATCTTGAGCCGTGTGGTTTGTGTATTTTCTCTCAATAGTGCAATATGGAGCATTCCTTTCTCTAATGTTTTGGTTTTGCATTGGGCATACGTTAGCCATGTGGTCACCTCCGCAAGTATAGCACCGATTCAATGAAGTGACTTCCTGTGTTTGTTTATTTTGGACTCCCAGCTTCTTGGCAACTTGCTCAGCTATCTCTTCTATTTCTGTGGAGATCTTTGAAGTATGACTAGTAGAACTATCCGAATCTTTGTAGAGTTTGGCCAATCCTAACTCCTCACCCAAGTTATCTTCTATGTCTATGCACGTCCGCACACACTCTTCTATGGATCTAGGATCTTTCAAGTATACATAGGATCTTAACTTTGTGCTCAATAAGCCATCTAAAAACAAAGCCACTTGTTTGGCTGGTGTGGGTAGCTCTGGAGCAGGGCATCTTTCTAGGTACTGTCTGAACCTTCTACCTGCTAGTCGCACTGTTTCTTGGGGTGTCTGCTTGAAACTATGGATCAGGGACGATGTGTTATGCCTGATACCACTCTTGGAAAATTCTACAATGAATTCGTCTAGCAGTTGACCTATATCGCGATAGCTGCTTCTACTCAATGGTTGAAACCAAGCTAAGGCAGTGCCTTTAAGGGTCAAACCAAATGCCTCGTACTGGGTGAACCAGTCCTCAATTTGTTCGGCTCTCAGCACTTGTTTGTACTCGGCCACATGATCATAAGGATCCCCTGTCCCATCAAAATAGTTCTTCATTGCCTTGATCACGTGACTGGGTTTAAGGGTTCTTGGGTACTCCCGGGGTCTAGGCAATGGAAAATCCTGTTCATCTCTTTGTTGCCTATGTGCTTGATGTCTCTCTCTTTCAGGTCTTTCATTTTCAAATCCTGACCTATGCCTGCCCACGGTGTGTGCAAAACTTACCTTAGGTCTCTCTCTAGTTCTTTCTCTCTGGGCTTCATGAGCCTGGGATGATCCTACCCCTTGGAGGCCATGGGAAACATTGGATCTTGGTGGGGGGAAAATCATTTCATTCTTCCATGTATATGCATGTCTATCATGTTCCGTTACCAAGAAAATTTTCTCTGATGTGTTATCCAGGTAGACAACTTTGCCTGGTATCTCAGGATCTTTGAATTCATAGATGATAACTATGCCCAATTGGCTAGGTTGATCTGGCTTGAACCTCCAAAAGGCTTCCTCTGTTTCTCTATTAAAAAATAGTTCTATGCTTTTGTTGTCTTGAGGGATCCAGTCCGGAGTGATCACTCGGGTCAAAACTGACTTACCTCTAGGAGTCTGGGGTCCTTGTCCTACGTTTCCTTGTTCTAGGTCTCCTATCTCATTCTCATGAATGATATTTCCAAACTCATCGGTCCTATCTGGTTGGTTGGTAACCACATACATGGTTCCTTCCTTATCAATGTATGAACCCTCTTCGAACTTGACCACCGGGTGTTCAAGTCCAAAGGATTGATCTGGATTTTTGAGTTGGACCACTGATCGCCTCAGACCATCCTCATAGATGCGAGCACCTAATTGGTTGGTCCGAATATATTCCAACTGTGTCTTATAGGGACCTTCCGGTGTTTGTAGATGGGCAGTCCCTGAGCCACCTGCAGGTTTTCCCATACTAAAAGACATTTCTGAATCACTTGTGTCTGATCTGAGTAAAAGATGACCACTTAGTTGTTGTGCCCAAGACTTGGATGTATGGTTGACACTAGCCTCAGAAGATCTAATGCTTTGTTTATCCTTGCCTAAGTGTCTACCAGATCTCAGGTTCATAAGCTTTAGTCAAGAGTCCAAATTTTCCCTTTGGTATGGTTCATAATTCTTTAGAGCCCCCTTGGTTCCCTAGTCCCACCTGAGGGTCAACTTCAAATTATCCTATCTCAAAATCAACGCATTATTCTTGAAAAAAAACAGTTGAGATCGTGTAGGATTTGAAACGAGCTTTCCAACAAGCTATAGAGCTCAAAAAATGGACTTTGGATGAGAAAGTTATGTCAAATCAGGCTCCTGGGGGTCAAAACAGGCAAACAGGACCTTTGGAGAAAATCGCGATTTTGTGAACTTTCTGAAAATCGCGATGCTGTGAAGTAAAAAAAAATCGTGATGTTGAGCACAAAATCGTGTTTTTGAAAATCGCGATTTTGAGCAGAAAATCGTGATTTGAAAATCGCGATGTTGAGCAGAAAATCGTGATTTGAAAATCGCGATGTTGATCACAAAATCGTGTTTTGGAAAATCGCGATGTTGATCACAAAATCGTGTTTCTGAAAATCGCGATGTTGATCACAAAATCGTGTTTCTGAAAATCGCGATGTTGATCACAAAATCGTGTTTCAGAGAATCGCGATGTTGATCACAAAATCGTGTTTCTGAAAATCGCGATGTTGATCACAAAATCGTGTTTCTGAGAATCGCGATGTTGATCACAAAATCGTGTTTCTGAAAATCGCGATTTTGACTCAGAGAATCGTGATTCACAAAATCGTGTTTTTTGACTGAAAATCGTGTTTTCTCAGAATCATGTTTTTGACATGAAAATCGCGATTTTGAGCAGAAAATCGTGAATTGAAAATCGCGATTTTGAACAAAAATTCGTGTTTTCTCAAAATCGTGTTTTTGACTTGAAAATCGCGATTTTGTCCCACAGAATCGTGTTTTTCTCAAAATCGTATTTTTGGCTGAAAATCGTGATTTGTGAGAATCGCGATTTTGAGCCGAAAGTCGTGTTTTTCACAAAATCGTGTTTTTTGCTGAAAATCGTGATTGGTGAGAATCGCGATTTTGAGCAGAGAATCGTGTTTTTGAAAATCGTATTTTTCACATGAAAATCGCGATGTTGAGCACAAAATCGTGTTTTTGAAAATCGCGATTTTGAGCAAAAAATCGTGTTTTCACAGAATCGCCTTTTTCACAAAATCGTGTTTTTGCTGAAAATCGTGATTGGTGAGAATCGCGATTTTGAGCAGAGAATCGTGTTTTTTTTTGAGAATCGCGATTTTGAGCAGAGAATCGTGTTTTGTTGAGAAAAACACAGAATCGCGATTTTTTTCAACCAACTTTTAGGCGGGAAAACTGAAAATCGTGATTTTTCAAAAAATTTTGAATTTTCACAGAATCGCGATTTTCATCACAAAATCGCGTTTTTTGGCGGGAAATTCAAATTTCTGAGCGCCGGCTATGGCGAGCTCCGTATGAGCAGAAAATCATGAAAAAAAACACAGCGCTTGCTCTCCCTTGCTTCTCCTAACTCCTTCCCACACAATAATGCATGAAAAATGGTATGAAAATGGTGAAAATGCACTAAAAAACAAGAAATTTCTATGAAGAAGAAGATGGAAGAAGGTGGAGATGATGATGATGATGAAGATGAAGAGGAAAAAAACAGAAAATGAACTGAAATGACAATTTTTTTACCTTCCAACGTCGCAAATCTACGATCTTACCATCACAACGCTCGTCCTCGAAGCTCTCTCCCCGGCAACGGCGCCAAAATTTGGTGTAGCTCAAGCGTAAGCACCACCTCCTTTACTTGTCAATCTGCGAAGACGTGAGGACCGGTATGAAGACCACGAGCAAGTGAAGGCACAAGTGTGTGAGTGAAAGCACACAAACATGCACACACATACACACACACGTGCACAAAGTAAGATCAAAGAGAGGAACAATGGAAAGCTTAGATTGCAAAAGAGTTCTCTTACAAAAGTTCTATTCTCTAACAAGCTAACCTCAAAAATGAGCTCTCTAGCTCTTTTTATAGTTTTTTGACTAGTTTTGGCCCTGTCCAGACCTAGTGTCCGGCCTAGTTAAAAATTAGGTTCCAGGGCTTATTTGAGGGCTCAAACGAAGTCTAAAAATTATGAAAATTGGTACGATGGTACTTCTAATACTCCTCAAGCTCGAGGACTCCTCGGCTTGAACAAAATGGAGTTACTAAAAATAGATAATGGTATTTACAATGGTTTCTAGTGATGAAAATCACTATTTTTGTAGGGGATTCTTCTGAAAATTTGACATACACTTCTTGGAGCTCCCTACTTGCTCTCTCTTCTTCTATGTCCACTTCTTTGATGTGCTTCCATGCTTTGTCCTTGACCTTGAGCTTCAACAGCTACCATTCCTGAAATGATCATGTTCTGGCTAGAAGGTCTGAACTGTTCAATGTTAGTCATAATGATCTGACATGTTGACCTTATACTCTTTGGTATTCTTTCCAATCCCCCTTCCATTTCCATTTGTTTAGTTTCTAGTTGTTTGTCCTCTTTGCATTCACTCTCCTCTTCCTCTTCTTCTTCATATTCTATAATCTTGGCCTTACTTTCTTCATTGCTTGGATGAGTGTCCAATGTTTCTGAATCTGCCATGTCTTCTTGAACACCTGAATTCTTTTGCTCTAAAACATCTGAAATAAGATTTATTTCCTGTACCTTTTCCTTCTCCATCACCTGTTGCTTCTCTTCAGAGAGGTGTCCCTCCTTTATTTGTATCAGAGTTTTCCTGACATTCACCTGTTTGTTCTTCCTGTCTTTCCTTTTCATGGGCTAGAACTAATTTAGTTACTTCACAATCTTTGACCTGATCATTACTTCTTTCCTCTTTGTGTTCTTCTTCCTGCTCATCAATGTTCATGAGGTCCATTGCTACCTCTTATTCTTGATCCTCATTGGATGTAAAATCTTCATTGTTCTTCAAAGCATGCAGTACATCCTTTATACTCTGGATGATCTCCTTTTCCACTACTCCCTCTGTGACTTCTTGAATATTGCCTTTCACAACTATTTCCTCTTTTTCCTGAATTGAATCTTGATCTGTACCTTTTTTATTTATGACTGAGCTGCTTATTGGTGCCTTCTTGGCTATTTCTTCTATGCTCTCATCTAGTTTGAAGTAGGTTTGTGAGGGTTTTGTCCATATGGATTTCATCCCAGTATGCACTAGTCCACAACTGACTTCTTCCCTTATTTCACTTTCCTGTTCTATCATAGCTGCTTTTCCCTTCATCAACCTTCTTTCATCTTCAATACTGAGCTGTTTTCCTGCTTGTTCCTGAATCGGCTTCTCTTGAGACTTCTTCTTCAATTCTTCAGGTGTTTTCTATTTCTCAGAGGCCTGTGTAATTACATTAGGAGTATTTGGTATTGACAAATTTAGACTCTTTAGCAAAAAGCTCTCAATATCACTTTCAGAATCATATGAAAAATGTGAAGGTCCTCCTCTTTCTGGTTTTGTGGGTCTTAATACTTCTTCCACAGTGGATGGCTTCTATGTTTCTTCCATTATTACTTCCTCCCTTTCTTTGGTGATAACAATTTCAACTACTGATTTGCCCTTTCCCTTCTTGTTCAATTTCTTCTTTTGCATTGGTTTCTTTGGAACCTTCTTTTTCACCACAATAGTAGTTCTGGTCTCTCGAGGTCCTTGCAATTCCTTGAAGTAGGCTAGCAACTCAACCTCTTTTCTGACAAACACTTCTTCTGTTTCGGCTGTCATCATTTGATCATGGAGTGCTTCATAGTGTTCCACCTCCTCCTGAACCCAATCTGTAGCTTTGCATGAATAATCTTCCAGCATTTTCTGATATTGTGCCTCATACATAGCTCTTTTGTTATTTCCTTGGGTTAAATAAGTGTACAATTGCTCTTTGCTTGTTTGGGGTGGATGAGGTTCATTTGAGGATTGAACCTGCTTTTGTGCCTCTTCGTGTTCTTCTTTTGTAGCTTCCACTATTTCTAGTTCAACCTTCCTTGGGTCCAACCTTCTTTTCTTTACAGGAATCACTTCCTCAGATATCATCTTTCTTTTCATTCCTGTTCCCCTCATGCGGGTTTCTCCTTCTATATCCCTTTCAACCATTTTCCTTGGAGGACTCTTGATTCCAGACATAAGGCTTCTAAAATACTGTGCCTCTGGCGCCAATTTCAATTGATCTTCCATCCCTAGAACATGATAAATGATTCTTGTTAAGAACTGGGCTCCATTCATGAACTTCTTCTGTTCCCAGTGTTTTGCTGCTTCTTTCAGCTGTTCATGGATGTATGGTGAGACATCCATTACTCCAAAGGGTTTGGTTCTATCCTTGTTGTTGAACATCAATAGTGTCACTGACTTATGTGGCATGGTATACCTTGGTAGTTTTGGAAAGCAAAAGTACTGTAAGAACATCCTTATGGCATATTCTTCATTCTCCCTTCCTTTAAAGTCAGTGAATCTTGCATATCCTGTATAAGTTTCCTTATTCTTTTTGACAAAGCTCGGGTTTTAATGAGGAGACCTCCTGTAGGCTTTGATTCCATGTGCTTGCCATGATTGCCATCTTCTTCATATCTCTCCACCCTTCTTTGTTCTTCCAATCTTTTGCTGATTTTGATTATATGAAGCTTGATCATTTAACATTTGTATTGGTAATGTCTGTGTATCCTCAAATGCAAAAGTGAATCCTTCCAAGTGTATATCATGCACATCTGATTGAATTTCCTGTTTCTTATTACTCAATAAAAATATTAAAAACCTTTTGTCATTTATGTTCAATTTAAGCTTCATTTTTTCAAAATCCAAGATCACTTTACCTTGTTGAAGGCATGGTTGACCTAAAATCACTTTTTCAGCCATCAAATTATCTAGCCATTCTTCACAGTCTATTTTCATATATTCTTCATTAAACTTTACTTCAATAGTCAATGAAGACATGCTCTGTACTATTTGACCCTCCAAAGTTTTGATTAGGGTTCTACTTTTAGTTCTTTTTATGTTGAATTTACTTACCACATCTGAACTAATCAGATTTACTTGTGCTCCAGAATCTATCAAAACCCTAATGCTTTCATTATGAAAATCCATTATCATCACAAGGACATGTTCCTTTGGTTTGAGAGGAGTTTCACACAGAGAGACTTCCCTAAGCTCATTGATTTTTCTTATCCTTTCCATAGCTTCCTGTTGAGCTTCCCTTCTCATGTCTTCCTCTTCTCTTTTCCTGTGTTGAGCTTGTTGCAACCTTCTCCATTCATCAACAGTTAATGGGCAATCATACCTCTTAACTCTACATCCACTTATAAAATTTGGCATGATTTCTCCGTCTATGTTAGCTAGTTGAATGGCTCCACTGTTGCTTATCTGATGTATAATATATGGTTCATGTCCTTTTTTCTGGAACTTTTTCTGATGTTCTCTGACTGTGTAAGCCAACACTAGATCTCCTACCTGTAGATCTTTCTCTTTTATGTGAACATCATGATAAGCTTTTTGCCTTTTCTTATCCACATATAAAATCATAATGGCTTGGAGTCTAGATGCTCCCAACTTTTCCAATTCCATTACTCTCTCTAATAGTTCATGTCCAGTCCAATTGTAGTGACTTCCTACTTTTAATGTTCGAATAAGGAATTCCATAGGTAAAACTGCATTTTGTCCATATACTAGATTGAATGGTGTGCTTCCTATTGCAGTTTTATAAGCCACTCTATAAGCCCATAGGACATGATTAAGTTGTAGATCCCAATCATTTCTGTTTGTGTTCACTAATTTTGATAGTATAGTACAAAGTACTTTATTAGTACTTTCTGCTAACCCATTGGCTTGTGGGTGATATGGGGCTGACTTTCTATGACTGATCAGGAAATATTCAGTGATGTTTTCTATGATCTGGTTTACAAAATGGGTCCCCCTATCACTTACTAGTTCAATTGGAAGTCCAAATCTGGTGATAATGTTTTCATATAGGAATCTGGCAGTAGTATTAGCATCATTTCTTTTTGTGGCTTTGGCCTCAGCCCACTTTGTCAGGTAGTCTATAGCCACTATGATGTATTCAGCATGGGATTGTTTTGCTGGAGGATGTATAGGTCCAATGAAATCCAATCCCCATTTACTAAAGGCTCTGGCTGAAATTAATGGAACCAATGGCATATCATTTCTTCTATTTGGTTGAGTCACCCTTTGACAGACATCACACCTTTTTACATAGGTTCTTGCATCAGGAAATAGCGTTGGCCACCAAAAGCCAGAATATAAAATGAGTTTAGCAGTTCTGTCACTTGAGAAGTGTCCTCCTGCCACTCCAGAGTGTGCCATTTCCAACATTTCCAGATATTTATTCTCAGGAACACAAATTCTTAGGTATCCATCCATTCCTCTCTTATACAACTGTTCTCCTATCAATTGATATTCTTCAGAGATTACTTGTAAATTTTTTGAATCTGTACCAGCTATCACTTGTTTTCCTTTCTTCTTCCTTCTCAATTCTTCAATGATATTTTCACTCCAATCTGGATTTTTCTGGAACCAATATAGAGTTATGAATTCTGAATCTTGCCATATTTGGCACTTCCTGCAATTGGCAATGTATTTTGATACATCTTGAATTTTATTAGGCCAATGTACCCCCATCCTATTGAGATTACTTAGGGTGACTATCCTAAAAAGCATGAGTGCAAGGGTTCCAATGATGAGCTCTCCTCAGATATTCTTGTTGCTCCTCCTCAGGAGTGCAATATTCTAATATGCCTGTGTGGTTGAGATGGTACAAATGCCCAGCTAGTAACATAAAGTTCCTGCTTTGCAATACTAAGTATGCATTGTTCCCAACTGTTCTACAAGGTCCCATGGTTAATAATGGTACTAAAGTCATGGCCCACTCAGGAACACTCTCTACCTTAAACAAATAAGTGTCTGGCAGATTGTCATCTAAAGGTGAACTGGGTTCTTCAGACTGGATTCGAGATAAATGATCTGCTCTCAAGTGTGTTTTCCCTTGTCTGACCACCACTTCAAACTCAAATTCCATTAGCAAAAGAAACCATCTGACTATTCTCCCTGTGTGACAAGGTTTATTTACCAAATATAAAAGAGCTTGATGGTCTACAAAGAACTTGAACTTGTTGGCCAAAAGGTAATGTCTGTATTTTTTTACAGCAAGTACCATGCCCAATCCCTCTGTTGGCATACAAGTCAGATGAAGAGCATACTAGCGCAACGGAGGAGTCATGCACAATACGGCAACAAGGCCCAATCATTTTTTCCATGGACCATTTACAACTCAAGTGATTTTTATCACTACACAAACATTGTAAATTCCATTTTTGGTAGAATAGACTCCATTTTATGCAAGCCGAGGAGTCCTCGAGCTTGAGGAGTATTAGAACTAGCTACATATCAATTTTCATAATTTTTAGACTCTGTTTGAGCCCTCAAATAGGCTCTAGAACCTAATTTTTAACTAGGCCGGACACTAGGTCTGGACAAGACCAAAGCTAGTTAGAAAACTATAAAAAGAGCTAGAGAGCTCATTTTTGAGGTTAGATTGTTTGTGAATTGAGCTTATGGAAGAGACATTTTGACTAATGCAAAGAACTCCATTGTTCCTCTCCTTGTTCTTGCCTTGTGTGCGCGTGTGTGTGTATGTGTGTGCATGCTTGTGTGCTTCTCACTCACACACTTGTGCCTTCACTTGCTCATAGTCTTCATACTAGTCCTCACGTCTCCACGGATTGACAATTATGAGGTGAATCTTCTCACGTTCGTACTCACCATTGTGCTAGAGTGACACCAAATTTGGCGCCGTTGCCGGGGAGAGAGCTTTGAGGACGAGCGTGTGATGGTAAGACGTCGAGTTGAGACATTGGAGTTATAGGTAATATCCTTCCTTCTCTTTATTTTTCTTCATTTTTTCCTTACTTTCGCATCACCATCATCACCATCATCATCCCCACCATCTCCCACCTCGATCTCCATCTCCACAAAAAATTTCAGTTTTTTGGTCATATTACACTCCCCACCTCATTTCCCTCATTTCATTGTGAGAGAGAGCGAGAGAGAGCTTGCATTCTATCTGTTTTTGGTGTGTTTTTGAGCTTTTGTTGCAGGAACTAGCTGTACCACCTTCTCCAGCAGTGTGCGCAAGTACGACAGACTCTGCACAGGTCCCGGGATGACGACCTCTGTCTGTCGTGACAGACAGAAAAACTTAATATTTTGTGAATGCGTGTTTGGCACGGTAACCTACACCATTAGAGCACTCCAAATCACTAGAAGTTTCTCAAAAATTTGCGTTTTTTCAGTCTATCGCGACAGACACTGTCTATCACGACAGACATCGTCTATCGCGACAGACACCGTCTATCGCGACAGACCGAGACCCACGATAAACCCCGTCTATCGCGACAGACACCTGTCTATCGCGACAGACCAAAATTCCACGACAGATCCAGTCTATCGCGACAGACCAAATCACGACAGACGACAGACAGCGTCTATCGCGACAGACCACTCTATCGCGACAGACACCGTCTATCGCGACAGACACCGTCTATCGTGACAGACCACTCTATCGCGACAGACCACTCAATCGCGACAGACCACTCTATCGCGACAGACACCGTCTATCGCGACAGACCACTCTATCGCGACAGACACCGTCTATCGCGACAGACCACTCTATCGCGACAGACACCGTCTATCGCGACAGACCACTCTATCGCGACAGACACCGTCTATCGCGACAGACCACTCTATCGCGACAGACACCGTCTATCGCGACAAACACCGTCTATCGCGACATACCACTCTATCGCGACAGACACCGTCTATCGCGACAGACCACTCTATCGCGACAGACACCGTCTATCGCGACAGACCACTCTATCGCGACAGACACCGTCTATCGCGACAGACCACTCTATCGCGACAGACACCGTCTATCGCGACAGACCACTCTATCGCGACAGGCACCATCTATCGCGACAGACAGCCCCCCACGATAGTTTGTGTCTATCGCGACAGACACCGTCTATCGCGATAGACAGACATTTTCGACAAAAATTAAGGGGTAAATTTTTTGAAATTTAGGCTAAATTTTGGGCATATTTGCACTCTCAAATACTCACACACTTGCAAAGGCCTTAGAAAAATGCATTAAAACTCCTGAAAGGTTCTGTTTGTCTAGTTAACCCCCTAAACCCTGAACGGCCATAACGTTTTCATACGAAATCCATTTTTTGAGCTCTAGGGCTTGTCGGAAAGCTCGTTGATTTTCAGATAGGATATTTGGAAGTTGACGCACTGAGGGGTAGGAACACCAAGGGAGCTCTAGAGGAAATTTTTAGCAATACAAAAGGGGGAACAAGGGTCATTAAAAAAGTGTCTGAAATAAATTGTCTGTCAATTGAAGGATCAACTTGAAGCTAAACTTGGGATTCTTACAGGATCATCGAGAGCTCTTGGAGAAAGCAAAGTAAGTGCCAAGGAGAACAAGCTCGGGAACGTGCTTCCTGGGTAGACCAGCATCGCCATGAGGAGCGACTTGAGGTTGGAACATCACTTAACCCCCTCAGTCTATTCTTAGCATAGGCTAAGTGCGAGTAGTTGTTCTGATTGACTAGGGGTACGATAGAAACACTCAAGTTTGAAGAGCCCTTAATTTCTCAAGTGCAAGGGTAGGCTAAATTGTAGTCAAGGGATAACTTAAAGGAAAAGAACTTAAACTAAGCGGACGCAGAACATCAAGTACGACCCACGAAAGTGCTCCTGATGACGCTTAACTAAAAACAAGAAAACACATCCAAAGGAACTTAAAAGGAACAAGTGACTGATACCAAAGAATCAGCAACGTACAAAGGGCATATGAACCTTAGGTCAGGTAGACACCTAGGGAGAGACAGACAAAGTCTTAGATCTTCAAAGGCTAGTGTCAATCATACTGCGAGGTCTTGGGCCTAGCAGTTGAGCCATCATTCGTATTACCCTAGTTCTGAGACTAGCGAGTCTGAGATGTCCCACGGTATGGGGAGACCTACAGGAAGTTCTGGGATGCCATATTTACATAGGGTGGAAGGCCCTTACAAGATGCAACTCGAGTACCTTAGGACCAACCGATTAGGTGCTAGCATCTATGAGGACGGCCTAGGAAGAGCGGTGGTCCAGATTAAAAACCCTGACCAATCCATTGGACTAGAGCGCCCAGCTGTCAAGTTTGAAAATGGAGCATACTTGGACAAGGAAGGGACAATATATGTAGTCACCAGTCATCCTGATAGGACGGATGAATTTGGGAATGTGGTCCCGGAAACGGACTTAGGTGACCTAGAGCAGGGAAACATGAGCGAAGAACCTAGAACCCCCCGAGGCAAATCTGTTCTCACGAGGATTATCACACCAGAATGGATTCCCCAAGATAATAAAAGCATAGATCTCCTCTTGAACCGAGAGACAGATGAAGCCTTTTGGAGATATAGACCTAGTCAGCCGAGTGAGGTAGGAACAATCATGATATATGAGTTCAAAGATCCTGATATTCCAGGAAGAGTGACCTACTTAGATCACTCTTCAGAGAGGATCTTTGGGGTTACAGAAAATGATAGGCATGCTTACACTTGGAAGGGAGAATTTATTTTCCCCCAACCAAGATCGAATGTGTCCTTTGGTCGCCAAGGAGCTGGAACATCTCAAGCTCAGGGGACTCAAAGAGAAAGGAGTCGAGAGAGACCTGAGGTAAGCTTTGCCAACTCTTGGGGAAGAGAAAGAACGAGAATGGACACGAATAGAGGGGAACCTGAGGGACATAGAGCCCCAGGGAACCAAAGAAATGCCGATGATTTCCCTTTGCCAAGACCAAGAGAGCACACGAGGACCTTGAGACCGACCCAGCTAGTTAAGTCTATGAAAAACTACTTCGATGGCACTGGAGACCCCTACGATCATGTAGCCGAGTTTAAGCAAGTCTTGAGAGCTGAACAAGTTGAAGACCTGTTCACGCAGTACAATGCCTTTGGTTTAACCCTTAGGAACACCGCCCTGACATGGTTTCAGCCACTAAACGAGAGGCAGTTTAGAAGCATAGATCAACTTTTAGAGGCATTCATTATCGAATTCTCTAAAAGTGGCATAAGGCATAATACTTCCTCATTGATATACAGCTTCAAGCAGACCCCGCAAGAGACTGTGAGACTGGCAAGAAGAAGATTTAGGCAATATCTTGAGCGATGTCCTGGTCTTGAGTTACCCACAACCGCTAAGCAAGTGGCTTTATTCTTGGATGGATTGCTAAGTACCAAATTGAGATCATATGTGTACTTGAAGGACCCCCGGACTATAGAAGAATGTGTACGCATGTGCATCGATATTGAGGATAACCTAGGGGAGGAGTTAGAGCTATCCAAAATCTACAAAGATTTAGATAGTACCTCTAGCCTCTCTTCCTCACAATCCACATCAATTGAGGAACTTGCGGAAAAAGTAGCTCAAAAACTAGGCATCTCTAGTAAACAAATTCCTAGATTTGCCCCAGTAAAGAGGTGCTATACTTGCGGTGGTGACCATATGGCAAACGCATGTCCCATCATGGCTCAACCCCAAGTGAATCCTAGCAGCCAGTACTGCACCATAGAACGAAGGTACACCAATCACACCGCGCAAGACTGCCCATACAATAAGCAAGCGGTTAGGCAACCCTACCCTCAGCCATACCCTCAACAAGGTAGATACCAGAGTCAATATTCACCACAACAGTACATTAGGCCTCAGCAAAATTACCAACCGCAATATCAGGCCCAACTGAGACCCCAGCCAGTGCTAGCACAACAACCACCTGCTCCTACTAATGTGATTCCGGTCAAGTATGCTGCTGCAGAAGAAAACGTGAATAGAGCGATAGTCCCAGTAACACCATTAATCTCAGAAAGTGATCCCAGTGACCATAGCTTTGATTCTACACATGTTGATAGTCCCTAGGCTTACTACATGCAGTCTCCTGAACATGGTGAGTCTTACTACAGTGAGGAACCGAGTGAACCTAGTTGGGAGCCTGAATATGCTAATGTCATGCACACAAACCCCAACTCTAGACCTCAACCTAGGCAGATACGACCCCCTTTTCCTAGAGGACCTTGCTTCAGATGCCAGGGTGATCACCTCATACGTGATTGCCCCATGCCTGCAGCTACACAACCCCAATCAGTGACGATCCAAGGCTTTTGCCACGAGTGCGGAAAGGAACATCTCTTACAAGATTGTCCCAAGAATCCCAGCAATATGCCAAAAATCACTCCGATTAATGTTATTGGGTTAGTGGTCAATTCCACAGGAAGTGTCACTTCCACTGCACCACTGCAGGTAATCACTAGAGCTCAAGCATTGCAGCAAAACCAAGGGGTAAGCCAGGAAAAGAGCCCAGACGCTAGCGATACTGAGAGCCAAAATAAGAAGAGAACAAGAGCTTGGAGAGATAGCCGTGAACGTATGAAAAGGCAATGGGCAAAGAAGATGAGTGAACTTGAGGAAAGTCTACGAGAAACCAAGGCCAAAATCATAGAGATCACATCTCAACCGCACTCTCACACATTCCCACCGCTACCATCCCCATCACCCTCCATCCCTCCACCCTCTAATACACCCCACGTAACCCACCCACCACCCCGAGCACGATCAGTATTAGCTGATCCCACTCCTGAAGACATAGACATGATGCTTAAAGCATATCAGGCCAGAATCCAAGAAGGGCCAAATGTAACGGATCATGAAAAGTGCTACCCTAGAGCTGACCTAGAGATAGAAAGAACCAAGCTTTGCACGAAAATGGTCGCATTGGCTCAGACTATGTTTGAAGCCAGTCGCCTTTTCAATTACTCGGGCTCAGCCAAGACGCAATTGTTGGTGTGTGAAACACCACAAGAACTAAACTAATGTGGTATTAGAAGACCTCCATAACCATCATTAGCTTAGCAAACCTCTAAATATGAACCTTCAACTCTGAACTTAGTGAAAATCAAAAAATTTCACTTCACAGAAATCTGCGCCTCTTCTTCAAACTTTCAATTTGACCTGTATCAACTTGATCTTTGCAAATTCTTCTGATCATTTGCTAAGAAAGGTTCTTGCTAATGTTCAGTAACACATGACAAGCAAAACTTTCAAGCAATAACTTCAAAATCTTCTGATTTTGTACCAAACTTTACACTATGTCTGAAAACTGAAAAACTACTTCATCGATTTGACATACCTCCACTCTTAAGCTGATTTCTCTGAGTATGCGTCCCGTTTCTTAAAGATCTTTTGACCAAATGTAGTTGAGGAGAATAGCTTTAAAATGAGCTATCACTTACCAAAAACTTTACACTGTGCTTCGAGATCTGACCTTCAGAAGATCAGTCAAATGTGCGCCAGAAAAGTCGTAACTGTCAACTAACTTTCACAGTCATATGAAATGACTTAGAACTCAATGTACAAGAGGAATTAGACTCAATCCTTCTACACAAACATGTGTTGATTATCAGAGAAGATGTGTACAAAATGGCTTGGCCTAATTTTGCTCACAGCCATGGAAAACTCTCTCAGACTCAGAAGTTTTCTCTCACCATCTCTCTCAGAAAATACACGACTTTTCTCTACTCACTCAGATTACAAAATTGAGTTCTCTCCTCCATGTTTCTGATTCAAATTAACTTATATACCTATGGTTTACATTCTTCTAGACTTGAACTCGTAAGTTCTAAAGATCAAATACAAATCTAGACTCTAATTTTGCACTAATTTACAATAGTGAAATTGTCCCTTCACTTAGGCTTGATTTTCTGTAGGTCTTTCCTTCACTTCTTCTTTCCTCCATTATATGTCTCCATATGTCTTCATATATCCATGCCTAATTAGTGAGTGAAGCCCCAACAGCTCCCCCTCAATCACTAATTAGCATAATTTGACTTCTTCACATAGTCTTCTTCTCTTTTATTCCTGCCATCTCCTTGAACCTACTTGTCTTCACTCCATCCAAGCTTTTTGTCATAATATCTGCAATCTGATCTTTTGTAGAAGTGTACACCACTTCAATCTCTTTCTCCATTACCTTTTCTCTGAGAAAATGATACTGTATCTCTATGTGCTTTGTCCTTGCATGAAATACAGGATTTGCTGCAAGATATAATGAACTCATGTTATCTCCATGAATGATGGGTATACCTTGATCAATTCCCAAGCTTTTGAATAATGTCTGCATCCATATGACTTCCTTTGCTGCTTCCACAAGTCCTTTGTATTCAGCTTCTGTTGATGATAAGGCCACTGTGTGTTGTTTCTTTGAACACCAACTCACAAGCTTATCTCCAATGTATATCATGTAGCCATGTGTAGACCTTCTGTCATCTTGACTTCCTGCCCAATCTGAATCACTATAGGCTCTTAACTTTATATCTGATGTAAAAGGATAATACAATCCTTCTTTCAAAGTTCCTTTGATATATCTAAGAACTCTTTGACCTGCAATCCAATGTGGATCCTTTGGACAATGCATGAATTGAGAAAGGACACCAACTGCATAACTAAGATCAGGCCTTGTTAGAGTTGCATAAATCAAACTTCCCACTAAAGATTGATACTTCCTCATGTCTTTGAACTCTGCACCATCATATCTACTGAGTTTGTGATTGACTTCTAATGGTGTAGATGCCTCTCTGCAATTCTCCATGTTAAACTTCTTTAGAAGATTCAAGAGATACCTTTCTTGTGATACATAAATACCATGCTCTGCATAAGTGATTTCCATTCCAAGAAAATATGACAATTTTCCTAGATCACTTATTTTGAATTCTTTTTCAAGTAGCTTCTTCACCTCCTTGATTCCTTCATTTGAGGTACCTGTAATTATAATATCATCTACATATATACAAATGTAGATCATACCTTCATCTGTTCTTTTGATAAGTAAACTTGCATCTGCCTTTGAACTTTGATAGCCAAGATCATTAAGATACTTTACAAGTCTATAATTCCAAGCTCTTGGAGCTTGCTTCAAACCATAAAGGGCTCTTCTCAACCTGCAAACATAATTTGGAAACTTATGATCTGCAAACCCTTGAGGTTGCTCCATGTAAACCTCATCTGATATATATCCATTCAAGAATGCATTCTTAATGTCCAATTGACTCAATGTCCATCCTTTTGATGCTGCAATGGCAATGATTGTTCTTATGGTTGACATCTTTGCCACAGGACTGAATGTCTCATCATAATCTATGCCAAATGTTTGAGCATACCCTTTAACCACCAATCTAGCTTTGTATCTGGCTATAGTTCCATCTGCATGCTTCTTAACTTTGTAAACCCATTTATTTCCAATCACTTTCTTACCATTAGGCTTTGGGACAAGTTCCCAAGTTTTGTTCTCTTCAAGAGCATCAAACTCTTCCTTCATTGCTACTTCCCATTGTCTCTTACCCTTTGCTTCATCATAGCTTTGAGGTTCTTCATCTTCCTTAACCATGTAAGCATAATTTTTCTGAGTTAAATAAGAAGTATCATAGGAATACCTTGTAGGTTGCTTCCTCATTCTGGTTGACCTTCTTGGTTCACACTCTTCATGTATATCTGGATGTACTTCTTCATTAAATATTGGTCCATCTTCATTCCTTCTATATGATCCAACTCTTGATGTGCTTACTTGCATATGTTCTTCATCTCCATCTATCTGCATATGTGACTTACCTCTTGCACTTCTTCTTATCTCTTCTTCAAATGTTTCAAGATCACAATCTTTATCTGCATACCAACTCTTCTGTTCATCAAAGGTCACATCTCTGGAAACAATAAAATGTTTAGTTAAAGGACTCCATAGCCTATAACCCATTTGCTTTTCATCATACCCAATAAACACATATTTTTCTGCCTTTGGTTCAAGCTTATGTCTGAGTTGTGATGGCACATAAGCATAGGCAATTGACCCAAACACTTTACAATGATCAAGTGTTGGTTTCTTACCCCACCAAGCTTCATAAGGGGTCATACCATTCAAAGCTCCACATGGTAGCCTATTCACAAGGTATGTGGCTGTATTTACAGCCTCAGCCCAAAGATAATTAGGGCAATTCTTTTCCTTTAACATTGCTCTTGCAAATTCAACCAATGTTCTATTTCTCCTTTCTGCCACCCCATTATGTTGAGGTGTATACCTGCAAGTTATCTCTCTCTTGATACCTGCATTCCAAAGATAGTCATTAAACTCTTGAGAGAAGTATTCTCCCCCTCCATCAGACCTTAGCCTCTTGAGTTTGTGACCTGTAACTCTTTCTGCATAAGCATGAAAATGTTTGAAGGCTCCAAAGACTTCTGATCTTTCCTTTAGAACATAAAGGGTTATCCACCTTGTAGCATCATCAATAAACAAAACATAATACCTAGATCCATTTATTGAACCTTCTTTTGTTGGCCCCCATACATCTGTATGTATGAGTTCAAGCAAACCATCATGCTTGAAACCTTTCTTCTGAAATGGTTGTCTATGAGCTTTTCCCATCTGACAAGCTTCACACTTGTATATCATATGTTGATTCTTCACATTTGGTAGTCCCAATACAGATTGGTTCTCCACCATAGTTTTGATTCCTCTTTCATTGAAGTGTCCCAATCTCTTATGCCAAAGATCTAACTCTGTAATTACTTCATCACCATGTGTAATTAGGGCTTGACCAACATTTCCTTGCACTTTGAGAGTAAAAAGTCTACCTTCCTTCTTACCACAAACAATAGGTTTGTATGCATCCTCTGGATCTTCAACAAATACCCCTTCATTTGTAAATCTGACTTGAAAACCTTTTTCCACTATTTGTCCAACACTAATTAGATTCTTTGGTATTGTTGGAACATACAAAACATTTGTTAATAAATCAGCTCCACTCCTGCACTTCACTTTTCCAATTGAATGCACATTATGTTTTGTATTATCACCTGTTTGTACTGTATGACTTGAATTTCCTTCTTCCAATTCTGACAATAATTCTATATTACCTGACAAATGATTTGAACAACCAGAGTCAATATAGAATACCTTAAGATCCTCCTTCTCTGATGAACTTATTGAATTCATCATCAATGTTGTATGGTTGTCATTCTGTGTATCATTTGCATAATTGTAATATGTGGTGTTGTATGATTGGTTCTGATTCCAATTTCTTCCACCACCTCTTCCATAATTTCCTCTTGAATTTTGTCTTCCTCTTTGAAATTGATTCTGAAACCTTCCACCTCTTCCTCTGCCATTGTTATTCTGATTTTGACTTGCTCCTTGTTGATTGTGCCAACAATCATATGCTAGATGATTGCTCAATCCACAAATCCAACATGTCTTCTTGTTATTGTTCTGATTACCTCTACCTCTTCCATTACCTCGACCTTTACCTCTGCCAAAACCTCTTCCTCTTGCATAATTTGCTTGAGTTGTTGACTCTTCTTCATCCTTTGCCTTGCCTTTATCTCCTTTCTTTTTGTTCTTCACATACATTGCAGAACTTTGACCTTTGTCTCCATCTCACTTCAAGTCTTGCTCAAATGTGAGCATCAATCCAAGTAATTGATTTAGTTCTGGCACATAATGGTTTAATGATAGTTCTGTTGAAAGTACAAAAGGCTTCCACCTTTCATCACCTCTTAACCCTGCAAGTAATTGTGCTATCAACCTATGATCTTCAATATCCTCATCAATAGATCCAAGGCTATCTGCCAAGTCCTTCATCTTAGTGACATAATCACTAATGCTCTGATTTTGCTTTTTCTTGAATGTGGTAAACTCTGACCATAAGCTAGCTTTCCTAGCTTTAGTAGTGTTTTGGAAGTGGTCTTCCAAAGCATTCCAAATATCTTCAGCTGTTTCTAAACCTCTGATATGTGGCAACAAATGATCTGTAATAGTGTTGTATATATAAGCTCTTGCACTTGCATCTCTCTTCTGCCATAACTTCAAGGCTTCTAGCTCTTCCTTTCTTGGATGACTTTCATCTTCAAATTTAGGCTTCTCCTCTTCACCTGTCACATATACCATTAGGTCCTTACTCATAAGTAAGGCCTCCATCCTCATTACCCAAGCAGGATAGTTATCTCTGTCCAATTTGTCAATGGACACATGATCTGCCATGGTATCCTTGCTTCTGCTTCAACCTGTAAGTGTAAGGTTAAAGAATGATACCTTTTGTAGACCTTTACCCTTGGAAGTAACTTCGAAACAATCTTCTGATGACTTTTGTTGTTGAACACCTCAGCTTCCTCCTTCTTTGATAAAGAACTCTTCAATTCTTCTTGTATCTGCTCTCCTTTACTTCTCGAGGACCTTATCTGCTCTGATACCACTTGTTGGTGTGTGAAACACCACAAGAACTAAACTAATGTGGTATTAGAAGACCTCCATAACTATCGTTAGCTTAGCAAACCTCTAAATATGAACCTTCAACTCTGAACTTAGTGAAAATCAAAAAATTTCACTTCACAGAAATCTGCGCCTCTTCTTCAAACTTTCAATTTGACCTGTATCAACTTGATCTTTGCAAAGTCTTCTGATCATTTGCTAAGAAAGGTTCTTGCTAATGTTCAGTAACACATGACAAGCAAAACTTTCAAGCAATAACTTCAAAATCTTCTGATTTTGTACCAAACTTTACACTATGTCTGAAAACTGAAAAACTACTTCATCGATTTGACATACCTCCACTCTTAAGCTGATTTCTCTGAGTATGCGTCCCGTTTCTTAAAGATCTTTTGACCAAATGTAGTTGAGGAGAATAGCTTTAAAATGAGCTATCACTTACCAAAAACTTTACACTGTGCTTCGAGATCTGACCTTCAGAAGATCAGTCAAATGTGTGCCAGAAAAGTCGTAACTGTCAACTAACTTTCACAGTCATATGAAATGACTTAGAACTCAATGTACAAGAGGAATTAGACTCAATCCTTCTACACAAACATGTGTTGATTATCAGAGAAGATGTGTACAAAATGGCTTGGCCTAATTTTGCTCACAGCCATGGAAAACTCTCTCAGACTCAGAAGTTTTCTCTCACCATCTCTCTCAGAAAATACACGACTTTTCTCTACTCACTCAGATTACAAAATTGAGTTCTCTCCTCCATGTTTCTGATTCAAATTAACTTATATACCTATGGTTTACATTCTTCTAGACTTGAACTCGTAAGTTCTAAAGATCAAATAAAAATCTAGACTCTAATTTTGCACTAATTTACAATAGTGAAATTGTCCCTTCACTTAGGCTTGATTTTCTGTAGGTCTTTCCTTCACTTCTTCTTTCCTCCATTATATGTCTCCATATGTCTTCATATATCCATGCCTAATTAGTGAGTGAAGCCCCAACAACAATTACACTTGGATGGACTTCTAGAGAAGTTAGAGGGCATAATTGCAAGATCTGCCAAGGAAGAAAAAAATCAAGAAAGAGATAAAGCAAGAAACAACATGACCCATCCCCCACCGAAAGCTTATGTGCCCAATTCCACTGAACCAGACAACCCCCCCTCCCTAGAAAGAATAGAGAATCTAAATGCACAATCATAAAAGGAACCCGCCCCTCAACACCATGACAAGGCTAGTGAAAGAGCAGGTCTTCCTACCCAGAAAGCCTATGTGCCTGAAGCTTATGTGCCTAACTCTACGGAGCCAGACACCTCTTCTTCTATGAATCAATACACACCATAATTCTTGCGAGAGATTCAAGAAGAGAAATGGGCTAAAGAGAGTGAAGTTTCTCCTCCCATTGAACTTGTGGATGACACACGCGATCAATTCCCACAAGACCTTCCTTCCATTTATGGAGAGCAGGAGAGTGCCCAATCTCAAGAAAGATTAGACTTCGAGTCTAATTCTTTACAAGAACTACCCCATTTCACAGGCCCATGGGAAGCAAAGTCCACCTGTATGAGAGCACCTACAGTCATGGTAAGAAACGAAGATTCAGTCATACCTAGGAACACAGAGGTAGTGAAGAACACCAAAGTGCAGTGCAATCTCACTTTGGAAGAGCTGCTTAAGGTTAGACCAGAAGTGTGGAAACATGTAGCCAATCAAGTGCCCGAGATAGCAAAACCTCGTTCCCAGGTAGGATCCCAGAGAACAGTGCCAGAAATACCCTTAGACAAGATAGGAGACATGAGTGAGGGCAAAGAGGGAAACACATATCTCCCCATCACTCATCAGGGATACACAACCAAGGCCATCTTGGACTCAGGTGCCGGAGTTGCAATTGTTACCACTTCCTTATGGAAACGATGGGGCAAGCCAGCTCTCAGGCCAATGAGAATGAAATTGCAGATGGCTGACGGGCACATAGAAAGACCCTTAGGACTACTCGAGGGGATAACTCTCACTACTTGTGGTGTAGAGTTTGAGCACACATTTGCTATCTGTGACTTTAGCAAAAATCAAGCCTATGAGATGATTTTGGGAAGACCATTTATGCGGCAGTTGCAAGTGGTACAGGATTGGGGAACCAATTCCTTGTATTTGCAGCACTTAGGTGTTACAACCAAAGTCAATCTCAAGGATTACTCTCATAGAGATGTCCCTCCTATCCAATGGAACCCCATCCATAGAGCCAAAGATGATACGGAATCGGTGCATTCCCTAGGATCAGGATCCTCATGGATGCATGAAGACACTCACTTATGGATGTCTAAGGTAGCAGTAGAAGAAGAGAAGAGAGAAAAAGCCAGGGAGATAGGTGCAAAAGAAACCCATAGATCAATCCAAGACCCAGCCTATGCACCTGTAGTTTTTCCAGACGAAGAATTCGAACCTCACGGCTGGGCAGAAATTCTAGCAACCATGGATGTAGCCATCAATGAAGAACAATGGACACCTCACTGTGATGAGGATGGCTATGACATTTCAGTCTTCTCCATAGAGCCGATCATGGGAGAGGCAATTTTAGAAGAGTGTGAACCTAGCCCTGATGCATTTGAGGATGCGAGCGACTCCGATCTAGAGTCAATCATTATGGACCCACCTTTTGCATCAGATGAGGAATACTTCTATGAAGTAGAATTTCAACCCCAGAAGCACGGAGAGCTTACAAAGGATGTAAGGCTAGCCACACATGTAACCTCTAAGGAAGAAGGAAAGGAAAGAAAGAAGAGAGAAGTCACACCAGAAGAGGAAGAATCTTTGTTTGAGGTCTCGGGAAATTTTAAGAAGTATGAGATAGATGACAGGAGAGTCATGATTAGAATGCCTAAACGAGAGGCACAATCGGGAGAGGCCTATGATAACAAAGAAACCACCAAGAAAATAGTGGTAGCCATAGAAGAAGGAGAAGAGAGGTGCACTTACATAGGACATGACCTCACTGAGGAAGAAGAGCATGAGCTGATAGCCTTGCTAAGAGAATACAGAGATGTATTTGCTTGGAGTTACAAGGATTTGAAAGGAGTGGACCCGGACATATGCTCAATACGATTCCCATGACTACAGAGGCCAGACCTTCAAAACAAAAGCCATACACATACAATGACAACTATGCTGCCAAGATCAAAGAAGAGATAGACCGCTTGATTGAAGCTGGATTTATCTATGAAATTGAGCACACTGAATGGGTATCCCCCATTGTGGTGGTGCCCAAGAAGAACGGCAAATTACGAGTATGCATTAACTTGAAGAAGGTTAATGCAACCACAATCAGGGATAATTACCCGCTTCCTATCACTGAGCATCTATTAGAAAGGGTGGAAGGCAAGGAAGTGTACAGCTTCCTAGATGGGTTCTCTGGCTACAATCAAGTGGCCATTGCACCAGAAGATCAGCATAAAACGGCTTTTGCCACAGAGTGGGGTATATTCGCTTTTAGGGTAATGCCATTCGGGCTGACCAATGCTCCCGCAACCTTCCAAAGGCTGATGTGCCATGTATTTAAGGAGTTCCTGAGGAAGAACTTAGAAGTCTATGTCGATGATCTTTGTGCTCATTCCAACATTAGACAAACCCATATTCCTGAACTCAAACAAATCTTTGACAAATGTAGAGAATATCAAGTCTGCCTAAACCCAAAAAAATGTGTTTTTATGGTCAGGCAAGGCAAAATTCTAGGACACATAGTGTCAAAGAATGGCATATCTACGGATGAAGAGAAAGTAAGAGCTATAGCCGAATTACCTAGGCCAAAGAATGTCAAGGAAGTACAAGCTTTCATGGGGCATTGTGGTTATTACCGACGATTTATACACATGTATGCCATCATTGCAAAGCCTCTGTACGGACTTCTGACAAACTTTGAGTGGACTGAGGAATGTGAGAATTCCTTCAATGAGCTTAAACGGCGATCATGTTCAGCACCAATCTTAACCACACCGGATTGGAATAAGCCTTTCCATGTTCATGTGGATGCATCCAATTATGCCATTGGATGTGTGCTTGCACAACCTACTGGTGAAGGTAATATGGATCTTCCAATTGCCTATGCTAGTAGACAATTGAATGCAGCTGAACGAAATTATACCACTACTGAGAGAGAAGGCTTAGGCATGGTATATGCAGTTAAGAAATTTAGACACTATTTGCTTGCAAACAAGTTTAAATTTTTTACTGACCACCAAGCATTGTTATATCTCGTGAACAAGCCATGCAATACAGGAAGATTAGTAAGATGGTTTCTCTTGCTAATGGAATATGATTTTGAGGTTGTGGTAAGGAAAGGGAAGACTCATTTGAGAGCAGATCACCTTTCTAGGCTCACATCGGGAGAAGCCCCACAAGGAGTGTCAGATGACCTTCTTGATGCTTACTTGTTTAATTTGGAAGTAATACCTCAGTGGGCTAAGCCATTAGTGCCAGTATTGACATACGGACCTAACCATCCAGTAATAAACACGCAGGATAGAGAGGTAGTAAAAACCCAAAAGTATCACATCATGGCAGGAAGTATGTACAAGCACACTGATCAAGGGATCTTGGCTTGTTGTGTAGAAGAGGACGAGTACACTAAATGGTTGCATTTAGCACATGTAGGTGCATTAGAGCAACACTACTCAAAACAACGAACCCTACAGAAACTAAGGAGACTCGGAGTGCATTGGCCAACTATGGAAGCTGATGCCCAAAAGTTGTGCAAGGAATGCCCAATCTGTTGCACTAAACCACCTGTGGAACATGCCACTCTTTATCAAGTGTCCATAGTGCCAGATTGGAGTGAACCACTCGTATCCTTCCTGAGGACGAAAACATTCCCTCCAGACATGACTCTGGTTAGGAAAAGAAGTCTAGAACAAGAAGCCCTAGAGTACTCACTCATTGGTGATAATCTCTACAAGCGTGGTAAGGATGGTTACCTGAGACTTTGTGTTCATGAGAGTGAATATCTAAAGATTTTGGAAACTGCTCACCAAGGTGTAGCAGGAGGACACTTTGGACCAGATCCGGTGATCAAGGCAATATTATTTGCAGGTTTCTGGTGGCCGACCCTTCACATGGATGCACATACCTATGTGAAACGGTGTGATGTTTGTCAGAGAACTCAGTATCCTATACGCAAAGATGAGATGCCACTAAAACCTATGATGGGTGGACGTGCATTCTCTAAGTGGGCAATAGACTTTGTAGGCCCTATTAATCCCCCAGCCAAGGGTTCACATGCTAAATATATCATTGTGGCCACGGATTATCTCACCAAGTGGGTAGAGGTAAAAGCTACGACAAAGAACGATGGTCAGACTACTGCTAAGTTCTTATTTGAGAATGTATTCACTAGATACGGGCTACCCATAGAGCTAGTTAGCGATAGAGGCACTCACTTCTTGAATGAAGTTATTGAAAATCTGCTCCAAGAATTTTTGGTAGTACATAAGAAGTCTGCCCCCTATCACCCTCAAGCTAATGGCCAGGCTGAGAGCACCAATAAGATCTTATGCAATGTACTGACGAAATTAGTGAACAATAAACGCTCTGATTGGGACAAACAGCTACACCATGCTGTTTGGGCATACCGAGTCGCCTACAAAACGGTACTCCAAGCCACCCCCTTTCAGATGGTATTTGGCCAAAATGCAGTGCTACCGTTGGACTTCCTAATACCTACACTGAAAGTAGCACAAGAGCATGAATGGACGGGTCATGAACTCTCCTCTAGACTTTTCAACCTTGAACGATTAGGAGAAACAAGACTGAGGGTGGCTGCAGGGATATATGCAGCTAAGAAACGACAGAAGGCATACTTTGATGTCCACGTTAAGGATAAAGGTTTGAAGGCAGGCGACTTAGTTTTAGTCTACACATTGAAGCAACATGCGAGAAAACTGGAGAAGAGAGGCTATGGACCCATGATTATAAACAAAATCTCAACAAGTGGAGCAGTGCAACTAGCCACATTAGAAGGCGACGTTCTCCCGAGCTACATTAGCGGATGTAGGGTCAAGTTGTATCAGGAATCTCTCACAGAGGAAATGCTAAGTCGACTCAATACTGCTAAGAAACGCAAAGAAGACGAAAAGCGAATTCGAGAAGAAGCCCAAGCAGAAGCATTAGAACGCATCCGACGAATGAAATTGAGGAGACAAGGTAGAGACCCGCCTGTGCTTGACACTCAAGAATCTGTAGGCTATCCTATGGCCATGTGCGAGACTTCAGGTGGGTACTCCCATAGAATAATCGACCGACGGCCTTTTGTAACCCTAGGAGTAGGACAAGGAAAGGGTGCAAAGATTGTAAGAGCTTTGATTGACTCAGGTGCATCCACTAGTGCTGTCAAGTTGTCTTACTGTCAAGAATTGAAATTAACTGTCGATCCTATAGAAGCATATCTCATAGGATTGGGAGGTGTGGAAACTCCCTGCATGGGCGAGGTGGATCTTCCCATCTCCATTCAAGACGAAGTGATGACAGTCAAAGTACTAGTGTGTCAAGATGAGGACCTCACTGAGCCTCTTGTCTTGGGTCAGGACTGGATCTATGATCATGCAGTCAACCTCAACCTAAGAAGTGGACTTCTTCAGGTATGGGTAGATCATAGCCGAATTACAGTTGAATTGGAAAATGAGGCACTCAAGGAACTAGGCAAGGCACAAACTCCTGGTCCTTCCAGGGGCGCACATGAAGTTGACAATGCTATTTTTGTCCAAAACTGTATGATACAAAAAGAGGCTAATCTCAACAACGGAGCCACGGAGAGGACGGAACTCCCTTCTTTTCCAAAGACCAGAAGGTTGCAACAACCCACGGCAGATCAAATACAGAAGAAGCAGAACACTACCGATACTGGATGCCAAAAAAAGGAGCAAAGCAGATTGTTTCAGCCATGGAAGCAAGTATGGAGGCGAAAAGGCGAATACCCTTTTCAGACCAGGCCGACCCCACGGCCAAAACCTCTTATTAGTAGTCAACAACATGACACTAATGAGAAGTCCTTCATTAATTCTTCTGCGAAGGTGAAGTCTATTTGGGTACCCAAGAAGTCAACGAAGGCCAGCCCACAATCACGACAAATCTGGGTGCCTAAGGCTTGCTTGCGGGCTCAAATAGCTACACCAAGGCCGCAACCGGTAGAACATGTTTCACTCACTCAAACATCTGAGGCCCAGTCTTACGCATCACGCACGGACACATATTCTTCCATGAGCACTAGTAGAATCACTTGTAAATGGGTCCCTAAAAAGCCTCATCTTCAAGCAGATACCCCTATCAAACTCTTCAGAGTCTCCACAAAATCAAGATCAAAGCCCATCCACTGTATTTGGAAACCTAAAACTTGTAATAAACCCCCGGACCCCAGTTGTAAATCCATGCCCACCTACTAACTACGTCACTCTCACACTACATCATTCCACTTAGTTCTTAGGTCCAACCAATTCCTAACTACACACACAAGCACCGAGCACTTATTAACCTACTAATCTCTCCCGAACCTCATGATAATGTTGTAATGGGGACAAAAATGGTTCTAACTTGTCCTTTACAATATTAACACATGTTTCTATATTCTCACAGAATCAGAAGGCAAGAAGTAACATGGCAGAAGCGACAGGTCCGAGCTCACAAGTAGGAATACTTACTGTAGGAATCGATGTGGATAGTCTACCTGTGGATGTGCCACCAACTGAACGACCTGTGAAGCTGCAACACCTTCAACAGATCCCGGTATCGGATCCACCCACAGGGATCACAGAAAGAGTCCATGCCAATTCTCATTGGTTCAATGGCATGCCAGGTCCATTAGGAGAGGCCAAGTATATATGGGAGTCTAAGTGCGAGTATGACAGATCATGGGTTCGATTCCAATTTTTCTCCAAGGAGTTTGAGACTCTACAGAACACCGAGGATCTCCAGACCATATGGCAACGTGCAGGGCTAGCAGAATACTTTGAAGCACCACTACCTAAACCGGATCTCCTCCGATGCTATTATTTGGTCTCCACATTACAAGCTAATGAAGAAAAGGACAAACCAGGATCATTTGTTCTTCCTTCCTTGCTGGGCAACAACGAGTTAAAGAGGTTTGAACTTACTGTGGAGTTGGTGAGCGCTGCTTTGAATATGCACGGCACACATGTACCTTCTGAGAAGGATGCTCTCGTTCCTACTAACATGAAGGATAGGAAACTATTGAAGCTTAAAGACATGGCAGCACTCACACCAAACGTGTCCATCCCTCTCCGTATGTGCATGCAACATTTTGCTTTCCCCGGCCAAGACCGCTTCACACAACCACACAAAAGAATCTGGTTCGCTCTCTACTTAGCGGAGGCAGGTGCGTTACCAATTAAGCTGCCGGTATGGATTATAGATCAATTGTATGAAGCAAATAAAAGGTCTTCTAGGAAATTAGTGGTGAACGGTTGCTGTGCAATCACACACATTATTTACCGGTGCCTAGCATACGATGTTCCCATTGAACGTGCCTTAACTTGGGCACAATTACAAATGTTTAAGAAGCTCAAGACGTCCACACATCAATCCAAGCGCATGAGGAGTGCGATCCCTTGTGTCCAGACAAGGGAAGTTCTGACTACTCCTGAAGTATCGCCACGAAGGGAGACCACTGTACCTCCCTTTACCATTAGGATACCCAGGTCTGGATCTGAAACTACGACATAAGCTACCCCTTCAGCTCCTCCTGCTCCATCTGAATTTGAATTTGCTACAACTGGAGATGCTGAAGGAATGGATCCTCAGGACTTCGAAGCATTCTTACAAAGTACACAACTCTCTGATGTAGAGTATTATTCAGATGCAGAAGAACAAGGCACATCTTCACAAAGAAGAAGAAAATCTATAGACGACCGCCATGTACATTGGAGTGACACCCAGCAAGGTCAACAACAAGGACACCTAGAAGAAGAAGGAGCTTATGAAGAGGAGACCACTGAAGCCCCAGCCTATACAGCAGAACTCCAAAGGCTGTATCAAATTATGGAACGAGTGCGATCGCAACAACTGCTCACCGAACAGAGCAGTAGAGTACTCATGACTCAGCTGTTGGAAGAAGCAGGAGTTGACTCAGAATATAGTGAAGGTCTCTTATTGATGGCAGAAACATATGGGGTAGTAGAAGCAGTGCGGACCGCCATTAGGAGGTCTCCAGTTCAATATGATCCACGAAGATTCCAGACACAACCACGCTCAGGTAAGAATATCCAGATCCCCGTTACAACGGCAGAAGGGCCAAATATTACATCCGAACCCATCAAGACAACCTCCCAAGCAACAGAAACTGCTAGCCAAGAGCACCCAGTCACCCATGAGGAATCCACCGAGCCACTACCACCCACACCCCCACCATCGCCTCCTAGAGCAGAAACCGTGGAAATCACCTCGACCACTCAACCCACCGAACCAACCTTCATCTTCCATACTCCCATCTCTAGTTCAACCCTATTCTCCACCTTTGATAACCCAATCTATGAAGCAACCCCCACCACTACACAATCCACCGAATCGCTCATAGAGCTTGCCCTAGGACAACCATCCCCCATGCCCTCAGCCATAGGTCATCCTGACCCTAGATCCATATTCATGGGTTTCCCTGCTACCACGCAACCCTTCATGCCCTCCTCAACTCTACAACCTCAACCCCTGACCTCCATCTCTCCACTTCTCCAATCCCTCCATAACTTCCTTGCTAGAACTTTTCAACCCAGGTCTCAACCATTCCCTTTATTTTCAGCTCCCCACCCCACTTCTCATCTATTCACCACTTTCACACACACACCACCTACCATTCCAATGTATATGGTAGACCCCACACTCGCACCCACTCCTGAAAGTATGGACATTTCACCACCCATGGCACCTCCCCCTCCCCCCACGCTTCCACCTCCTCCCATTCCCCCTCCACCAATTTCACCCACACACACGTCTTCAATAGACACATCATTCACTCTTCCCCTTCCCCAATTCCCTTCCCATGCATCGTCCATTGTAAACACCACCCCCTCATCTATAGGAAATGCATTGGACACCATGCTAGCTTGTATATCAAACTTAAGGACAGATTACAATCAGCTCCAGCAAGAGAATGAACGCCTGCAAGAGCACTCGGAGACACTACAACACAGACTTGCTGCACTAGTGGAGGAAAATGCTCGCCTCCACACACAATTCCAAACTCTCCAAGAGGCTCATAGCATATTGGAGGTACAGTTACAGAACACAGATCAGGAAGCAATACAAGTGGTAGAAGGTCATCTACGGACACAGCTGGAACGCAATTCAAAGCTTCAGCAAAATATGGCCCTACTCAAGCGACATCTTGCTGCCGCTCATGAAGAGAATCGACGCCTGCAATTACAAAATCAGGAGAACCTAGAAGCAGCTATCGAAAGCACACCTGGGGCACCCATCAGCCCATCAAAGTTTCAAGCAGTGACCCCCGACAATATCAAGATCATATTGGAAGACTATGCCATGCTGCTTGAAGCACATGACCTGCTATCAGAGGAACTGGGTCAACTGAAGCAGAAACACCAAAAAGAAACAACAGCAGCCTCTCAAACCACCTCCTCCGCGGCTTCACTTCTCACAGACTCAGAGGCCTTAAAAGATCTCCAGAAACAGGTCACCGAATTGCAAGCACGTCTACTACAATATGAGAGACCACCTTCCCCTCCAGAGGCTCCCACCGACGAAGAAGTAGTACAAATTCCTGTGGAACAGACATTTGAAGAAGAATACGACCCACAACCCTTCCCAGGAGGCCAACAAACGAAAGAAGCTCAGGACACATTCGAGGCACCACGGCCTCCATGGCTACGTCAAGTGGAGGAAATCGGGAGTTCTCACGAAGAGCGCACAGTAGTGCAAAATCAGGCCATGAGGGTCATAGAGGAAACTGTGCTACAATCTGCTTACTTCAAGAACCTGTCATCGAGACGCCTTATCCTCTCATCTGAACTCCAATACAGGCCTTATTATATTATCCTGGCTGATTATAATGCAGAAATACAGAGAGTCACGGGTTAGATTCCTACCTTTGCTACCCAATTTCAACCCGAAGACCTTCCTCCAGAGGCGCAAAAAGGCAAAATTCGTCAACCCACCTGGCGGCAGAAACTTCTAGAGACATATCCAGAAATGCTACGCACATGGAACAACGCGCCTTTATATCTCCTATACAATCCATGCTACGGTCCAGTTCCACGCCGCAGGTCTTGGAAGGCATTCAATATCAAAGTGCAGAACAACGCGCAATGCAAGGAATGGCTAAACTACCCGTACATTGCGCCACCACAGGGACCACCGTCGGTAGCGTACATGATGGGAACAATTTGCCATTGGATGCCGTGATTGAAGCCCATGCCAGATGTAGCAGCTCAAATGATGCTTAAAATTTTAGATATGATGCAGGTAGTCCTGAAAACTTTTAGAAATGCAGCCGCACCACAGGTACGTCTCCCGGGGTTTACCAATGGAAATTATGATTTGGTGTATGACATGAGCACCACCCCCAGTATTCGTGTGGCTTACGCCTGGCATGCACGCATCAAATACCTCCCTGCATGTTACAAACAGACCTTCGAAGAAATGTTCAGATCAGGTTTCTGGGAGTATCACTCGGAGATCTTCGCACCGAAGCCAACACACCTGCTCCATCTCTTTGCTTGTGAACAAGCAATGTACTCTGAGTACTACACCACCCCGCAACCAGAGGTCCCTGGCGCAATAAATTGGGATGCATTGGAAGCTGATCTAGCAAGAGGCTTAAGGATAGGAGAACACGAACTTGCCACCAATGTCATCCAATACTATATCGACCACCCGATAGAACAGAGGTCTGTCAGGGGCGACAGACGCTAGGAAGGGGGGCGTGTTGGCATACAAGTCAGATGAAGAGCATACTAGCGCAACGGAGGAGTCATGCACAATACGGCAACAAGGCCCAATCATTTTTTCCATGGACCATTTACAACTCAAGTGATTATTATCACTACACAAACATTGTAAATTCCGTTTTTGGTAGAATAGACTCCATTTTGTGCAAGCCGAGGAGTCCTCGAGCTTGAGGAGTATTAGAACTAGCTACATATCAATTTTCATAATTTTTAGACTCTGTTTGAGCCCTCAAATAGGCTCTAGAACCTAATTTTTAACTAGGCCGGACACTAGGTCTGGACAAGACCAAAGCTAGTTAGAAAACTATAAAAAGAGCTAGAGAGCTCATTTTTGAGGTTAGATTGTTTGTGAATTGAGCTTATGGAAGAGACATTTTGACTAATGCAAAGAACTCCATTGTTCCTCTCCTTGTTCTTGCCTTGTGTGCGCGTGTGTGTGTATGTGTGTGCATGCTTGTGTGCTTCTCACTCACACACTTGTGCCTTCACTTGCTCATAGTCTTCATACTAGTCCTCACGTCTCCATGGATTGACAATTATGAGGTGAATCTTCTCACGTTGGTACTCACCATTGTGCTAGAGTGACACCCTCTCTTTCAGTGGTTGTGTAATTTTTCTCTGCTAGATTCAATTGTCTACTGTTGGGAGTGATGGTAGGATGCACTCAAGAGATTGAGTTGGTGCTGCTATACCTGCTTCACACCAGCCCTCCTTTGATTCCAGATATGCTTAGTAGACTCCTTGAGCTTCCAAATGATACCAAAATATGCTATATGTACTTTGGAAAAGGTTTGAGTAATGACTTGATCAAAACAGATAACTTGGCACTTCAAAAATCAAGAAAAACTTTCTATTTCTGTAGTGACACCTGCTCAGTCTTTCACTCAGTGTGACCAGCACACTAACAATTGATCTAATTCCTTATGGACATATTAAATTAGCTTAGCAAGCTACCATTTTCAAGTGGAATGAGAAGGAATGATAAACTACTCACTGAGAAATCAATTTAGCAAACTTATGTGTACCCCCGACTTTTTAGGAATTCTGCAGACACAGACCAGTGTGCACTTCGAGCGAGATTTCTCCGAGATGGCTTATCCAATTGACTGGAAATTTTGTAGGTGTATAGTATGCTTGGAGCTGGTTCCAACAAGCCTTGAATCACTTGATTTGGTTCAGTAGATCCTGAGATATGCTCCTTTGAAGTTGACAGACTTGAAGATGATGACTCAGAGAACACAGAGATAGTTAATGTAATGGTATGTATTAATTCACATTGATGTACATTCCCATTGACATGATAAACATTGCCAAATGGTACTCAGAGGTGTAGGCTATGGAGTAGACCTTACACACTCAATGATCACAAATATTAGCCTCGGGAATGGTGAAGGACACCCGCGACTTTTTCCTTGTAGTTTTTATAGATTTGAGTTGAATTCAAAATTCAAAACTCCTAGAATCTTTCACCTAAAAAGTTGATTGAGATATTCCCTCAATCAATCAATCCTCTTTTCCACGACTTAAACAAGTAGGTGTGATTACATAAGATTCCAAGTGATTTAGAATTTTACAAGAAGTAAAATGGTAAGAACTTGTAAGCATAAGTTCCTATGGTTCTTCTCACATGTTGAGTCTTCAAGAATAAATCCAAGCCAAGTATGAAGGCTTGATTTGTACCAACATCTTCAAGAGTTCCAAGCCAAAGGTGAAGGCTTGATTTGCACCAACAACTCCCCCTCAAGCCAAGCACTTTGGCTTAAGTCTTCATCTTTAGTCTTCAATCACATCCTGCAATCCAATCATGGATTTGAATCTGCATAGCTTGTTTCCATCCAATGCTTTAGTGAGTAAATCTGCACATTGCATATTAGTAGACACATATGTCAATTGAATCTCTTTGCTTAGTAACTTCTCTCTCACATAGTGGTAATGAAACTCTATGTGTTTGGTTCTAGCATGATATATTGGATTAGCTGCAAGGTGAAGAGAGCTTGTGTTATCTCCAAAGATAATAGGTGGCCTTGTATATAGGCCTAACTCTGTATATAGAAGCTTCAACCAGATAGCTGCTTGAGTGGCATTGGCTAGCCCTCTATACTCTGCTTCAGTGGAGGACAATGCCACTGTAGGTTGCTTCTTGGCTGACCAAGAAATAGGTTTATCTCCTGCAAAACATATGTATCCTGATGTGCTTCTCCTATCATCCTTGCATCCTGCCCAATCTACATCTGAGTATACTTTAATGTCAATATCTGATGTATAAGGAAGGTACAAACCATGACTCTGAGTTCCCATCAAATACTTCAAGATTTTCTTTGCTGCCTCTAGGTGAGGTACCCTTGGTTTGTGCATGAATTGACTAAGCACACTAACTCCATATGCTATGTCAATTCTTGTCAAGGTAGCATAATTCAAACTACCTACCATGCTTTGGTATCCTGTAATGTCTTGTATTTCATCTCCTTCATGAGCACTTAGCTTTAGGTTGACCTCCATTGGAGTAGTAGATACTTTAGCATCCTGCAAACCAAACTTCTTGACCGTATCCTGTACATACTTCTTTTGAGTGATATATATACCTGAGTTGGTGTAGACTAACTCAAGACCTAAGAAGTATTTCAATAATCCAAGATCATTGATCTTGAATTCCTTCATCATCTGTCCTTTGATGTGTTTAATACCATTGACATCATTGCTTGTAATGATGATGTCATCAACATAAACACACAAGTAGATTACCTCTGTTCTACTTCTTTTTATGAACAGAGAAGTGTCAGCTTTGCTCATCACAAATCCTTGGTCTTGGAGGTAGGTTGTCAACCTGTAATTCCATGCTCTAGGTGCCTGCTTCAAACCATATAGAGCCTTCTTCAATTTACAAACATAATTTACCTTCTTGGGATCTTCATAGCCAGGTGGTTGTGACATGTAGACTTCTTCAGATATCCATCCATTCAAGAAATCATTCTTGACATCTAATTGGTACATGTTCCAATTCTTGGATGCAGCTACACTCACCAATATTCTGATAGTTGGCATCTTAGCCACAGGAGAAAATGTCTCCTCATAATTAATGCCTTGGGTTTGTGCAAAACCCTTGGCTACCAACCTAGCTTTGTACTTGTTTATTGTTCCATCTGAATTTCTCTTTAGCTTGTAGATCCATCTGGATCCTATCACCTTCATAGAGTCTTTCTTGGGTACCAAGTCCCAAGTATCACTCTCCTTGAGAGCTTCCATTTCTTCATCCATAGCTTCTTTCCACTCTGGTTTGGTAATTGCTTCTTCATAGGTACCTGGTTCTTCATTCAACAAGTCTTTTGCAAGATATACAGAATGTTTAGTTACAAGTGATGTGTCATACCCAAATCTGATTGGTTTTTTGCTTTCTCTCTGAGATCTTCTAATTGCTTGAGTTGAGGATTCTGGTATATCCTCTAGCTTTTTCATCTTCATCTTTCCTTTGGACTTCCAAGCGTTGAATTCCTCAAGGTTAATTGTATCATCATCATCTGAGCTTGAGTCTTCTTTCTGAATTGGTTCCTCCTTGGTAAGCCTTGGGAAGTCTTCTTCCATATCATATGGTAGACTAACCTTCCTGCATTCATTCTCATACCATGAGTCATTCTCATCAAAGATGACATCTCTGCTTACCTTGAAGCCTTTGTTTGTTGGGTTGTAGAATCTGTATCCCTTTTGGTTCAAATCATAACCAATAAAGATACATTTTTCAGCTTTAGGGTCTAGCTTTCCCCTTACCTGTGAGGGAATATGCACATATGCTACACAACCAAAGATTTTGCAATGATCCAGAGAAGGTCTCTTACCATGCCAAGCTTCATATGGTGTCATGCCATCAAGTGATTTGGATGGCAACCTATTGATGAGATAGGTGGCAGTAGATACACTTTCTGCCCAAAGATAATTTGGCAATTTCTTTTCATTAAGCATAGACCTAGCTGTTTCTACTATGAGTCTATTCCTTCTTTCAGCTACCCCATTTTGTTCAGGTGAGTACCTTGTAGTTATCTCCCTCTTGATGCCTCTTTCCTGCAAGAAATCTTCAAACTCATTGGAGAAGTACTCTCCTCCACCATCTGACCTTAGCCTCTTCAAGCTTCTTCCTGTTTGGTTTTCAACAAGTGCAAGATACCTCTTGAAACAATTAAACACTTCATCTTTATGTTTCATAAAGTATAAGATGGTCCATCTGCTATAATCATCAATGAAGGACACATAATACCTTGAACCTGAAATGGAAGGGTTCTTGCTAGGTCCCCAAACATCTGTGTGTACCAAGTCTAGGTAGTCTTCATGCATGAAACCTTTCCTTGAATAGGGCAATCTGTGAGACTTACCAAACTGACATGCTCCACACTTGTAAATCATGTGTTGCTTGGATACATTAGGTATCCCAAGCACACATTGATCCCTGCACATTTGCTTTAGGGTTCTTTCACCTATGTGACCTAACCTCTTGTGCCATATTTCTAACTCTGAAAGTGTTTGATCCTTGTAATTATACAAAGCAATGTTCTTGGTGTCTTCTAGCTCAAAAGTAAACAATCTACCTGATTTTTCTCCCTTGGCTATCCTTCTGAATCCATGTCTTGGGTCCTCCACATATGCTCCATGTTGTGTGAATCTGACCTGCAAACCTTTCTCCACAATCTGACCAACACTCATTAAATTCTTGGTGATGGTTGGTACATAGAGTACCCTGCTCAATAGGTTCTGGTTACCATCACATGTCTTCACATTTCCAATCTTTATAACAGAGTGTTTAGTATCATCACCTGTCTGTACCTGATGTTTGCCCTTGGGTTCTTCCAAATCAGAAAGTAGTGCCACATTGCCAGCTACATGGTTAGAACATCCTGAGTCAATATAAAATAAATGATCATCATTTGTACCTGCCTTGGAGGTCATATTCATGATCAATAGGGAGTCATCTTGCTCCTCTGTGTAGTTGTTGTAGTCTCTTCTATTTCTGAATCCACCTTGGTAATTACCATTATGGTTGTGGTTGTAATTGTTGTTGTATTGATTGTTATATCCATTGTAGCTTTGATGTTGGTTGAATCTGCCTCTCCCTTGAGAGTATCCACCTCTTGAGTAGCCTCTTCCTCTCTGATTCTTGTAGTTCTTGTAGCATTCATCTGTGGTATGATTGGACAATCCACAAATGTTGCATGGTGATGAGTTGTAGGGTCTCCCCCTACCTGACTTACCTCCTCTGCCCCTGCCTCTTGATGATCTACCTCTCCCTGCATAATTAGCTTGGGAGGTAGAGCCTTCTTCATCCTGTTTCTTCCCTTTACCTTTATCTTTAACTTTCTTATCAGTATAGAGAGCAGAGGGGTTGTTACCTTTTGATTGATCTCCTGCCTTTGTAAACTTTGCTTCATGTGTGAAAAGTTGGCCCATAAGAGTTGTGAGATCTGGGGTATGCATGTCCATATAGAGGTCCATTGCAGTGGTGAAACTTTCCCACTTATCATCTGCCTTGAGTCCATTTGTTACTTGCCTGACTATTTGTTCCTCTTCAATCTCCTCTCCAATGCTTGCTAATTGGTCTGCCACATCTTTAATCTTTGTCACATACTCTGAGACTGATTGCTTGGGCTGCTTCCTAAGGGTTGTGAATTCAATCCACAGTTGATTCTTCCTAGCCCTTGTGTTGGAAGAGAAGTATGTTGACAAGGTTTCCCAAGTCTCTTGGGAAGTCTTACAATTCCTTACATGAGGTAAAAGGAAATCAGATATAGAGTTAAGAAGGTAAGACCTTGCCAAAGCATCCTTTGCACACCATTGGTTGAGTCTCTCTTGTTCATCCTTGGTGGGTAGTCCTCTAGCTTTGAATGAGGGCAATTCCTCATCTCCTGATATGTATCCAAATAAGCTCCTTCCTTGTAGATAGGTCTTCATCCTTAGAGACCAAGCTTGGTAATTGTTCCTGTCCAATTTGTCAATGAATGAAGGAAAACCATCTCCCATGTTTACCTTATTTGCTCTGATACCACTGTTGGGAGTGATGGTAGGATGCACTCAAGAGATTGAGTTGGTGCTGCTATACCTGCTTCACACCAGCCCTCCTTTGATTCCAGATATGCTTAGTAGACTCCTTGAGCTTCCAAATGATACCAAAATATGCTATATGTACTTTGGAAAAGGTTTGAGTAATGACTTGATCAAAACAGATAACTTGGCACTTCAAAAATCAAGAAAAACTTTCTATTTCTGTAGTGACACCTGCTCAGTCTTTCACTCAGTGTGACCAGCACACTAACAATTGATCTAATTCCTTCTGGACATATTAAATTAGCTTAACAAGCTACCATTTGCAAGTGGAATGAGAAGGAATGATAAACTACTCACTGAGAAATCAATTTAGCAAACTTATGTGTACCCCCGACTTTTTAGGAATTCTGCAGACACAGACCAGTGTGCACTTCGAGCGAGATTTCTCCGAGATGGCTTATCCAATTGACTTGAAATTTTGTAGGTGTATTTTATGCTTGGAGCTGGTTCCAACAAGCCTTGAATCACTTGATTTGGTTCAGTAGATCGTGAGATATGCTCCTTTGAAGTTGACAGACTTGAAGATGATGACTCAGAGAACACTGAGATAGTTAATGTAATGGTATGTATTAATTCACATTGATGTACATTCCCATTGACATGATAAACATTGCCAAATGGTACTCAGAGGTGTAGGCTATGGAGTAGACCTTACACACTCAATGATCACAAATATTAGCCTCGGGAATGGTGAAGGACACCCGCGACTTTTTCCTTGTAGTTTTTATAGATTTGAGTTGAATTCAAAATTCAAAACTCCTAGAATCTTTCACCTAAAAAGTTGATTGAGATATTCCCTCAATCAATCAATCCTCTTTTCCACGACTTAAACAAGTAGGTGTGATTACATAAGATTCCAAGTGATTTAGAATTGTACAAGAAGTAAAATGGTAAGAACTTGTAAGCATAAGTTCCTATGGTTCTTCTCACATGTTGAGTCTTCAAGAATAAATCCAAGCCAAGTATGAAGGCTTGATTTGTACCAACATCTTCAAGAGTTCCAAGCCAAAGGTGAAGGCTTGATTTGCACCAACATCTACTAGCATAGGCCACTGGAAAATCTAACTTGCTTCCTTCTATTGGTTGTGCTAACACACATCCCAAAGCATAATTTGAAGCATCCACATGAACATGAAAAATTTTGTCCCATTGAGGTGTTTTCAGAATTGGGGCTGTTACCAAACAAGCTTTTAGAGTTTCAAAGGCTTGGTCACATTCCTTAGTCCACTCAAACTTTGTAATTAGGGCATATAAGGGTTTTGCTATGTCAGCAAATTTGTGTACAAATTTCCTATAGTACCCACAATGTCCCATGAAAATTTGAAGTTCCTTTACACTTGTTGGTCTAGGAAACTCTATTATGGCCTTTATTTTCTTCTCATCAGTTGAAATTCCATTTTTAGAGACTATATGACCCCGCATTGTTCCTTGTCTCACAAAGAATACACATTTTTCTGGATTTAAACATACTCTGTAGGTTCTGCATTTCCTGAATATATTTTCTAAATCCTGCAAGTGATCTTGTCTTTTTAATGAAAAAGTACAAAGATCATCTACATAGATTTCCATTTCCTTTCTCAGAAACTCTTTGAAGATATGACACATCAATCTCTGAAAAGTTGCTGGAGCATTAGTTAATCCAAAGGGCATAACCCTAAAGGCATAAATTCCCCATTCTGTGGAGAAGGCAGTTTTATGTTGGTCTTTTAATGCTATAGGAACTTGGTTGTATCCTGAAAAACCATCTAAAAAACTATAAACCTCCTTCCCTGCAACTCTTTCTAGAAGATGATCTGTTATTGGCAATGGATAATTATCTCTTATAGTTGCTGCATTTACCTTTTTCAAGTTTATGCATACCCTAAGTTTCCCATTCTTTTTTGGTACCACAACTATAGGAGATATCCATTCTGTATACTCAATTTCATAGATGAAATTGGCAGCTAATAGCTTGTCAATTTCTTCCTTTATCTTAGCAGAGTATTTATCATTAAATGTGTAATGTCTCTGTTTACTAGGTTTTGCTTCAAGTGTAATAGGAATCTTATGCTCACAGATTTTAGGATCAATACCTTTCAAATCCTTGTAGCTATAAGCAAATACATCCCTATAGTTTCTTGCCAAGTTTCTTAGTGCCTCCTCTTCTTGATTTGTCATGTCATCAGCCACTACAATGTGTCTTTCTTCTCCCTCCTCTTGAGTGATCATGATCTTTTTAGTTTCTTCCTCATTATCATAAGCCTCTCCTTTCTTCTTTTCCCTCCTTGGTTTCCTTTTGAGCAGTAATCTATTTTCCACTTCATAAGTCTTGAAATTTTTTGGTACATCAAACTGTTGATCTTTGTTCATTTCCCTTGTCTTCTTCTCATTTTCCTGATTTTCTTATGTTTCCTTGTGTTTGTTTTTCTTGTACTTACCTGAGATCTTATCCTTAATAGCATCTTCAGCTCTTACTTCTTCCAAAAAGTGTATCTTCCCTTTTTCTAATATCATTTCTTCTTCTATGTCCTCTTCTGTTCTGGATACCTTTATCATTTGTATTCCAATGTGAAAAACATCATATCCTTCTTCATTTTGAAATTCCACTCCTACATATTCATCACTGGCTAGATCCATGGTAGCCAAGATTTGATTCCACCCATAGGGCTCAAATTCCTCATCCTTGAATTGTTGTGGTACATAATTCTCATCTTGTATCCTCCTTTCTTCCACACAATCCTCTCTTCTTAATCTCCTTTTCCTATTGGTCAGATTTCTTATCATATTGCACTTCCATACTGATGATTCAACCTCGTCCTGGTCCTCCATCTCTGATTCCTCACTCAACTCTTGATTCTGATGAATTTTATACCATTCTTGAGGAGATATGTCACAGTAGTGCCCGTTTCTTAGATTTACTTTGGTTATTCTTCCTTTGCTCTACAGGTATAAGCAATCATTACCCCAATCTTGTACAATTTGCATTTGTCTCATGAATGGTCTTCCTAAGATAATTTCATATGAAGTGGATTGTGGGAACTCAACTATAGCAAAAGTATGTTCTATCTCTATTCCACATATGTCCACAATCACTTTCTCCCATATTCCTAGGGGTTTTTCTATATGTCCATCTGCAAGTTGCAATCTCATTTTTGTGGGTAATAATTCATTTTTTCCCCATTTCTCCCAAGTTTGTTTAGTCATGATGGCCACTCCTGATCCACTATCCAAAATAGCTTTGGCCTGGTTTTTACCAAATTGTATTTTTAAGGTTGAGTTTCCCTCTTCCCCTTCACAATATCCTCCTATCTTATCAATGGGAATATACCACAACTCCTCCATTTTCTGTAGTTGTGGGTGAAGATTTTCTGGTGCTGTCTCCCATATTTTTACTTGGTTCTGTAGGTGAGGATTTTGTTTCATTAAATCTTCCCATGTAGTATGATAAAGAATTGTGCATCGTTTATCTATATTCACCTGGAGTGTTACTTGGGGGTTTTCTTCCCTGATACTATTTGTTTTTGTTGTCTCAGATTCCTCAACTGTTTTTTGAGAATTGTCTTCTTCCCCCATTTTGAGTTGCACTTCCCGTATGATTTGTTTACACTTCTGCATTCTTTCATGTTCTAAGTCTGGCATAGGATAAGCCATTGTATGATCAACAGGGCTTGGTCCCTCTTGAATTCTTCCTTTGTATGCTTTTATCAGAGTATCTAGACTTTGTGAATTTCCTATTTCCAACTAGGTTTGTGTCTTTTGAGGAGAAATACTGTTTGATTGTTCCCTATTTTCTTCTTCAATATTTTTACTCATTTTTTGTTTCCTCTCCCATTTCCCTTTTTGTCTATTTTTCTTTACCTTTGAGATTGAACCTTCATTTTGTTCCTTAGTTGTTCTTTGTTGTTTTGTTTGTGACCTTGTTATAGCATTTACATTTACTTGGTCAATGTCACTCAATTCTTCCTGTTCCATGATACTGACTGCTTTTAGTGGTATGTTATTAGGTGTGTTTTGTTGTTTTTGAGGATTCTTTGGGCAATCCTTAATTAAATGCTCCCTTCCACAATCCTTACAATATGCTCCTTCTATTCTTAATATAGGAGGTTGTGGACAGTCTCTAATGAAATGATCTCCCCCACACCTAGACTTTCATTGATGATTTTTCCAGGCATGCATGGGTATATCCACTCAAAGCAAAGTCCGAAGTGTTCATGTGCTTCAAACAGTTTTTGGTTTTGGCTGAAAATCTATCAGCATGTAAAATGGGCACCCTCCGTTCTGATCGAGGGGGGGAATATATGTCTTCAGATTTTAATGCATTTCTTGCTGAACGTGGGATAAAACACCAATGTACAGTGCCGTATACACCTCAACAGAATGGAGTTGCTGAAGGAAAGAACAGGTCACTCATGGAGATGGCGAGGTGCATGGTCAAAAGTCAGGCTTTACCACATACTTTCTGGCTTGAGGCTGTCACGGCTTGTAATTCTGGTTCTCTTGACTCATAACCTTCCCATTCTTCTTGATATCCTTCATTCCATTGATAATCTTCCTTGTATGGTGACTTTGTTCTTGAGTTTCCCTCCTCTATTGGTGTGTATTTGATTGGTACCACATTTGTTGGTATAGGAGGTTGTTGCCCAAGCACAGCTCTTGGTTGCTCAATATACACTGATTCTCTTTGGCTCCCATAGTCTCTCTCCTTTATGGGTTGTTTATTATAGAAACATTCCTCCCTGGTATGGTTGGTCCATTTCCTCTCTAGTGTACAATATTTGAGTGTCTTTCTATCTTGCAAATGTGGAGGCTTTTGATATGCGCACTGTTGTACCAGATGACTTTCTCCACAATTGTAGCATTTTTTATTTGTGTTTATCCTAGAGTTTATCAAATTGGTTTTAGTGCTTACCTCTAGGGCTTTAGCAATGGCCTGAGCCAATTCTTCTGCTAGAGGAATTTTATCTTCATTTGATCTGGGTTGATCAAATGCTAACAGATCTTGGCCTCTGTTATCTTCCAAATCTATTGCTTCTTTTACACAAGCTCTTAGGTCAGGGCATCTCCTGTAGTACACTAGGGTTCTTAATTGAGCACTTCTCAACCCTTCTATGAATAGGGATACTTGTCTAGCCATGGAAGGTACTTCTTCTCTAGGACATCTGTCAATATATTGCTTAAATCTCCTGGCTGCCTCTCTGACATTTTCATCTTTTTTTTGTTTAAAACTGTGTATCAGAGTGGCTGTGCTATGTTTTATTCCGGTCTTTGAGAATTCCCCAATAAAGGCTTCTAGGAAGGATTCAATATCTAGGTACATTTCTTTTCTCAAAGGGATGAACCAAGATAATGCTGGTCCTGTTAGGGTTAGACCAAATGCCTCAAATTGAACTTTGTAATCTTCCACCTCCTCAGCTCTAATTAATTGCCTAAACTCTGCAGCATGAGCATGAGGATCTGAATACCCTTCATATTGATTTTTCATACATTTGGCTACTTGATATGGTCTAAGCATTCTACCCTGAGGTTGCCAATGATGTCTTCTTCTGAGTGAAAACTCATTATACCCTTCTGGTTCCTTATCAAAAGGATTTGGGGAAGCATGTGTCCTCCTCCCATGTTATTGCTCAGTACTAGTGTGGTTTTCATGTGGTCTAGGTAAATCTGGTTGTCCCATGTTATGTTCCCAAGGTCCTTTGTCAGCACATTGCCCTAAGTCATTTGAATTTTCTGGGTCTTGGGAGAAGATGTACACACACCCTTGCCTATCCTCATACCTACCATCTTTGAACTGAGCTAATGGTGTTATGTTTAGAGGAACTTCTAAGTTTCTCAATCTAATGAGAAACTTATGCATTCCATCCTGATATACATAGGTGCCAAACCTATTTGTATACATGTATTTGAGGATATTTCTATAATCCCCAGTTTCAATGGGCTCATTTGTTTCAGTTAAATTTTCCATGTTGTTTTCTTGCCCTAAATTTCTTTCTTGCCCTTCCCCTACTACTGACTCTATCACCTTCCTTCCTAGGTCTTGCCTAGTATGTGAATTTAGTTTGTTCCCAGACCTAAGGATCATTCACCTAATTTTCACGATTTTGAACTCAAAATCGTGTTTTTCATGATTTTGTGTTCAAAGTAATGATTTTTCACGATTTTCTGACTAAAATCGTGTTTTCCATGATTTTGAACTCAAAATCGTGTTTTTTTCGATTTTGTGTTCAAATTAATGATTTTTCACGATTTTCTGACTAAAATCGTGTTTTCCACGATTTTCTACTTAAAATCGTGTTTTTCACGATTCTGTGCCCAAAATCGTGTTTTTCACGATTCTCTACTCAAAATCGTGTTTTCCACGATTTTGTGCTCAAAATCGCGTTTTTCACGATTCTGTGTTCAGAATCGCGTTTTTCACGATTCTGTGCTCAGAATCGCGTTTTTCACGATTCTGTGCTCAGAATTGCGTTTTTCACGATTCTGTGCTTAGAATCGTGTTTTTCACGATTCTGTGCTCAGAATCGCGTTTTTCACGATTCTGTGCTCAAAATCGTGTTTTTCACGATTCTGTACTCAAAATCGCGTTTTTCACGATTTTGTGCTCAAAATCGCGTTTTTCACGATTCTGTTCCCAGACAATCGTGATTGCTGACAATAGTAAATAATAGGATTTTCTTATGAAAATTATGTTCTGGGAATCGCGATGTTGTCCTTAGCTCAGAAAATCGCGATTTTGTGTTTGACTACAGAATCGCGATTCTGAACACTTTTTTGAATTTTTTGAAGTGTTAATTTTCAAATTTTTCTTTCTTCTAATAGAATCGCTTTATTAAGTTTTTAGCATGCAATGAAACATCTTACCCAAAAAACAATATTTTCTCACTGAAAATTCAAAACTCAGAAAATGGAGATTTCGTAGTTTTGCTATTTTCCTACTTTTTTGTACTTATTGATCTTAAAAATTTAAAGTCATGTAATTGAGGTGCTATAGAAACCACTCACCTTGCTTGCTTGACTCAAAGAAGCTTCTCAAAACCTGTATTTGCTGAAAGTCACGATTTTTCCTGCTCTCTCTCTCTCACACTCACTCAAATGAATTTTTCTTTGAATTCCAAGTTTTTATAGTGTCCCCAAAATCGCGATTTTGTGTGATTTCCACAGTTTTTCACTCTTTCACTTGTCCAATCTTTACTTACCCAATCTTGATGACATCTCTTGCAATTATCTTTCTCTAAAAACCCAAATATGCTAGAAATTCCAGAAAATTTCCCTTACAGAAAATCGCGATTTTGTGCAGAAAGTCGTGTTTTTTCTGTAGATCTTATCTTGTGCAAATTTGAGTATTCTTTTCTCTTGTTCTCTTTCAATACCCTCTACCAATTGCAATTCACCAGACTCTTGTACTTTTGCATCAAAATCACAACCTTACTCAGAAAATCGTGTTTTTCTATACTTTTGATTTTATCTAAATTTGAGTATTTTTCTCTCTTGTTCCCCTTCAGTACCCTTTACCAACTCCAATTCCACAATCACCTGCAATTTTACCTCATAGTCACAACATTAATCAGAAAATCGCGATGTTGTACAGAAAATCGTGTTTTTTCAAATCTGCTAATTTTTTGACAAATTTTTTGCTTTTCTCTTACTTGGTCCCTATTACTCTTATCCACAAAGCTTCAGTCCAACTTCCTAAGAAGAAAAGAAATTTGTTTGATTGTTTTTTATGAATTTTATGATTTTTTTTAGTATTTTGCCCTAAATAAATGTGAACACTTCAATTAGGGTTTCTTGTTTGGTGATCTACTGATCCTATGTTCCTTGATTGGTTATGATCTCTTATGGCTTAGCTATCAAAACAGTTCATGAGAAAAACTTTCCAAAGAAAATGTACTATGAAATGCAATTATCCATTTTTGCAAAGATAAACTCAATCACACATTTCTTTTCAAAATGCAGATCAGCTTTGTTTCTCAAGATTTATGCTTTGATTTGGTTCACAAATGAATCTTTTCTACTTGCATCTAGCTACTTTACATGACTCTTCCTTAGTGCAACCATGTTATCTTCCCAAGATCAACAATATTGTCTAGTAGTTGGTCAAAAGGAACTCTAAAAATGCAAGAATAGACACATGTTACTTCAGCTTTCTTGATTCAACTTTTCCACACACGTGCACTTTTACTTCAACAATGTAATGAGCAACTATCAATTTACAAAAATTTCAGCACTTCCAATTCTAAAAGATGATCTATTGCTTTCTTTTCCCAAAAGACAAACAAAGACATCTACCTTTTCATGTTCACATTTCTTGATTAAAGAGTGTTACCTTTTCCTTGTGTTTGTTACCATCATCAATAGAAGATCCAGCAAGGTCCAACTTCAATGAATCTTTTGAAATACTCCCCGGCAACGGCGCCAAAAAATGTTTGTTATTGATCTTTGGAGTTGTCCTCTCCAATCATTTAGCATAAAGAATCAACAATACATCTTTATTTTGTCAATCCTGTAAGTATTCTTGAGACCACAGCCCCTTCAAGATGATAGAATCCAAGAAATAAGAGAATAATGGCTGTTGGAGCAGAGCAATCATCAATAGGTGATTACATGAAGTCCAAAAGTGAAAAGATATGTGGAAGGATGAAGATTACTTTCAAAGGAAAAGAATAGAATCAGAAATGTTTTCTTTTGTATATTACTCTTGTAAATAGTTCAATGTATTTTGAAAAAGATGACGAGTTAGACTCGTATATATATCTACAGATATGTATTCGTAGATATAGAGAGTGATATAGATCAGATAGAGAAGACAATAGGTGAATAGGTGATGAACATTGTATGTATCATCAACCATATGCATGAAAAGTAATGAAGAAGAAAATATTGTAGATTTCTGCGCGTCGATCTTCTCTCCCATTCTCCTTCTGTGCTTAATCTTTTGAAGAATCCTTTTGCACGTATCTAAGTCCATAGCTAATCTATCTATGGCTAGAATTTGAGAGGTTAATTGCAATCAGGTTGAGAGAATTTTGATTAGGAACATTCATATGTAAGAATGTTCTAAGAGTCGAAAAATCTGGCGCACATTTCATCTTCAAAGAAATGGTCAGTGCTCAGTCCACAGTGTAAAGTTTTACACAAGTGAGGGCTCAAAATCTAAGTTGGAAGGTAAGCCATCTATGGCTAAAAGATCTTGATCAAACGGGTTCAGAGTTGGGAGAACCAAAGCTAAGAAGTTGCAGGTGTCAAAGTCGCCATTGCAAGAAAGCAGTTTCAGACATAGGTAAAGTGTTTCACACATTTCTCACAGTATACTCAATCATTTTGAGAGATTTAACTTGGTAAAGTTGTGCAACCTTAAGGCGAAGTGTTGTGCAAAGTTTTATCAAAAACTTTACAGGATTGATTAGTCAATGAGTGACTAATCTGCAGCAGACTTTTCTGAAGAAACTAAATTTTTCAGAACAATCAATTTTCTGATAATTTGGTGAAGATTCTCTAAATTAGGTGGAGTCTAAAGTTGATCTTGATATAGAGGTGATCTAAATTCAAGGTCAACTTGTTCTTTTGGAGATTAACACTCTCCATCAGTGGTATCAGAGCAGGTTGTGTCAAAATTGAAGTGAAGAAGACTCCGACTATTGCAGAAGTACAAATCTTTACATTTTGAAGGTGCAAAAGGTCAAAGTGTGAAGAAAGATCAAAAGAAGACATACAAAGATTATCAAAAGGATCAGAAGGAGCAACATTCGAAGCAAAGGTACATTCATTATCTGTAAAGGTTAAAGATTTGAAGCTACAGGTGAAGTAAAGATGGGAGATAGTCTTCAAATTGAAAAGTTGGATAGAGAGAACTATCCTGCATGGTCTATGAGGATGGAAGCTCATCTTATGAGCAAAGATCTGATAGGATACATCACAGGAGATGAAGAAAAGCCAGAATTCAGAGATCCTAGTGTTCCAACTAGGGAGGAGCTTGCAGATTTGAAGAATTGGATGAAGAAGGATGCTCAAGCAAGAAGCATCATCTACATGGCAGTCAATGACTATTTGCTTCCTCACATTAGAGGACTTGAAAGTGCATGTGACATTTGGAATGCTTTGGAAGAGCATTTCCAAAATACAACCAAATCAAGGAAGGCTTCACTATGGGCAGAGTTTACTACCTTCAAGAAGAAGGCCTCACAATCAATCTCTGATTATGTGACAAAGATGAAGGACATTGCAGATTCTTTAGGTGCAGTTGATGAAGATATTGAAGAAGACAAATTGGTAAGACAAATACTCACAGGGCTAAGAGGAGATGAGAAATGGAAGCCTTTCATTTTATCTACAGAACTTTCATTAGATCACTTTACTCCTGACTTGAATCAATTGTTAGGTCATATGCTAACTTTTGAGAATGATGTCAAAGGAGATGTTGATAAGAGTGCAGGTCATGCAATGTATTCTAAAGACAAGAAGAAAGCCAACAAAGGGAAGCAACAATCAGGTGAAGAAGAAGGTACTTCAAATCAAGCAAACTTCATAAGAGGAAGAGGAAATGGCAGAAGTAGAGGAAGAGGCAGAAACAACAAAGAGAATGCAAGAGCTTGTTGGATATGTGGTAAGACCAATCATCTATCTCATGATTGTTGGCATAATAATCAAAACAATGGTAATTATCAGAACTTTAATCAAAGAGCAAGAGGTGGTAGATTTCAGAGAGGAAATTTCAGAGGTAGAGGTGGTAGGAATTCTTTTGGAAGAGGTGGTGGAAGAAACTTCCAAAATCAATCCTATAATAACACCTACTACAACTATGCATCAGATCAAAAGGAGGACTCGACTCTCATTATGAATACATGTGAAACTTCACATGAGGACATGAGAGTGTTTTATATTGATTCAGGATGTAGTAATCATTTAAATGGAAATATTGCTTTGATGACTGACCTAGATCATAATGCAATTAATCATACAGTTCAGACAGGTGATAATACAAAGCATAAGGTAAAGTCAATTGGTTCAGTCAAAGCTAAGGATGGGAGCACTCTTCTGAGTAAGGTACTTTATGTTCCCACAATTCCAAAGAATTTGATCAGTGTAGGTCAAATTGTGGAAAAAGGTTATGAGGTAAGGTTTACCAATGATGGAGTTTATGTGGAAGACCCTAGTCAAGGGTATAAACAAGTTATTGCAGGAAAGAAAGAAGGAAGGCTTTTCACATTGAAGGTACAAGGAAATGTTGGACATGCTATGTTCACATATGGAGAGCAGAAGGTGTCAGAATTGGATCTTTGGCACAAAAGACTTGGACACTTTAATGAAAGAGGTATCAAAGAAATGATTAACAATGATTCAGTGCTTGGAATGCCTAACATTGCAGGTCAACACATGACATACAGATGTGAGGCATGTCAATTAGGTAAGGCTCATAAGCAATCCTATTCCAAGCATGGGTTTATGTATTCAGAAAGACTTGAATTGGTGCATACAGATGTGTGGGGTCCTTCAAAGGACTTTAGTATAAATGGTTCAAGATATTATGTCATATATGTTGATGATGCTACCAGGTGGATCACAATTTATGTGATTAAAGAAAAGTGAGAAGTGTTTAATACATTTAAACACTATCATGCATATGCAGAAAGGATTACAGGTCAAAAATTGAAGAGACTAAGGTCAGATGGAGGGGGAGAGTATTTTTCAAATGAGTTCAATGATTATTTGTGGAATGCAGGTATAAAGAGAGAAGTTACTTGCAGGTACTCTCCTCAACAAAATGGGGTAGCAGAAAGAAGAAATAGGACTCTTGTTGAGTTTGCAAGGTCCATGATGAAAGAGAAGAATTGCCCAAATTATTTGTGGGCTGAGGCTGTTAATACAGCTACATATTTGGTTAATAGATTGCCTTGTAAAGCTTTGCAGGGTATGACACCATATGAAGCTTGGTGGGGTAAGAAACCTACCTTGGATCATTGCAGAATATTTGGATGCTTGGCATATGCATATGTGCCATCTCAATTGAGGCATAAGTTGGAGCCTAAGGCAGAAAAGTATGTATTCATTGGTTATGATGATAAGCAAATGGGATACAGGTTGTGGAGTCCATCCACAAAGCAATTTATTGTATCCAAGGATGTTACATTTGATGAGCAAGGTACTTGGTATGCACGTAAATATAATGTACATGCAGATGATGAAGAAGTAGTGGAACAAAGGAAAGGTAAAGCAAAGATACAATTACTTGATGAAAGTGATAGTAATGAAGTGCAGATTGAAGTTGAAGAGAGGCCAAGGTTTGATCCAGAATGTGATGAACCAGAGACTTCAAGAAGTGGAGAAGTTAGGAGATCATCTAGGCACAAATGGCAACCTACAAGGTATAGCTATGACACTTCATTTTTAACTACTAAAGATTATGCTTATTTGGTAAAAGCAGATGAAGACCCTTCTACATATGAAGAGGCCAAAGGGAAGAAGAATTGGGAAGATGCTATGCAAGAGGAGTATGATGCATTGATAGAGAATCAAACATGGGATTTGGTTCCTAAACCTAATAGTCAGAAGATCATTGGATGTAAGTGGGTTTACAAAACAAAAAGATTTGCAGATGGAAGTGTGTCTAGATACAAAGCTAGACTTGTTGTGAAAGGGTATGCACAGACATATGGAGTGGACTATGATGAGACTTATAGTCCTGTGGCAAAGATGACAACCATCAGGACACTCATAGCAATTGCTGCTTGTAAAGGTTGGAAGTTGTCTCAATTAGATGTTAAAAATGCCTTCTTGAATGGTTACATTTCAGATGAAGTCTACATGGAGCAACCAGATGGGTTCAAAGATCAAGTGAGTCCAAATTATGTATGTAAGCTCAAGAGAGCTTTGTATGGGTTGAAGCAAGCCCCAAGGGCTTGGAATTATAGGCTTGTAAAATTCTTGAATGATCTTGGATTTCAAGCATCAAAGGCAGATAGTAGCTTGCTAGTCAAAGCAAGTGAAGATGGGTTCATTTATGTTTGTATTTATGTTGATGACATAATACTTACAGGAACAGATGATAAAGGGATACAAATGATCAAGAAGCAGATGGAGAAAGAGTTCAAAATCAGTGATTTGGGGAACCTATCATTCTTCTTGGGAATGGAGATCTCTTATACTCAACATGGAGTATATGTGACCCAAGAAAGGTATCTTAAAAATTTGCTAACCAAATTTAAAATGGAAGATTGCAGGGTTGCACCTACACCTTTGGAAGTAAACCATAAATTGTCTAGATTTGGAGGAGAAGAGTTCAGATATGAAACTCTATCAAAGTTTGGTTGGTAGCTTGATTTATGCTACATTGACAAGGCCTGACTTGTCATATGCAGTTGGTGTGCTTTCACAATTTATGCATTGCCCTAGAAAGGAACATTGGATTGCAGGACAAAGAGTACTTAGGTACATCAAGGGTACACTCAGAGAAGGGTTGTACTGTGGGTTTACTTCAGATACAAGAATCAAGATATATAGTGATGCAGATTGGGCAGGTAATGTGGATGATAGAAGATCAACACATGGATACTTGTGCTATGTAGGAGACAAATTGATTTCATGGTGTTCCAAGAAGCAACATACAGTTGCTTTGTCATCTACAGAAGCAGAATATAAAGGTATGGTGGAAGCTGCAAAAGAGGTAATATGGCTAAAGACACTTTTGAAAGTTTTTGATGTGATTCAGAGTACTCCTATTATTTGTGGAGACAATATGAGTTCATTATACTTGGCAGCTAATCCTGTATTTCATGCTAGAACTAAGCATATTGAAATACAGTATCATTTCCTGAGAGAGAAGGTCATTGAGAAAGAGATTGAAGTCATACACACTCCTACAAAGGATCAACTTGCAGATATGATGACTAAAAGTTTGGATGGACCTAAATTGCAGAGGTTTAAAGATATGGCAGGAATAAAGAAGATACAGGTAATCACAATTGAAGATTGAGGGGGAGCTGTTGGAGCAGAGCAATCATCAATAGGTGATTACATGAAGTCCAAAAGTGAAAAGATATGTGGAAGGATGAAGATTACTTTCAAAGGAAAAGAATAGAATCAGAAATGTTTTCTTTTGTATATTACTCTTGTAAATAGTTCAATGTATTTTGAAAAAGATGACGAGTTAGACTCGTATATATATCTACAGATATGTATTCGTAGATATAGAGAGTGATATAGATCAGATAGAGAAGACAATAGGTGAATAGGTGATGAACATTGTATGTATCATCAACCATATGCATGAAAAGTAATGAAGAAGAAAATATTGTAGATTTCTGCGCGTCGATCTTCTCTCCCATTCTCCTTCTGTGCTTAATCTTTTGAAGAATCCTTTTGCACGTATCTAAGTCCATAGCTAATCTATCTATGGCTAGAATTTGAGAGGTTAATTGCAATCAGGTTGAGAGAATTTTGATTAGGAACATTCATATGTAAGAATGTTCTAAGAGTCGAAAAATCTGGCGCACATTTCATCTTCAAAGAAATGGTCAGTGCTCAGTCCACAGTGTAAAGTTTTACACAAGTGAGGGCTCAAAATCTAAGTTGGAAGGTAAGCCATCTATGGCTAAAAGATCTTGATCAAACGGGTTCAGAGTTGGGAGAACCAAAGCTAAGAAGTTGCAGGTGTCAAAGTCGCCATTGCAAGAAAGCAGTTTCAGACATAGGTAAAGTGTTTCACACATTTCTCACAGTATACTCAATCATTTTGAGAGATTTAACTTGGTAAAGTTGTGCAACCTTAAGGCGAAGTGTTGTGCAAAGTTTTATCAAAAACTTTACAGGATTGATTAGTCAATGAGTGACTAATCTGCAGCAGACTTTTCTGAAGAAACTAAATTTTTCAGAACAATCAATTTTCTGATAATTTGGTGAAGATTCTCTAAATTAGGTGGAGTCTAAAGTTGATCTTGATATAGAGGTGATCTAAATTCAAGGTCAACTTGTTCTTTTGGAGATTAACACTCTCCATCAATGGCTGGATTTATGAGAATAGTGAAAATGAAGAGGAATTTCTAGGGTTTGGATTATCTTGAGCAAATCTCCACGATTTTCTACAATCTTGGTGTCTAATGCATGCTATTAGCAGAACACAATTATGAAGTCAAAATCAAAAAATATCACATGTATCATACAACCGAGACAATCGCGATTCTGTAAAAACAGACGATTTTCATCTCCAGCACCATTCTTCATCAACTCATCACTCAACACAACAGTATTCAGCTCTCTTCATACACATTCAACAGATTTACACAATAGAAGCTCACAAATCTCCATGGATACACAAGAATAAGACTCAGAAATCAAAGAAACCACATAAAGAGGAGAAAACATGATTTTTAGCAGAAAACTCCTTCTCTATTCACTTGGATAGCATGTAAACAAATGATTAACCAAACCCCTCATAATAGAGGAAATTAGCTTATATACATTTTCAAGTGTCCCTTTTCACACTTGAATTTTGGTCCTTTCCTCTATTATTCTAAAAATATGCTATCTAGGAATTTCCAAAAATTCTAGAAAAATTACATAAGATTCTATCCTATATAAGGAAGACTCTTCCTTATTTTTACAACAATTGCATAAATATTTCTACAAATTTCTATCATTTTACAATTATTTTTCTTCAAAAAGGCTTCCAAAAATGCATCTTCCAACAGACACGGAGTCAGTGCATTCCATAGGATCAGGACCCTCATGGATGCATGAAGACACCCACTTATGGATGTGCAAAATGGCAGTAGAAGAAGAGAAAAGAGAAAAAGCCAGAGAGGTAGGTGCGAAAGAGACACATAGATCAATTCAAGACCCAGCCTATGCACCTGTAGTATTTCCCGATGAAGAGTTTGAACCTCACGGCTGGGCAGAAATTTTAGCAACAATGGATGTAGCCATCAATGAAGAGCAGTGGACACCCCACTGTGATGAGGATGGCTATGACATTTCAGTCTTCTCAATAGAGCCAATCATGGGAGATGCAGTATTAGAAGAATGCGAACCTAGCCCTGATACATTTGAGGATGCAAGTGACTCCGACTTAGAGTCAATCATTATGGACCCACCTTTTGCATCAGATGAAGAATACTTCTATGAAGTTGAAGCTTACCCCCAGAGACACGGAGAAATCATGAATGATGTGAGGTTAGCCACACAAGTAGCCACTAAGAGTGGAGGAAAGAAAAGAAAGAAGAAGGAAGTCACTCCGGAGGCAGAAGAATCCTTGTTTGAGGTCCCTGAAAACTTAAAAAAATATGAGATAGACGATAGGAGAGTCATGATAAGAATGCCTAAACGTGAGGCACAAGCAGGAGAGGCCTATGATAGCAAGGAAACTACCAAGAAAATAGTTTTCGCCATAGAAGAGGGAGAAGAAAGATGCACCTACATAGGGCATGACCTGACGGAAGAAGAAGAGCAAGAGTTGGTCGCTTTGCTAAGAGAGTACAGAGATGTATTCGCTTGGAGCTACAAGGACCTGAAAGGTGTCGACCCAGACATATGCTCACACACGATTCCCATGACCTCAGATGCCAAACCATCTAAGCAGAAGCCCTATACATACAATGTTAACTACGCTGCTAAGATCAAGGAGGAGATAGATAGATTGGTAGAAGCTAGGTTTATCTATGAGATTGAGCACACTGAATGGGTATCCCCCATTGTGGTTGTGCCCAAGAAGAATGGAAAATTGCGTGTGTGTATTAACCTTAAAAAAGTTAATGCTGCCACGATTAGAGACAGTTATCCGCTTCCTATTACTGAGCATCTATTAGAAAGGGTAGCAGGCAAGGAAGTGTATAGCTTCCTGGATGGATTCTCTGGCTACAATCAGGTAGCCATTGCACCAGAAGATCAGCATAAGACAGCTTTTGCCACAGAGTGGGGCATATTTGCCTTTCGGGTAATGCCATTCGGGCTTACCAATGCACCTGCTACCTTTCAAAGATTAATGTGTCACCTGTTTAAAGAGTTCTTGAGGAAGAATTTGGAAGTCTATGTTGATGATCTTTGCGCTCATTCCAACATTAGACAGACCCATATACCTGAACTCAGACAAATCTTTGATAAATGCAGAGAATATCAAGTCTGCCTGAACCCAAAAAAGTGTGTTTTCATGGTCAGGCAAGGCAAAATTCTAGGACACATAGTGTCTAAGAACGGCATATCCACTGACGAAGAGAAAGTGAGAGCCATCGCAGAACTACCTAGGCCAAAGAACGTCAAGGAAGTACAGGCTTTCATGGGGCATTGTGGTTACTACCGTCGGTTCATTCACATGTATGCTGTCATTGCAAAGCCCATGTACTTCAAAGAGCTTAAACGAAGATTATGCTCAACACCAATCTTGACCACACCAGATTGGAACAAGCCATTCCATGTTCATGTGGATGCCTCCAATTATGCTATTGGATGTGTCCTTGCACAACCTGCGGGTGAAGGTAATATGGATCTTCCTATTGCCTATGCCAGTAGACAGTTGAATGCTGCTGAACGGAACTATACAACCACCGAACGAGAAGGATTAGGCATGGTGTACGCGGTTAAAAAGTTTAGACACTATTTGCTTGCAAATAAGTTCAAATTTTTTACTGATCACCAAGCTCTACTATACCTGGTAAACAAGCCATGTAAGTGCAGCTTTGCCTAAACCTGATTTTCTGAGGTGTTACTACTTGATTGCCACACTAAAGGCGACAGGAAATAAAGATCATTCAGGCACATTCCTGGTGCCCTCTCTATCAAACCAGGAGGAAATGAAGAAGTTTGAGTTGAATATTACTTTAATCAGGGAAGCCCTTCAGATGTATGGAACCCATGTACCTTCCGATCGAGATCCTTTGATACCGGAGTCCATGAAGAACAATAAAATCAAGAAGAAAGAAATGTGTGCTCCCACCCCCAACATCGCCATACCATTACGGATGTGCCTTCAACACTTCGCCTTTCCGGCGCAAGACCGGTTCACCCAGCCTCATAAGAAGATCTGGTATGGGTTATACCTAGCAGAGACCAGGAGCTTACCTATGAAAATGCCAGTATGGATCCTTGATCAGTTATATGAAGCAGCAATGAGGTAGCCTACTTTGAATGGCTGCTGCGCCATTACAAGAATCATCTACAGATGCCTGGCTTATGATGTGCCAATTGCACGAGCCCTCAAGTACTCACAATTGGAATTCTTCCAGGGGCGGAAATCAGGGGTCCAACCCACTAAAAGAATGCGTGGATCACTTTCACAGGTTCTAATTCCTCGTGAAGTAACCACAGAAGCCTCCAGTAGAGAAGAAGGACAAGCAGCCCCTTTCACAATCCATCTTCAAGGACCCCAATCAGGAAGCATGGTACAACCCACTCCATCAGCCCCCCCACTACCCACAGATGCGGAGTTTGCATCCCTGGCTCCATTGCCAGAAGACCCATCTTTTGACTTTGAAAGCTTCTTGCAGATAGCTCACTTATCTGAGAGTGAGCTCTTCTCAGACACGGACGGCCCCGACTCATCATCCCAGAGAGGACGGACACAAAGTGCGGCTAGAAGGGTGCATTGGGAAGATGAGACACAACATCCTCACGCTGAAAGCACACAGAATCAGGAAAAAGCACAAGGGAAGGAATTAGAGGAGAGTGAGGAGGAAGCTCCTGCCTACACGGCACAACTTAAACGACTATACAAAACGATCAAGCAAGTGCAGAAGAGGCATAAGATGTCAGAAGAGGCCAATAGAGCACTGGTAAACCAGATGCTGCAAGCGGAAAATGTAGACCCTCAATTTGTAGAATCATTGAACCTTTTAGCAGATACCTATGGGATAGTGGAAGCCATGAGGACCATGGTATATCGTAATACCCCACAATATGACCAACAAAGGATTGATACGCGACCGCGAAGGGGAAAAATGATTCAAATGGAAGTCTCTACCGCACTTCCTACCACCACTCAAGAAGATGTTCACATGGCCAACCCATTCAACAGTGATGAACCAGATGTACATATCCACGTACCATCTCCACCATCACCTCCCCTCTAGCCCTCAGAACCCCTCACCACTAGCCATTTTGAACAACCAATATTAGCCATTAGTGAAACTATAACACACACCACCATTTCTCCATCTGCCCCTTTACCTCCACCCACCAGTTCCAGCCAACTTTCTGAACCCCATATAGGTAACCCTTCATATTTCCCTGCCCTCGGACAGCCACTTGCCACTACCCAAACCTTAACTCACCCATTTCCATTCACCAATACTATTCCTCTTTCCCAACCCCGAACCATTGAACCCCTCTTGACCTCCGCAGAGCCTACACAAGTCACCCTACCTCCGTTCTTGGCAAACCTGGTGGAGCAAATTGAGAATTACAGGAGAAAGGCCCATTCCCACCCCACCTCCCCCACATTCACGGCAACCACTAACACACCACCCACCATCCCTGTGTTCACTATTCACACTTCACACACTATCACATCCGATCCCATGGACATTTCACCATCCACAGGAGCACCCACCACCACGTCTGTTCCAACATCATCACATTTCACTTCACTCATAGGCACTTCATCCACTTCTCCCTCCCCCATTTCCCGACCCTTTGCATTTCCCACCTCTACCCCTGCATCCACATCATTTAGTCATGCACTAAACTGTTGGTGCAGACCAATCACCAATTGAAGATTTGAAGGACAAAGGATGGAGATGAGATCAAGTTTTGAAGCAAAGAAGATGGATACATTCACAGAGTGAAAGACATGTACACATATGTACATTAGTTAAGACATAGGTTACTTATACTTATGCTTTGATATAAGTCTGTACATAATTGCCTATAAATACTTTTGAAAAATATCGGGGCAAGTGAGAAGACAAGGAGAGACAATAGGAGATCATGAGAATAGTGTATTGAGAAGTAGAGAATGTCATTAGACATATGTGAAGTGAGTTGAACTCTCCATCCTCACTCAGTTGTAAATCTCTGAGAAATAGAGAAAAATTGCGCCCGATGTTTGTGTGTTTTCTCCCTGTGTGATAGATCTTTTGTGAATTCCTTTTGGAGATATCTAAGTCCATAGTTAATCAATCTATGGCTAGAGTTTGAGAGTCTAATTGTGATCAGGCTAAGAGAATTGTGTGTAGGAACATTTGCATGTGAGAAAGTACTCACTGGTTCCTGAAACAGGCGCAAATTTCAATCTTAATGATTTGATCATTTCTCACTCCACAGTTTAAAGTTTTGTGCAACTAAGCACTTAATCTTTAAGTTGGAAGGTAAGCTACTTGTGGCTAAAAGCATTTGCTTAAACGGGTTCTATACTGAGAGAATTAAAGTTAAGAAGTTAGGGGTGTCCAAATCGACTTCTTAGAAGTGCAGATTTAGACATAGCTGACTTGGTAAGTAGATTTCTCAAGATCTACTGAACCTTTTGAAGTAATTTGACTTGGAGAAGGTGCGCAATCTTTAGGCGACACCTTGTGCAAAGTTTCATAAAAAACTTTACACATTTACTCAGTCAATGAGCAAGATCTATGGAGCAGACTTTCTGAGGAATTTCCTTCTTCACAGTTTAGTCAAGAAATTGATATTTGGTCATTGATAGCTTAAATTGGTGAAGGTTTTGACTTACTCTTGATATAGAGGTGTTCTAAATTCAAGAGTAGGTTGTTCTTTTGGAGATTAACACTCTCCATCAGTGGTATCAGAGCAGGAAACATCAAAATCAAGGAAAGGAGGATCCCGACTGCTGCAGATTCAAGAAATTCAACAACTGAAGAACTAAAAGGTAAAAGCTTGAAGGCAAAGCTTGAGGAGGAGACCATACGACATCAAGAAAGACAAAAGGACTCTAATTTGAAGTAAAGGTACATATATTATTCATAAAGCTTGAATATTTCAATACACAGGTGGACACAAGATGGGAGATTCTCTACAGATAGAGAAATTGGATAGGGAAAACTATCCTGCATGGTCAATGAGGATGGAAGCTCATCTTATGAGCAAAGATTTAATAGCTTACATCACAGGAGAAGAAGAGAAGCCACAGTTCAGAGATCCTAGTGTTCCAACTAGGGAAGAGTTAGCAGATTTGAAAAAATTGGATGAAGAAAGATGCTCAAGCTAGGAGCATTATATATATGGCAGTCAATGATTACTTGTTACCTCATATTCGAGGTCTTGAAAGTGCAACTGATATTTGGAATGCTTTGGAGGAGCATTTCCAGAATACTACTAAGTCAAGGAAGGCATCCTTATGGGCAGAGTTTACCACGTTTAAGAAGAAGGCTTCTCAATCCATTTCAGACTATGTGACAAGAATGAAAGATATTGCAGATGCTTTAGGAGCTCTTGATGAAGACATTGAGGAGGATAAATTGGTAAGGCAAATCCTTACAGGTTTAAGAGGTGATGACAAATGGAAGCCATTCATTTTGTCTACAGAATTATCACTTGATCATTTCACTCCTGATTTAAATCAGTTGCTAGGTCATATGCTAACATTTGAGCAGGATGTTAAAGGAGATGGTGACAAAAGTATAGGTCATGCAATGTACTCAAAGGACAAGAAGAAAACTAACAAAGGAAAGCAACAAGCAGGTGAAAATGAAGGTACAACTAGTCAAGCCAACTTCCTAAGAGGTAGAGGAGGTGGCAAAGGTAGAGGAAGAGGCAGAAACAACAAAGATGGAGGCAAAGCTTGTTGGATTTGTGGTAAGACAAATCATTTAGCTAATGATTGTTGGCATAATAATCAGAGTAATGGTGGATATAATCAAAACTATAATACAAGAGGAAGAGGTGGCAGAAATCAAAGAGGTAATTTCAGAGGCAGAGGTAGTAGGGGTTACTTTGGAAGAAATGCAGGTAGAGGTTTCCAAAGTCAACAATATAACAACACCTACTACAATTATGCTTCAGATCAAAAGGAAGATTCAACATTGATAATGAATGCAACTTGTGAAAGGCAGAGTGAAGATCAAAGAGTCTTCTACATTGATTCAGGGTGTAGCAATCACCTGAGTGGTAATATAGCCTTGATGACTGATTTGGAGAATAAGGTATCTAATCATGTTGTTCAAACAGGTGACAACACAAAGCACAATGTGAAGTCAATTGGATCAGTGAAGGCCAAGGATGGTAGCACCTTATTGAGTAAGGTCTATTATGTTCCTACAATTCCTAAGAATTTGATAAGTGTAGGACAAATTGTGGAAAAAGGTTATGAAGTAAGGTTCACTAATGAAGGAGTGTTTGTGGAAGACCCTAGCAATGGGTATAAACAAATTGTTTCAGGGAAGAAAGAAGGAAGATTGTTCACATTGAAGATTCAAGGTAATATTGGTCATGCCATGTTCACATATGGAGGACATAAGATCTCTGAGTTAGATCTTTGGCATAAGAGGCTTGGACATTTCAATGAAAGAGGTATTAAAGACATGATTAACAATGGTTCAGTGCTTTGTTTGCCTAATGTTGCAGGTCAACATATGACATACAGATGTGAGGCATGTCAATTAGGTAAGGCTCATAAGCATTCTTACTCCAAGCATGGTTTTATGTACTCAGAGAAGCTTGAGTTGGTACATACAGATGTGTGGGGACCATCAAAGGATTTCAGTATAAATGGGTCAAGGTATTATGTGATTTATGTTGACGATGCTACTAGATGGATCACTATTTATGTGATCAAAGATAAGTCAGAAGTGTTTAATACATTTAAACACTATCATGCATATGCAGAAAGAATTACAGGTCATAAGTTGAAAAGACTAAGGTCAGATGGAGGGGGAGAGTATTTTTCTAATGAGTTCAGTGATTACTTGTGGGATGCAGGTATAAAAAGAGAGGTTACTTGCAGGTACTCTCCTCAACAAAATGGTGTAGCAGAAAGGAGAAATAGAACTCTTGTTGAGTTTGCAAGGTCCATGATGAAGGAGAAAAATTGCCCAAATTATTTGTGGGCTGAGACTGTAAATACAGCTACTTATTTGGTCAATAGGTTACCATGTAAAGCTTTGCAGGGAATGACACCTTATGAGGCATGGTGGGGTAAGAGACCTACACTAGACCATTGCAAAGTATTTGGATGTTTGGCCTATGCATATGTGCCATCACAATTAAGGCACAAATTGGAACCTAAAGCTGAAAAATATGTGTTTATTGGTTATGATGATAAGCAGATGGGATACAGGTTGTGGAATCCATCCACAAAACATTTTCTTGTATCAAAAGATGTTACATTTGATGAGCAAGGTACTTGGTATGCAGGTACTATCAATATTAATACAGATGATGAAGAGATTGTGAGCCAAAGGAAAGGTAAGTCAAAGATTCAAATAATTGATGAAGAAGAGAATAATGAAGTGCAGGTTGAAGTGGAAGAAACACCAAGATTTGATCCTGAATATGAAGAACCAGAAACCTCAAGAAGTGGAGAACTTAGGAGGTCTACAAGGAACAAATGGCAACCTACAAGGTATAGCTATGATACTTCATTTTTGGCTACCAAAGATTATGCTTACATGATTAAAGCAGATGAAGACCCTTCTACATATGAAGAGGCAAAAGGTAAAGAAAATTGGGAGAAAGCTATGCAGGAAGAATATGATGCATTATTGGAGAATCAAACATGGGATTTGGTTCCAAAACCAAATAGCCAGAAGATCATTGGATGTAAGTGGGTTTATAAGACAAAAAGATTTGCAGATGGAAGTGTGTCTAGGTACAAAGCTAGAATTGTTGTCAAAGGGTTTGCTCAGACATATGGTGTTGACTATGATGAGACTTATAGTCCTGTGGCAAAGATGACAACCATCAGGACACTTATAGCAATTGCTGCATGTAAAGGTTGGAAATTGTGTCAATTAGATGTGAAAAATGCTTTTTTGAATGGTTATATTTCAGATGATGTATTCATGGAGCAACCTCAAGGGTTTAGAGATAAAAGGTATCCATATCATGTGTGCAAGCTCAAGAGAGCTTTGTATGGCTTGAAGCAGGCCCCAAGGGCATGGAATTATAGACTTGTAAAGTTCTTGAAAGAACTTGGATTTCAGGTGTCTAAAGCAGATAGTAGCTTGCTTGTCAAAGCAAGTGATGATGGGTTTATTTACATGTGCATATATATTGATGATATAATCCTTACAGGTATAGATGAGGAAGGAATACAAAGACTAAAGAAGCAAATGGAAAAGGAGTTCAAAATAAGTGATTTGGGAGACTTGTCATACTTCTTAGGCATGGAGATTACATATACTCAACATGGAGTATTTGTGACCCAAGAAAGGTATTTGAAGAACTTGTTAATCAAGTTTAAAATGGATGATTGCAGGGTAGCACCTACACCAATGGAGGTGAATCACAAATTGAGTAAATTTGGAGGTGAAGAATTCAAGGACATGAGACAATATCAGAGTTTGGTTGGTAGTCTTATCTATGCTACTTTAACTAGACCTGATTTATCCTATGCAGTAGGGGTTTTGTCTCAATTCATGCATTGTCCTAGGAAAGAGCATTGGATTGCAGGACAAAGAGTGTTGAGGTACATTAAGGGTACACTCAAAGAAGGTTTGTATTATGGGTTCACATCAGATACAAACATCAAGATCTATAGTGATGCAGATTGGGCAGGTAATCCAGATGATAGAAGATCAACCTATGGATACATGTGTTATGTGGGAGATAAGTTAATCTCTTGGTGCTCAAAGAAGCAACATACAGTTGCTTTGTCATCTACAGAAGCAGAGTACAAAGGCATGGTTGAAGCTGCAAAAGAAGTGATATGGCTCAAGACTCTAATGAAGAGTTTTGACACTATACAGAGCATACCTATCATTTATGGTGATAACATGAGTTCATTATATCTAGCTGCTAATCCTGTTTTTCATGCCAGAAGGTGATGGATAAGGAGATTGAAGTCATACATACTTCAACAAAGATCAGATAGCTGATATGCTTACAAAGAGCTTGGATGGACCAAAGCTACAGAAGTTTAAAGACATGGCAGGTATAAAGAAGATAAGAGAAACCTCAATTGATGATTGAGGGGGAGCTGTTGGTGCAGACCAATCACCAATTGAAGATTTGAAGGACAAAGGATGGAGATGAGATCAAGTTTTGAAGCAAAGAAGATGGATACATTCACAGAGTGAAAGACATGTACACATATGTACATTAGTTAAGACATAGGTTACTTATACTTATGCTTTGATATAAGTCTGTACATAATTGCCTATAAATACTTTTGAAAAATGTCGGGGCAAGTGAGAAGACAAGGAGAGACAATAGGAGATCATGAGAATAGTGTATTGAGAAGTAGAGAATGTCATTAGACATATGTGAAGTGAGTTGAACTCTCCATCCTCACTCAGTTGTAAATCTCTGAGAAATAGAGAAAAATTGCGCCCGATGTTTGTGTGTTTTCTCCCTGTGTGATAGATCTTTTGTGAATTCCTTTTGGAGATATCTAAGTCCATAGTTAATCAATCTATGGCTAGAGTTTGAGAGTCTAATTGTGATCAGGCTAAGAGAATTGTGTGTAGGAACATTTGCATGTGAGAAAGTACTCACTGGTTCCTGAAACAGGCGCAAATTTTGATCTTAATGATTTGATCATTTCTCACTCCACAGTTTAAAGTTTTGTGAAAGTAAGCACTTAATCTTTAAGTTGGAAGGTAAGCTACTTGTGGCTAAAAGCATTTGCTTAAACGGGTTCTATACTGAGAGAATTAAAGTTAAGAAGTTAGGGGTGTCCAAATCGACTTCTCAGAAGTGCAGATTTAGACATAGCTGACTTGGTAAGTAGATTTCTCAAGATCTACTGAACCTTTTGAAGTAATTTGACTTGGAGAAGGTGCGCAATATTTAGGCGACACCTTGTGCAAAGTTTCATCAAAAACTTTACACATTTACTCAGTCAATGAGCAAGATCTATGCAGCAGACTTTTTGAGGAATTTCCTTCTTCATAGTTTAGTCAAGAAATTGATATTTGGTCATTGATAGCTTAAATTGGTGAAGGTTTTGACTTACTCTTGATATAGAGGTGTTCTAAATTCAAGAGTAGGTTGTTCTTTTGGAGATTAACACTCTCCATCATAAACACCATGTTCGAAGCGGCCACACAACTTAAGCAAGAGTATAGATTACTGGAAGAGAATAACACAGCATTGTGCAATCTCTCGTCTCAACTCCAGGCACGTGTCAATGCCTTGGAGCTAAGTAATACAGCACTACAACAGGAAGTGACCACCCTCCAACAATTCCATGTGGAGCTCGAAGCCAAACATACAGAGACGACTAGGGCAACGGAAGAACAACTCAGAGATCAGCTAGCCCGTAATGCTAGATTACAACGAGATATGGCTCTACTTCGACGCCACCTAGCGGCTGCACAAGAAGAAAACATGAGATTACAACAACAAAATCAAGACAACCTTTCTAGAAGCCGCCATAGAAAATACTCCATGGGCACCCATCGTCCCTCTTAACTTTCGGGCCATCCCTTCAGAAAGCATACAACAAATATTGGAAACCTATGCCAACCTCTTAGAAGCACATGATCAACTGACTGACCAAGTAAAGGAATTACAAAGATCCCAAGTGCCTACACCACACCCACCAAAACCTACAATGATGGTTGATGCTGCTACTTCACCAGAACCTGAACCTTCAACAGCCAATGAGGTACTGGAGCTACGACAACAGATTGCAGAATTAAAGATTAAGTTGCTACAATATGAATGACCCCCCTCTCCACCTGAGCAACCAATAGAGGAGGAGGCCATAGCTATCCCGGTGGAGGCAACATTTGATAATACGTATGAGCCTCAACCTTTTCCAGGAGGCACAATCACTGACGAAGGACAAAACACATACGAGGAACCCCCTCCGGCATGGATGAAACAGGTAGAAGAGATGGGGGTGACTCAAGAAGAGCGTATCTCAACCCAGATGGTGGCTATGAAGACTATCGAGGAGACCATACTTCAGTCAGAATATTTTAAGCACTTGGCTACCAGGCGATTGATAACCAACTCAGAATTACAATATAAACCATACTTTGTACTATTGGCAAACTACAACGCCGAGATCAAACGTAAAACCAACAAGTACCCTACTTTCGCTACCCAATTTGAACCTGAGGACATTCCAGAGGACGCCCACAAAGGGAACATATACCAACCCACCTGGAGGCAAAAGTTACTGGAAACCTATCCGGAGATGCTACGAACATGGGATCACGCGCCCATGCACTTGAAGTATAACAATTGCTACGGGCCAGTGCAACAGAGAAGATCATGGAAGGCATTTGCCATAAAGGTTAAGAACAACGCCAATTGCAAAGAATGGCTCAATTACCCTGCCATTGCACCCCCAACAGGCACACCAACAGTTCAATACATGATAGCTACCATCCGGCATTGGATGCCACGCCTCCACCCTATGCTAGATGTCGCCGCGCAGATGATGCTCTAAATTTTGGACATGATGCAAGTGATGTTAAAGACTTTCTGAAATGTAAGTAATATCCAGCCTCCAATTCGGGGCTTCATCAATGGTAACTATGATCTACTTTATGATATGAGCACGACCCCGAGTATCCGTGTGGCTTACGCGTGGCATGCACGAATAAGATATCTCCCTGCGTGTTACAAACAAACTTGATGACATGTTCACCACGTGGTTCTAGGAAGCACACTCAGAAGTATTCACGCCTCACCCACCTCATCTGCTCCAGTTATTCGCTTGCGAACAAACAATGCATTCAGAACTCTACACCACGCCACAACCTGATATGCCTGGCACAGTTAATTGGGACGCCCTGCAGAGAGATTTGGTCAGGGGACTATGCATCAAAGAACAGGAATTGGCAACCGACCTACTGTAGCAATACATTGATCAAACCATGGAGCAGAGGTCTGTCAGAGGCGACAGACACTAGGGGGGGGGGAGAGTGTTGGCAATCATAGGGGAAGACGCCAAGTACGAGCATGTATGCAGATCTAGCACTGAGGCAACCCATCAATTTTTTCCAATCCTTACACATTTTAAAAGTGATTCTCATCACTAAAAACCATTGTAAATACCATTTCCCTTTTTTGTAGCTCCATTTTGTACAAGCCGAGGAGTCCTCGAGCTTGAGGAGCCTTAGAAGTAGTTGCCTACCAATTTTCATTTTTTTAGATCTCGTTTGAACCCTCAAATAAGCCCTGGAACCTAATTTTTAACTAGGCCGGACACTAGGTCTGGACAAGGCCAAAGCTAGTCAAAAACTATAAATAGAGCTAGAGAGCTCATTTTTGAGCTAGCTTCTTGTAGTTTTGAGCTTGTATGAGAACTTGGTTGTAGTAGAAGTGATTTCATTGTCTTACTCTCTTTGTTCTTGCCGTGTGTGCACGTGTGTGTGTATGTGTGTGCATGTTAGTGTGCTTCTCACTCACACATTTGTGCCATCACTTGCTCGAGGTCTTCATACCATCCTCATGTCTTCCCGGATTGACATTAAAGGAGGTGCTACTCATCACTGAGCTACAGGGGCTTCTAGTGCTTTTTGTTTCCATACTCATACCATTGTTGCTGGTCTTCTAACCCTTTTTAAAGAGGTTAGGTTGTTTGCTTTTGGTCTTGGTGTTTGGGTCTAACCCTTGCCTTGCCTTGGATTCTTTGTTGATACTTTTCTCATATGGGAGAGCATAGGTTGTTGTTGTGTGTGTGAGCTTCTTGGGTACCCATATTTGTAATTGTCCTTATTGAGATGCAGCTAATTTCTTAAGCACCCAAACTTATTGGATACCTTATGGTTGAGCTTGTCCTAGTTTCTTCGTTCGTCTTCTTGCCTAGTTCACTTGCTTGGATGGGAATCCTAGGGACAAGGCCAATGGTTTTCCTCCTTTTTGTACCCAGATCTGCTTCATGCCTAGAACTGCATTCTTGTTGAATGGTGTCTCTCTATTTGATATAGCAGTTGTCTTGAACTGTTGTGCTTGCCTTTGTGGTGGAACTACTGGTGCTGCAGTAGTCTTGAAGAAGAAGAGAGATCCACTCGCCTTCGAGCCTGTTCTTCCATGATTGACTCCTTCCGCATCATAGAGCTTTTGACACATACAACATCTTCTTCTATAAGATTAGTCTTAGAAGAACTGAGATAATGTGTGACACCTAGACTTATGAGCATGCAGTTCTCTAATTCTAATGTAATGCACTGTTCATGTACCCAAACTTGAAGAAGTTGACTTTTTATGTTTAAGCTGACTGCATGGTCCTAGATCCAATCTTGACCCAAGACAAGAGTTTCTGTAAGATCCTCATCTTCACACACTAGCATCTTGACTATCACTTGGACATCTTGAAGGTAGATGGGAAGTTCCACCTCACCCAAACAAGGGGTTTCCACACCTCCCAATCCTATGAGATAGGCTTCTATGGGATTGATGTCCAATTGCAAGTCTTGGCAGTATGAAACTGCACTAGTTCCCGCACCTGAGTCAATCAATACTCTCATAGGCCTTACATTCTCTCTGTGTCATACCTCTAAGGTCACAAAGGGATGTCGGTCAATTATTCGAGAAGCAATTGCACTTGATCTTTGACACATGGCCATGTGATATCTTGGGGATATAGGATTGACATCTAGGCCTAATCACCTTAACTTATTTTTCCTAATGCGCTCTCTGGCCTCTACCTACGCTTCTTCTCTAACCCTTATCTCTTCTTCTTTTTTCTTCTTAGCAGTGTTGAGTCTCCTTAGCATATCCTCTGTAAGAGGTTCTTGATATAGCTTGACTCGACAACCACTAATATATTTTGGCAAGATGTCACCTTCTAGGGTGGCCAATTGAACCACACCACTAGTGGAAATTCTATTAATGATCATGGGTCCATATCCTCTTTTTTCCAATTTACGAGCATGCTGCTCTAGTGTGTAAACCAACAATAGGTATCCTTCTTTCAATCCTTTATCCTTGATGTGTGCATCAAAGTATGCCTTTCATCTTTTCTTTGCAGCGTAGATGCCTGCTGCCGATCGTAGCCTTGTCTCACCTAAGCATTCTAGATCAAAGATCCTGGGGGACAACTCATGTCCAGTCCATTCATGCTCCTGTGCTACTTTTAAAATTGGGATTAGGAAGTCTAATGGTAGCACAACATTCTATCCAAAGACCATGTGAAATGGGTTGGCATTGAGTACCGTTTTGTAGGCCACTCAATAAACCCAAACATGATGATGAAGTTGTTTGTCCCAATCAGAGTGTTTATTATTTACCAGCTTAGTCAAGACATTGCATAGGATCTTGTTTGTGCTCTTAGCTTGTTCGTTAGCTTGTGGATGATAGGGAGATGACTTCTTATGTATCACCAAGATTTCTTGGAGAAGGTTTTCAATTACTTCATTCAAGAAGTGCGTACCTCTATCACTTACTAACTGTATTGATAACCCATATCTAGTGAACAAATTCTCAAATAAGAACTTAGCCATTGTTTGAACATCATTCTTTGTTGTGGCTTTTACTTCTACCCACTTGGCAAGGTAATCCATGGCTATAATGATGTTCTCTTCATGGGAGTTTCTAGTTGGGGGGTTAATAGGACCTACAAAGTCTATGCCCCACTTCGAGAACACAAGTCCTCCCATGATTGGCCTTAAAGGCATCTCGTCTCTTCTTAACGGATATTGTGCACGTTGGCATGTGTCACATTTCTTCACATAGGTATATGCATCCATATGAAGAGTGGGCCATCAAATTCATGAGAATAGAATGGTCTTAATTACTCGATCAGGACTGAAGTGTCCACTTGCAATGCCACTATGTGCAGTTTCTAAGATTTTCAAATAGTCTGATTCGTGAGCACACAATCTTAAGTAAGCATCCTTGCCTCTTCAGTAGAGGTTGTCTCCTACTAAGGCATAGTCTTGAGCCTCTTGCTCCATGCTTCGTTTTCTTGCTAGACTAGCCTCACTGGGTAGTGTCCCTAATCTCATCAATTCTACCAATGGAGCACTCCAATCTGGAATTAATGACACATTGTAAATGGTGGCATGCTCCACTGGGGGTTTTACTTCGCACACTGGACAATTCTTAATCCACTCATGTATTTCTTTCTCCATGCTAGGCCAATACACTCCTAAACGTTTTAGATTTTGCAATGTTCTTTGTTTAGAATAGTGATTCCCTAGCAATCCTTCATGGGCTTGTTGCAACCAACTACTATGTTCATCATCCTTGACACACAAGCTAGTACACCCTGTGTATCTTGTTTGTACATACTTCCTGCCATTATTTGATAGTTTTGTGATCTTACAATTTCATCCTTGTTCATCTTCACATTCTTATTTGCGGGTCCAAAGGTTAGGACATGTACCAACTTATTTTCCCATTTAGGAACAACTTCTAAATTGAACAGATAAGCGTTAGGCAGTTCATCAGACACTCCTTGTGGTGGCTCTCCTAAAGTGATGCAAGAAAGGTGATCCACCCTGAGGTGGGTCCTACCTTTCCTAACAATAACTTCAAAATCATATTCCATTAGTAAGAGGAACCATCTTACTAAGCGTCCTTTATTGCAAGGTTTATTGACCAAATATAATAAAGCTTGATGATCAGTGAAAAAATTGAAGTTGTTGGCCAATAGATAGTGTCAAAACTTCTTCATGGCGTATACCATGCCTAAGCCTTCTCTTTTAGTTGTTGTATAGTTTCGTTCAGTTGTGTTTAGCCGTCTACTAGCATATGCTATAGGCCAATCTAGATTTCCTTCACCTGTGGGTTGTGCTAACACACATCTTATTGCATGATTGGATGCATCTACATGGACATGGAATGGTTTATTCCAATCTAGAGTGGTCAATATTGGTGTTGTGCACAAACGTCTCTTGAGCTCATTGAAGGAATTTTCACATTCGTCATTCCACTCAAAATTTTTCAACAAGGCGTAAAGAGGTTTAGCTATGATTGCATACATGTGGATAAAATAGTGGCCCATAAAGGCTTGTACCTCTTTAACATTCTTTGGCCTCCGCAACTCCGCTATGGCTCTGACTTTGTCCTCGTCTGTAGATATTCCGTTCTTAGAAACAATATGACCTAAGATCTTACCTTGACATACCATGAATACACACTTTTCTGGGTTCAGACACACTCGATATTCTCTACACTTGTTGAAGATCTGTTTGAGCTCAGGGATGTGGTACCTTCCTTCTTGGGAATGAGCACATAAGTCGTCCACATATACTTCTAATTTCTTTCACAAGAACTATTTGAAGACATGACACATGAGCCTTTGGAATGTTGCAAGTGCAGCAGGGGCAATGGCTACCTGGTTGTAGCCCAAAAATCCATCAAGGAAGCTATAAACTTCCTTGCCTGCAACATGCTTCAATAAATGTTCAGTGATTGGAAGTGGATAACTATCTCTAATTGTAGCGACATTAACTTTTTTAAGGTTAATAGCTTCAATCAGCCTATCAATTTCTTCTTTTTTTTTGCTGCATAAGTGTTATTATATATGTAGGGCTTCTATTTGGTGGGCTTGGCATCGGGGGGATTGTATGAGAGCATATTGTCGGATCCACCCCCCTCAGGTCTCTATAGCTCCACACAAACACACCCCAAAATTCCCTTAACAAAGCTACAAGTTCTTCTTCTTCTTCTGCACTTAGCTCTTCTCCTAAGTACGTACATTGCTCTTGGTCCCCTTCAATGGTTACAACAATTTTTTTGGTCTTTTCTTTATTATCATATGCCTCTGTTGTAATGGCCTCTCTCCTTAGGCATTCATACCAAATTGTTTTGGTCTCCAACTTCATATTTCTTGAAATTCTCTGTCACTTCAAACAATGATTCTTCCTCTTCTTGTTTCACTGCTTTTCTTTTCTTTTTCTTTTGACTACCTTCACTTCCCTCCTTTGAATTTACTGTTTTAATGCTTGTGAGAGATTCTTCTTTCTTTTGAGTAGATAGTCCTACATCTTCTAGATAGTGATCCTTGAATTAAAGCAACTATCCATCACAATGGACTCTAGATCGTTGTCATCCTCTTCTTCTTCTATGACATTGCTAGGGTCACACTCTTCTAGCAAGGGCTGACACATGAACACTGAAATATCATAACCCTCCTCATCACAATGATCATAACCCTCCTCTTCACAATGAGGTGTCCAATATTCATCGTTGACAACAATGTCCATGGTGGCTAAGATTTCTGGCCAGCCATGAGGCTCAAATTCCTCATCTGGAAAGATCATCGGTGTGTAGGTTGGGTCTCTAACTGGTCTATCTCTTGGCAAAGTTCCTTCTTCTCTCACCTTTAAGCATTTTTCCTCTTCCTCTGCGACTTTGCACATCCACAAGTGAGTATCTTCATGCATTTAGGATGGATCATGTGAAATTCCAAAATGCACAGAGATTGAATCTTCTTACGCCTTGTGGATAGTAGGGGTGGTACATCTCTGAAGGTATAATCCTTTAGATTGACCTTGGTGATGAATCCTAAGTGCTGTAAGTACAAGGAGTTGGTTCCCCAATCATGTACTATTTGAAGCTATCATAGGAAGGGGCTTCCTAGGATCATCTCATAGACATCATTTTTACCAAAGACACATATAGCAAAGGTGTGTTCAAAATGCACACCACAAGTGGTTAGAATGATCCCTTCTAGCAATCCTAGAGTTCTTTCCGCATGGACATTGACCATTTGAAGCTTCATTCTAGTTGGTCTTAATTCGGGTTTGCCCTATTGCTTCCACAAGGAGGTGGTAGCAATTGCGATGCCAACACTTGAATCTAAGATAGCCTTGGTTGTGTAACCTTGGTAGGTGATTGGAAGATAAGTATTACCCTCTTCACCTTCACTCATGTCTCCTATTTTGTCTAGAGGTATATCTAGTACTTTCTACTTAGAGCCTGCTTTCGACACATTGGAACCTAGTTCTGGAACTTGATTCACCACATGTTTCCATAACTCGGGTTTCACTTTGAGCAGTTCTTCTATGGTGAGATGACACTAAACCTTAGTGTTCTTTACGACATCAATATTCTTTGGAACCACCGAGTCTTCATGTCTTACCAATATTGTGGGAGCTCTAATATGAAGAGATCACATTCCCATGGGCCTGTGAATTGTGGCAACTCTTGCAAAGAATTAGATTCAAAATCTAATCTTCCATCTTCATGTTGCTCTACTTGGTCTCTGTAAATAGATGGAATGTCTTGGGGAAATTGATCATGAAGGTCATCAATCTCAGGAATAGGAGGGGGATCACCCTTCTCCTTGGCCCATTTCTCTTCTTGTATTTCCTGCAAGAACTCTTGAGAGTATTGTTGAATTGAAAGAGGTGTTCCATCATCCGCAGAATCACAAACATAAGCTTTCATTGGTGGTAAGCTTTCTCTTTCAACCATTGGCTAAGTGTGTGGAGGTAAAGAAACCTGCGGCTTGTTTACCAACTGCTCTAATCTTTCTAGTAAGCCCTGGAAATGCAAATCAGGTTTGACAGAAGTTGTTTGATTGAACGATTGATTGGTCTTGATCATAGCCTGCTAGCTCTACCATTTTCATGCACATTTTTGTCCGTTGAATCTCTAAATCTGCTCTAGGGTAACTCTTGTCTAGGTTTGTAGTTGTTGGCCCTTCTTGAAGTCCATCCTGGTAGGCCTTGAATATCATGTCCAAGCCTTCTAGGGTTGGATCTACAAGAATAGGCCGTGGTTGTGGTTTATTTACAATGGGTGGTGGGGTGGGATGAAGGGGAGTGGATGGAGTTTTGATATGCGAGGGACTTTGAGATGCAATGTCTTCTATTTTTGTTTTCACTTCATTTAGGCTTTCTTCTAGTTCCGATAAATTTTTATTCCACTTGGGATTGGCCTTCTCCCTGGTATCCTTCCATGTTCTTGTTTTCCTTTTACCAGGATCTCCTGATTCACTTAACTCCAATTGTTCAGCTCGCTTATCCTTTTTTAAGGCTTGTGCCCTGGTAACTACCTGTATAGGAGCCACATTACTGCTACTTGAACTTAAATCCACCACTAAGCCTACCACATTAATCGGTGTAACCTTGGGCACACCAGAGGGATTCCTTGGACAATCTCTCAGGAGATGTTTCTTGCCGCACTCAAGACATAAACCTTGTATTGTGATGTCCTGTCCTTGTCCCGGAGACGATGGGTGGGGAGATTCACGAATCAAATGGTCGCCCTGATATCTAAAACATGGTCCTCTAGGGGCGTGTGGTCTTACTTGTCTCAACTAGGGTCTGGGGTTTGGATTTGTATACATAACATTGGAGGATTCTGGCTCCCAATTTTGTTCCGTAGGTGGTGCCTCGTATTAATACGAGTAAATCTCACTATTCTCCGGTGACTCTATGTAATAAGCTCATGGACAATCTTCATGGGTGTAGTCAGAGCTCTGAGCATGAGGGTCATTTTCTGAGACTAATGGTGTCATTGGTACCAAAGATGTATTCGGGTTCTCCTCTACCACTCTATACTTAACTGGAATCATGTTGGTAGGAGGTTGCGGTTGGTTTCCTAAGACTCATTGTTGCCTATATGGTGCCTGATATTGTTGTTGGTACTGAGGTTGATATTGTTGTTGTGGCCTATAATACGACTCTTGGTGTTGGTTTTGATACCTACCCTATTGGTAAGGATGCTGATAAGTTTGTTTAACAACCTTCATATTGTAGGGACAATCCAGAGCTGTATGGTTCATGTGCTTCCTCTCAATAGTGCAATATGGAGCATTAGGGTTTCCTTGGGGTTGAGCCATCATCAATCAAACATTAGCCGTGTGGTCTCCCCCACAAGTGTAACATTTCCTCAATGCGGTGATCCTTGGTGTTTTTCTATTTTGAACTCCTAGCTTCTTGGCCACCTGCTCAACTATTTCATCTATCTCAGTGGAGGTTCTGGAGGTATGACTAGTAGAACAGTCAGAATCCTTATAGAGTTTGGAAAATCCTAACTCCTCATCCAGGTTATCTTCTATGTCTATGCACATGCACACACACACTCTTCTATGGATCTAGGCTCTTTCAAGTACACATATGATCTTAACTTTGTGCTTAGTAAGCCATCTAAAAACAAGGCAACTTGTTTGGCTAGTGTGGGTAACTCTGGAATAAGACATCTTTCTAAGTACTATCTGAATTGTCTTCTTGCAAGTCACACTATTTCTTAGGGTGTTTGCTTGAAGTTGTGGATCAAGGATGATGTATTATGTCTGATGCCACTCTACTCTACAATGAATGCTTCTAGCAGCTGACCTATATTCTGGTAGTTGTGACTGTTCAGGGGCTGAAACAAAGCTAATGCAGTACCATTGAGGGTCAAACCAAATGCCTCAAACTGAGTGAACAAGTCCTCAACTTGTTCATCTCTTAACACTTGTTTGAACTCCACCACATGATCATAAGGATCTCCTGTCCCGTCAAAGTAGTTTTTCATTGTCTCGACAACTTGAGAGGGTCTAAGGGTCCTTGAGTACTCTCGAGGTCTAGGCAGTGGAAATTCATGTTCATCTCTTTGAGGCCTATGTGCTCTATGTCTCTCTCTTTCAGGTCTTTTTCTTTGCCCACTGTGTGTGCAAAGCTTACCTCAGATCTCTCTCTAGCTCTTTCCTTTTGGGTTTCATGACCTTGGATGATCCTGTTGAGAGTTCCATGCTCCACCCTTTTGTCCAAATCTAGTTTCATTCACATGCAAGCTCAATTATCCCACATGCAAGGGAATTCTCCCAAACTCCATATAAGCAAGGCCTCCCTTCACTCCTCACAAGTCATTCCACTCTAGCTCATTGCCAAGAGTGCACTTCCACTCCTCATGGAGTCACCATGCTCATAGAGCATCTCATGTAAGTCATTTCCATTTATACTTTAATTCATTCATCATGTTTTGTTATCTTTTGTTCCTTGCTCCTTAGCTTGTTTGATGTGTGCATGTGAGTAGAGTAGGAGTAGTCCTTTTTCATTTCAACATGGTATCAGAGCATAGGTTTTGCGTTGATAGCATTTCCTTTTGAGTTTTGCTTTTATTACCTTCATTAGCATGTTTTATACTCTTTATCCCTCCCTCCCTCCCATTTTGCATCTTTCTCAATAAAAAGTGCTTTTATGCACTACTCCCATTCTTCAATATGCATGATTATAGTCCATCATTTTTGTGTTTTTGTTTATCATAATAATAAGTGGTTTTAAGAACTATCTTTCTTCATCATTTTTGTATCTCATTATAGTTGCATCTATTAATTTACCACCTTAGACAAATCCACATATGGAATCTGTGCTATTTGGATTTCTGAAATAGATAATGTGTTACCGTATATTTTGTCTGTAATAGACTCAGGAGCTGGTTGACCACTACTGTAATTAAACTTTATACCCCAGTCATATTTTGGACCTCCAGGATTGTGGCTTGGCTAGCACTCATAATGAAGCCTCCATTAACCTTCTGCTTTCTAATAATAGCAGAAACTGCTAAAGTAGTGATCATTCCATCCCTCCCTACAAGCACCTTCTTAACACGATTCCCTACGCGATTTTAATGATGATTTGTGAGGCCTCTCGATTGAAATATCTACCATCACCACCTAATACGAGGACACCTCCTTTGTAGTCTTCAGGAGGCAAAGAATCAAACAAAGCCTGTATCCAGTTTCCCAGATAGTTTGGTTCTTGAAAAACTTTCACCTTCTTCCTCAAACCACTAGTTCCTGTCTTCTGTCCTTCAATTGGTTTTGTTGGCACAGCAAGCACTTGGAATCCCCCTTGCTCAGCGACAGCAGGGGCAGCGGACGTGATACTGAGAAACCTCTTTGGCGAGGCAGTGCAAGTACTAGTGGGCAGATAGAGTTCTGGGGATAGGAGAAAATAGCCATGCTGAGAGGCAGAACGAAGTGCCAAGCGTCCGAAAGAATAAAAGGAAGTGGAGGAAGAAGCGAGCGCCAATGAGGCGGGCGACGTGGGCAGGTTGCATTGCCCCAAAAGCGCCATGAACTCTCTTTGCAAGAGGAGAACTTTCGATGCCAAGAACCAATGAGACAGCTGTTGCTAATGAAGAAGAAGAAGAAGCAATGTATGTGGAAGCGTCGGGAGTCTACAACAGAGGAGTAGTGCGAGAGCAAACAACTGTATACTATGTTTTCTTTATGTGTGCCTCATGGATCAATAGAAGAAATACCTCGGCAAGGAGCTGAACCAGAGTCTTTTCAACTCTGTGAGAACTCTATTTCTCCATCCTCTGTGAGCAGATCACACCTCTATAGTAGACTGCATATCAGGTTCATTCGGTAAGCAACAAAGAGATGTCAAATTGCCCACAAACAAGAAGCAAAGAAAGGGAGTGCGCACACTTCATCTGCCTACTCAACACCAACTCCCATGTGCTTGCATCTGTCCAGAAACTAAACTTTTGGTGTAGCTGGCAGCGGTGTTGCAACCTTGGTGATATGGCATGCTTGTCACTCACAGAGACATACTGCATGTATCGTAAGAGATAGGGTTACTGATTTGTTCTGTGGATTCCCAAGTGGAAGATCTGCGCGCCACTCAGCTTGATTTCTATTAATAGGAGAAATTCCACTATCAGAAATGTCATGGAGAACATACAATGAATTGGAACAGAGGTGACAAACCATGGTGCGGTTTCAGGATTTTGAGAAGGTCCCATGTGGCAGAGATTTCACACTTGCTACTATGACATCATTAATGATGTCAATTCATGATTTTACCCAAAAATTTTCATTGCTGAGAGGGAAATAGGCCGACTGTCTTGTTTCTTATCAAAAACATATATTAAGGGGCGTCTTACATTGTGTGTATCGTTATTAGACCTAATTAGCATCAAACTTCATATCTTGTAAGAGATTAGAAACACAAACACATTGTAAGATCTTCTTCATGTAACTCACCAAGTGTAAGATTTGAGGTATACTCTCTTAAATGCAATATATGTTATGCCTTGTATTGACAAGTTTGAAAAAGCCCCATGTAAAGGGATTAGACACTGCCACATTCATAAGTGGTAAGACCTTCCTTTGTACCCCGAGTATATTAGCACTAAGTCTTTCTCTCCATTTTCAGGTGCACATCCAAGGGAGCAAAATAACTTAAGCAAGCTTCTCCATTTGAACCCCTAGCTCATCCTTGAATATGGAGGAAAAGAATGAGTCCACCTTCAATGGCCAACATTTCCACACTTGGCAAGTCAAAATGCAATACAAGCTCATGAAGAAAGGCCTATGGGGCATTGCTAGTGGCAAGGAAAAGAAACCCCCTACGAGAGAAGGTGAAGCTTCTTGGCAAATCAAGGAGGAGAAAGCACTATCTACCATTGCCCTAGGATTAAGTGATCATTATGTGCATCACATTGATGAGAAGGGCACCGCTTATGATGCTTAGGCAAAGCTTGATCATCTTTTTGGATCTAAAGCCAAATCTTCCAAAATCACCCTCCTTATGAACTTATTTGATCTCAAAATGGAGCCCAACTCCTCTCTGGCCTCCATCTCAATATCTTCAAGAGTATGTGTACTCAACTTGTTGACATTGACAAAAAGCTTGATGAAGATGTACTCATTGCCTTGCTACTACGAAGCCTTCCCCAAGATTCATATGGCCACATCATCACCATACTTAGGCTTCTTCCACAACCAACCCTTAGCGATGTTGAAGCTAACCCTCCTTGATGAAGAAACGAACCTTCAAAACCATAGCTCCTCTCAAGAGAAAGCTCTCTTCAGCAAGAAGAAACCTCCTCATAAAATGTACAAACCATGTCACTTCTGCAAGAGAACCAATCATACTGAAGAGAAATGCTACTATATGTTGGTGCATGTCAATCATCAATTGAAGGTTTATGAAGAAATGAAGTCAAGAAATCAAGAAGAGAGCAAATTCAGAAGTTTGAAGGAAGGACATACTCAGAAATCCAAAGCTATGTACACATATGTACATTAGTTCAGATATAGGTTACTCACACTTTTGATTAGTCATAAGCTTGTACATATTTGCCTATAAATGTTTTTGAAAAAGTTGGGGCATAGAAGAATAGAGAATAGGAAGAGAGAAATCAGTTGTAGAAAGTGTCATTGGACACAAGAAAGTGAGTTGAGTTACTTCCTCAATGTAGTTGTAACTTTTCTGAGAAATCAAGAAAATCTTGCGCCCGATGTTTTGCTGTCTGCTACTTCTGTAGTTAATCTTTTGAGAAATCCTTCTGAACATATCTAAGTCCATAGTTAATCAATCTATGGCTAGAATTTGAGAGTCTAATTGTCATCAGGTTAAGAGAATTTTGCATAGGAACATTCATATATGATGATGTTCTGAGAGTCGACAAAACTGGCGCAGATTTCATGTTCAGAGAAATGAACATTGCTCAGTGTATGGTGTAAAGTTTTACACAAGTGAGGGCTAAAAATCTAAGTTGGAAGGTAAGCCATCTATGGCTAAAAGATCTTGATCAAACGGGTTCGACATTGGGAGAACTATAGCTAAGAAGTTGCAGGTGTCAAAGTCGCTACTGCAGAGAAGGTGTTTTACACATAGGTAAATTGTTTGTGTGATTTCTCAGAGTATACTGAATCATTTGCAGAGATTTAAGTTGGAGAAGATGCGCAATCTTAAGGAGAAGCATTCTGCAAAGTTTTATAAAAAACTTTACAGGATTGATTAGTCAATGAGTGATTAATCTGCAGCAGACTTTTCAGAGAAGTGATTTCTTCACAGTTAGTCAACTTCTTGGTGATGTGTTAGTGGATTTCCAAAATTATGTGGATTCTAAAGTTATTCTTGGTCTAGAGGTGGTCTAATACCAAGGATAGCTTGTTCTTTTGGAGATTAACACTCTCCATCAGTGGTATCAGAGCAGGTTGTGTCAAAATTAAGGAAAGGGAGACTCCGACTGCTACAGACATACAAGTTCTACATTTCGAAGGTTCAGAAGGATAAAGTGTTGAAGAAAAATTGAAGGGAGACACGCAAAGATTATCAAAAGGATCAGAAGAAGCAACACTCGAAGTTAAGGTACATTTATTCCTTGTAAAGTCTAAAGTTTTGAGACTACAAGTGAAGCAAGGATGGGAGATAGTCTCCAAATTGAAAAGTTGGATAGAGAGAACTATCCAGCTTGGTCTATGAGAATGGAAGCTCATCTGATGAGCAAAGATTTGATAGCATACATTACAGGTGAAGAAGAGAAACCTCAGTTCAGAGATCCTAGTGTTCCAACTAGGGAAGAATTGTCAGATCTAAAGAATTGGATGAAGAAGGATGCTCAAGCAAGGAGCATAATCTACATGGCAGTCAATGACTATTTGCTTCCTCACATTAGAGGACTTGAAAGTGCAAGTGACATTTGGAATGCTTTGGAAGAGCATTTCCAAAACACAACCAAATCAAGGAAGGCTTCACTATGGGCAGAATTTACTACTTTCAAAAAGAAGGCCTCACAATCAATCTCTGATTATGTGACAAAGATGAAGGACATTGCAGATTCTCTAGGTGCAGTGGATGAAGATATTGAAGAAGATAAATTGGTAAGACAAATTCTCACAGGGCTAAGAGGAGATGAGAAGTGGAAGCCCTTTATTTTATCTACAGAACTTTCATTAGATCACTTTACTCCTGATTTGAATCAATTGTTAGGTCATATGCTAACTTTTGAGAATGATATCAAAGGAGATGTTGATAAGAGTGCAGGTCATGCAATGTACTCTAAAGACAAGAAGAAAGCTAACAAAGGAAAGCAACAATCAGGTGAAGAAGAAGGTACTTCAAATCAAGCAAACTTCATAAGAGGGAAAGGAAATGGCAGAAGTAGAGGAAGAGGCAGAAACAACAAAGATAATGCAAGAGCTTGTTGGATATGTGGTGAGACCAATCATCTATCTCATGATTGTTGGCACAATAATCAGAACAATGGTAATTATCAGAACTTTAATCAAAGAGCAAGAGGTGGTAGATTTCAGAGAGGAAACTTCAGAGGTAGAGGTGGTAGGAATTCTTTTGGAAGAGGTGGAGGAAGAAGCTTCCAAAATCAATCCTATAATAACACCTACTACAACTATGCATCAGATCAGAAGGAGGATTCGACTCTCATTATGAATGCAACATATGAAACCTCACATGAGGACATGAGAGTGTTCTATATTGATTCAGGATGTAGTAATCATTTAAGTGGAAATATTGCTTTGATGACTGATTTAGATCATAATGCAATTAACCATACAGTTCAGACAGGTGATAATACAAAGCATAAGGTAAAGTCAATTGGTTCAGTCAAAGCTAAGGATGGGAGCACTCTTCTGAGTAAGGTTCTTTATGTTCCCACAATTCCAAAGAATTTGATCAGTGTAGGTCAAATTGTGGAAAAAGGATATGAGGTAAGATTCACCATAAACAGGTTGTTATAGGAAAGAAAGAAGGAAGGCTCTTCACATTGAAGGTACAAGGAAATGTTGGACATGCTATGTTCACATATGGAGAGCAGAAGGTATCTGAATTGGATCTTTGGCATAAAAGACTTGGACACTTCAATGAAAGAGGTATCAAAGACATGATTAATAATGATTTAGTGCTTGGGTTGCCTAACATTGCAGGTCAACACATGACATACAGATGTGAGGCATGTCAATTAGGTAAGGCTCATAAGCAATCCTATTCCAAGCATGGGTTTACGTATTCAGAAAGACTTGAGTTGGTGCATACAGATGTGTGGGGTCCTTCAAAGGACTTTAGTATAAATGGTTCAAGATATTATGTCATATATGTTGATGATGCTACCAGATGGATCACAATTTATGTGATTAAAGAAAAATCAGAAGTGTTTAATACATTTAAACACTATCATGTATATGCAGAAAGGATTACAGGTCAAAAATTGAAGAGACTAAGGTCAGATGGAGGGGGAGAGTATTTTTCAAATGAATTCAATGATTACTTGTGGAATGCAGGTATAAAGAGAGAAGTTACTTGCAGGTACTCTCCTCAACAAAATGGTGTAGCAGAAAGGAGAAATAGGACTCTTGTTGAGTTTGCAAGGTCCATGATGAAAGAGAAGAATTGCCCAAATTGTTTGTGGGCAGAGGCTGTAAATACAGTTACTTATTTGGTCAATAGATTGCCTTGTGAAGCTTTGCAAGGTATGACACCATATGAAGCTTGGTGGGGTAAGAAACCTACCTTGGATCATTGCAGAATATTTGGATGCTTGGCATATGCATATGTGCCATCTCAATTGAGGCATAAGTTGGAGCCTAAGGCAGAAAAGTATGTATTCATTGGTTATGATGATAAGCAAATGGGATACAGGTTGTGGAGTCCATCCACAAAGCAATTCCTTGTATCCAAAGATGTTACATTTGATGAGCAAGGTACTTGGTATGCATGTAAATATAATGTACATACAGATGTTGAAGAAGTAATGGATCAAAGGAAAGGTAAAGCAAAGATTCAATTACTTGATGAAAATGAGAATAATGAAGTACAGGTTGAAGTTGAAGAGAGGCCAAGGTTTGATCCAGAATGTGATGAACCAGAGACTTCAAAAAGTGCAGAAGTTAGGAGGTCATCTAGGCACAAATGGCAACCTACAAGGTATAGCTATGACACCTCATTCTTGACTACTAAAGATTATGCTTATTTGGTAAAAGCAGATGAAGATCCATCTACTTATGATGAAGCCAAAGGCAAGAGAAATCGGGAAGAAGCCATGCAAGAGGAGTATGATGCATTGATAGAGAATCAGACTTGGGATTTGGTTCCTAAACCTAATAGCCAGAAAATTATTGGATGTAAGTGGGTTTACAAAACAAAAAGATTTGCAGATGGAAGTGTGTCTAGGTACAAAGCTAGACTTGTTGTGAAAGGGTATGCACAGACATATGGAGTGGACTATGATGAGACCTATAGTCCTGTGGCAAAGATGACAACCATCAGAACTCTCATAGCAATTGCTGCTTGTAAAGGTTGGAAGCTATCTCAATTAGATGTTAAAAATGCTTTTTTGAATGGTTACATTTCAGATGAAGTTTACATGGAGCAACCAGATGGGTTCAAAGATCAAGTGAATCCAAATTATGTGTGTAAGCTCAAGAGAGCTTTGTATGGATTAAAGCAGGCCCCAAGGGCATGGAATTATAGGCTTGTAAAGTTCTTGAATGATCTTGGATTTCAAGCATCAAAGGCAGATAGTAGCTTGCTAGTCAAAGCAAGTGAAGATGGATTCATTTATGTTTGTATTTATGTTGATGACATAATACTTACAGGAACAGATGATAAAGGAATACAAATGATCAAGAAGCAGATGGAGAAAGAGTTCAAAATCAGTGATTTGGGGAACTTATCATTCTTCTTGGGAATGGAGATTTCTTATACTCAACATGGAGTATATGTGACCCAAGAAAGGTATCTTAAAAATTTGCTAACCAAATTTAAAATGGAAGATTGCAGGGTTGCACCTACACCATTGGAAGTGAACCATAAATTGTCTAGATTTGGAGGAGAAGAATTCAGAGACATGAAGCTCTATCAAAGTTTGGTTGGTAGCTTGATTTATGCTACATTAACAAGGCCTGATTTGTCATATGCAGTTGGTGTGCTTTCACAATTTATGCATTGTCCCAGAAAGGAACATTGGATTGCAGGACAAAGAGTACTTAGGTACATCAAGGGTACACTCAAAGAAGGGTTATACTATGGATTTACTTCTGATACAAGAGTGAAGATATATAGTGATGCAGATTGGGCAGGTAATGTGGATGATAGAAGATCAACACATGGATATTTGTGCTATGTAGGAGACAAATTGATTTCATGGAGTTCTAAGAAGCAACATACAGTTGCTTTGTCATCTACAGAAGCAGAATATAAAGGTATGGTGGAAGCTGCAAAGGAGGTAATATGGCTAAAGACACTTACGAAAAGTTTTGATGTGATTCAAAGTACTCCTATTGTTTGTGGAGATAATATGAGCTCTCTATACTTGGCAGCTAATCCTGTGTTTCATGCTAGAACTAAGCATATAGAAATACAGTATCATTTTCTAAGAGAGAAGGTCATTGATAAGGAAATTGAAGTTATGCATACTCCTACAAAAGATCAACTTGCAGATATGATGACAAAAAGTCTAGATGGACCAAAGCTACAGAGATTCAAGGATATGGTAGGAATTAAGAAGATAGAGAAGAACCTCAATTAATGATTGAGGGGGAGCTGTTGGTGCATGTCAATCATCAATTGAAGGTTTATGAAGAAATGAAGTCAAGAAATCAAGAAGAGAACAAATTCAGAAGTTTGAAGGAAGAACATATTCAGAAATCCAAAGCTATGTACACATATGTACATTAGTTCAGATATAGGTTACTCACACTTTTGATTAGTCATAAGCTTGTACATATTTGCCTATAAATGTTTTTGAAAAAGTCGGGGCATAGAAGAATAGAGAATAGGAAGAGAGAAATCAGTTGTAGAAAGTGTCATTGGACACAAGAAAGTGAGTTGAGTTACTTCCTCAATGTAGTTGTAACTTTTCTGAGAAATCAAGAAAATCTTGCGCCCGATGTTTTGCTGTCTGCTACTTTTGTAGTTAATCTTTTGAGAAATCCTTCTGAACATATCTAAGTCCATAGTTAATCAATCTATGGCTAGAATTTGAGAGTCTAATTGTCATCAGGTTAAGAGAATTTTGCATAGGAACATTCATATGTGATGATGTTCTGAGAGTCGACAAAACTAGCGCAGATTTCATGTTCAGAGAAATGAACATTGCTCAGTGTATGGTGTAAAGTTTTACACAAGTGAGGGCTCAAAATCTAAGTTGGAAGGTAAGCCATCTATGGCTAAAAGATCTTGATCAAACGGGTTCGACATTGGGAGAACTATAGCTAAGAAGTTGCAGGTGTCAAAGTCGCTACTACAGAGAAGGTGTTTTACACATAGGTAAATTGTTTGTGTGATTTCTCAGAGTATACTGAATCATTTGCAGAGATTTAAGTTCGAGAAGATGCGCAATCTTAAGGAGAAGCATTGTGCAAAGTTTTATAAAAAACTTTACAGGATTGATTAGTCAATGAGTGATTAATCTGCAGCAGACTTTTCAGAGAAGTGATTTCTTCACAGTTAGTCAACTTCTTGGTGATGTGTTAGTGGATTTCCAAAATTATGTGGATTCTAAAGTTATTCTTGGTCTAGAGGTGGTCTAATACCAAGGATAGCTTGTTCTTTTGGAGATTAACACTCTCCATCACTATAGACCCAAGAAATATGCCAACATTAGTGAGGAAAGAAGTGATGGAGAATTTGATGGGTCACCCAAGGCAACCGTTTGTAAAGAATATCTCTTTTAAAGCATCTCATTAACACCACCTACCCCATGATGTAAACCCCTCATATGTCTAGGGATTCTATATGTCCCTAGATCCCATTAAAAACCACTTGGATCCCATATGTCCAAGTTATGTCCAAGGATCCCATATGTCCTTGGATCCTAAAAACCCATGGACTAAGTGATCCCATATGTCACTAGTCCCCCATATTAAAAACAAAAGGGTCATCACATGGAGGGGGGTGTTGAGAGTTCCATGCTCACCCTTTTGTCCAAATCTAGTTTCATTCACATGCAAGCTCACTTATCCCACATGCAAGGGAATTCTCCCAAACTCCATATAAGCAAGGCCTCCCTTCACTCCTCACAAATCATTCCACTCTAGCTCATTGCCAAGAGTGCACTTCCACTCCTCATGGAGTCACCATTCTCATAGAGCATCTCATGTAAGTCATTTCCATTTCTACTTTAATTCATTCATCATGTTTTGTTATCTTTTGTTCCTTCCTCAGCTTTTTGGATGTGTGCATGTGAGTAGAGTAGGAGTAGTCCTTTTTCATTTCAATAGATCCTACACCTTGGAGGCCATGGGGAACATTATATCTTTATGGAGGACAAATCAATTTGCCTTGCCAAGTATATACATGCCTATCATGCTTTGTTACCAAGAACATTCTCTCCGCTGTGTTATCCAGATAGACAACTTTTCCTGACATCTCAGGATCTTTGAACTCGTAGATGGTAACTCCATTTATTTTGCTAAGTTTGTCTGGCTTGTATAGCCAAAAGGCTTCCTTTGTTTCTCTATTAAAAAATAGTTCTATGCTTTTGTTGTCTTGGGGAATCCACTTTGGAATAATCACTCTTGTCAAGATAGATTTTCCTCAGAGAGTCCTGGGTTTTCGTCCTAGGTCTCCTTGATCTAGGTCTCTTATGTCATTCTCAGGAGTGACATTTCCAAACTCATCTGTCCTATTTGGTAAGTTGGTGACCACGTACATGGTTCCTTCCTTATCAATGTACGAACCCTCTTTGAACTTGAGCACTGGGTGTTCAAGTCCGAAGGGTTGATCGGGATTTTTGAGTTGGACCAGTGTTTGCCTCAGACCATCCTCATAGATGCGAGTACCTAATTGGTTGGTTCTGATATATTCCAATTGTGTCTTATAGGGACCTTCTAGTGTCTATAGATAGTCAGTGCTTGAACTACGTGCAGGTCTCCCCATGCTAAGGCTTTCCAACGAGCTCAAAATCACTCCAAACGGAGTTTGTATGAGAAAGTTATGTCCAATCAGGCTTGTAGGGTCAAAACAAGCAAACAGGACCTCTTAGAGAATCACAATTTTTTTGCAAATTAGATAGTCAAAAGGTCATGTATTTTATCAGAGAATCACGATTCTCTGAAAATCCACTCCAAAGAATTGTGACTTTCTCAAACTCACTAAGTCCAGGGAATCGCGAATTTCTAGTAGAGAATCGTGAATTTCTTGCAGAGAATTGAGATTTTCTCAAATTTTCTCAAGTCCAAAGAACCGTGAATTTCTAGCAGAGAACCACAATTTTCTCAAAAATGCCTAAGTCCAGAGAATCACGAATTCGATTTTCTCAACTTGCCGAAGTCTAGAGAATCATCAGAGAATCGTGAATTTCTGAAAAATGCCTAAGTTTAGAGAATCGAAATTGCTTCTAGAGAATCGTGAATTTCTTCTAGAGAATCACGAATTTCTTGTAGAGAATTGCGATTTTCTCAAAAATGCCTAAGTCCAGAGAATTGCGAATTTCTTCTATTCTCAAAATGCCCAAATCCAAAGAATCACAAATTTCTTCCAGAGAATCGTGATTTTCTCCAAAATTTTTAGGCGGGAAAAATTTTTGAATTTCCAGAGAATCGTGATTTTCTGAGAAAGACGCAATTTTTGGAGTTTTTAGGTGGGAAATTTGAATTTTTGCACCGAGCCCCAAATGCGCAAAAAATCATGAAAAACACAAGTGCATGCACTCTCAAGAAATTCCTATCTGTTTCTTGCACTTCCATACATGAGAAATGATGTAAAAATGGTGAAAATCGGCTCAAAAACAAAAAAATTCTATGAAGATGAAGATGGTGATGATGAAGATGGAGAAGAAAAATTAGAAAAATAATAGAAAATGACTATTTTTTACCTTCCAACATTGCAAATCCACGATCTTACCATCACATCGCTCGTCCTCGAAGCTCTCTCCCTGACAATGGTGCCAAAATTTGGTGTAGCTCAAGCGTAAGCACCACCTCCTTTACTTGTCAATCCGTGGTGATGTGAGGACTCGTATGGAGACGGTGAGCATGTGAAGGCACAAATGTGTGAGTGAGAAGCACACTAGCATGCACACACACACACACAAGGCAAGATCAAAGAGAGGAACAATGGAAAGCTTCAATTGCATAAGAAATCCTCTTACAAAAGCTCTATTCTCTAACAAACTAACTCTCTAACAAGCTAACCTCAAAGATGCTCACCCCAAAAATGAGCTCTCTAGCTATTTTTATAGGTTTTTGACTAGTTTTGGCCCTGTCTAGACCGAGTGTCTGGCCTAGTTAAAAATTAGGTTCCAAGGCTTATTTGAAGGCTCAAACGGAGTCTAAAAATTATGAAAATTGGTAGGATGATACTTCTAGTATCCTCAAGCTCAAGGACTCCTCGTCTTGAACAAAATGGAGTTTCAAAAATGTGAAAAGATATTTACAATGGTTTCTAGTGATGAAAATCACTATTTTATAGAGATTTCTTCTAAAAATTTGACATACACTTCTTGGAGCTCCCTACATGCTCCTTCTTCTTGTGTGCCCACTTCTTTGACACGTTCTTGTGCCATATTCCTGACCTTGAGTGCTAACAAAGGACCCTCCTCCAATTCAAGAAGTAGATAATCTTCATGATCAATTCCCTCAAGACATTCCCTCTATTTATGGGGAGCAAGAAGACATGCAATCAAGTGAGTGATTAGACTTCAAATCCTATTCCTTGCAAGAATCGCCTCATTTCATGGGCCCTTGGGAATCTAAGTATATTTGGATGAGAGCTCCCACAATAATGGTTAGAAAAAAATACTCCATTCTACCTAGGAACACTAAAGTAGTTAAGAACTCTAAAGTATAGTATCATTTTACTTTAAAGGAGCTACTAAGAATCAAGCCTGATTTGTGGAAGCATGTAGTAAACCAATTGATAGAAGTTGCGAATTCCCGCTATCAAGTAGGATTACAAAAGAAAGTATCAGAGATGCCAATAGATAAGGTAGGAGATATGAGTGAAGGAGAAGAAGGAAATATGTATCCACCTATCACATAACAAGGATACACAATGAAAGCCATCCTAGATTTAGGAGCAGGAGTTTTCATTGCCACCACTTCCCTATGGAAACCTTGGGCATGATGAAGTTGCAAATGGTAGATGGACACATACAAAAACCAATAGGATTGGTAGAAGGCATCACTCTCACTACTTGTGGTGTAGAGTTTGAGCATACATTTGCCATATGTGAGTTTGGAAAGAACCATGCCTACAAGGTGATTTTAGGTAGACCTTTAATGAGGCAATTGCAGATAGTGCAAGATTGGGGAACCAATTCCTTGTACTTGTAGCATTTAGGGGTAATTACTAAAGTAAATCTCAAGGACTTCTCACATAGAGACTTACCACCGTGCAATGGAACCTAATCCACAAAACTCAAAAATATACTTAATCAATGCATTCCATAGGATCAGATCCTTCATGGATGCATGAGGATACACATTTATGGATGCGTAAAGTTGTAGTCGAATAGGAAAAGAGATTAGAAGTGAGAAACTTAGGTTCTACTAAAAACCCTAGAGCACTTCAAGAACCAACTTATGCACATATGATATTTTTAGAGAGAGAATTTGAACCCCATGGTTGGGCAAAAATCTTAGCAATTATGGACATAACTATGAACAAGGAACAATGCACCCCCCATTGTGATGAGGACGGCTATGACATCTTGGTGTTTTGTGTGAACATATCCTTGAAGAATGCGAACACAATATGGGTGCACATCAAGAAACAAACAACAAAGAATTAGAATCCATCCTTATGGAACTTTTTTGTGCTTCAAAAAAAGAATACTTTTATTTTAGAAGCTAACACCCAAGGATAGGAAGAATTTAAAAACAATGTGATCTTAACCACACAAATAGATATAAAAGAGAAGAGGAAGAAAAAAAAAAGAAAAATTCCCCCACACAAGATGAGGAAGCATCCTTATTTCAAGTCCCTATTAATTTCAAGAATTACAAGATATAAGACAAAAAAATTATGGTAAGAATGTTGAAGAGAGAATCCCTGATGGGAGAGGCTTATGACAATAAAGAACAAACAAAAAAAAATTGTAGTGACGAAGAAGAGAAATGCACATACATAGGACATGACTTGAGTGAAGAAGAAGAGAGAAAATTGATAAGCTTGCGAAGAGAGTATAGAGACATGTTTGCTTACAAGGACTTGAAAGGAGTGGATCCATATATTTTTTTCCCATAGGATACCCATGACTTTAGAAGCCAAGCCAACTAAATAGAAGCCTTATACATACAATGATACTTATAAAGCTAAAAGAGGAGCTAGAAAGAATTATAGAAGCAGGATTTATTTATGAAGTTGAGCACACAGAATTGGTGTCTCCCATTGTTATGGTACCCAAGAAGAATGGAAAGTTACATGTGTGCATTAACTTGAATAAAGTTAATGCCACCACTATTCAAGATAGTTATCCACTTCCTATCATTGAACATCCATTGGAATGTGTAGTGGGCAAGGAAGTTTACACATTTCTTGATGGATTTTCATGTTACAATCAAGTATCCATTGCCCTAGAAGATCAACATAAGTTGGCATTTGCCACAGAATAGGGTATCTTCACATTTCATGTGATGCCATTTGGTCTCATCAATGCATGTGCCACATTTTAAAGGCTGATGTGTCACATGTTTAAGGATTTCTTGAGAAAGAATTCAGAGGTATATGCGGATTGTTTGTGCACTCATTCCCACATAGACAAATGCATATCCTAGACCTTAAACAAACCTTTGACAAGTGTAGAACATATCAAGTTTTCTTGAACCTAAAAAACTATGTTTTCATGTGCCATCATGATCAACTGTTTCCCTTGCTTTGCCCTCTCTTTTTCTCTATGTGTGTTCTATCATGCAAATTCTATGTTTTGAACCTATGCATCTCTCTTACTCGCTCTCTCTATCTCTTTCTTTCTCTCTAGCACTTCTTTATCTTCAATTTGCCTTCAGCACCTTGAAGACTCCATAGCTCTCTCTCTCTCTCTCTCTCTCTCTCTCTCTCTCTCTCTCTTTCTCTATCTGTCTTTCTCTTTTCCCTTTGATCTGTGCTATAAGCTTTGCACCATATCCATCCTCTCTCTCTCTCTCTCATTCTCTCTCGATCTCCAAGCATTTTCTCTAGCAAAATACACCTGTGCGTCATCTTAACTCCCCCCCTCTCTCTCTCTCTCCCATCTCTACACATTGAACAGTAGCCGATCTCTATCTATGATTCTCTCTCTCTCTCTCAACGGTCAATGCTCTATTGCTCAACTATCTCTCTCTCACTCTCTCTCAATCATCAATGCTCTATTACTTATCCATCTCTCTCTTTATCTCTCTTTTTGCTTCTCTCTCTCTCAGATGCACTTAATTCTCTACGAAATCTGATATGTCCCCTTCATTTTGATAGTTTGCTTTTGAGGATAAAAAAGGATGAGAAGAGATTATAAAAGAATATCTCTTTTTCCTTCTCCCACTACTCTCTTTATTGTTCATCTCTCTCTATAGGCCTTACTAGAGATGGACGGATGAGGTTTTCGAGAAACAAGAGTGTGAGCACATAAAGGAAACAAATAAAGATAGAGAAGGTGAGAAGAATGTACCCGAAAGATAAATTGGAAAAATCCAATGGTCTAGAAAGGTTGTTTTTATAGATTTCCAAGATATACTTTTCAAAAATAGAAGTTTTGAATGCATTGACACACATGGATTTCTTAATCTTCCCTTACTTTCCGTAGTAGGACTCAAGAAGGCCAACAAGAAGAATAAGGCTTAGAGACAGGACTGAATAGGGAAAGCGGTCAATGCATATTCGACAAAGAATAGGCCTATCAAAATTTCAGAATTAATTTTGATAAAACAATGATTTTTATCATTCCACATAATTTTTAATACCCAATTTTGGTAGTTTCAACTCCATTTTGTGCAAACTTAGGAGTCCTTGAGCTTGAGGAATATAAGAGCCTACATGTCAACTTTAATATTTTTTGGAGCTCGTTTGACCCCTCAAATTAGTCTAGGAACCTAATTTTTAAATAGGCCAGACTCTAGGTTTGAACTAAGCCAAAGCTAGTGAAAAACTATAAACAGAGCTAGAGAGCTCACTTTTGAGTGGGAATTTTGATGAAATTTTGTATGAGGAGCTCTTAAATGAAAGATTCCATTGTTGTACTCTTTGTTCTACCTTGTCTGCAGGTGTGTATGTATGTTTGTGCATGTCATCGTGCTTCTCACTCACACACTTGTGCATTCTTATTCCTCATGAACGTCTTACCATCCTCATATCTCCAGGATTGACATTTATGAGGTGGATCTTCACCACGATGGTCCTTCCTTTGTGCTAAAGTGATAATTGGTTAACCTTCAAGAATACATGCTCCTCATCTTTTTTGTTAACCAAGACAAAGTTATAGCTATATTTAAGTTACCTAAGCCAAAGACACCAAAGGAAATACAAAGATTTTTGGGACATATTGGATATCATAGAAGGTTTATCAAGATGTATGCAAAAACAACTCAACCACTTGCCATATTATACTTGGAAATACAAAGCTTTATGGGACATCTAGATACCTAGTGGTTGAGAATGTGACTATCTTAGTCACCCTTTTCAATTTTTCAGCCTCCACCCCTTTCTAACTTTTGGCCCTCGGATAACTTCTTTGTTCGCACACTTGTGACCCTGTTGTAATGCTTAATCCTATTAATTTGCTCTCACTGCATGCACCTAGCAATCGAGGAAGCCTTCCAGACTTTCAAAAAATTTGTTACTTTATCTGATCCTAAGTCCGATGCTTGCGTCATCCCCTTGGTATTCCTTACATTCACACATCAGGGTTGCTATATTGATTTGGGTTTCCACGCATGCCCTAGTTGGTAGATATTGCATTTATTTTTGTCTTGGTTGATGCTTCAAAGGTCCTGTGTTTAATCTTTGTTTCCACTCTTCGGGACCTCCTTCCTTGGCATTTAGCCTGATGCCTCGAAGGTTTATTAAGATGTATGTATACATAGCTTGATAACTTACCAAGATTATAGGTAAAGATGAACCATTTAAGTGGGAAGAATAATAAGAAGAGAAAAAGGTTTATCACATTTTGGAATCAAAGCTTGTGGAAGCATCCATCTTAGTTACTCTAGATTGGTCCAAAGATTTTCATGTACATGTGGATGTCGGTGCCTATGTAGTGAATGCAATCCTTAAACAGCATAGTGAGGAGTAAAAATTGTAAAGACCTATCCAATATGCAAGTCAAATATTGACTAAGGTCGAGAAGAATTATAGTAACCCCAAGAGAGAAGGTTTAGTAATGGTTTTTGGAGTATAGAAGTTTTATCATTACTTGCTTTGGGTTAAATTTATGATTATTAGTGATCATCAACCACTCAAGTATTTATTCTTTATAAACCCATTTATTTCCAATTACCTTCTTACAATTTGGTTTAGGAACAAGTTCCCATGTCTTGTTCTCCTCTAGTGCATTGAATTCTTCCTTCATTGCTTCTTCCCATTGTTTCTTACCTTTAGCTTCATCATAGTTATGAGGTTCTTCATCATCTTTGACCATATATGCATAGTTCTTCTCAGTTATGTTAGAAATATCATAAGAATACCTTTCTGGTTGCCTTCTAGTCCTACATGACCTCCTTGGTTCACATTCTTCATGTGTCTAGATACACCTCTTCATCAAATATAGGAGCTTCTTCATTCCTTCTTGTTAATCCACATCTCGATGTACTTGCTTGCATATAGTCTTCATCTCTATTCACGTGCACGATTGATTTTCCTTTCTCACATCTTCTTACCTGTTCTTCAAATTCTTTAGCTGTATGACTTTGATCTGCATACTAACCTTTCTGTTCATCAAATGTAACATCTCTAGAAACAAGAAATTGTTTGGTTAGAGGATTCCACAACCTATAACCCATCTACTTTTCATCATAACCAATGAACACATATTTTTTTGCCTTTGGTTCAAGTTTATGTCTAAGTTGTGATGGCACATAAGCATATGCAATTGATCGAAACACTTTACAATGATCTAGTGTTGGTTTCTTACCCCACCAAGCTTCATATGGAGTCATTTCATTGAGAGCTACACATGGTAATCTATTCACAAGATATGTAGCTGTATTTACAACCTCAACCCAAAGATAATTTGGACAATTCTTCTCCTTCAGCATAGCTCTAGCAAACTCAACCAAAGTCCTATTTCTTCTTTTTGTTTCCTTCAAAACATATAAAGTTATCCATCTTGTCGCATCTTCAATGAAAAGAACATAATACCTTGAGCCACTGATAGATCGTTCTTTTGTTGGTCCCCATACATCTATATGAATGAGCTCTAGTAATCCATCATGTTTGAATCCTTTCTTTTGAAATGGTAAATTGTTTGCTTTACCCATTTGATATGCTTCACATTTATAAATCATTTGTTGACTCTGCACATTTGGTAGTCCTAGTATAGACTGATTAGCAATCATAGCTTTAATTCCTCTTTCATTGAAATGAAGTAATGTCTTATGCCAGAGATCAAGTTTTGTAATCACTCCTTCACCATGTTTGAGCAAAGCTTGACCAATGTTTCCTTGCACTCTTAAAGTAAACAGTCTACCTTCTTTCTTACCACAGACAATCTGATTATATCCATTCTCTAGATCTTCAACAAATACTCCTTCATTTGTAAACCTCACTTGAAAACCTTTTTCAACTATTTGTCCCACACTAATTAAGCTTTTAGGTATTGTAGGAACATACAAAACATTGGTTAGAAAATCTGATCCACTCTTGCATTTCACTTTTCCAATTGAATGTACACTACATCTTGTATTATCACCTATTTGAACTGTATGACTAGGGATGCCTTTTTGCAATTCTGACATCAATTCTATGTTTCCTGACAAATGATTAGAACATCCAGAGTCAATGTAAAATACCTTTCGATCTTCTTTATCTGATGTGCTGATTGAGTTCATCATCAATGATGTATGACTTTCATTTTGTGTGTCATTTGCATAATTGTAGTAGGTGGTGTTGTGGGATTGATTTTGTCCCCAATTTCTTCCTCTATCTCTACCATAGCCTCCTCTTTGATTTTGTCTACCTCTTTGAAAATTACTTTGATATCTTCCACCTTTGCCTTTGCTATTCTTATTCTGATTTTGATTTGATCCTTGCTGATTGTGCCAAGAATCATGAGCCAAATGATGACTCAATCCATAGATCCAGCAAGCCCTCTCATTGTTATTCTGATTACCTCTTCCTCTTCCAAAACTTCTTGCTCTTCCTCTGCCTGTGCCTCTACCTCTTGCATAATAAACTTGAGAAGTTGTTTCCTCTTCATCCTTTGCTTTACCTTTATCTCCTTTCTTCTTGTTCTTCATGTACATTGTAGAACTTTGTCCTTTATCTCCATCTCCCTTCCAGTCTTGCTCAAATGTGAGCATCAAACCAAGCAATTGATTCAAATCTGGAACAAAATGATTCAAAGAAAGTTCTGTTGACAAGAAAAAAGGTTTCCACCTTTCATCTCCTCTCAAACCTGCAAGTAGTTGAGCAATCAATATGTGGTCTTCAACATCTTCATCTATGGATCCAAGACTATCTGCTAGATCCTTCATCTTAGTGACATAATCACTAATACTTTGACTTGGCTTCTTCTTGAATGTTGTAAACTCTGACCATAGACTTGCTTTCCTTGCTTTGGTAGTACTTTGGAAATGATATTCCAATGCATTCCATATATCTTCAGATGATTCCAATCCTATGATGTGTGGTAGCAAATGATATGAGATTGTATTGTAGATGTAAGCTTTTGCACTTGCATCCTTCTTCTGCCAATGCTTTAAAGCATCAAGTTCTTCTTTCTTTGGTCGGCTTTCATCTTCAAATACTGGTTTCTCTTCTTCACCTATTATGTACACGATGAGATCCTTACTCATAAGTAAGGCTTCCATTCTCATTACCCATGCGGGGTAATTATCTCTGTCTAGTTTGTCAATGGAAATATGATCTGCCATACTTCTTTCCTTCTGCTGCAACCTGTGAGCTTAAAGGATAAAGGATAATACCTTTTGAAGTTCTTTGTGTATGAAGATACTTTTGAAGCAACCTTTTGATGCCTTGTGTCCTTGAATGCTTCAGCTTTCAAACTTTAATTAAAACTTTTCAAAAACTTCTTGTACCTTTGCCACCTTCTGCTCTCTAGGACCTTTCTGCTCCGATATCACTTCTTGATGTATAAAACATCACAAGAAATGAATTAATGTGACACTAGACAACCTCTATGGTCACCATTAACTCATTACCACTCCAAACTTTGAGAAATGGTAGCCAAAACCAAGAACTTTACTTCTTTAGAAATTCCTAGTCACTTTAATGACATACCTTCACTCTTTTGCTTATGTCTCCTAGCATAAATATTATTTCTCCAATATCTTTTCATGGATGAAAGTAGAATGGAGCTTTCCAACAAGCTATTATTTGCAATAAATGGATCTCTAGAACTCAAGTTATGGCCTTCACAAGATGACTATGTATAGCTACCAAAATTGGAAATTTTGCTTGTTATAGTAAGATTCTAAAATTGGAAATTGGATGCCTAGCATCAACTTGCAACGAGGATTCGATGTCAAGCATCGACTTGAGGTGTTTTTAGCCACTTTTCAATAGGGATTCAATGCCAGACATCGACTTTCCGCATAAAACCTCAACCTTTCTGATGCCAAAACAATATATGATTTCATGCACACTTCAAACATCACTTATCAACTGGAATTCAATGCCACACATCAATTTTATGCATAAACTCGATGCCATGCATCGAGTTGCTCCAGAAACCTCATCTTTCCAAGGAGATTCAACAGTCGATAAAAGTCAGACATTAAAACAAGGACTTATCACTTAGATTCGATGCCAGGCATCGACTTGCTTAGAAAACTTCAACTTTTGAAATTATTACATAGAAAATAAACTTTGGAGATGGAGAAGGAAAACTTATACACAAAAGTTTAATCAACTCTTTTCATAACTATGAAACCTCAGAAATGCACAGGTGCTTTCTCATGCAGAGAAGCCCAACTATACTCAGTCATACAAAATGAACTTTTCTCACTCTAACTACTTCTCTTCCACTTCTCTTCCACTTCGCGTCAGTTGATACAAACTAACTTATATATTTTTTCTCAATCTCGTAACTTGAAAAAAAAAATTCTAGAACTAAAGTGAACTAGCTTTACAAATATAATACACGTGTGAAATTTCCCCTTCACATAGGCATGTGGTTTTCTTCTAAAGCTTTGACCTTCAAATATATGTTCAATTAGTGATTGTTTCTCCACCAAATAGGATTCATCTTGCTCATTTAAGATATACATGCTCCAATCCCCACAACATCACACTGGTAAGAGTCACCAAGTCTCACGGTACGAAGAGACTTTGCTACATAATTAGAGAACCATTCTCTGTTGGAACAAAGGAATCCCAAATTTATGATTATGAAGAACTTGAAGCAAGTCAAGAATCAGAATGAAGCCAAAGAAGTCATTGAAGATAGTGAAGAGATCTCAGAATTGTAGCTTGTATACATATGTACATTATAGATGGAAATTCTTGTACTATGAGTTTAGATGATCATTAGAATGATAAGGAACAATGTAATAAACATGCGATGAGTCTAGAATCATATGTATATAAGTCAATGATGTAAAGAAAAAAGGAAGAGAGTCATTAGAAGCCAAGTGTCCATGAGATAGATGTGTAGAGAGTCATCTTCAAAAGTTGTTGATATATTTAGGTAGTGATATGTGTGAACACACTAGGACCGTCGGGGCACTTTTTCCCCTCTTTAAGAGGTTTTTTCCCTCGGCTTGTATATACGCCTATTGCCCTAATGGGCTACTTATCTTTGTACATTCTCTAGTAATACATTCAGTATTGTGTGTTGTGCTCCAAGCTTCTTCTTCTTCCTTGTGCTGTTCACGTGCTTCCGCAGAAGTCTAACTCCAACAATTGGTATCAGAGCAGGTCGTCGCTTCATCTAGGGCGCCGTCGACACTCCTCCGTTTGCAGTCTCAGAATCGTACGAATTTTGGTGAGCATACTCAGGGCATTTCCGAGATCAAAACGGCTTTGCTTTGTCGTGCCGAAATCGCGATCTAAGCTCGTTCCGGCCTCCGAACGCACTATCGTAGTGCTTGTGTAGGCTATTTCATCTTTTTGTGCCAAAGGTATATACCAGTTTCTGTTCGCCAGTTTAAGCATCTCAAAGTCTGCTACATGTCTAGCAGAACTCGTCTGGGCAGTTCTGTTCAACTTTTTGAGATACAGTCAATTTTCTGCATCAAGGTATTTTAGTCACCGGCCATGGCTGAAAGCAGTGATGTATTCCATATGTTGGCTGTTGAGGATAAGTTGGATGGTACCAACTACCCATTATGGGCTTATATGATGCGACATGTATTGGTTGCAAAAGGATTATGGGACATTGTGCAGGGTGTTGAAAGACGTCCTGTTACACCTGTAACAACAGGTACTACGAATACAGGTGCTGGAGCTGATGAAGATGGTGTCGATGATGATATTGTGCAGATTCTTGTTGGTGCTGCTGTTTCTGCTGCACCTACTGCAGAGCAGATTCGTTGGGATGGCAGAGATGCCCAGACACATGCATTGATAGCTTTGTCTGTCAAACATGCCATTATTCCTCACATTCACTCTTGCAGAAGAGCTAGGGATGCTTGGGATACACTTACCACATTGTACCAAGCTAGGAATGAGGCTCGTGTTGCTTACCTCCGAAAACAGTTGGAGAGTGAGCACATGAATGAAGGTGATTCTATGGACAGTTTCCTAACGAAGATCAAAGATTTGAAGGAACAGTTGATTTCTGTTGATGAGGTTATACCAGATAGCTCACTTGTGCAGACCGTTCTAAATGGTCTTCCTGATTCATACCAGAGTTTTGCTTCTACTCTTTGGTTGATGATGAAAGGCAATCCGAATGCCTTATCATTTGAGGAGTTAGTTATGTTCTGTTGCAGGAAGATCAGTCCAGACAGAACAGGTCCATTATGCGTGTTGCAGATCAAGCTTTCCTGGCTAGTCAGAAGGGCAAAGGAAAATGGAGCTCTTCTACTAGTAAGCAAAAATTTGCAAATGCTGCATATTCGAAGAACCATGATAAAGATGAGAAGAAATCAAAAAAGCAGAAATTGTTTTGCAAGTACTGTAATGGGAATGATCATATCATAAAGAACTGTCCAAAACGGGCTACAAAAGAGGCAAAGAAAAAGGAGGCTGGAATGGTTGTTGCAGAAGCCTCTACACCAAAAATAGAGTCTGCTAATCTTGTGCAGGAAGAAGAATGGGCGTCTACTACTGTTTGCAGTTTTGATCCATCTTCTCATGAGCAGTGCATGTCTGCAGTGGACTCAGATGTTTGGTACTTTGACAGTGGGGTGACCAAACATATTACCTCGCAGTGCAGTTTCTTCTCTTCACTGGAGCCTGCCCCTACAGGGAATACTGTCACATGCGCCAACAACTCCTCTTATCTTGTTATGGGAGTTGGTAAGATCACTCTGACTACTGCTGATGGTAGTTCTTTCACCTTGTCAGATGCTTTATTTGTGCCAGGGATCAAGAAGAATCTGTTATCAGTTTCTGCATTAGCCAAGATTGGATTGGTTGTGAAATTTGTTGATGATAGATGCACAGTTCATGATCTGTCAAATGGCGATGTTATTATTGCTTCTGGCATTTTATGTCATGGACTGTATAAGCTCATAGACTATGAAAGATCTGTGAATAATTCGACATGTGCAGTTCATGATTCTCAGGCTATGTCAGATGCAAAGCTTTGGCATGCACGCTTTGGTCATCTAAATTTTGCTAGTTTGCTACGCCTGCAGAAATCTGATATGGTGTCTTCTTTGCCCAAGCTTGAGGCACCTGGAAAACATGTATGTGAAGGCTGTATTTTGGGCAAAATGCAGCGTTCCTCCTTTCCAAAAGATGGTTCAGTTCAGGCTACGCAGAAATTGCGGCTTGTACATAGTGATGTCTAAGGTCCTATGGAGACACCTTCTTTTGGAAACTATCTTTACTTCGTGACTTTCATTGATGATTTGTTGGGTACAGTTCTGAAAGTAAAGGCTATCGTCTGTATCATCCACAGAATAAACACATTCTAGTTAGCCGTGATGTTGTCTTTGTGGAAGATGCTATTCAGCCATTGCTTTCATGTACTAAGGAGACATCTGTTAGCTCCAAAGACATGTATGATACTTTGATGCCTCTTTTTACAGGTGGACAGTCTAGTGCTGGTCCTAATGAGGCAACTTCTCAGCCTTTGCAGGTTTCATATGATGATGAAGATCATTCCATTTCTGATGTAGATTTACATGATGCACTTGTTGATGAGAGAGCTGATATTGAGCAGGCAAAAACTATGCCAAAATGGTTGGTGCAGACTTTGCGTGACAACAAATTAGATGCACCTTTGTCATATCATACTTGTTCAGGCTCTCATAGTGCCTCCTTTGCATCAGATTGCTATGCTATGGCTGCGTCTAGTCTCTGTGATGAGAATGAGCCTCTTTCTTTTGATGAAGCACAAAATTCAGAAAATTGGATGGCTGCTATGCAATCTGAATATGATGCTATAATGAAGAATGGTACATGGTCTTTATGTGACTTGCCTCCCGGCAAGAAGGCCATTGGCACTAAGTGGGTATACAAGCTCAAGTGTAAACCTGATGGTACAGTTGACAAGTATAAGGCTAGGCTTGTTGCAAAGGGTTATGCACAGGAAAGAGGCATTGATTTTGATGAGACCTTTGCACCTACATGCCGTATGACTACTGTTCGGAGCATTTGTGCACTTGCAGCCCATCCTGGTTGGAATGTACATCAGTTGGACATTAAAAAAAACATTTCTGAATGGTGACTTGCATGAAGAAGTGTATGTTTTTCAGCCCTGTGCAGAAAGGGCATGAAAACCAGGTGTGCAGGTTAAAGAAGGCATTATATGGTTTAAAGCAAGCACCACGTGCTTGGTATGAGAAGACACATGCCTGTCTGATTGCACATGGTTTTGAGAACAGTCCAACCGAAAGCACCTTATATGTTAAGCGTGCTAATGATGTGCTTCTGATCATTGTTGTCTATGTTGACGACATGCTGCTCACTGGTCCTATTGAGAAGCATATTGCTGATTTCAAGGCTGATTTGCATGCCTCATTTGAGATGTCTGATTTGGGGCATTTGCATCACTATTTGGGCATTCAGTTTATGCAAGTTGATGGTGGGATGGCTTTGTGTCAAACGAAATATATTGACACATTATTGCAGCGTTTTGGCCTTGAAGACTGTAAGCCTATTGCTACTCCTATGGAGACAGGTTTACGATTGAGTCTTCATGATGCTCGAGATGCATTTGATGCTGTTCTCTATCAGCAGGCTGTTGGATGCTTGATTTATTTATGCATTACTTGGCCAGATATTCAGTTTGCTGTCTCACAGACGAGTAGGTTTATGCATTGCCCAGGAGTCACGCATTGGAAGGCGGTTAAGCGCATCTTTTGCTACTTGAGTAGTACTCGACTACTTGGGTTGTTTTATCCCAAGGGGGGATCACTACCGCTAGATTTGCATGCTTTTTCTGACTCAGATTGGGCTGGTTGCTATGAGACTCGTGTGTCCACCAGTGGTTTTTGCTTCATGCTTGGTAGCTCATGTATATCTTGGTTGAGCAAGAAGCAACCTATTGTGGCCACTTCCAGTTGTGAGGCTGAGTATAGGGCAACTTTCACAGCGATTGTTGAGTGTGTGTGGCTCAGACGCCTTATGGCTGATTTGGGTGTTGGCCAGTCTTCTACCACCACCATCTTCATTGACAGTGAGAGCGCATTGGCAGTTCCGAGGAACCCTGTGTTCCATGCTCACACTAAGCACATTGAGGTGCATTATCACTATGTCAGGGAGAGGTTCTCTGCTGGGGAGATCAGCTTGGCATATGTGCCCACGCAGGAGAACATAGCAGACCTTTTCACGAAGGCTCTACCTAGGGAGAAGTTTGAAGCTTTCCGCAAAGCTTTGGGCTTACTTCCTTTTGTGGAGTGATTTCCACATAGCTTGGCACTTCCTTATACATGAGTGCCAACTCCTTGTTCACCGCATCACTCCCAGGGGGGATTTGTTGATATATTTAGGTAGTGATGTGTGTGAACACACTAGGACCGCCGGGGCACTTTTTTCCCTCTTTAGGAGGTTTTTTTCCCTCGGCTTGTATATACGCCTATTGCCCTAATGGGCTACTTATCTTTGTACATTCTCTAGTAATACATTCAGTATTGTGTGTTGTGCTCCAAGCTTCTTCTTCTTCCTTGTGCTGTTCGCATGCTTCCGCAGAAGTCTAACTCCAACAAAAGTTAGCATCAAGTCTTTCTCTGATTTCTCTCAGTCTGATCATGTGGATCATGAAATATTTTGTACACATCTAATCAAGCTATGTTCAAAGTTTCATGGTCTAATTCTCTTCAGGTTGTGTGTATGATCAATAGGAACATGTATATGTAAAGTCTGCAGGTAGAGCTCTCAGAGTTGCGAACATTTTTGTGTCAATGTATTGCTTAGATCTCAGTGCATAGTGTAAAGTTTTTGATGAATGAGCATTCAAAATCTAACTTAGAAGGTAAGGAAGCTAGGCTAAAAGCATTTAGCAAAACAAGACATGTGCTATGAGAAATCAACCTTAGAAGTTGACTATGTCAAAGTTGCTTGTTCAGAAAGATAGTTTTTGACATACCTTTGATCTTAATAATCAAATTAAAGTTTTAATGAGAAGCAAATCGCAAGTACTCCCCTCAACAAAATGGAGTTGCAGAAAGAAGAAATAGGTTACCCTGTAAAGTTTTTGATGGTAGAAAACCTTATGAAGCATGGTGAGGTAAGAAACCTACTCTTGATCATTGTAAGGTATTGGATGTTTAGGGTATGCTTCACAATTAAGACATAAGCTAGAACCCAAAGCAGAGAAGTATGTGTTTATTGGGTATGATGATAGACTTTTAAAAATAATCACCGGAAATATGTTGTTCCACTGGACGACATGAAACCTTGGGACTTACATGCACGATCATATGTCGCGGAGCCTGTACACATGTTGGATGGTCTCTCCGATGATGAAGAAGAAGTTTTTCTTTAAGCCAACAAGGATTTGATGGTTCTCGGAACGGTGGACTTACAAACGGTTGCAGACAACTGGAGTCTGACGACATGTACGGTCGTACCACTGACCGGAGCATCTGAACACAGTGCAACAAAGACTTTGGATGATACAACTCTCCAACAATTTCTTCGGCCAGCTGATGATTTTTCCATGCCCCGACAGTTCTACGTACCGGAAGAACAATTGGTGACTTGCAACTTAGGTGACGAAGCCAATCCGCGGCCAATGAAAATCAAGGCGGGCTTATCAGAGACCTTTCAAGATAATTTGTTGGAGTTACTACGTGAGTTCTTTGATGTATTCACATGGGATTACCGGGATATGAAGGGGTTGGATCGGCGTATCTATCAACACAGAGTTATGCTGAAACCAGATGCTCGACCTATTAAACAGCCAAGCTATAGGATGAATCCTAACTATGCGGCACATGTCAATGCAGAACTTGATTGATTGTTGAAGGTTGGGTTTATTGTGTCAATCGAGCATGCAGAGTGGATTTCCCCCATTGTTATAGTCCCAAAGAAGAATAAGCAATTACGAATATGCGTGGACTATCAGAAATTAAATGCCGCAACTGTACCCGACCCCTTTCCGCTGCCGTTCCTGGATACAATGTTAGATGATGTGGCCGGCCGTGAGATGTATTCCTTTCTCGATAGATATAGTGGTTATAATCAAGTGCGAATGGTAGAGCAGGATATTCCAAAGACCACATTTATCACAAATTGGGGTGTCTATGCATGTACAGTGATGTGGTTTGGTTTGCGCAATGCTCCAAGTACGTTTCAGTGTTGCATGCATGAAATTTTCTCTCCCTATCTCACCACATTCATGAGAGTATACTTGGACGACTTCTCCTTATCCGGTGATATTTCGGCGCACCTGTATCATTTACGGTGCTGCTTCTTGAAGTGTCGGGAATACCCTGTAAGACAATAGTTACACGATATAACACAGGAGCAATAGCAGAGAAGATAACAGATATAGGAGAATCTCAACAATTTTCTACTAGCAGCAAGTACAAAGATGATGGTGTTGTCCACCCGTGCGCTCTCAAGGTAGAGCTTAAATGGTGATCTAGACAACTCTAGATAGAGAGATACAAGGTAGAGGTATGCTAGCTCAACTCAGTGTCTTAGGTAGTGCAGAAGTCATGTATATACAGGATTATGGGTGGCCTGCCATGGACGGCTATACATGGGCGGTAGAGCGTGGGCGGCCACCGCCCGCGTAATTGCCATACACGGCTTAGACTGGTTGAACCGACCTAACAATATAAATGATTTCTGACTCCGACAGGGAATATTCCATGGAATATTCCCTTTATCGTCGCGCCGAGGGCGCTGCCCCTGGACCCCCACCAGGGGACCCTACTAACTCCCTTTCCTTATAATACCTTACATGGTCCAATATGACCTTCATCCAACATTCAAGTTGGGATTCCCATCAATTGGGTAATGCACGCTTGGCTTCTCCTCATAAAGGGGGCCTTACAAAATGTGCATACAATCATGAGGGGTAGACATTGATCATATACTAACACCCCCCCTCAATGTTTACCGATGATAAATCAAGTAGGTCTCGGTCCTATGCCCATCGCACAATGACAACAACTAGCTTGCTATCCCTTTTCGTTACATACGAGTTAGCATCAGAAGTACTTCTTTCAAAACCCATATTTTTGAAAAAATGATCTATTCGTTGGTACCAAGCCCGTGGAGCTTGCTTAAGTCCATACAAAGCTTTCTTCAACCTGCAAACTTTATTTTCTGAATTGGGCACCTCAAAACCTGGTGGTTGAGATACATATACCTCCTCCTTGAGGTGACCATTCAAAAATGCAGATTTGACATCCATCTGGAAAATAGGCCTGAACTTTTGTGCAGCTACTGCAAGTACCGTCCGAATAGTTGTCATGCGTGCTGTTGGTGCAAAAGTTTCTTGAACATCAAATCCTTCAATCTGTGAAAAACCCTGTGCAACTAATCGTGCCTTATACTTTTCTAATGTTCCATCAGCTTTATACTTAGCTTTCCAAATCCATTTAGTACCTATTACCTTCTTCTTTGGCGGCAAGTCGACTAGATCCCATGTATCATTTTTGAATATACTATCATACTCAGACTGCATTGCCGCTCTCCAACCTGGATCATCAATGGCTTCTTCAATGGTGGTAGGTTCCTTTATCGAACCCATGATATCTGCCATTAGAGCCATGTTAACAATGTGTTCTGAGGCTCTTCTTTGCTCCTCTATTCTCTTTGATCTTCGTAATCCATCCGATGATGATTCTGGTACATCTACATGTGGATTGTGATCATCAAAGAGTTGTTGTGCCCACTTCGGTAGTGGCTTACGCTGTGCAGCTACAACTGGTTGGCTTTTTATTGAGGAAATTTCTCCATCAGATGTTTCCTCCTCCTCAACTTTAACCTATCTTTTGATAGGCACAAGGTGAGATATTTCTCCGCTTGATGAGATAGTAGATTTACCTTTATCTTCTACTAAGTGTGGTCATTCATCAAACACCACATCTCGGCTGACAAAACTCTTCCTTGCCTTAGGATCCCATAACCTGTATGCTTTAGACTCTTCACTATATCCTAGGAATACACACTTTTTGCTTTTTGAATCCAACTTTGATCTTGTTGAATCGGGAATATGTGCATAACAGAAACAACCAAAAATTCTGAAATGCAAAACTGAAGGCTTTTTACTAGAATATGCTTCTTGAGGAGTCATCCCCTTCAGTGCTTTTGTGTAGCTTCGATTGAGGATGTAGACTACTGTATTGACTGCTTCTGCCCAGAATGAATCAGGCATGTCTTGAGCCTTCAACATACAACGAGCCATTTCAACTACTGTCCTGTTCCTGCGCTCAACAACGCCATTTTGTTGGGGTGTATGAGCTGTGGTAAGTTGCCTTTTCACACCATGCTCCTTACAGTAATTGTTGAATTCTGTTGACAAGAATTCACCTCCTCTATCTTTCTAAATTTCTTCAGTTTCCTTCCTGATTCATTTTCTACATACTTATGCCACGTTTTAAATTTTTCAAAAGCATCAGCCTTCTCTCGAATGAAATAAACCCACATCTTTCTACTATAATCGTCGACTAACAGCAAGAAGTAGAAATATCCTCCTAAAGCAGGTGTAGACATTTTACCGCAGAGATCAGCATGTACCAACTCTAGAGGAGCTTGAGCTCGATTGCTGGTCTCTCTTGGAAACGCCTTTCGTTGTTGCTTGCCCATCATACAAGCTTCACAAGGTTCTTGCAACTCTGAAAATGCAGGCATATGAGCAACCATCCCTGATCGTTGCATCTCCTTCAAAACTGCAAATCCGAGATGCCCAAATTGTCGGTGCCATAACCTGCTTACATCTTTATCTTCTGTAGCAGTTAAAGCACTTAACTCATACAAGTTATCCCGTCGTATGCCTTTACCTACAACATTACCTGATGAATCCATGATTTCCGCACCACTCTTATTGAAGTGAACTTCGAGTCCACGATCTGTTATTGCAAAAACTGACAACAAATTTCTTTTGAGTGTAGGTACATAGAGAACATCGGATAACTTTTTCTCAACACCTGGAGAAGTGATAAAAGAGATGGTTCCAGTTCCTTCAGCTGGACACTTGGAGTCATTTCCCACCACTACATTGATGGATTCCCGCAGAGGCACTAGGGAACTATACCAATCCTTTTTACTAGTCATATGGCGAGAAGCTCCACTATCTAAAATCCATGGCTCATCAACACGAGCTTGAGCAGATGAACAAACCTCTTCAATAGCTACCCAAAGTTCCAGCTCTGTGTTGTTTGCAGACTCTTTGTTCTTCCATGATGATTTTACAGTCCCATTCCGTTCATCAGCTTGCTTCTTTCTGCAATCCTTGATGGCATGGCCTTTCTTTTCACAATAGAAGCAACTTCCTATGAACTTTTTCTTCTTTGGCTTCTTCTTTGATCCCTCTGAAGAGCCTTTACCTTTTGCATTTGCTGAGAATGCAGCATCAGTTGTACTTTGCCGATTCTTCAGCCGCATCTCTTCTTCTAAAAGCATGGCACAAAACTCTTCAAATGTAAGAGGAGTTGGCCTTACCTGAGTGTTAAGGGTTGTTACTAATCCATCATACTTTGCTGGAAGAACACGTACAGATCTTCGAGCCAGCTCTTCTGGTGTTATAACAACACCAACTGCAGCCAATTGATCTTGAAGATGCTTTATCCGTTTGATAAAATCTTCAGCCTTTTCAGAATCAGAATGCTTTTCATTTGCCAACTGATTTTCTAAATTCTGTATCCTAGTGTGGTTCTTGGTCTCATATTGTCAAGCCAATATGCCCCAAGCCTCATGTGCTTTAGTAGTATGTTGAACTAAAGTAAGCACAGAATCACTTGTTGGGGCTTCACTCACTAATTAGGCATGGATATATGAAGACATATGAAGAAAGGAAGAAGGAAAGGAGAAGTGAAGAAAAAGTATACAGAAAATTAAGCCTAAGTGAAGGGATAATTTCACTATTGTAAATTAGTGCAAATTAGAGTCTAGTTTTTTTCATAGATCTTCAGAACTTACGAGTTCGAGTCTAGGAGTATGTAAACCATAGGTATATAAGTTAATTTGAGATAAAAAACATGTAGAAAGAACTCAATTTTGTAATCTGAGTGAGTAGAGAAAAGTCGTGTCTTTTGTGAGAGAGATGTTCAGGAAAAACTTATGAGTGTGAGAGAGTTTTCCATGGCTATGAGCAAAATTAGGCTAAGCCAAGTTGTACACATCCTCTCTGATATACAACATATGTTTGTGTAGAAGGATTAAGTCTAATTCCTCTTGTGCATTGAGTTCTAAGTGATTTCACATGACTGTGTAAGTTAGTTGACAGTTACGACTTTTCTGGTGCACATTTACTTGAACTTCTTAAAGTCAGATCTGTCAGTATACTGTAAAGTTTTCAGTAAGTGATAGCTCATTTTAAAGCTACAATCTTCAACTACATTTGGTCAAAAGATCTTGTGCATTCAATTGGAAAAGTGAAATGCAAGAGTGGAGCTGATTTGTTAACAAATGTTTTGTATGTTCCAACAATACCAAAGAATCTGATTAGTGTTGGACAAATAGTGGAAAAAGGTTTTCAAGTCAGATTTACAAATGAAGGGGTATTTGTTGAAGATCTAGAGGATGCATACAATCCCATTGTTTGTGGTAAGAAGGAAGGTAGACTTTTTACTCTCAAAGTGCAAGGAAATGTTGGTCAAGCCCTAATCACACATGGTGATGAAGTAATTACAGAGTTAGATCTTTGGCATAAGAGATTGGGACACTTCAATGAAAGAGGAATCAAAACTATGGTGGAGAACCAATCTGTAATGGGGCTACCAAATGTGAAAAGTCAACATATGATATACAAGTGTGAAGCTTGTCAGATGGGAAAAGCACACAGACTACCATTTCAGAAGAAAGGTTTCAAGCATGATGGTTTGCTTGAACTCATACATACAGATGTATGGGGACCAACAAAAGAAGGATCAATAAATGGATCTAGGTATTATGTTTTGTTTATTGATGATGCTACAAGGTGGATAACCCTTTATGTTCTAAAAGAAAGATCAGAAGTATTTGGAGCCTTCAAACATTTTCATGTTTATGCAGAAAGAGTTACAGGTCAAAAACTCAAGAGGTTAAGGTCTGATGGAGGGGGAGAATACTTCTCCCAAGAGTTTAATGACTATCTTTGGAATGCAGGTATCAAGAGAGAGATAACTTGCAGGTATACACCTCAACATAATGGGGTGGCAGAAAGGAGAAATAGAACATTGGTTGAATTTGCAAGAGCAATGTTAAAAGAAAAGAACTGCCCTAATTATCTTTGGGCTGAGGCTGTAAATACAGCTACATACCTTGTGAATAGACTACCATGTGGAGCTTTGAATGGTATGACTCCTTATGAAGCTTGGTGGGGTAAGAAACCAACACTTGACCATTGTAAAGTGTTTGGGTCAATTGCCTATGCTTATGTACCATCACAACTCAGACATAAGCTTGAACCAAAGGTAGAAAAATATATGTTTATTGGGTATGATGAAAAGCAAATGGGTTATAGGCTATGGAGTCCTTTAACTAAACATTTTATTGTTTCCAGAGATGTGACCTTTGATGAACAGAAGAGTTGGTATGCAGATAAAGATTGTGACCTTGAAACATTTGAAGAAGAGATAAGAAGGAGTGCAAGAGGTAAGTCACATATGCAGATAGATGGAGATGAAGAACATATGCAAGCAAGCACATCAAGAGTTGGATCATATAGAAGAAATGAAGATGGACCAATATTTGATGAAGAAGTACATCCAGATATACATGAAGAGTGTGAACCAAGAAGATCAACCAGAATGAGGAAGCAACCTACAAGGTATTCCTATGATACTTCTTACTTGACTCAGAAAAATTATGCTTACATGGTTAAGGAAGATGAAGAACCTCAAAGCTATGATGAAGCAAAGGGTAAGAGACAATGGGAAGAAGCAATGAAGGAAGAGTTTGATGCACTTGAAGAAAACAAAACTTGGGAACTTGTTCCAAAGCCTAATGGTAAGAAAGTGATTGGAAATAAATGGGTTTACAAAATTAAGAAGCATGCAGATGGAAGAATAGCCAGATACAAAGCTAGATTGGTGGTTAAAGGCTATGCTCAAACTTTTGGCATAGATTATGATGAGACATTCAGTCCTGTGGCAAAGATGTCAACCATAAGGACAATCATTGCCATTGCAGCATCAAAAGGATGGACATTGAGTCAATTGGATATTAAGAATGCATTTTTGAATGGATATATATCAGATGAGGTTTACATGGAGCAACCTCAAGGGTTTGCAGATCACAAGTTTCCAAATTATGTTTGCAGGCTGAGAAGAGCACTTTATGGTTTGAAGCAAGCTCCAAGAGCTTGGAATTATAGACTTGTAAAGTATCTTAATGATCTTGGATATCAAAGTTCAAAGGCAGATGCAAGTTTACTTATCAAAAGAACAGATGAAGGTATGATCTACATTTGTATTTATGTAGATGATATTATAATTACAGGTACCTCAAATGAAGGAATCAAGGAGGTGAAGAAGTTACTTGAGAGAGAATTTAAGATAAGTGATCTAGGAAAATTGTCATATTTTCTTGGAATGGAAATCACTTATGCAGAACATGGCATATATGTATCACAAGAAAGGTATCTCTTGAATCTTCTAAAGAAGTTTAACATGGAGAATTGCAGAGAGGCATCAACACCACTAGAGGTCAATCATAAACTCAGTAGATATGATGGTGCAGAGTTCAAAGACATGAGGAAGTATCAATCTTTAGTGGGAAGTTTAATTTATGCTACACTAACAAGGCCTGATCTTAGTTATGCAGTGGGTGTTCTTTCTCAGTTCATGCATTGTCCAAAGGATCCACATTGGATTGCAGGTCAAAGAGTTCTTAGATATATCAAAGGGACTTTGAAAGAAGGATTGTATTATCCTTTTACATCAAATATAAGATTGAGAGCCTATAGTGATTCAGATTGGGCAGGAAGTCAGGATGATAGAAGATCTACTCATGGCTACATGGTATACATTGGAGATAAACTTGTGAGTTGGTGTTCAAAGAAACAACATACAATGGCTTTATCATCAACAGAAGCTGAGTACAAAGGACTTGTGGAAGCAGCAAAAGAAGTAATATGGATGCAGACATTATTCAAAAGCTTGGGAATTGATCAAGGTATACCTATCATTCATGGAGATAATATGAGCTCATTATATCTTGCAGCAAATCCTGTATTTCATGCAAGGACAAAGCACATAGAAATACAGTACCATTTTCTCAGAGAAAAGGTAATGGAGAAGGAGATTGAAGTGGTGTACACTTCTACAAAAGATCAGATTGCAGATATTATGACAAAGAGCTTGGATGGAGTGAAGACAAGTAGGTTCAAGGAGATGGCAGGAATAAAAGAGAAGAAGACTATATGAAGAAGTCAAAGCATGCTAATTAGTGATTGAGGGGGAGCTGTTGGGGCTTCACTCACTAATTAGGAATGGATATATGAAGACATATGAAGAAAGGAAGAAGGAAAGGAGAAGTGAAGAAAAAGTATACAGAAAATTAAGCCTAAGTGAAGGGATAATTTCACTATTGTAAATTAGTGCAAATTAGAGTCTAGTTTTTTTCATAGATCTTCAGAACTTACGAGTTCGAGTCTAGGAGTATGTAAACCATAGGTATATAAGTTAATTTGAGATTAAAAACATGTAGAAAGAACTCAATTTTGTAATCTGAGTGAGTAGAGAAAAGTCGTGTCTTTTGTGAGAGAGATGTTCAGGAAAAACTTCTGAGTGTGAGAGAGTTTTCCATGGCTATGAGCAAAATTAGGCTAAGCCAAGTTGTACATATCCTCTCTGATATACAACATATGTTTGTGTAGAAGGATTAAGTCTAATTCCTCTTGTACATGGAGTTCTAAGTGATTTCACATGACTGTGTAAGTTAGTTGACAGTTACGACTTTTCTGGTGCACATTTACTTGAACTTCTTAAAGTCAGATCTGTCAGTATACTGTAAAGTTTTCAGTAAGTGATAGCTCATTTTAAAGCTACAATCTTCAACTACATTTGGTCAAAAGATCTTTAAGAAACGGGACGCATACTCAGAGAAATCAGCTTAACAGTGAAGGTATGTCAAATCGATGAAGTCAGTTTTCAGTTTTCAGACATAGTGAAAAGTTTGGAGCAAATTCAGAAGATTTTGAAGTTAGTACTTGAAAGTTTTGCTTGTTATGTGTTACTTAACATTAGCAAGAACTTCTCTTAGTAAATGATCAAAGGAATTTGCAAAGATCAAGCTAATACAGGTCAGATTGAAGGTTTGAAGAAAAGGCGCAGATTTCTGTGAAGTGAAATTTTGGTTTTCACTAAGTTCAGAGATGAAGACTCACATTAAGAGTATTGCTAAGCTAATGATGGTTATGGAGGTCTTCTAATACCACATTAGTTTAGTTCTTGTGGTGTTTTATACACCAACATCACTTACACTAGTGACAATCGCACATAATGCATTAGCATTCCGCCTCTTCCAAGCTCGTAGAAGATCTGGATCTGGCTGAATCATCAATCTTGAATTTGCTGGATCTTCAACTGGTATAGGCTCTGGATCCAATCCCATCGGTCCCATGATAGTGTCAAGTAATTCATAGGAGTCCAAAATTGCAGAAATTTTGAACTTCCAGAGTGTATAGTTGGTTCCATCCAGCTTCCCTTCGGTGAATGCAGGTGGACGAATTCGAATAGGTGCAGCATTGACATTAGCTAAAGCACCAAGACTAGTGTTCGACGATGAAGCCATCATGTAATCACTCGAATAATCTACTGATATTCTAGTCTGCTAGTAGGCTAAAATAATGAAACTTCTCAAGCTATTCGAACCTTATAGCTCTGATACCATGTAAGACAATAGTTACGCGATATAACACAGGAGCAATAGCAGAGAAGATAACAGATACAGGAGAATCTCAACAATTTTCTACTAGCAGCAAGTACAAAGATGATGGCGTTGTCCACCCGTGCGCTCTCAAGGTAGAGCTTAAATGGTGATCTAGACAACTCTAGATAGGGAGATACAAGGTAGAGGTATGCTAGCTCAACTCAGTGTCTTAGGTAGTGCAGAAGTCATGTATATATAGGATCATGGGTGGCCTTCCATGGACGGCTATAACATGGGCGGTAGAGCGTGGACGGCCACCGCCCGCGTAATTGCCATACATGGCTTAGACTGGTTGAACCGACCTAACAAATATAAATGATTTCTGACTCCGACAGGGAATATTCCATGGAATATTCCTTTACCGTCGTGCTGGGGGCGCTACCCCAGGACCCCCACCAGGGGACCCTGGTAACTCCCTTTCCTTATAATACCTTACATGGTCCAATATGACCTTCATCCAACATTCAAGTTGGGATTCCCATCAATTGGGTAATGTACGCTTGGCTTCTCCTCATAAAGGGGGCCTTACAAAATGTGCATACAATCATGAGGGGTAGACATTGATCATATACTAACATACCGCTTGTGTTTAAACCCTAATAAATATGTATTCTCTGTATCCTGCGAGAAGGTGTTAGGACATATCATCTCAAAGCAGGGAATTCAAGTTGATCTAGACAAAGTGCAGGCAGTACTGGCAGCACCTGCTCCCCATACACCCAAGGAAGTGATGCGCTTCTTGGGCCAAATCCGGTGGCATGGATGACACTTGCGGTGGCTTGCTCATCTGGCTACGCCACTCAATCGACTCATAACTTGTACCCCTCACCAATTTGAATGGACCGAAGCCTGTCAGTTGTCTTTTAACCGCTTGAAATTGCTGTTAAATGCAGGCATCTATTTTCCAAGTGTCGAATTGGGAACTTCCATTTCACATCTTCGTGGATGCTTCCGACATTACGCACTTCACTAACACACTAATGCAAGTGCTTACTAATACTTTCCACATTGTGCATAAGTTTAGTTCCCCTTATTACCCACGAGCGAATGGACTTGCTGAGAGCACAAATAAATCCCTACTAAACATTTTAAAGAACATGGTCTTGGATTGCCCGGAAAGATGGGATCAATTCCTACCTGCAATATTATGGGCTTACCGCACTACATATAAAGTAGTGGCTAGGACAACTCCTTTCAAGTTGGTGTATGGATTGGAAGCGATTGCTCCTATGGAACTGGTGGTTCCTAGTCTGCACGTGGCCTTAGAGCGGAAGTTACTATCGAAAGATTTCGATTGGAGGCTTTATGGTCTCTGAATGAACAACATCTTGAAAGTTTCCCGGTGCTGCAGGAAGTTTCGCTTAGACAAGCCAAAACCCATGATTGTTTCCTCAAAACCACCATGTTTACGGTAAACCAATTAGTACTCTTTTATAATGCTAAGTCTAATAGATCCGTCGGAAAATTTAAACTACGCTGGTTCGGTCCTACCGTATTGCCGAACAAGTGGGATCCGCAACTTTTTGGTTATCCACTCTCAATGGTACCCTCCTTCCCAAGGTGATCAATGGATCAAAGCTTCGTCCCTATTGTCCGCCTTCATCCTCATGATGCGCCATCGGTATTTTTTTACTCCTTTTCTTCCTAATGTTCTCCCTCGCCATTCCGATCCTCTCTGCGTAATTTAGGTTGACCAATTGATCGTAATTCTTTCGTTTTCTTACCTAACTATGATTAGTAGCCTGTTCTTTTCATATGATTATTCTAGTGTTCTTACTTAATCCTGTTCTTTACATTGTGGAAGCGAATGGTGACGACTGGTGGATCAATTCAGTCATCTCGCTAACGGTGCACGCAGGGTGACTATGCAGAACAAGTATAAATTTTCCTAAGGTCCGTAGGGCAAAGCATTTCTATATCTTTCTACTGCGTCAGAATAGGATGGTAAGATTAATTTTTCACTAACTACTTGATCTTTAATGCTTTCAATTACGTTTAAATCTTCTTGAGAATTATCAACATTCCTATCTACGGATGGTGGGAAAAGATCTGCACTATTCTCAGTACTAGGTGGAACAATGTATAGTAAATGTAAAGTTCTAGATATTCTAGGATCATGCAAAGTTTCTTCTACTATCTTATCTTTTACTAACTCTTCAATTTCTTCAATTGGACTAGGAAACAAAATTTCAAAAGTAGATGGAGGTAGAAAGGAACTACTTGATGAAGCCTCTTTAGACATAAAATGAAATGACACTAGATTAATGATCAATTTCCTATACAAAAGCTATAAGATAATGTTCATAAAATGATATTCTATTCAAGCTTAAAGGATAACCTATACAAGCTAATCAATAGTTTTAAGCTAAGTAAATTCTTCACACTTCAAATCTTCAGTTCTTCAATAGGGCTGCAATTTATCTGAAAATCACATGAGAAATATTAGTATGCTTTTATAAAAGATTAACACTCATTTAACATATTTAAAAAACTTAGTTTAATTTAAGATAATTAACTTTTCAAAAACAAATATATATAAAAGTATATTCATTTATTTAAATATACACATTGCAATAAATAATTCATTCATACAATTACTTTAGCATACATCAATCATTCATATAAGTACATCGCTTCATATACTTATACATATTCATACATATTATATAAGCTAACATGCATCACATGCATATACATACACTTAACATAAATGAACATACATACATGCACACTAACATACATGCATGACATAAATGATCATGTATTCATGCACATTTATGCATAAATGAATCATGCATACAAAACATACAAACATAAATCACATGCACACATACACATTCATAAATAACTTATACTAACACACATATACATAAACATACATACACACATATGCATGAACATACACTAATACACACATAAATGAACATGCATACATGCACATGCATGCAATAACATAAATAAACATGCATACATGCACATGCATAAATGATCATGTAAACATAACATGCGCTAATATAACCCTCTTGCATATATGCACATGCACTAACATCCACACACGATGTGCTAAACAAAATCTCATGCATACATGCACATGCATTAATGCATACATGCACATGTAGTAACATCCACACATGATATGTTAAACAAAATCACATGCATACATGCACATGCATTAATGAACATACATACATGCATATGCACTAGCAACCATGCATGAACATACATGCACTAACATGCAACAAGCAAACATGCATGACATGTAAACATACATGCAAACACTATCATAGATGCATAACATAAATCAACATGCATGCATACATGAAACACACATATCATCTAGTATGCATACATTAATTGACATGCATTAACTAACATGTATAAATTTCTAACATGCATTATTTACATGAAATAACATATGCATGCGCTTAACATACATCTAACATTCATAAATATACCTATCATTTACATGCATATCCTAACATCTAACATGCACTACCTTAGCTAACATGCATTAACATTCCTAACTTCTAACATCTAGCATGCATTGCTTAAGATCTAACATGCATCAACATTAACTAACATACCTAACATGCACTAACATACTTATCATGCACTAACATGCGCTAATATTAACTAACATACCTAACATGCACTAACATACTTATCATGCACTAACATGCCCTACATGCACTAACATGCACTAACAACTTACATGGGTTCAATCACTAACAACTAACATGGGTACAACAATTACTAAACATGCCTACCATGATACATGAATTTATCTCTAACAACATCTAACATGGGCACAAACATCACTAAATCTAATGCATTTACTACTAAGTGACTAACAAGTTAAGGGTTGAAGAAGCTTGGACTAAGGGTAAGGAAAGAAAAGGAAAGGATAAAAGAAGATAGAATAGAGTAAATATTTGGATAGGGTAATCCTTCTTTTTCCTAACCTGTGAACACAAAAAACATTAGTATAACAATTCATACATTTAATATGTAACCAATTCAATTAATTAAACACACACATACATAAATACTTAAATATATAAACTTATAGTAAATCAAATACATTTAAGACATAAATATTCACATGCACACACATACATAAATAAATACATACACATATATATAAATAAACATAAAAATTTATAAATAGTATTTATTTCATATGTTTTTAAATTATTAATATATAACTAATAAATAATATAAATATTACGAAAATAAAACCTATAAAGTATCATTAAATAATATTACGAAAATAAAACCTATTAAATATCATTATATAAAAATAAGATTCTCATATAAAATAAATAAAATAAAATGAATAAAAAAGAACTCATTTATTTCACTCTCTCTCTCTCACTCTCTCTCTCTCTCTTTCTGCTCTCTCTCTACTACGCCGACTGCGCTCGTTGGCTGCAGTGGGAGGGAAGAAGGAAAAAAATAAAATAATAAAAAAGAATCTAAAAAAAATAGAATAAAAAATAATAAAAAAACTAATAACCTCTCCTCTCTCTCTCTCACACTCTCTCTCTTTGCTGCGCACGTAGCTCTGCTGTGCCGCCGGCAGAGAAAGGGAGGGAGAGGGAGAAGAGAAAGGTCAAACAAGCATTAAAGAGAGGGATAAGAAGGTAAAAAGGACAGAAAGAAGGGATAAATGGAAGAGAAAAGAAAAAAAGAAAACGGAGCAAGAAAAATAAATAAAGCAAAAAAACAACGCCTCCTTCATCTCTCTGCGTCGATCAAATTCCAAGGTAAAAAAAATTGCTTTCATTTAATTGAAGGACAAAAGCAAGAGAGATGGCCTTCTCTCTCCTCCTGTCAGAGGATTGTCATAGAAATATGTGCAAAAAATGACTATAGTCTAGAGCAAAAGAAAATAGAGTACCTGAAAAATCACATGAGCTTGTGAGTACGTACTCCCCTCTTTATATAGATGAGAGTAGCCCACCATAGCCCACATTTTCCCTTAGATAACTGATCCATGCAACCTACAATAACTTCTCTTCAACTCCACATCACTCCAACAAGAATTTAGGCGTGGGATTTTCTCCTAGTTCTTTTCCCAAAAATACACACAACCATACAATTAAATATTTACTGGACCATAGTCTTTAGATTTAAATACAACCTTTCACTTCTTTTCCATTTATTTAATTACTTTAGAATAAATCCAAACCTTTAGAATAAATTCAACCCATCAATAAATTATTACCATAACCTTAGTGAAACTTAATAAATAATATATTTTTATTTGAAATATTTGCTAAGGTTCCATTTGTTACATTTACCCTATTTAATAATTCATTTATAGATTAAAACCTACTTAATTAAGCACTTAACCATAGGTTAACCCTTCAACTAACTTCAAACCATGTTAATTAACTCCAATTAACCCTTAAATATATCTTCTACCCTTCCATAACCCTCTAGATTTAATATTTAACCCTTAATTAACCTTAAAACTAAACTAGAACCCTATAAAACATGATCAAATCCTACAATTGACCCTTAATTACCCTTGCATTTACTTTCAAAACATAAACAAACCCTTGACTAACCCTTGATTGTTAAGCTATATCCATAACTATATTAGAAAACATCTTGGTAAATACTTCCCATCTTGATATTAGTCATCAAACTTCTTTTCTTGCAAACATTAAAATCAAACATTAGTCAAAATTATCATAATTTAACCAAACTTATATCAATCAATTAATCTTTTAATTTTTGTAATATTTTAAGAGTAACAAATTCTTTCCGACAACGTTGATTTTTGCTATTGCATCTATGTGTGCTAGTGTATTCTGTGTTATTGGTGCTCTTGTGTGTTGTCGCCTACGTCATGGAAGCTCTGGCCAACATCGTCACCTTCCGTGCTAGACTCGCTCCGGATGTGAGCGAGTTCTTGCATGTGCGAGGTCTCTTGGCCTTCGCTGAATTGTCCTGGCATTCAGTGGAGTGTCATCCATTTTTTGCGCAGATAATCTCTGCTATTGCGGCTATGCCTGCTATCGAACATTGCTGGTTGCTTGTCTGTTTGAACCCCTATGTTGTCATCACCATTAATACTATCGCTGAGGGCTTTCATCTCCCTCAAGAGGGTTTGGTCAATGGCCCTCTTCTTCCCCTAGCGACCATGAAGGAACTTTTCCCCAGGCACTCGTCTAACGAGTTTGCAATTTTGTGTCGTCCAGAACCGGAACGCACCACCGTTCACTTCTTGGTTGCTGGCTTGAACCTGCAAAAATGCACATATGGCATCTCTCGTCCATTTTACTCTATGATAGATATTGCAGCCCGAGAAGTAGTTAACCTCACTTCTTTCTTTTTCTGGCGCATTCACCGTGAATGCCAAGCCGTTTCCAAACAACTAGCCAAGAACGAAATTCCCAGAACTCGTTTATCGCACCTCCTCATGTTTCTCCTCCCAATGATTCAAGCAGAGCAACCACCTCCATTGAACACGATTCTGTTCCATGAAGAGTCTATGCAGATGATAGAGATTGACGATGATGCTGATCTTCTTCAATTCTTCCCAGAAAAACGCCGCCGATTGAGTCCATCGCATAGCAAAGTCCTGTCGTCTTCCACCGTACAAGTGCAGAACACAACTTCGTCGGCACAGGATCTTTCCCTTCAGGCATCTCCTCTAGACAAAACCCTTCAGGATACTGTCATTGAAGAAGTACAATTTGCCGATAAAGTCATGCCACCTGAGCCCAATTTACAGGAGACCATGCTCGATACGACCACCAACACGGTGCAACCTGCTGATCCACCTCAACCTGAGGAAGAGACCATGCAACCAGCTGATTCACCAATCGTGGTAACCACTCTTGCCATTATATCTTCCTCACAACAACCGTCTTTACCATTGTCCCCCTCCAAGGTGCCACTACCGCCTAGCTGCTCTTCTTCATCCAGTCTGTCAGCCGCTCTTCCTCTTCCCTCCTCCCCAAATTATTCCCCTCCCTCTTCCTCTGCCACAGTTTCAGTTAATCCCTCACAGCCTATCTCCACCACTATCATCCCTAACTCCTTAGCCCAATTAGCTCAGATTGGTAATTTTCTCCTACAGCTCTCCACCCATCTTCCCCATCACCGCAACGAAACCGAGAAATCCCTTCGGCAGTAGTATCAAGCCAAAGTGGATCTGCTTGAAGCAGATATTGTGCCACTTCAAGAAGAAGTGCTCAGTGCAAAAGCTGAAACCAATTCATTAGAAGAACGGATTCGTCTTCTGCAAGCAAAATTGAATGAGAAAGTATCTCTCCTTGCTGCTGGTGATGAAGAGATTACTCAATTGAAACAAATAGTGAGTGATAAAGAAGATGCTCGGATTGCATTAGGAAATCTTCTGGAGGATACACGTGTAGATCTTGCTTTGGTGGAGCAAAAAGGATAGGAAATGGCAGACCTTGCTATGCAGGCCACTGCAGAATTAAAGAACGTGTCCAAAGAACTCTTCCAGAAGAGTCGTGCTTTGGAAGCAGAGATTGGCCTGACTATCAAATTAAAGAAGGAGATGGAAGCCATTCAAAAAAAGCGAGAAGATTTCTATAAAACTATGCAGTTTCAATCTCAAGAACTTGAGCACAGAGAAAAGCAACTCCGCGTTCAAGCTGACAGGTTATCACGAATAGATGCAGAGATCGCGGAAATCAAGTTGCGCCGCGATGCTGCTTTAGCGAATGAGTTTTACTTACAAGAAGCATTTTTGCAGACTCAAGCGGAGTTCCTAATCAGTCAGGTCGTTGCTGCCAGTTCAGTTCGAACTGATGGACAACTAATTGAACTTGAGATTTTGAAGAACATTTTAGATTCTTTGAAGCAAAAGATTGCTCGCACATTCAAATCAGCTTGCTCTATGTACGTAGAGGGTATCATAGATGAACCTTAAATTTTGTTTTAATTACCTTTTTTTGGGTTTGAGTCCACCGTGCGTGCCAGTGTGAGCTGCCAGAATGTAATATGAATCCTGTAAAGTTGCACGCATTCGAAAAGGCATAACACATTAAGTTGTAACCTTTGATTTAATAAAGGAAGCGTACGTGAAGCAAAAGGTGTCATCGGACTATTCGTCAGGGCGAAAGCCGAAAGTGGAGTGCAACGTATTATTCTGATTATTTTGAGTATTTCTATCTTCTGTACTTAAGTTAAGTACTAAGTTCTTAATGAAGTATTGAGTTCAATAATAATCTGGTACAGTAACGATGTTGCGCGGTGAGTTGTCTTGTGTTGAAGTGTGTTGTAACGTGCATACCGATAAGTAGTTGAAGATTAATAAAATTTCGTTGCGTAAGACGGTGAAACTACAGAGTTTGGGAAAATACAAACAGGGCCTCTGTTTTGCAGACCCCCTAACCATCCCAAGAACCCAGAATTGATAATAGATTAAACAATAAAAGTTTAACAACATGGACACTAACGGTAACATGGATTTCCTTCAAAATTTGTGAGCATGTAGAGAACTTGAAGTTGATTCCAACAAGCTATAGAACATAAAAAATGATAAAGGAATGACTGAGATATGAGCACTACAAGTTGACTATTATGATTGACTATGACAGAGAGACCATAGATGAGAAATGTAGATCTATTGTACTAAAGAACAATGTTGTACAAGATCATAGGCAAGATAATCATAGCCTAATGATTATGAGAAGTGTAGATTATAATGTAGACCTCACTCTCTTACAATGTGGCAATGGAGAAATCGGACACACATCTCATGAGTTTTTTGACATCTTTTATAGATGATATGTTTGAATCTGAATTTGAATCCTTCATTGGATCTCACTAAAAAGTAGTCCTCCAATCTTGGAGATATTCCCTCAAATGAAGTGGTGACTTTTCCAACTAACAAATCCACGAGTTTGGTAGTGATTACAAATATTCTCTCAAGTCAAAAAATGACTTTTACAAATGATAGAGGATAGAAACTTCCTAGCAATGATTTCCATGGAGCTTCAATTGTCATGAACTTCTAGCCAAATGTGTAGGCTTGAACTTTCCACCAACAACTTCCCCTCAAGCCAAACATTTTGGCTTGGTCTTCTTCTTCAATCTTCGTGAATGTCCTGCAATCCAATCATTGACTTAAACCTACAAAGTTTTGTACCATCTAATGCTTTAGTCAATAAGTCTGCACATTGCATATTAGTTGATACATAAGCCAACTGAATCTCCTTGCTCAATAGCTTCTCTCTCACATAATGATAGTGGAACTCTATATGCTTGGTCCTAGCATGATAAATAGGATTTGCTGCAAGATGTAATGAGCTTGTATTATCTCCAAAAATCATTGGAGATATAGTATGCAAACCTAAATCTGTATACAACAATCCGATCCATATGGCCTCTTTAGTAGCATTGGCCAATCCTCTATATTCTACCTTTGTAGAAGATAAACCAATAGTAGGTTGCTTCTTTGAAGACCATGATATAGATTTGTCACCTGTAAATCATAGGTAACCTGAGGTACTCCTTCTATCATCTTTGCAACCTGCCCAATCTCCATCTGAATATGTCTTGATGTCCAAGTCTGAGGTATAGGGAAAGTACAATCCTTGATTTTGAGTGCCCTTAAGGTACTTCAAAATCCTTTTGGCAGCTTCCAAATGAGGTGCCCTAGGTTTGTGCATAAACTGACTTAAAACACTTACTCCATATGCAATATCAATCCTTGTCAATGTAGCATAGTTCAAGCTTCCCACTATGCTTTGGTAACCTGCAATATTTCACCTTCATGAGCACTTAACTTTTGGTTTACCTCCATTGGAGTACTTGCAACTTTGGCATCCCGCAAATGAAATTTCTTCAACATGTCATGTATATACTTTCTCTGAGTAATATAAATTCCAGAGTTAGTATAAACTAACTCAAGTCCAAGAAAATATTTTAGTGATCCAAAGTCACTAATTTTGAACTCCTGCATCATCTGATTCTTAATCATTTTGATGCCATTAGCATCATTACCTGTGAGTATGATATCATCAACATATACACATAGGTATATTACCTTTAAATTACTTCTTTTGACAAGAGAGATGTATCTGCTTTGCTCATGGTAAATCCTTGATCCTGAAGGTATGTAGTCAACCTAGGGTTCCATGCCCTAGGTGTCTGATTCAATCCATAAAGACCTTTGTTCAATTTACATACATGAGTTACCTTGGTTGGATCCCCATAGCCAAGAGGTTGAGACATGTACACCTCCTTTGAAATCCAGCCATTTAGAAATGCATTTTTTACATCCAATGGATACATGTTCCAATTCTTTGATGCAACCACACTTACCAATACCTTGATGGTTGGCATTTTGGCCACAAGTGAGAAGGTTTCTTCATAATCAACCCCTTGGGTTTGTGCAAAACCCTTAGCCACAAGTCTAGCTTTGTACCTTCTTATTTATCCATCAGCATTCCTCTTAATCTTATATATCCATCTAGAACCAATTACCTTCATAGATTCCTTCTTTGGTACTAGCTCCCAAGTATCACTCTCCTTGAGTGCTTCAATTTCCTCATCCATATCTTTCTTCCATTCTGCCTTGGTCTTTGCCTCTTCATATGATGATGGCTCTTCAAATGACAAGTCTTTTGCAAGATAAACAGAGTGCTTAGTAAATAAGGAAGTGTCATACCCATATTTGATTGGCTTCTTACTCTCCCTTTGTGATCTTCTGATTGCTTGGTTGGATGATTCAAGTATATCCTCCAATTTCCTCATTTTGACTTTGCTTGGGACTTCCATGCCTTGAACTCTTCTAAGTTGATGATGTCCTCATCATCTAAGTTGATGTCTTCATTCTGATTAGGCTCCTCCTTAGTGAGGCTTGGAAACTCGTCTTCTAAGTCATAAGGTAGCTTTACTTTCTTGCATTCATTTTCGAACCAAGAGTCATTCTCATCAAAGACAACATCTCTACTCACCATAAATCCTTTGTTTCAAGGATTCTAGAACTTGTAACCTTTCTGATTCAAGTCATACCCTATGAAGATACACGTCTCTACCTTACGGTCTAGTTTACCTCTTATTTGAGAAGGGATATGCACATAAGCAATGTTGGTGCAAGACAATCAACAATTGAAGGTCTTTAAGTCCACAGGAACTTCAGCAAAAATTTCCTTCAAAAGGTCACCGGAAGGTCACCGGAAGGTCACCGGAACAGTACCGGAAGGTTACAGGAAAGTCACCGGAATGTTACCGGAAATGATCACTTTTACAGTTTTCAGTTCATGAAGAGTTGAAAGATGAAAGGAGGAAGAAAAGAACAAATTTTGAAGCTTGGAAGAAGAACCGGAAAAGTTGTACACATATGTACAGTAGTATAGTCCGTGTTATAAGCTTGTACAAATTTATCTATAAATACCTGAAAATGTCGAGGCGCATAATATGAGAGATAGACATGAAGATATAGAGTAGGAATGAGAGGCGTATAGGCATTAGATGCATATACGAGAGAGAAAGGAATAGAAGAGAAGAATGAGAAGTTAGATGTCATGAGACATATGAAAAGTTAGTTGAGTTTTCCTCTCATCACTCAACTGTAACTGTCTGAGTAATCGAAAAATACTGCGCCGAAATTTCTGTGTGTTTTCATCTATGATAGATGATTTGTGAAATCCTTTTGAGGATATCTAAGTCTATAGTTAATCAATCTATAGCTTAAGTTTCAGAGTTTAATTATAAACAGAAAACGAGAATTGTCAGTAGGAACATTCATATGTGTTGAGTGTTCAAAGTTTACTGAAACAGGCGCATTTTCGGTGATCAATGTTTTGATCATTTCTCAGTGCATACTTTAAAGTTTTGCATGAGTGAGAGCTTAATCTTTAAGTTAGAAGATAAGCTACTCGTAACCAGAAGCATTTGCTTAAACGGGTTCTATTCAAAGAGAACTAAGTCTTAGAAGTTACAGGTGTGAAGTCGACTGTTCAGAGTGACAGTTTCAGACATAGATTAATTTGAAGAAATTGTGCAGCAGACTTTTGTGTTGTGAAGTTTTTGACTTACTCTTGGTATAGAGGTGCTCTAATCACAAGAGTAGGTTGTTCTTTTGGAGATTAACACTCTCCATCAGTGGTATCAGAGCAGGAGACATCAAAATCAAAGAAAGGAGGATCCCGATTGCTGCGGTTACAAAGAATTCAACAGCTGAAGAACTAAAAGGTGAAAGCTTGAAGGCAAAACCTGAGGAAGAGATCATACGACATCAAGAAAGACAAATGGAGTCTAATTCGAAGCAAAGGTACATATATTATTCATAAAGGTTGAAGATTTCAAATACACAGGTAGACACAAGATGGGAGATTCTCTACAGATAGAGAAACTGGATAGGGAAAACTATCCTGCGTGGTCAATGAGGATGGAAGCTCATCTTATGAGCAAAGATTTGATAGCTTATATCACAGGAGAAGAAGAAAAGCCACAGTTCAGAGATCCTAGTGTTCCGACTAGGGAAGAGTTAGCAGATCTGAAAAATTGGATGAAGAAAGATGCTCAAGCTAGGAGCATTATCTATATGGCAGTCAATGATTACTTGTTACCTCATATTCGAGGTCTTGAAAGTGCAACTGATATTTGGAATGCGTTGGAGGAGCATTTCCAGAATACTACTAAGTCAAGGAAGGCATCCTTATGGGCAGAGTTTACCACCTTTAAGAAGAAGGCTTCTCAGTCCGTTTCAGACTATGTGACAAGAATGAAAGATTTTGCAGATGCTTTAGGAGCTGTTGATGAAGATATCGAAGAGGATAAATTGGTAAGGCAAATTCTTACAGGCTTAAGAGGTGATGACAAATGGAAGCCGTTCATTTTGTCTACAGAGTTATCACTTGATCATTTCACTCCAGATTTAAATCAGTTGTTAGGTCATATGCTAACGTTTGAGCAGGATGTTAAAGGAGATGGTGACAAGAGTGCAGGTCATGCAATGTATTCAAAAGACAAAAAGAAGAATAGCAAAGGAAAGCAACAAGCAAATGAAGATGAAGGAACAACTACTCAAGCCAACTTCCTAAGAGGAAGAGGAGATGGCAAAGGTAGAGGAAAAGGCAGAAACAACAAAGATGGAGGCAAAGCCTGCTGGATTTGTGGTAAGACAAATCATTTAGCTTATGATTGTTGGCACAATACTCAAAGTAATAATGGATATAGTCAAAGTTACAATGCAAGAGGAAGAGGTGGCAGAAATCAAAGAGGTAATTTCAGAGGTAGAGGTGGAAGGAGTTACTTTGGAAGAAATGCAGGTAGAGGATTCCAAAGTCAACAATATAACGATACCTACTACAATTATGCTTCAGAACAGAAGGAGGATTCAACATTGATATTGAATGCAACTTGTGAAGGGCAGAATGAAGATCAAAGAGTCTTCTACATTGACTCAGGGTGTAGCAATCACCTGAGTGGTAACATATCATTGATGACTGATTTGGAGAATAAAGTTTCTAATCATGTTGTTCAAACAGGTGACAACACAAAGCATAAAGTGAAGTCGATTGGATCAGTGAAAGCCAAAGACGGCAGTACCTTATTGGGTAAGGTTCTGTATGTTCCTACAATTCCTAAGAATTTGATAAGTGTAGGACAAATTGTTGAAAAGGGATATGAAGTAAGATTCACTAATGAAGGAGTATACGTGGAAGATCCCAGTCAAGGATATAAACAGATTGTTTCAGGAAAGAAAGAAGGAAGACTGTTTACACTGAAGATTCAAGGTAACATTGGTCAGGCCATGTTTACATATGAAGGACAGAAAATTTCTGAGTTAGAGCTTTGGCACAAGAGGCTTGGACATTTCAATGAAAGAGGTATTAAAGATATGATTAACAATGGTTCAGTGCTTGGATTGCCTAATGTTGCAGGTCAACATATGACATACAAATGTGAGGCATGTCAATTTGGTAAGGCTCATAAGAAGTCTTATTCCAAGCATGATTTTATGCACTCAGAGAAGCTTGAGTTGGTACACACAGATGTGTGGGGACCATCAAAGGATTTCAGTATAAATGGATCAAGATATTATGTGATTTATGTTGATGATGCTACTAGATGGATCACTATCTATGTGATCAAAGATAAGTCAGAAGTGTTTAATACATTTAAACACTATCATGCGTATGCAGAAAGAACTACAGGTCATAAACTGAAGAGACTAAGATCAGATGGAGGGGGAGAGTATTTCTCCAACGAATTCAGTGATTACTTATGGAATGCAGGTATAAAAAGGGAAGTTACTTGCAGGTATTCTCCTCAACAAAATGGTGTAGCAGAAAGGAGGAATAGGACTCTTGTTGAGTTTGCAAGGTCCATGATGAATGAGAAAAATTGCCCTAATTATTTGTGGGCTGAAGCTGTAAATACAGCTACTTATTTGGTTAATAGGTTACCTTGTAAAGCCTTGCAGGGTATGACACCATATGAGGCTTGGTGGGGTAAGAGACCTACCTTGGATCATTGCAGAATATTTGGATGTGTGGCATACGCATATGTGCCATCACAATTAAGACACAAATTGGAACCTAAAGCTGAAAAATATGTTTTCATTGGTTATGATGACAAACAGATGGGTTATAGATTGTGGAGTCCATCCACAAAACATTTTCTGGTGTCAAAAGATGTTACGTTTGATGAGCAAAGTTCTTGGTATGCAGGAACAGTTAATAGCAATACAGGTGATGAAGAAGAAGTGAGTCAGAAGAAAGGTAAATCAAAGGTTCAAATAATTGATGAAGAAGAAAATTATGAAGAGCAGGAAGAAGTTGAACAAAGGCCAAGATTTGATCCTGAGTGTGAAGAACCAGAAACTTCAAGGAGTGGAGAACTCAGAAGGTCATCAAGAAATAGATGGCAACCTACAAGGTACAGTTATGATACTTCATTTTTGGCGACGAAAGATTATGCTTACATGATGAAAACAGATGAAGACCCTTCTACATATGAAGAGGCAAAAGGTAAGGAAAAATGGGAGAAAGCTATGCAGGAAGAACATGATGCATTGGTAGAAAATCAAACATGGGATTTAGTTCCTAAACCAAATAGCCAGAAGATTATTGGATGCAAGTGGGTCTACAAGACCAAGAGATTTGCAGATGGAAGTGTGTCTAGATATAAAGCTAGACTTGTTGTCAAAGGGTTTGCTCAAACATATGGAGTTGATTATGATGAGACTTATAGTCCAGTGGCAAAGATGACAACTATCAGAACACTCATAGCTGTTGCTGCGAGTAAAGGTTAGAAGTTATGTCAGTTAGATGTGAAGAATGCTTTTCTGAATGGTTATATTTCAGATGATGTGTTCATGGAGCAACCTCAAGGGTTCAGAGATAAAAGATATCCAGATTATGTGTGCAAGCTCAAGAGAGCTTTGTATGGCTTGAAGCAAGCGCCAAGAGCGTGGAATTATAGACTTGTAAAGTTCTTGAAAGAACTTGGTTTTCAGGTGTCTGAAGCAGATAGTAGTCTGCTTATAAAAGCAAGTGATAATGGTTTCATATACATGTGCATATATGTTGATGATATAATCCTTACAGGAACAGATGAGTCAGGTATACAAAGATTAAAGAAGCAAATGGAGAAAGAGTTTAAAATCAGTGACTTGGGAGACTTGTCTTACTTCTTGGGTATGGAGATCACATATACTCAGCATGGAGTATTCGTGACCCAAGAAAGATATTTGAGGAACTTGTTAATCAAGTTTAAAATGAATGATTGCCGGATAGCACCTACTCCAATGGAGGTGAATCACAAATTGAGTAAGTTTGGAGGAGAAGATTTCAAGGATGTGAGACAATATCAGAGTTTGGTTGGTAGTCTTATCTATGCTACTTTAACCAGACCTGATTTATCATATGCAGTAGGAGTATTGTCTCAGTTCATGCACTGTCCAAGAAAAGAACATTGGATTGCAGGACAAAGGGTGTTGAGGTACATTAAGGGTACACTCAAAGAAGGTTTGTATTATGGTTTTACATCAGATACAAATATCAAAATATACAGTGATGCAGATTGGGCAGGTAATCCAGATGACAGAAGGTCAACCTATGGATACATGTGTTATGTGGGAGATAAGCTAATTTCATGGTGTTCCAAGAAGCAACATACAGTTGCTTTGTCTTCTACAGAAGCTGAGTACAAAGGCATGGTTGAAGCTGCAAAGGAAGTGATTTGGCTAAAGAATTTAATGAAGAATTTTGACACTATACAGAGGACACCAATTATATTTGGAGATAACATGAGTTCATTATATTTAGCTGCTAATCCTGTTTTTCATGCCAGGACTAAACACATTGAGATTCAGTATCACTTTCTAAGAGAGAAGGTGATGGATAAAGAGATTGAAGTAATCCATACTTCAACGAAAGATCAGATAGCTGATATGCTTACAAAAAGTTTGGATGGACCTAAGTTACAAAGATTTAAAGACATGGCAGGAATAAAGAAGACAGAGAAAACCTCAATTGATGATTGAGGGGGAGCTGTTGGTGCAAGACAATCAACAATTGAAGGTCTTTAAGTCCACAGGAACTTCAGCAAAAATTTCCTTAAAAAGGTCACCGGAAGGTCACCGGAACAGTACCGGAAGGTTACAAGAAAGTCACCGGAATGTTACCGGAAATGATCACTTTTACAGTTTTCAGTTCATGAAGAGTTGAAAGATGAAAGGAGGAAGAAAAGAACAAATTTTGAAGCTTGGAAGAAGAACCGGAAAAGTTGTACACATATGTACAGTAGTATAGTCCGTGTTATAAGCTTGTACAAATTTATCTATAAATACCTGAAAATGTCGAGGCGCATAATATGAGAGATAGACATGAAGATATAGAGTAGGAATGAGAGGCGTATAGGCATTAGATGCATATACGAGAGAGAAAGGAATAGAAGAGAAGAATGAGAAGTTAGATGTCATGAGACATATGAAAAGTTAGTTGAGTTTTCCTCTCATCACTCAACTGTAACTGTCTGAGTAATCAAAAAATACTGCGCCGAAATTTCTGTGTGTTTTCATCTGTGATAGATGATTTGTGAAATCCTTTTGAGGATATCTAAGTCTATAGTTAATCAATCTATAGCTTAAGTTTCAGAGTTTAATTATAAACAGAAAACGAGAATTGTCAGTAGGAACATTCATATGTGTTGAGTGTTCAAAGTTTACTGAAATAGGTGCATTTTCGGTGATCAATGTTTTGATCATTTCTCAGTGCATACTTTAAAGTTTTGCATGAGTGAGAGCTTAATCTTTAAGTTAGAAGATAAGCTACTCGTAACCAGAAGCATTTGCTTAAACGGGTTCTATTCAAGGAGAACTAAGTCTTAGAAGTTACAGGTGTGAAGTCGACTGTTCAGAGTGACAGTTTCAGACATAGATTAATTTGAAGAAATTGTGCAGCAGACTTTTGTGTTGTGAAGTTTTTGACTTACTCTTGGTATAGAGGTGCTCTAATCACAAGAGTAGGTTGTTCTTTTGGAGATTAACACTCTCCATCAAGCAACACATCCAAAGATCATGCAATGATCAAGTGAAGGTCTTCTACCATGCCATGCTTCATATGGGGTCATCCCATCAAGAGATTTGGATGGCAACGTGTTTACAAGATAAGTGGGAGTAGATACGCTCTCTTCCCACAAGTAATCAGGTAATTTTTTCTCATTTAACATTGACCTAGCTGTTTCAACAATTAACCTATTTCTCCTCTTTGCCACCCCATTTTGCTCAGGGGTATACCTTGTTGTGATTTCCCTCTTGATTCCTCTATCATGCAAGAATGCATCAAACTCATTTGAGAAGTACTCACCTCCACCATCTGACCTTAGTCTCTTTAGGTTTCTTCCTGTTTGCTTCTCAACAAGTACAAGATACTTTTTAAAGCAACTGAATACTTCATCTTTGTGCTTCATAAAGTATAAGAGAGTCCACCTACTGAAATCATCAATGAAATATACATAATACCTTGATCCAGAAATTGAGGGATCCTTACTTGGTCCCCATACATCTGTACGGACAAGCTCTAGGTAGTCCTCATGCATGTAGCATTTCCTTGAGAAGGGTAACCTGTGAGATTTTCCAAACTGACAAGCACCACATTTATAAATCATGTGTTGCTTGGATACATTAGGTATCCCAAGCACACATTGGTCTCTACATATTTTCTTTAAAGTTCTCTCACCAATATGCCCTAATCTCTTATGCCAAATTTCAAGCTCTGATAGTGTTTTATCTTTGTAACTATAAAGTGCAATATTCCTTGTATCCTCAAGTTCAAAAGTGAATAATCTACCTGTCTTTTCTCCGTTGGAAATTTTCTTGAATCCATGTTGGGGATCCTCCACAAATGCTCCATATTGGTTGAACCTGACTTGCAAACCCTTTTCCACAATCTGTCCAACACATCAAATTCTTGGTAATTGTGGGTACATATAGAACACTGCTCAACAGATTTCTATTTCCATTAGAGGTCTTAACATTTCCTACTTTAATCACTAAGTGCTTGGTGTCATCACCTGATTGTACTTGATGCTTACCCTTTGGTTCCTTAAGGTCAGAGAGAAGAGCTACATTGCCTGCCACATGGTTTGAGCATCCTGAGTCAATGTAGAAGAGATGGTCATCATTTATACCTGGTTTTGAAGTCATATTCATAATCAGAAGAGAATGTTCTTGCTCCTCTGTGTAGTTGTTATAATCTTTCCTTGATTTGTAGCCTCCTTGGTAGTTGCTATTGTAGTCGTTATTGTAGTTGTTATTGTATCCTTGATGGTGGTTAAATCTCCCTCTTGATTGTGTGTATCCACCTCTTTGAGATCCTCTACCTCTCTGATTCTTGAAGTTCCTGTAACACTCATCTGTATTATGATTTGAAAATCCACAAATATTACATGGTGAGGAGTTATAAGGTCTCCCCCTACCTTGCTTACCTCCTGTAAGCCGTCGGATTGGCAATTGTAAAGTTTTTTCTTTTCATATTCCGCACGAACCGAAAGGTCGCTGCGAGGAGATGTAACCATTTATAAATTAATGAAAGGAAGCTTCGGTAACAACCAGTAGAATCACCAGACGGTCTGTCTGGGCGATACGTTCTGTGGAGTTTCCGTCGTGTTATGTTGGAGAATTCTGAGTAGTACTGTGTTATTCCGCTTTTGATTGATTATCTTCAATTGTGTTTAACGCTGTTCCAGTAAGTAAGACTTGTGAGTCTGTATTACGGTAATGAATAGTTCTGGTGCTGTGTGTTGAGAACATATCAACCAGAGCATAATCGGTAAGGTTGTGGAAGAACTAGCAATAGGCTGAGTATAGATAGTAAGACGGTGAGAGAACAAACCAGAGTCTAGAGATTAATTGTATTAACAGAGATTTAGGCATTAAGGTACTGTGGTGTGAATGGTTAATTGGGAAAATCAAGTATAGGGCCTCTGATTATTCAGACCCCTTCCACTCCCAAGAACCCGAAAGAAGCTTAAACGCGTCTCTGACGGCAACGCGCATTTAACATTGGTGTCGTCTGTGGGAAAGTGGCAACAGAGTGTTGCAAATTGATTGTGGGAAGATAACCATAGATTGTGAATCGATAGTAAGGTAGAGTAGTACGCAAGTGTGGCAAAGGTGATATATGCCGGTTACTCGGTCCGGCGAGTCGTATCCGAAGTACATGAGAGACTGACAGCCTTGGGTGGTATCAAATTTGTTAAGGACACCCCCAGGAAGCAGAAGCACAGATCGGTTAAGTCTAGTAGTAGAAGAAACGAAGCGCGTTAGCAGTGATTCCGGTAGCATTCCGGTAGAACATACTGCAATTCCGGTAGATTTTGGTGTAATTTCGGCACAGTCTGCAGAAGATGACGTAACTTCGGAGTCTACAGGAACACATTGTGCAGTTGATCCAACACTATCTGGTCAAGATTCGAACCTCTCTGAGGAAAGGGGTGTGTTATCCAGAGAGATCATTGAAGGAGAAAGAATACCCTGGATTGGGGAAAGTTCCACTAATTCCGGTGGTAGTTCGGTCCAGGTGGCAGAAAATTTACAATTTTCCGGTGACAGTGTTATACTTCCCGGTGAACCTTCATTCGAGACACCACTGTTCGGGGCAAGTTTGCCTACGTTTGATACCAAAGAAGATAGGCTATTCGAATTGGAAATCCGTAAAAGGTTGAGCGCTATTTTCGAACCGGAAGGTGAGCAGTCTGATCATACAGACTTTGAAGGACCGAAAACACCTCCTCAGAACTCAGGAGATAGTAATAGTACCACCATGAGCACCATGAGTGGTCAAAAGCAACAACAACAACAACAGCAGCAACAACCGCCACTTCCACCTCGACCGATTCCAACAGGAGTAACTTACACCAAATTCGGTGGATTTCCAGGTGATGATCTTGATGCTCATGTACGTACCTTTGAAATAAGTTATGCAGTACTAAATCATCCACCCGATCCGGCATACAAGGCCATCATATTCCAATCTACATTAGTCAATGAAGCAGCCAGGTGGTTAACAGAGTATGATTTCAATCATTTCGTTACCTATGAGGCGGTAAGGGATGCGTTTTTATAGAGGTTCTGATTGAAGAAGAACCCTGCCGAAATTTTCGATTACTTGCAGAACAATAAACAGAAGATGCACCAGACTGTGCAGGAATATGCCACCCTGTTTAGAACTCGTTTGAGACAACTACCGCCGGCCTATGCCAACCTGCCGGATAATGTCATCACTCAGTGGTTTATTAATGGTTTGACTCTGCAGCTCAGACAGATTATGATCATCCGTTGTGTGGGAGCTATGACACTAGATGCGGTTATTGCAATGGCCTTGCAACTCGAGCATAAGGTTGAAGGCTTTATCGAATACCTAGAGTGGTTGAAAGCCAATAAAAATGTTGCAAAGGATCTGGCTAGACAGATGTACTGCACTAAGTGCAAGAATCCAGGGCATACCAGTGCCACCTGTGCCCTTAATCAATTGTATTGTGCTATTTGCAATACTACCGGACATTCCACCGAAAACTGTGCATATAATGCAAAAGGGACCAGCAACTGTAAATGCCATTATACAAGAACCAGGATAGCCGGCCACCCACTATGTATGACCTCAAATGAGAAATAATCAGCAGTAAGGATACAGAAATTATCGGGGACAGAGGAATACAAACTTCAATACAAATCACTGGCAGACGGGAACATCACAGGAAGGTACTTCTTTGCCACCACCTCGCTGTCATTTTTGCGGAGAGTTGGGTCACATCTGAAGATTCTGTAAAGATGCAGCCGAATATGATCAGAGGAAGAAAGAGCGTCAGAACCCGATGACCAATATGGTCTATATTTCACCAGTGGAAACTCAAGCGGCAGTGGTCCAGACAAGATCCGGTAAGCAGTTGCAACCAGCAGCTGAGATGTTTGAACCTGGCATCCATGAACAACAGAGAATGTATAACAAGGCTAGCCAATGGACCACCAAAGAGCCTACGGTGTTCCCTGATCCACTTCCGGTGACACAGATTCCTCTATCCCAGATAGGGACGCTTGAACAAGATTCTATCTCAGTAACAAGCGCGACATCATCAGAATCAGTGAAGAATACAAATCAAGCAGACCAGCTATGGGATATTCTCTCTAAGGCCTCAATTACACTTCTATTAGGACAACTACTTGCTTTAGTACCCGGAGTTCGGTAGCAATTCCAGCAACAACTCAGTCCTGGATCTCCCAATACTCCGGCAACTGCCACAATCCAACCGGAAGCTGACTCTACGGTGGATCATGCGGTCCCCTTAATTACGGTATGGCACAAGAATCACAAAATTACTCAAGTCTTGATTGATGGTGGTTCGGGTATAAACATAGCAACTGTAGCCCTCTGTAAAAAGTTAGGGTGGACGCAAATCGAGCCTGTTCAATTTTTTGTCAGAATGGCCGACCAATCCCGAGTTCATCCGTTGGGACTCGTAAGGAATATCCCGATCACCTTGCAAGGCACCACATTCAAAATGACTTTTGTAGTCTTAGAACTACCAGAATCTACCCTCGATTACAATCTTCTTTTCGGTCGCCCATGGTTGAAACAGGCTAAAGTTATACAGGATTGGTCAACACAAGAACTAACTTTTAAAGATAATCACCATAAATATGTTGTCAAACTTGATGCCATTAAGCCCTATGAACTTCATGCCAGACCATATGCAGCAGAACCGGTCCACATGTTGGATGGCTTATCTAACGATGAAGAAGAAGCATTTCTGAGGAACAATGAAGATCTGATTTCCTTAGGTACTGTAGATCTGCAATCTGTTGTAGACAACTGGAGTCCGGAAGCCTGTACGGTGGTGCCTATGACCGAAGAAGTGGATACAGAAGATATTGTTGCTGTGGATGAAGCGGCTCTACAACAACTTCTACAGTCAACTGACGATCCAGGCAAACCTCGTTAATTCTATGTTCCCGAAGATCAGTTAATCACCTATAATTTGGGAGATGAAATAAATCCGCGACCTGTCAAGATAAAGGAAGGATTGTTTGAGGCATTTCAAGCAGATTTGATCCAGCTTCTTCGTGAGTTCTCTGATGTTTTTTCATGGGATTACCGTGATATGAAAGGTCTGGACCCTCGCATCTATTAACATCGGGTCGTGCTTAAACCAGAAGCAAAACCAATTAAACAACCCAGCTACCGGATGAACCCTAACTATGCAGCACAGGTTAAGGCAGAGCTTGATAGGTTAGTAAGGGTCGGATTCATCGTACCAATAGAACACGCTGAATGGATTTCCTCGATCGTGATCGTACCAAAGAAAAACAAGCAGCTCCAAATATGTGTGGATTATAAAAAATTGAATGCAGCCACCGTACCTGATCCATTTCCTCTTCCATTTCTTGACACCATGCTGGACAGAGTGGCTGGGCATGAGATGTATTCATTTCTCGATGGTTACAGTGGTTATAACCAGGTCAGAATGGCTGAGTAAGATATACCGAAAAACAACGTTTATTATGAATTGGGGTGTTTTTGCTTGTACAGTCATGTGGTTTGGGTTAAGAAATGCTCCTAGCACCTTTCAGCGGTGTATGCAGGAAATCTTCTCACCCTATCTCACTTCTTTTATGCAAGTATATCTAGATGACTTCTATTTATTTGGTAAGATGGTAGCACACCTTATCATTTACGGTGTTGCTTTGAGAAATGTCGTGAATACCGACTCTTCCTGAACCCCACCAAATCTATCTTTGCGGTTTCTTGTGGTAAGCTCCTTGGCCACATTGTATCTGCACAGGGCATACAAGTTGATCCAGATAAAGTTGCAACTGTGTTAGAAGCACCTGTGCCTACTATGCCGAAAGAAGTGATGCGCTTCATGGGTCAAGTCAGGTGGCATGGTCGACATTTACGGTGGCTTGCCCATTTGGCAATACCCCTAAATCGTCTAATAACTAGTACTCCTCGACAGTTTGATTGGACTCCGGAATGTCAAACTGCATTTGATCGTCTAAAAGGATTATTAACGCAGGTTCCAATTCTACAACCTCCTGATTGGGAATGCCCATTCCATGTTTTTGTAGACGCATCGGATATAGCCATTGGAAGTGTTTTAATGCAGCAAATTGATAAGTGGTTCTGGCCTGTCTATTATGCAAGTCGACGGCTTGCTCCTACTGAAAAGAATCATTCAGTAACTGAAAGAGAATGTCTCGGTTTGGTATATTCTGTAAAGAAATTTCGGCATTATTTGCTAGGCCGAAAATTCATCTTTCATGTAGATCATGCTGCGCTGGTGTATCTAGTGAGGGAGCAGCATTTAGGTGGTCGTTTGGGGCGTTGGGTTTTATTGTTACAAGAGTTTGATTACGAAGTGATTTATTGACCCGGCAGTACACATGCATTAGCAGATTTTCTCTCTCGGTTGGATTCCGGTGAAGCTCCTCCAGCAATCCTTAGCAACAATCGATACATTTTAACATGCACAGATTATGCTACTAGATGGGTAGAAGCTTGGGCTTTACGGTCTGCTACAACTATTTCGGTAGCAAAGTGTCTGATGAAGGACGTATTCCCACGATATGGATTACCTTTGGAACTTGTAACAGATCAAGGAACGCACTTTGCTAACAGTCTAATTCGAGTATTAACGCATACTTTTCAGATTCTGCATAAATTCAGTTCACCGTATTATCCTCGTGCTAATGGCTTAGCTGAAAGTACCAACAAGACCTTGCTGAGTATGCTTCAAAAATTGACTGTGGAATCACTAGAAAGATGGGATCAGTTACTACGTACAATATTATGGGCATACCGAACTACATACAAAGTAGCAACCGGACTGACTCCTTTCAAGCTGGCTTATGGGCTAGAAGCAATAGCGCCAATGGAACTTGTGGTACCCAGTTTACGTGTGGCTATCACTCAGAAACTGTTACCTGAAGACTCTTTGTCATTTCGGTTGGAAGCACTCAGAAACTTGGATGAACATCGCTGGGAAAGTTTTCTGACCCTTCAAGAAGTTCAGTTACGACAAGCTCGTACCCATGATAGATATCTCAAAACTCCAGTTTTTATGGTGGGACAACTTGTGTTATTTTACAATGCTAAATCAAATCGTGCGGCTGGAAAATTCAAATTATGATGGTTTGGTCCTTACCGAATTAGTGAACAAGTGGGCCCAGCTACTTTTTGGTTGACTACATTGACCGGAGTTCCTCTTCCTAAAGTGATAAATGGTTCAAAGTTGCGTCCGTATCATCAAGCACCTGATTCGCACTGAAGTGTCCTACGATTCCCCGCGTATATTTTTTCTTTTTTTTAGTTTTGTGTGTTAGATGAATAAAGACCATAAACTCCTCGTTTTGCTACATAACCATGAATAATCGCCGCCTTTTGTTATTGATTCTACTCATGCATGCACACTGTAGTTATGAAGGTTATCATCTCAACATCGCGCGATGATTAGCATTTTTAATAGCCTCCCGTTACCAAGTATCTACATAATCTTCTTCTCTTCGCTGTTAAGCGCTATTGTGTCTGCGTGTTCTGTGTGCTTTGCGTTTTCTGTAATCACTGTGTATTCGTGCTACTTCACGTGCGCATCATGGAAGCTTTAGCAAACTTTTCTACCTTCCGTGACGGACTCCCTCAAGACATAAGTGAATTCTTGCGGGTCCGAGGTTTCTCCAACTTCGCTGAATTGCCCTGGCATTCAGTGGAGTGCCATCCATATTATGCGCAAATTATCGCTGCCATTACCGCCACATCTGCTACGGAGCAGAGTTGGCCTATTACGTGTTTCCCCTCTTGTGTCGTAATCACCATGCAATCATTTGCTACCGCTTTCCGACTCTCTCCGAAAGGATGAGAGAATGGTCCTAACCTTCCAATCGCTACGATGAATCAATTGTTTCCCAGGCACTCTTCGAATGAGTATGCCATACTCTGTCGTCCTGAGCCTGAACGAACAGCTTTACAATTTTTAGTAGCCATATTAAACTTACAAAAACGCATTTATGGGATTTCTCGCCCATTCTACTCGGTGATTGATATGGCTGCTAGAGAGCCTATCAATTTTGCTTCTTACTATTTCCGGTGCATTCACCGTGAATGCATTACGGTCATAAAACATGTAAACAAAGGTATCTCCCACGTTCACGTTTACCGCACATCCTTTCTTTTTTGTTTCCGGTCCTCCAAGCAGTGCAACCGCCTCCACGAGCTCCAATTTTATATCATGAGGAATCTACTCAAATACTTGAAGAGGACGAAGAAGATGATGAAGAAATCTTCCAACTCCTCCGTCGAAAACGAATCCGGATAAGTTCATCTGACAGTCAAGTGCAAGGGTCTACCGCTGGAAATAAAGCAGACAAAAATGAAGAAGAGATTTTCCACGACACTCCTACCTTGATTCAACATGATTCATCCGCTCAATCATCTCCAAACCAGCAACAAGATCAGAGTGTTACTGTTGATTCTGAAGACAGATCTTCTAAGGAAGAATCTCAGCAGCAGTCCAAACAAGATGTGCAAGAAGATACGCAGATTATTGTTGCAGAAGTTTTGGCAGCTTTGATTGCGGCAGTAGATTCTGTAGTTGTTCAACCTCAAGTGACTACGCAGCAATCCACCGAAAAAGTATTGGTGGCTAACTCTCTACAACCCACTCCTCCACCCATACCTCCACTTAAACCTATTGTCCCCATTCCACCGATTGTACCTGAAGCACCGGATTCATCATCCTCTTCACCTAACTATTCTCCACCCAATTCCCATCAACTCCTGACAGCTTCTTCATCTCAACCATGTCCTCCTCTTCTGTTTCCTTCAACTCCTATGTTTACTGAGCTCGCATCCATGGGACATATGTTGATCCAACTATTGCAGCAACTACCAGCACAGATGAAAGAGGCTACTGATAATCTCATAGAAGAATTCCAGCATAAAGTCGATGTTCTTGAGGCAGATATTAATCCACTCCAAGAAGAGATAGATGTAGTAAAAGCAAAAAATCAAGCTTTACACGAACAGATTAAACAATTACAGGCTCGCCTTGCTGAACAGGAAACAGTGATTAGTCAAAGAGATGCTACATTGGCTGAAGTAACAGCCAAAGATGATTTATTATGTGCTGCTGATGTAGAGATTCTTTAGTTACAGCAGTTAGCTAAAGATAAAGAGGATGCCCGTATAGCACTGGAAAACTTGTTAAAAGAAACTAGAGAACAATTGGATGAAGTCGTGCAGAAAGGACAGGAACTGATAAATTTACTAAAGCAAACCATTACAGAGCTCTAGTTCGCAAATGCAAACCTGTCTGAATCAAATTCTGCCCTTAAAACACAGATGATGTTAACCACTCAACTCTAGAAAGAAGTTCCAGTGATCCGAAGAGAGCGTGATGCTTATTACCGGACCATCCAATTTCAAAATCAAGAATTGGAGAGAAGAGAGAACCAGTTGGATTCTCAAGTAGAAAGATTATCTAGAGTTGATAAACAAATTCAAGACATGAAAGTGAACCGGGATGCAGCTTTGGCAAATGACTTTTATCTGCAGGAAGCCTTTCTGCAAACACAGGCAGAAATTTTGATGAGCCAGGTAATTGCAACAAGTTCACTAAGAACTGATGCTCAACTCGTAGAACCAGAGATTCTGAAAAAAATGTTAGACTCGCTAAAGCAAAAAATTGCCAAAACGTTTAAATTAGCTAGAACAATGTATCTTCAAGGTATAGTTGATGAGCCATAAAATTTTGTATACCTGCGGGTTCAAGTCCACCGTGCGTGCCAGTGTAAGCCGCCGAATTGGCAATTGTAAAGCTTTTTCTTTTCATATTCCACACGAACCGAAAGGTCGCTGCGAAGAGATGTAACCATTTATAAATTAATGAAAGGACGCTTCGGTAACAACCAGTAGAATCGCCAGACTGTCTGTCTGGGCGATACGTTCTGTGGAGTTTCCGTTGTGTTATGTTGGAGAATTCTAGCGGCACCTACTCATCTTTGGATTGCATCCACCATCTCTCTTCACAGTGGTATCAGAGCATAGTCAAGCAACATAGGAGATGGATTTCCATCAACAATTGACAAATTGGATCGAAACAACTACCCGGCATGGTCTCTAAGGATGGAGGCTTACCTTCAAGGGAGGAATCTATATGGATTCATATCCAGAGATGAAGCAATGCCAACCATGAGGAACAAAGGGCATCACATGAAGAAAGGGAAGGACTTTCGAATTGGTGTTCGAAGGATGCACTTGCAAGGTCCTATATTCTAAACTCAATCTCTGATTTTCTTTTACCTCATGTCAAGGGATGCAAGACATCAAGAGAGACCTGGAATGCACTTGCTTCTTTCTTCTCTTCCAACACTCGAGCAAGGAAGAACCAATTGTGGATGGAGTTCACAACAATGAAGAAAAGCCCGAAGCAAAATGTGACTGATTATGTCACAAAGATGAAGGAGATTTCCGACCAACTTGGAAGCATTGGAGAGGTAATTGAAGAGGAGCAAATCATAAGACAAATCATGAATGGAATCAAAGCAGACGACAAGTGGGAGTCATTCACAACAGCCATGGATTTATACATGGATATGCATGTACCCAACCTCAACACACTCATGGGCCAACTCTTCACTCATGAAGCAGAGATTAGCAAAGGTGGTGAATCCTCAAGAGGTAATCAAACTTCTGCCTTATATTCTGATAAAGCTAAGGTCAAGGACAAGTCAAAGAATAGGAAGAATGAAGATGAAGGAAGCTCTTTCCAAGCAAACTTTGCAGGTAGAGGAAGAGCTAGAGGAAGACGCAGAGGTGGAAAGCAAGGCAGGGGGAGATTCCAATCATCTCAACCTTGCAACATATGTGGCTTATCTAACCATACTACTGAAGAATGTTTCAGGAACCCGAGGAACTCAAGAGGAAGAGGATTCAATAGAGGTGGCTATGGATCAAATAGAGGTAGATACAATGGAGGCTACAACAACAACAACTACTACAACAATAATTACAACAACAACTATCAAAGTGGCCATAGAGGAAGAAGAGATTACAATAACTATGCAGAGGACCAAAGTCAAGAAGATTCATTATTGATTATGAATCTATCAGCGAAGAAGGGTAAGGATGATGATCACATATTTTACATTGATTCGGGATGCTCAAACCATGTAGCAGGAAATGTGGCTTTACTTTCTGATTTGGAAGATCCTCATAACAAGCATGAAGTGCAGACAGGAGATGACACAAAACACTCAGTGGAGAAGATAGGTAATGTGAAGACATTAGATGGGAATATGAACCTCTTAAGCAAAGTCTTGTATGTCCCTACAATTACCAAAAATTTAATAAGTGTTGGACAGATTGTTGAAAAAGGATTGCAGGTTAGATTCAATCGATTTGGAGCATATGTTGAAGACCCAAGGCAAGGCTTTCGAAGGATTGCCAAAGGAGAAAAGACAGGAAGGCTTTTCACTTTTGAAGTGGAAGATACAAAGAACATAGCTTTGTTTAGCTATGGATCTCAAACTCTAACAGAGTTGGAGATATGGCAAAAAAGGCTTGCTCACATTGGTGAGAGGACACTCAAACAAATTTGCAGGGACCAAAGTGTACTTGGTTTGCCTAATATCACAAGGCAACACATGATTTATAAGTGTGAAGCTTGTCAACTCGGCAAGGCTCATAGACAACCTTTCAATAAGAAAGGATATATGTATCAAAATCCTTTGGATCTAGTGCACACAGATGTGTGGGGTCCAAGTAAGGAGCCATCTATATCAGGCTCAAGATATTATGTGTCTTTCGTAGATGATTGTAGCAGGTGGACCATTCTGTTTTTCATGAAGCACAAGGATGAAGTGTTTAATTGCTTTAAGAAGTATATTGCTCTTGTTGAAAACCAAACAGGTAGGACTTTGAAACGACTCAGATAAGATGGTGGAGGAGAATACTTCTCTTCTGAATTTGATGCCTTCTTGCATGAAAGAGGCATTAAAAGGGAAGTCACTACAAGGTATACACCCGAACTCAATGGTGTAGCAGAGAGGAGGAACAGAGCTATTGTCGAAGCTGCAAGGTCCATGCTCAACGAAAAGGGATTGCCGAACTACTTATGGGTAGAGGCTGTGTCTACAGCCACATATCTCATAAATAGACTTCCATCTAAGTCACTAGATGGAACCACTCCATATGAAGTATGGAATGGAAGAAGACCTAGTCTAGAGCATTGTAAAATCTTTGGATGCTTAGCCTATGCTCACATTCCTTCTCAAGTAAGAGGGAAATTGGATCCCAAGGCAGAGAAGTGCGTATTTATTGGTTATGACCAAAACCAAAAAGGATATAGATTGTACAATCCAACCAATAAAGGATTTTCTGTGAGTAGAGATGTAATTTTTGATGAAAACAAATCATGGTTTGATGATGACAGGAAAGTGAAGCTGCCATATGACTTGGATGAAGATTTTCCATCACTTCAACCAAAGGAGCCAAAGCAGATAGAAGAAAGTGATTCGGAGATTGACCTAGAAGACTTGGAAAGACTAAAGCTATGGAAGAACAAAGGTAAAGCAAAGATGCAGGATGCTACATATGGACCCGAGAGCTCACATCAACCACTTAGAAGGTCTTCAAGGGAGAAGAAGAAACCAGAGAGGTTTGGTTATGATACTTCTTTGGTCACCAAGCACTCAATCTACATTGCAAAGGATTCAACCAATGAAGAAGAAGCACAAAGCAAGAAAGCTTGGAGAGATGCAATGGATGAAGAAATGGAAGCCTTCAAGGAGAATGGCACTTGGGAGCTTGTACCTAACAAGCCATCTATGAAGATAATCGGATCTCGATGGATATACAAAATCAAGAGGAATCCAGATGGAAGTATAAATAGACACAAAGCAAGGTTAGTTGCTAAAGGGTTTGCTCAAACCCATGGTATTGATTATGAGGAGACTTTCTCTCCTGTTGCAAAAATGCCTACAATTAGGATTCTCATTAGTCTTGCTGCATCTAGAAATTGGAATCTTTATCAACTTGATGTAAAGAATGCTTTCTTGAATGGATGGATTTCTGAGGAAGTGTATATGGCACAACCTCCTGGATATGAGGATGCACATCATCCTAACTATGTATGCAAACTAAAGAAAGCTTTGTATGGATTGAAGCAAGCTCTAAGAGCTTGGAATTTCAGATTGGTAACTTATTTGCAGGACCAAGGATTCAAAGCTAGCAAGGCGGATACCTCTTTGTTCATAAAGAGGAATGGATCTCAAGTGATCTATTTATGTGTGTATGGTGATGATATTATTATCACAGGCAATGATCTTGAAGGAATCAGATAGGTAAAGAGTCAAATGAAGGAGGAGTTCAAAATAAGTGACCTCGGACCACTCACTTATTTTCTTGGATTGGAGTTGATCTACACAGATTCAGGTATATACATCACACAAAGGAAGTATGTCCATGACATGCTCGTCAAGTTCAAGATGGAAAATACCAAGTGTGCAGGTACACCTATGGAGCAAAATCATAAGCTTAGTGCTTATGAAGGAGAGCCAATTGAAGACATCACAAGCTATCAAAGCTTGGTTGGAAGTTTGAACTATGCAACACTCACAAGAGTGGATATATGCTATAGTGTTAGCATATTGAGTCAGTTTATGTATAAGCCGAGAAGACCACATATGGAAGCGGCCAAGCGAGTCCTCAAGTACCTAAAGGGGACCATGAATGAAGGTTTGTTCTATTCATATACTTCAGATATTGAGCTAAAGGTCTACTCAGATGCAGATTGGGCCGGATCTAAAGATGATAGAAGAAGCACATCAGAGTATATATCATTTGCAGGTTAAAAAATCATTTCTTGGTCATTGAAGAAGCAACCAACCGTGGCATTATCTTCTACTGAAGCAGAATATAGAGGTTTGGCTAATGCAACTCAAGAAATCATGTGGTTAAAGTCTTTGTACACAGATCTTGGACTTCATTCTTCAACACCTCACATTTTTGGTGACAACACAAGCTCACTACATCTAGCAGCTAATCCGGTATACCATGCTAGAACCAAGCATATTGAAGTCCACTACCATTACGTAAGGGAGAAGCTAATGAGCAAGGATATTCAACTATCCTATGTCTCTACAGATATGCAATGTGCCGACATGTTGACTAAAGCTCTTGATGGTACAAAGTTAAGTAGATTCAAGTTGATGATTGGCTTGCAGGAAATCAAGGACAATTGAAGACTTATTTGGAGGCCAAGCATGTTAGGCTTGAGGGGGAGCTGTTGGTGCATTTTACCCAAGCCTACATGCTTGATATGCTTGATATTATCCTCATTTGTAAGTCACATGAGTAGTCATGTGAACACCTCTTGTAAAAGAGTACATTTTATCTCTTGTAAATGGAAAAAGAAAAAAGGAAAAGGATGGCTTACCTCATCCATGATGTAAAAGCAAATTCGTGGCTCCAACTACCAAAATCACAAATTTTTGAGCTGAGGGAATCTCTCCTAACTTTGGGGATCACTTTTAGGTGGAGCCATTCGAATTCGAATTCAAAACTCCCTCCAAGAATAGCTATAAAAGGAGCAAGAAGGAAGAGGCGATTAGCAAGCCTTGTACGTGACCACTTCATGTCATTTTGTAGAGATTGAAGAGCTTACTCCATAGCTCTATCATTCTACTCCCATTGTGCAAAGATTCATTGCCAATGTGGTTGTAATCATATGTGAATCTATACATTTATCATCATCTACTTCTCTGTTTTGTTCTCTGCTATACTCACTCAGAGCAGTAACTTCAGAAGGTCATATCTCGAGTTCTACTGAACGTTTTTCAGTGATTTAACTTGCCTTGGATAGCTCATACTGTTTACTTTCTATCTATAAATTTTCAAGGTTATTGGATTAATAATTTGGAGGATATCTGCAATTTACTGCTCACTGGTCTATCTCTGTAGAGCCCCGAGAATGGTGGGCATGTTCCAGAAATTGATTAAACTTCTTCTCAGTGCTCAGTCCATCATTTGAAGTGTTTTAACTTGGATTGAGAAGCTTGCTAAGTCTATTTGCTATGCCCAAAAGGAATTTTTCAAATTCTTACCAGGTTGAGAGCACTGTTCATTTTTTCCAGCAGGTGTATGTCCAAAAATAGCAAGTTTTGGGAGCTAGTCATTTCGCAACTAGTCTGTCTTGACTGAAACTTTTGGGATACATGTTCCAAAGTACTTGGCTGATATTTTTGTGGATTTAGGAAGCTCAAAGGGTCTACTAATCAACTCTAAAGTCTCAGTTGGCTGGTTTGAAGCTGGTTGTAGCGGCACCTACTCATTTTTGGATTGCATCCACCATCTCTCTTCACATTATTGCTAAGATGTCTACAATTAGATCATCGATTGCTATTGCTGCTTGTAAAGGATGGAATTTATCACAATTAGATGTGAAGAATGCATTTCTGAATGGATACATTGCAGATGAAGTGTACATGGAGCAACCAGAAGGTTTCATGGATTCAATTAGATCAGATTATGTGTGTAAGCTCAAGAGAGCTTTGTATGGTTTGAAGCAGGCCCCAAGAGCATGGAATTACAGGCTTGTCAAGTTCTTGAATGAATGTGGATATCAAGCATCAAAGGCAGATAGTAGCTTGTTAGTGAAGGCAAGTGAAAATGGATATATATACATGTGTATTTATGTTGATGATATTATTGTCATAGGGACAGATGCTCAAGGAATCAAGGAGCTTAAGAAACAAATAGAGAAGGAGTTTAAGGTAAGTGATTTGGGAAACTTATCTTATTTCTTTGGAATCCAGATTGTGTATACTCAACATGGAGTATATGTTACACAAGAGAGATATTTGAAGAATCTTCTCATCAAGTTTAACATGGAGGATTGCAAGCCTTCAACCACACCATTGGAGGTAAATCATAAGTTGAGCAGATATGGAGGTGAAGAATTCAATGATATGAAGAAATATCAGAGTTTGGTAGGTAGTCTAATTTATGCTACCTTGACAAGGCCAGACCTATCATATGCAGTAGGTGTGTTATCACAATTTATGCATTGTCCAAAGAAGACTCATTGGATTGCAGCTCAAAGGGTAGTCAAATATATCAATGGATCCCTTAGTGAAGGTTTGTATTATGGATTTACTTCTGATACAAGAATCAAAGTGTTTAGTGATGCAGATTGGGTAGGTGATTCAGATGATAGAAGATCTACTCATGGGTATCTTTGTTATATTGGAGATAAACTAGTTTCTTGGTGCTCAAAGAAGCAACATAGAGTTGCTTTGTCATCGAAAGAAGCTAGGTATAAAGGAATGGTAGTGGCTGCAAAAGAAGTAATATGGTTAAAGACCTTGTTGAAGAGTTTTGGAACTGATCAGAGTACTCCAATTATTTTTGGAGAAAATATGAGCTCATTGTATTTGGTAGCTAACCCTATTTTTCATGCCATGAGTAAGCACATAGAGATTCAGTATCATTTCTTGAGGGAAAAGGTACTTGATAAAGAGATTGAAGTATTGTATACTCCAACAAAAGAACAAGTTGCAGATATGTTGACAAAAAGTTTGGATGGACCTAAGCTACAGAGGTTCAAAGAGATGGCAGGAGTAAAGAAGAATGGAATAATCACAATTAGTGATTGAGGGGGACCTGTTGGAACAAAGCAATCCCAAATTGATGATTAAGAGTTTGAAGCAAGTCAATGATCAGATTGAAGTAAAAGAAGTCATTTTGAGAATGAAGAGATTTCAGAATGATAACTTGTATACATATGTACATTACAGTTGGAAATTCTTGTACTATGAGTATAGATAATCCTTAGGATGATAAGGAGTAATGTAATAGATGCAGGATAAGTCTAGAAATATATGTATATAAGTCAATGATTTAAAGAAATACAAGAGAGAGTCATTAGAAGCCAAGTGTCATAGAGATAGGTGTGTAGAGAATCATCTTCAGAAAAGAGCGACGAGTCTTTCTCTGATTTCTCTCAACCTGATCATGTGGATCAAGAAATCTTTTGTACACATCTAATCTAGAAGCTAATGAAGCTATGTTCAAAGTTTCATGGCCTAATTCCTTTCATGCTGTGAGTATGATCAATAGGAACATGTGTATGAAAAGTCTACAAGAAGAACTCTCATAGTTGCACATTTTTTTGTGTCAATGTTTTGCTCAGATCTTAGTGCATAGTGTAAAGTTTTTTATGAATGAGCATTCAAAATCTAAGTTAGAAGATAAGGAAGCTATGCCTAAAAGCATTTAGCAAAACGGGATCTGTGCTGTGAGAAATCAACCTTAGAAGTTACCTATGTCAAAGTCGCTTGTTTAGGAAGATAGTTTCTGACACACTTTTGATCTTAAGGATCAAATTAAAGTTTTAATGATTCTTTTGAAGGACTAATGGTTGATATGATTGCACAAAGGTAGTGTGAAGACATGTGCATCATTAGTTTGAATAAACTTGAAGATATGTGAAGGTAATGAAGTCAATCTCTGAAGCAGACTTTCTGAAGAAGGAAGATCTTCACTCAGAGAAGTGATAGTGAAAGTTTTGGTAAATGAAGGTAACATCTGTGTAAAGTTTGGTCCATAACTGATATAGAGGTGTTCTTAAATCAGTATAGATCAAACCTTTGGAGATTAAGAGGTCTCCAACAAAACGTGCCATTATTCCTCACATTCGCTCTCGTAGAACAATTAAGGATGCTTGGGATACACTTCCCACATTGTACCAAGCTAGGAATGAGGCTTGTGTTGCTTACCTCCGAAAACAGTTGGAGAGTGAGCACATGAATGAAGGTGATTCTATGGATAGTTTTCTAACAAAGATCAAAAACTTGAAGGAACAGTTGATTTCTGCTGATGAGGTTATACTAGATAGCTCACTTGTGAAGAACATTCTGAATGGTCTTTCTGATTCATATCAGAGTTTTGCTTCTACTCTTTGGTTAATGATGAAAGGCAATCCAACTGCCTTGTCATTTCAGGAGTTAGTCTCTCTTGTGTTGCAAGAAGACGAGTCCAGGCAGAACAGGTCTATTATGCGTGTTGCAGATCAAGCTTTCCTGGCTAGTCTGAAGGGCAAAGGAAAATGGAGCTCTTCAACTAGTAAGCAGAAATCTGCTTATTCTGCACAATTAAAGAGGGCAGACAAAGATGAAAAGAAATAAAAAAAAGAAGAAATTGTTTTGCAAGTACTGTGTAGGAAATGATCATATCATAAAGAATTGTCCAAAATTGGCTGCTAAAGAGGCAAAGAAGAAAGAGGCTGGAATGGTTGTTGCAAAGGCCTCTACACCAAAAACAAAGTTTGCTAATCTTGTGCAGGAAGAAGAATGGGCATTTACTACTGTTTGTAGTTTTGACCCCATCTTCTCATGAGCAGTGCATGTCTGGAGTAGACTTAGATGTTTGGTATTTGACAGTGGGGCGACCAAACATATTACATCGCAGCACAATTTCTTCTCTTCACTCGAGCCGTCCCCTACAGGGAATACTGTTACATGCACCAACAACTCCTCTTATCTTGTTATGGGAGTTGGTAAGATCATTTTGACTACTGCTGATGGTAGTTCTTTCACTTTGTCAGATGCTTTGTTTGTGCGAGGGATCAAGAGAAATTTGTTATCAGTTTCTAAATTAGCCAAGATTGACTTGGTTGTGAAATTTATTAATGACAGATGTACATTTCATGATCTGTCAAATGGCAACGTGATTATTGCTTCTGGAATTTTATGTCATGGGCTGTATAAGCTCATAGACTATGAAAGATATGTAAATGATTCGGCACGTGCAGTACATGATTCTCAGGCTATGTCAGATGCAAAGCATTGGCATGCACGCTTTGGTCATGTGAATTTTTCTAGTTTGTTACACCTGCAGAAATTTGAAATGGTGTCCTCTTTACCCAAACTTGAGGCACCTGGAAAACATGTTTGTGAAGGTTGTATTTTGGGCAAAATGCAGCGTTCCTCCTTTCCAAAGGATGGTTCAGTTTGGGCTACTCCGAAATTGGAGCTTGTACATAGTGATGTCTCTGGTCCTATGCAAACACCTTCTTTTGGAAATCATCTTTACTTTGTGACTTTCAGCGATGATTTTTCCAAGCATGCACAGGTATATCCATTGAAGGCAAAGTATGAAGTGTTCATGTGCTTCAAACAGTTTTTGGTTTTGGCTGAAAATTTGTCAGCATGTAAAATGGGCACCCTCCATTCTGATTGAGGGGGGGACTATATGACTTCTACTTTTAATGCATTTCTGGTGGAATGTGGGATAAAACACCATTGTACAATGTCATATACACCTCAATAGAATGGAGTTGTTGAACAAAAAAAATAGGTCACTCATGGAGATGGTGAGGAGTATGGTCAAGAGTCAGACTTTACCACATAATTTTTGGCTTGAGGCTGTCATGTGTGCAGCATATGTACTTAACAGGTGTCCCACTAAAGCGTTGCAGTCTATCACTCCATATGAGTCTTGGCATGATGGCAAGCCATCTTTTGCTCATCTGCATGTTTTTGGTTGTTTGGCATACACATTAGTGCCTGAACAACATCGCAGAAAATTGGATGATAAAACAGTAAAATGTATTTTTGTTGGGTACAATTCTGAAAGTAAAGGCTACCATCTGTATCGTCCACAGACTAAATGCATTCTGGTTAACCGTGATGTTGTTTTTGTGGAAGATGCTATTCAACCATTGCTTCCATGTACTAAGGAGACATCTGTTAGCTCCAAAGACATGTATGATACTTTGCTACCTCTTTTTATGGGTGGACAACCTAGTGCTGGTCCTAATAAGGCAACTTCTCAGCCTTTGAAAGTTTCATGTGATGATGCAGATCATCCCAATTGCTTGTTGCAAAGGGTTATGCATAGGAAAGAGGCATTGATTTTGATGTAATATTTGCTCCTACTTGCCAAATGACTACTGTTCATAGCATCTGTGCAATTGCAGCTCATCATGGTTGGAATGTACATGATTTTGACATAAAAAAAACATTTCTAAAGGGTGACTTGAATGAAGAAGTGTATGTTTTTCAGCCCCATGGCTTTGTGCAGAAAAGGCATGAAAACTAGGTGTGCAGGTTAAAGAAGGAATTATATGGTTTAAAGCAAGCACCATGTGCTTGGTCTGAAAAGATACATGCCTATCTGATTGCACATGGTTTTGAGAACAGTCCAACTGAAAGCACCCTATATGTCAAACGTGCTAATGATGTACTTTTGATCATTACAATGTATGTTGATGACATGGTGCTCACTGGTCCTCATGAGAAGCATATTGCTGATTTCAAGGCTGATTTATATGCCTCATTTGAGATGTCTAATTTGAGGCACTTGCATCATTACTTGGGCATTCAGTTTATGCACATTGATGGTGGAATGGATTTGTGTCGAACAAAATATATTGACACATTATTGTAGCGTTTTGGCCTTGAAGACTATAAACCTATTGCCACTCCTATGGAGATAGGTTTACGACTGAGTCTTCATGACGCTGGAGATGCATTTGATGTTGTTCTCTATCAGTAGGCTATTGGATGCTTGATTTACTTATGCATTACTTGATCAGATATTCAGTTTGTTGTCTCACGGATGAGCAGGTTTATGCATTGCCCAGGAGTCAAGCATTGGCAGGCAGTTAAGCACATCTTTTGCTACTTGGGTGGTACTCGACTACTTGGGTTGTTTTATCCCAAGGGGGGATCAATACCACCAGATTTGCATTTTTTTCTGACTCTGATTGGGCTGGTTGCTATGACACTCCCGTGTCCACTAGTGGCTTTTGCTTCATGCTTGGTAGCTCATGTATATCTTGGTTGAGCAAGAAGCAGCCTACTGTGGCCACTTCTAGTTGTGAGGCTGAGTATAGGGCAACTTTCACAGCGACTAGAGATGCCTTATGGCGGATTTGGGGATTGGTAAGTCTTCTGCCACCACCATCTTCACTAAGAGTTAGAGCGCATTGGCAACTGCAAGGAACCCTGTGTTCCATGCTCGCACTAAGCACATTGAGGTGCATGATCATTATGTCAGGGAGAGGTTATCTGCTAGGGAGATCAGCTTGGCATATGTGCCCACGCAGGAGAACATTTCAGACCTTTTGAGGAAGGCTCTGCCTAGGGAGAATTTTGAAGCTTTCCACAAAGCTTTGGGCTTACTTCCTTTTGTGGAGTGATTTCCACATAGCTTGGTACTTCCTTATACATGAGTGCTAGCTCCTTGTTCATCACATCACTCCCAGGGGGGATTTGTTGATATATTTAGTTAGTGATGTGTGTGAACACACTAGGACCATCGGGCATTTTTTTCCCTCCTTAGGGCATTTTTTCCCCCGGCTTGTATATATGTCTATTGCCCTAATGGGCTACTTATCTTTGTACATTCTCTAGTAATAAATTCAGTATTGTGTGTTGTGCTCCAAGCTTCTTCTTCTTCTTCCTTGTGCTGTTTCCGTGCTTCCGCAGATGTCTAACTCCAACACTTGTCATGGTGCTTAGTTGGTAGAGAGGTGCATAGGTGGTGCACATGTGGTTGGTGCGCAACCAGACAATGGGTGCATAAGAAGTGCACATGTGTATGCTCACATTTGCCCTTTGGTTAAATTCAATTATAGAATTGAAAGGGTTTTTCAAGGTTTTGAAGGGTTCAGAAAGTTTTGGAAGGAGCAAGTGAACACTCCTTATTTTGAATTTTGGAGAGTTCAAGTTCCCCATAAAAAGTTTTTTTTTTATTAACATACTTTCCTAAGTTCATTATAGGACAAAAAATGATAAATTGGGACATGTGTATGCTAGGGATTGGGAAAGTGGGCTTCATATCCAAGGACAAGTTCTTGGATAGACATGTGAAGTTTTTGGATACACATATAATTGGGTGAACAAATTCTATAAGCTCAATAGTGGTTACAGAGGATGTTGTGTGGGATTGAAAATATCTTGTCACTGTGCACTAGGCATTAGTGGTGTTGAGAGTGAGTAAATTCTAGTGTTAGCAATAGAAGTGGACATGAAAGCTTGAGTAGACAAGGAAGTAGGAGGCAAGAAGGCCAAAAAGAAGGACAAGGCTTAGAGATGGGACTAAGTAGGCAAGACAATCAACAAAGATTTGGTAGAGAATAGTCCTATTAAATTTTCATTCTTAATTTTCATAAAAAAAAGTTCTTATTGCTTTACATCATTGTAAATACCTGATTTTGGTAGTTTCAACTCCATTTTGTGCAAGCTAGTCCTCAAGCTTGAGGGGTATTAGAAGAGCCTACATATTAACATTTTTTTTGAGCTCATTTGAGCCCTCAAATTAGTCTAGGAACCTAATTTTCAACTAGGCCATACATTAATTCTTATTTAGGCCAAAGCTAGTGAAAAACTATAAAAGGAGCTAGAGAGCTCACTTTTGCGGTGGGAGTTTTTATGAAACTCTGTATGAGGAGCTCTTAAATCAAAGATTCCATTATTCTACTCTTTGTTCTACCTTGTGTGCACATGTGTGTGCATGTCATCATACTTCTCACTCATGCACTTGTGCATTCCTATCACTCATAGTCATCATATGATCCTCACACGTCCACTGATTGACATTTAAGAGATGGATCTTCACCATGGTGGTACTTCCATTGTGCTAGACTGATACCAAATTTGGCACCATTATCGAGGAGTGTGATTTGAGGATGAGCGTGTGACAACAAGACATATGTTAACATTGAAATCCGTGGTAAGTACGATTATTTTCTATTTTTCTTACTTTTTTCCTCTCCATTACCATCTCCAACACCTCCACTCTCCATCTCCTTGCATCTCCTTCGTCGCCAAAAATCTCAATTTTTGGTCGTATCCCCACCATCCTCTTCATTCCCTTGTTTCAATTGTGAGAGAGAACGATTGTGTGCTTAGTGTACTCGCATGTTTTCGTGAGTTTCTTGTAGGTTCTTACTTCAAAACAAGCTCTAGTAGAATCACTAGATATAATAGAACCTTGTGTGTAGCCTGAGAGGATTGCCTCTATCTATCATGCTAGACAAAAAAAAGTTGGAACTTTTATTTACATCATAGGCACGATAGACCCCTGATCACACAAATTGCATGCAAAAAATTCTCAATTTTTTGTTTATCGTGATCAATATCCTCTATCGTGATAGATAGGAGAACACAATAGACCTTTCCATTACCATAGAAACTGTCTATCATGACAAAACAGTCTATCATGATAGAAAAACCCCTAGGATAGAGACCATCTATTGTGATAGAAACGTCTATCATCATAGACCAAAAACCACGATAGATGATGGAAACCATCTATCACAATAGACTCATCTATCATGACACACAAGAACCCATGATAGATAATAGACGCCATCTATCAGGATAGACCCATCTATTGTAATAGATAGATATTTACAATAGACGATAGACCAAAAGTACCATAGATGATAAACAACGGATATTGTCTATCACGATAGACTCATCTATCATGACAAACACATCTATCACGATAGACATTGTCTATCATGATAGCTAGACATCCATGATAGACACTGTCTATCATGATAGACATGATTTTAGACATTTTTTTGTTTATCAAATTTTTGTCGAATTGAGCCTAATTTTTGAGATGTTTTCAATTTTTGGAGCTAATTAAGTAGAAATCCAAGGTGATAGTGAAGACTAGATCTTGGGAGAACATCCTAAGCACCGAAGTCATTTCAACAATGTGAGACTCAAAGTTGGAAGATCTCTCAATCCCCTCAGTCAATTTTTTAGCTTAGGCTAAGAGAAAATAGGTGACGTTCAATGATTAGGGTGACAATTTGAATTGATCAATTTCATGGTGCAAGATTGCCCCTATAACAAACATGTAGTGATGAAAAACTACTAGTAGCCAGGTAGGTACCATAATCAATACAACCAACAATCCTTTTATAGGCCGTAACAATAATACCAACCTCATCATTAGGCACACCCGAACCCCACCTGGTGCTAGGATAGCAACCACCACCCTCTGCCAATGTAATATCCGTCAAATATGTGATAGCTGAAGATAACCTCAATAGGGCATTAATGTGATCATCCCCATGGATCTTGAAAAGTGATCCTAATGCCAAAATCTTTGATTCAACACATGTAGATAGCCCAGCTGCCTACACTGAGTCCGATGAGCATAATGAGGATTAGTATGATGCACCAATGCTAGAACTTAGTTGGGAACCCAAATACTCCAATGTGATGTACAAAAACCCAAACCCTAGGCCCAAAATGAGACATTTGAGACCTCAAGCCACTAGACGACCATGCTAGAGATGTCAAGGAGATCATTTCATTTCTAATTGCCTCTTAAAGAGGGAAAAAGGTGCCCCGACGGTCCTAGTGTGTTCACACACATCACTACCTAAATATATCAACAAATCCCCCCTGAGAGTGATGCGGTGAACAAGGAGCTTGCACTCATGTATAAGGAAGTGTCGAGCTATGTTGAAATCACTCCACAAAAGGAAGTAAGCCCAAAGCTTTGCAGAAAGCTTCAAACTTCTCCCTAGGCAGAGCTTTCGTGAAAAGGTCTGCAATGTTCTCCTGCGTGGGCACATATGCCAAGCTGATCTCCCGAGCAGAGAACTTCTCCCTGACATAATGATAATGCACCTCAATGTGCTTAGTGCGAGCATGGAACACAAGGTCCCTCGCAACTGCCAATGCGCTCTGACTGTCAGTGAAGATGGTGGTGACAGAAGACTGACCAACACCCAAATCAGCCATAAGGCCTCTGAGCCACGCACAGTCAACAGTAGCTGTGAAAGCTGCCCTATACTCAGCCTCACAATTGGAAGTGGCCACAGTAGGCTGCTTCTTACTCAACCAAGGTATACATGAGCTACCAAGCATGAAGCAAAAGCCACTAGTGGACACATGAGTGTCATAGCAACCAGCCCAATCAGAGTCAGAAAAAGCATGCAAATCTGGCGGTAGTGATCCCCCTTGGGATAAAACAACCCAAGGAGTTGAGTACCAGTCTAGTAGCAAAAGATGCGCTTAACCGCCTGCCAATGCTTGACTCTTGGGCAATGCATAAACCTGCTCATCTGTGAGACAAAAAACTGAATATCTGGCCGAGTAATGCATAAGTAAATCAAGCATCCAACAACCTGCTGATAGAGAACATCATCAAATGCATCTCCAACATCATGAAGACTCAATCGTAAACCTCTCTCCATAGGAGTGGCAATAGGCTTACAATCTTCAAGGCCAAAATGTTGCAATAATGTGTCAATATATTTCGTTTGACACAAAGCCATTCCACCATCAACTTGCATAAAATCAATGCCCAAATAGTGGTGCAAATGCCCCAAATCATACATCTCAAATGATGCATGCAAATCAGCCTTAAAATCAACAATATGCTTCTCAATAGGACCAATGAGCAGCATGTCGTCAACATAGACAACAATGATCAGAAGCACATCATTAGGTGCTTTCAGTTGGACTGTTCTCAAAACCATGTGCAATCAGATAGGCATGTATCTTCTCATACCAAGCACGTAGTGCTTGCTTTAAACCATATAATGCCTTCTTTAACCTGCACACTTGGTTTTCATGCCCTTTTTGCACAAAGCCACGGGGCTGAAAAACATACACTTCTTCATGCAAGTCACCATTCAGAAATGTTGTTTTAATGTCCAATTGATGTACATTCCAACCATGATGGGCTGCAAGTGCATAGATGCTCCAAACAGTAGTCATATGGCATGTAGGTGCAAAGGTCTCATCAAAATCAATGCCTCTTTCCTGTGCATAACCCTTTGCAACAAGCCTAGCCTTATACCTGTCAACTGTACCATTAGGTTTACGCTTCAGCTTGTATACCCACTTAGTGCCAATGGCCTTCTTGCCAGGAGGCAAGTCACATAAAGACCAAGTACCATTCTTCATTATTGCATCATATTCAGATTGCATAGCAGCCATCCAATTTTCTGAATTTTGTGCTTCATCAAACAAAACAGGCTCAGTCTCATCACATAGACTAGAGGCAGCCATAGCATAGAAATCTGATGCAAAAGAGGCACTATGAGAGCCTGATCGAGTACAATATGATAGAGGTGCATCTAATTTTCTATCACGCAAGGTTTGCACCAGCCATTTTGGCATAGTTCTTGCCTGCTCAATATCAGCTCTCTCATCAATAAGTGCGTCATGTAAATCTGCATCAGAAATGGAATGATCTGCATCATCACATGAAACCTGCAAAGGTTGAGAAGTTGCCTCATTAGGAATAGCATTAGACTGTTCACCTGTAAAAAGAGGTAGCAATACATGTCTTTGGAGCTAACAGATGTCTCCTTAGTACATGAAAGCAATGGCCGAATAGCATCCTCCACAAAAACAACATCACGGCTAACCAGAATGTGTTTAGTCTGTGGATGATATAGACGATAGCCTTTACTTTCAGAACTGTACCCAATAAAAATACATTTTACTACTTTATCATCCAATTTTCTGCGATGTTGTTTAGGCACTAATGCATATGCCAAACAACCAAAATTTATACAGCCCACGACATAAAATGCCAGAAGCAATAATCACATCGCCATTTGATGGATCATGAACTGTACACCTCTCATCAACAAATTTCACAACCAAGCGAATCTTGGCTAATGCAGAAACTGATAACAGGTTCTTCTTGATCCCTGGCACAAATAAAGCATCTCACAAAGTGAAAGAACTACCATCAGCAGTAGTCAAAATGATCTTACCAACTCCCATAACAGGATAAGAGGAGCTCTTGGCACATGTAACAGTATTCCCTGTAGGGGCAGGTGCAAGTGAAGAGAAGAAACTGCGCTACGAGGTAATACGTTTGGTCACCCCACTGTCAAAATACTGCAAACATCTAAGTCTACTGCAGACATGCACTACTCATGACAAGATGGGTCAAAACTGCAGATAGTAGTAAACGCCCATTCTTCTTCCTGCACAAGACTAGCAGACTCTGTTTTTGGTGTAGAGGCCTCTGTAACAACCATTCCAGCCTCTTTCTTCTTTGCCTCTTTAGCAGCTAGTTTTGGAGAGTTCTTTATGATATGATCATTCCCTTTACAGTACTTACAAAACAATTTCTGCTTTTCTGATTTCTTCTCATCTTTATCTTCCTTCTTCAAATATGCAGTTAGCAGATTTCTGCTTACTAGTTGAAGAGCTCCATTTTCCTTTGCCCTTCTGACTAGCCAAGAAAGCTTGATCTGCAACTCGCATAATGGACCTATTCTGCCTGGACTGATCTTCCTACAACAGAACAAAGACTAACTCCTCAAATGATAAGGCATTCGGATTTCCTTTCATCATCAACCGAAGAGTAGAAGCAAAACTTTGATATGAATCAGGAAGACCATTCAGAATGGTCTGCACAAGTGAGCTATCTGGTATAACCTCATCAACAGAAATCAAGTGTTCCTTCAAGTCTTTGATCTTCGTTAGGAAACTGTCCATAGAATCACCTTCATTCATGTGCTCACTCTCCAACTGTTTTCGGAGGTAAGCAACACGAGCCTCATTCCTAGCTTGGTATAATGTGGTAAGTGTATCCCAAGCATCCTTAGCTGTTCTGCAAGAGCGAATGTGAGGAATAATGGCACGTTTGACAGACAAAGCTATCAATGCATGTGCATGGGCACCTCTGCCATCCCAATAAATCTGCTCTGTAGTGGGTGCAACAGAAACCGCGGCACGAACAGGAATATGCAGAATATCATAATATTCGACACCTTCTGCATCAACTTCAGTACCTGCAGTTGTAACAGTTACAGGTGTGATAGGACGTTTTTCGACACCCTGCACAATGTTCCACAGTCCTTTTGGAACCAACACATGTCGCATCATATAAGCCCATAACGGGTAGTAGGTACCATCCAACTTATCCTCAACAACCAACATACAGAATACATCACTGCTTTCAGCCATGGCCGATGACTAAAATATCTTGATGCAGAAAATTGATTGTATCTCAAAAAGTTGAACAGAACTGCCCAGAGAAATTCCGCTAGACCTGTAGACTTCGAGATGCTTATATTGGCAAACAGAAACTCGTTTATACCTTTGGCACAAGAAGACGAAATAGCCTGCACAAGGGCTATGATAGTGTGTTTGGAGGTGGAAACGAGCTCAGATCGCGATTTTGGCACCACATAGTTAAGCTGTTTTGATCTCAGAAACACGCTGAGTATGCTCACCAAAATTCGTGCGATTCTGAGACTGCAACCGGAGGAGTGTCGACGACGCCCTAGATGAAGTGACGACCTGCTCTGATACCAATTGTTGGAGTTAGACGTCTTCGGAAGCACACAAATAGCACAAGGAAGAAGAAGAAGCTTGGAGCACAACACACAATACTGAATGTATTACTAGAGAATGTACAAAGATAAGTAGCCCATTAGGGCAATAGGCATATATACAAGCCGGGGGAAAAAAACCTCCTAAAGAGGGAAAAAAGTGCCCCGGTGGTCCTAGTGTGTTCACACACATCACTACCTAAATATATCAATAGCTTTTCTTCCTAATTCTATGGATGATGGAATTCCTTTCACTATAAATTAGTACGCCCAAGAGTTCTTAATAGAAATAAAAGAGGAGAAATAGGCTAAGGAGAGGTATGTTAAACTAATGTTTAAACTATTTATCAGATCTAGGTTCTTGGGATGGTTAGGGGTTTGTAAAATAGAGGCCCTGTTTGTATTTTCCCAATTCTAGATGTTAAATTGTATACTACTACACCAACGTAACACGCTGAATGAGATTATTCTTCAACTAGTTATCTATCTTCGCATTTCAACATGCTGCACCACAAGACAACTAACTGTGCAACTTTGTCACTTTACCGCAATGTCGCTTAACTTAATACTTCATCAAAACTTAACACATTACTGAACTTAATTAATAGAGTGACAGAATACTCAGAGTATCAACAATGTACGCTACGCTCTAGTTCAGGCATTTGCCCAGACCACAGTCCGACGACGACATACCCTCTGTCTCACGCATGCTTCTTTTCATTAATAAAAAAGGTTACAACTGTTTGCGCTATGCCCTTTCGGTATTGTTGGGGATTCGTGGACAAGAAGGAGTTTGAGGGTTTGTAGGAGAAAAAGGAGATGATGAAAATGGAATAACAGTGAGAACTTCTGCAAAGGAATACTCTTGGAAACCTTGAATATTGATTATCTTTCAACAATTACAATGACTTGCACACAGTCTAATCAATGACTAAATACAACTTCGGAGAATATCAATTACTGAAGACCAATTATCTCAAGTCCTCTGGCAGCGGCTTCTCCTGCACCAATCCTTCACTTGCTTCCCGCTTCCTTTGTCCAAATTTGTTGGGGATTCGTGGACAAGAAGGAGTTTGAGGGTTTGTCGGAGAAAAAGGAGATGATGAAAATGGAATAACAGTGAGAACTTCTGCAAAGGAATACTCTTGGAAACCTTGAATATTGATTATCTTTCAACAATTACAATGACTTGCACACAGTCTAATCAATGACTAAATACAACTTCGGAGAATATCAATTACTGAAGACCAATTATCTCAAGTCCTCTGGCAGCGGCTTCTCCTGCACCAATCCTTCACTTGCTTCCCGCTTCCCTTGTGCACACCTTGCACTAAGCTTCCACCAAGCTAAGGAATTGGTATCACGGCACACACACACAATAGACCTTGGGACTCTTGGAATCCAACCCGCCTTCTCTGCACACCTTCCTCTTGACACCTTTTGCACTCTTGAGTGTCGTCGCACACTGGAGGCTCTTCTTGCTTCTTCTCTTGCTTCCTCTGAAGCTCTCTCTTGCTCCTAGCTCTCAATGTGTCCAAGAATAGCCTTTGTCCTTCTTTTGTTGAGTCCGCCGGTTCGCGCACTCTAACCGCAATACAATCTTGGTGTCCTTTCAATGTCCCAAGATTGTCTTTTTGAACTGGTCCTCAACGACTCGCTACTTTGTCCTGTAGTGACTTTAGAACAAGAGTGACTTTCAAAAATAAAATTTTTGATTGGGCGGCCTATTTCCACCTTTGCGTACGCGGCCTTCCATACCTTCACCTTTTCCTTTTAATTCTTTACTTTTGCACCTTAAGATTTTAAATTCATCCTTTGAACCTTAAGAGAAAAAATACTTTGCACCTTTAGTTTCAACCGGTTAGGGCTCTACAGATGCCCACCACCTAAAGATCTCTCCGTCCCGGAGAGACAACAGCAATACAAAGCTGAGAAATTGCAAGGACACAGATATGAAAACAACGAGAAACGGAGGCAAGAAAAGAGATAAAGGGTGTGTATATTATTTAATTAAGAAAAAGTATAAGGCACCTTACAAGAATTATTTAGAAATCAAAGGGAGGAGTAAATTATTGACAAAGCGATAATGGAATATAAGAGCAATTATTATGTGGATGGCAAGTTATTGTGTAGGATGGTTGAGATTGTCAGCCGAGGTAGGTGGAGAGGGGGGCAAAGGAGCAGAAGCTTGTTCGATCGTATGTTGTAGCGAACTAAGGCATTGCCTAAGATGATCCCTTTCCTGCGGATACGTCGGCATGCAACATTAGCACAAAGCCCTAAGTTGGAGCGATTTTGAAGATCTTCTAAGGCTTTCATCGCAGAGTCGGCCATATCGCGATAATGATCTCTCTCTTCTTTGAGCAATCGCGCCGTTTCGGTGAGAGAGTGCCATTGAGAGTTGGCCATGCGATTGATGTTTTCTATTGTTGAGATATACTATTGATGAACCGAAGCGGCGGCCGATACCGAATCCAAGGAAATCTGGGAGGCCTGAGCATTGCCGAGAGCGACTACACTCGCGTCCTGTAGTAATTGCAAAAAGGAAGGGGTTGATGGGAGGTCAAAATGCGGAGGGGGATTGACCGTTGGAGTAGGAGGGGGAGGGGAATGGGAAATGACCTGCGGAGGAGGAGGAAGGGTTGGAATGGAAGATGGATTGGGAAGGGAGGGATTGGGGGAGGGAAGTGGTTGACTGACAGGGATATTAATGATAGGGGGTGAGGTGGAATCCGGGGGAAGTGGGGGCATACAGGTGGGGTTTTGAGGGTTGAGCTGTGTTTGAATGAGTGGCGTGAAAGCTGAAGAGAGGGGAGGTCTAGGTATAAGGGGAGGGGTAGGCATGGATGGAGAAGTGGTAGATGCATGAGGGAGAGGGGAAGAAGATTGGGGAGGGAAGGAGGGGACGTCAGGGGGGGTAGTCATGAATGGAGAAGTGGGAGATGCAGGAGGGATAGGTGAAGAAGATTGGGGAGGGAAGGAGGGGACATCAGGGGGTGCGGATGCGGGTGTCGAGGCGGAAGCTGAGTCAATTGAGATTAGAGGGGGGGAGGGAGATGGAGCAATGGACGGTAGCCCAGGGTGGGTAGGGAGATAAGCAACATTGTGGGCAGATTGTGCGGGAATCTGATAGAGCCAAGCTAAGAAGGGTGCAGAATAGATGGAAAATGCATGAGAGCCTCTAGAGATAGCCTCGCGGAGTCGACGGGAGCGCAAAGTCAAGGAACTATAAATGAGGGTTGCGTAAGGGTAAGGACGGCTATGGAGAAAGCAGAAAAGCGGATCGGCGATACGAATATCTGACCAGGGAAGCGAAGAAGTTTGACTACGCAGTAAGAAGAAAAAGATGAACGCATTGAGAAGGGTGGTCATGCGGAGTGAAAACCTAGCATTACTTTGAAAGTGTGTGGTACAAAAGGCAATAGTAGCCGAGGCGGACAGTCCAGAGTATAGGAAAGGGGGAGCACGAAAATGAAATAGGGAGGACCCAATACTGGCGGCAATGTCTGGGATGAAGAGAGTACCGGTTCTAAAATGAGGGAAGAGGCGGATAGCTTCATAAACCTGGGTAAAATTGGCGGGGTTATTGAAGAAAACATTAGCCAAGCCCCACAAGCCCGCCTGCTGAAGATCCTCATTGGAAAACATTTGACGAAGGGCAATGGTAGGCAGGGATAAATGCATTCGGATTTGCAGGTTTAAGTCAGGTGGAAGAAACAGGCGCATATAATCCCCGGTTGGTGAAGATGGGTGGGATGAATGAGACATAGATGGGGAGGGAGAAGGAGGGTGCGGGAGGGGAGGTGGGGAATAAAGGTCGGTGGAATCAGAGTGTATGGAATAAATAGGACTAGCAAGAATGGCAGTAGGAGGCGTTGGGTTAGCTTGAACAGATTGTTCTGCCGATGAGGGAGGATGTGGATTGGGATGGTCAGAAGGAATCTCGGAAGTGGGAGAGGATTGATTTTGATGGTTTGGAGGAAGCTGGGACGGAGGATCAGAAATATCACCCGGAGCGGAGGGGTCGGCCATAGTTGTCGACGAAGAAGGGCGCGTGTAGTCGTTTGAAGGCGAATAGTGCGAATAGTGTTGTATGGAGGAGCGGGTGGTGGCTGCGGCGAGGCAGAGGGGGAGATGGCGGAGTGTGGGCGCAAGGCGAGGGGCAGGGTGGCGAGGGAGATGAGTGGGGGGCTGAGAGTGTAATTTAGTGGGTTGCTGAGGGGAAAGGGAGAGTGCGGGGGGAGGTAGGGGGGTGATGGGAGTGGTTAGAGGGGGGAATGGAGGGTTGATGGAGGGGGTTTGGGGGGGTGAGGGGGGGTGGGCGTTCCGGTGGCCGAGGGAGTGACGGAGGGGGCGTTGTGTGGTGCAGAGGGGGTGACGGAGGGGGACGAGGAGTGATGGAGGGGGTTGGGGGGGTTGGAGACGGAGGGTGTGGAGGGGGGTTGAGATGGTTGGAGGCGGAGGGTGTGGGGGGGGTTGAGGGGGTTGGGGGGGGTGAGGGGGGGTGAGCGCTACGGGGTGCCGAGGGGATGATGGAGGGGGTGATGGAGGGGGTTATGGGGTGAGGGGGGTGGGCGCTGCGGGGTGCCGAGGGGATACTGGAGGGGGTGATGGAGGGGGTTATGGGGGTGAGGGGGGTTGGGCGCTGTGGGGTGCCGAGGGGAGGATGGAGGGGGTGATGGAGGGGAATTGTGGGATGCAGAGGGGGTGACGGAGGGGGATGGAGGGGGTTTGAGGGGGTTGGAGGCGGAGGGTGTGGAGGGGGGTTGAGGGGGTTGGAGGCGGAGGGTGTGGAGGGGGGTTGAGGGGGTTGGAGGTGGAGGGTGTGGAGGGGGGTTGAGAGGGTTGGAGGCGGAGGGTGTGGAGGGGGGTTGGGGGGGTCGGAGGTGGAGGGTGTGGAGGGGGGTTGAGGGGGTTGGAGGCGGAGGGTGTGGGGGGGGATTGAGGGGGTTGGGGGGGGTGAGGGGGGGGGGGGCGCTGCGGGGTGCCGAGGGGATAATGGAGGGGGTGATGGAGGGGGTTATGGGGGTGAGGGGGGGTGGGCGCTGCGGGGTGCCGAGGGGAGGATGGAGGGGGTGATGGAGGGGTATTGTGGGATGCAGAGGGGTTGACGGAGGGGGATGGAGGGGGTTTGAGGGGGTTGGAGGCGGAGGGTGTGGAGGGGGGTTGAGGGGGTCGGAGGTGGAGCGTGTGGAGGGGGGTTGAGGGGGTTGGAAGCGGAGGGTGTGGAGGGGGGTTTGGGGGGTCGGAGGTGGAGGGTGTGGAGGGGGGTTGAGGGGGTTGGAGGCGGAGGGTGTGGGGGGGTTGAGGGGGTTGGGGGGGGTGAGGGGGGGGGGGGGGGGGGGGGGGCGCTGCGGGGTGCCGAGGGGATAATGGAGGGGGTGATGGAGGGGATTATGGGGGTGAGGGGGGTGGGCGCTGCGGGGTGCCGAGGGGAGGATGGAGGGGGTGATGGAGGGGTATTGTGGGATGCAGAGGGGTTGACGGAGGGGGATGGAGGGGGTTGGAGGCGGAGGGTGTGGAGGGTGGTTGAGGGGGTCGGAGGTGGAGGGTGTGGAGGGGGGTTGAGGGGGTTGGAGGCAGAGGGTGTGGAGGGGGGTTGGGGGGGTCGGAGGTGGAGGGTGTGGAGGGGGGTTGAGGGGGTTGGAGGCGGAGGGTGTGGGGGGGTGTAGCTCAGTGAGGAGTAGCACCTCCTTTAATGTCAATCCGGGAAGACGTGAGGATGGTATGAAGACCTCGAGCAAGTGGCGGCACAAGTGCGTGAGTGAGAAGCACACTAGCATGCACACACATACACACACACGCGCACACACGGCAAGACAAAGAGGGAGAATCAATGGAGTTCTTAGATTATTTTCAAAATGCCCTTACAAGTTCGTTTCAATTACAATCTAACCTCAAAAATGAGCTCTCTAGCTCTTTTTATAGTTTTTGACTAGGTTTTGGCCCTGTCCAGACCTAGTGTCCGGCCTAGTTAAAAATTAGGTTCCAGGGCCAATTTGAGGGCTTAAACGGAGTCTAAAAAATACGAAAATTGATATGTAGGTACTTCTAAGGCTCCTCAAGCTCAAGGACTCCTTGGCTTGCACAAAATGGAGCTACAAAAATATGAAATGGTATTTACAATGATTGTTAGTGATAAGAATCACTGTTAAAAGATGTTGATTTGGGAAAAATTGAAGGGCCTATCTGCCAGATTTGCGTCGACTGCTTTGTCTACTTACTCCTTCACCTTGTTCTGACTCTCTCCGCTGGCTTCCTTGTCTAGTCGGTCCTTGGGTGCCCATACTGCTCTCAACACCCCCCCCTCTCTCGCGTCTGTCGTCCCTGACAGACCCTTGTTGCTGGGAGTGTTGGATGTAATATTCCACAACCTGCGTGGCAAGCTGATGTTCTTGTATGCGTAGTCCTCTGGCCAAATCTTTCATCATACGATCCCAATCGATTGGTCCTGGAATGTCTGGATGTGGCAGACGTAACTGATCTGCATGGATCGCTTGTTCTACTGCGAATAGATGTAGCAAATGTGTGGGTCTGGGAATGAAAATTTCGGAATGGTATTCCCAGAATCCCGTAGAGAACATTTCCTCAAATGTCTGCTTGAAGCATGCGGGCAAGTACTTTATTCGTGCATGCCAAGCAAAGATGATAGTGACCGAGGGGGTTTGGCTCATGTCGTAGACTAGATCCTTGTTGCCTTGAGAGAATCCAGGGGCAGAGATGTATGGAGCTTGGACATTCCGAAAGGTTTTGAAGACAATGGTCATGAGCTCAAATATCTTCATACACATTTTTGCTGCTATGTCGGGTACATTATTTAGGCGTGTGGACCAGTGCCGAATTGTTGATATCATGTAGGCTACAGTTGGGGTCCCTCGAGGTGGAGCGAAATATGGGTAGTTAACCCAAGCCGAGCACTCTTTATTGTTGCGTACCTTGATTGCAAATGCTTGCCAGGATCTGCGACGTACCACTGGACAATAGCATGGATTATACTTGATATATAGTGGCATGGTTGCCCAAGTACTCATCATCTCTGGGTAATCGGTGAGTAGACGTGCACGCCAATTAGGTTGGAAGATCGAGCCAGCACGTGCATCTATCGGTAAATCCCCTATCTCAAATTGAGTGGCGAATGTGGGCTCCTTCCCTGTATGTCTTTTGACTTCTGCATTATAATCATGTAGTAAGACAAAATAAGGCATGTATTGCGATTCTGATGTTGTGATTAACCGTTGATGGGATAAATTTTGAAAGTAGGAAGACCGAAGGACAGTTTCTTCCAGATTTGTGAGAGATTGCATTTGCACGGCCACACGATCATCATGTGTCTTACCCACTTTCTCGACCCTTTTGACCCAATCTGGAACTTGAATTTCTAACGTGTCTTGTCCTTCTTCCGTAGTTCGACCACCAGGCGTCGGCATAGGCTCGTATGGCTCTTCATAGCTGTCATCGACGGGGATTTCCACTACTGTTTCAGGTTCTGGTTCTTCAATGGGCGAGGGTGGTCGTTCGTATGGGAGGAGGCGTGCTTGGAGTTCTGCCACCTGTTTCCGGAGGGTCTCCATTTCTTCGGTAGAGTGCTGCAAGATTACCGGCTCCTGTTGAGTTGTGGGCACACTGGCAATCTGTTTCTTGAGATCTGCACATTCAGTCTCTAGCTTTTCATATGACTCCAAGAAATTTGCATGCTCCTCAAGTAAGATGCGAATGTCTTCCGATGGGACTGCTCTATATCTGGTCGGGCTAACGGTTGCTCCTACGGTTCCTTCCATAGCCGCTTCAAAGTTGTCTTGGTTTTGTTGTTGAAGTCGTTTGTTCTCTTCTAGTGCTGCGGCCATGTGCTTCCTTAATAGCCCAATGTTGCATCTGAGTGTAGCGTTAGAGATCATTTGCGCTTGAAGCACTGTTTCTAGTTCTTTGACTGCTTGGTCATCTACTGTTGATGTCTTTGATTCCAGTTTGGAGTGAGCCTGCTGTAGGGTGGTATGCTCGGCTAGGAGCGTCTGGTAGTCAGCTTCAAGAGTGGTGACTCTAGCTTGTAGACGTTGAGATTCTGCTTGGAGTGCATTAGTGCGTTCTTCCAATTGATGGTACTCTTGTTGCAGTTGATGTGCACACTGAAGTAAGGTGTTGAACGTGCTATTTACATTATGAGATGCAAGGGGAAAAGTTTGAAATGCAGGGGAGGTGGGATTGGGTAGGGGGGTAGTGAATGTTGTGTGTGCCAATGATGTGAGTGGTGAGGTGGGGGGCAAGGGGGGGGAAGATGGTGGAATTGTGGGGAGAGGTGTTGTGGTTGGTGAAATGTCCATTGAGTCAGACAAGGTGGTGTGTACAGGGGCTACCATGTAGGTGGGTATGGTAGGTGAAGTGAGTGTGGTGTTCGTGTAAATTGATGTCGTTGCGAACATCGGAGAAATGTGCCTCGGAAACATTGGAGAGCGGGTGAACTGCTCCACAACGGACGGGTATTGGGGTGGCTCGGTTAGGTTGAAAGAGGTGTAGGGGCCAGATGGGACGTGGGGGTCATGGAATGGAGGTACCCGTATTCGGGGATAGGTCGGGAAACACAGGGTGCCTTCTGTGGGTGCTGGGTTTCCAACTACACTTGGGATTATGGGATGGCCAGTCATGGGTTCAGAGGATAGACGGGACGAAGTGTACAAGGGATTGGTTACGAAGGAGAAGAGGGTGTCTCGTGAGGTGGGTTGTCGAAATGAGAATGATTTGAATAAGGATGGGTTATAAGTGAAGGTAGAGGTGATGACTGTCGTTTCTTCCAAGGTGGGAGGTGGTGGTGGGGGTGGAGAAGGTGGTGATGGAGGATGCTGGGGTGAGATGGGTGATGTCTGAATGAAGGTTTCGGCGGAGAGGTCAGTGGTGGTTGTGGGGGTGGCTGTTGTCTCAATGGGTACTTCTTGTTCTGTGACGGGTATCCTGATAGTCTTACCTGCTCGTGGTAACGTGTCCACTCTGCGTTTGTCGTACCTTACGGACTGGCGGACTGCGGTGTGGACAGCCTCCGGAACTCCTAAAGAGTCTGACACTAATTTGAGGGTGTCAATGAAGTGTTGGTCCACCCCTTCATCTGATAGCATTTCTTGCATCAAAGCTTGACCTGATACTAGAGAGAGCTGATGCCTTTCTTGCACTGCTTTGATAGTGTCGTATAGCCTGCGTAGTTGAGCTGTATATGCTGGTGCACCTACAAGTTCTGGCACTTCTTGTTGCTCCTCTTGGTGCTCTTGATCATAATCCTCCTCATCATCCTCCTGTTCTTCATCTCCGTCATCCTCTGCATCCACTTCAACAGGTGCGACAGGTGCTTGGGAGGTTGTGGCCTGCGTTTGTACGTTTTCCGCTTGTTGTGCCTCTTCTGCCTCCAGCTCTACATCTTGTAATAGTTGTTCGAAATCTTCATTAGTGAGTTCTTCCAAAGGTGCACCACTAGGAAATTCGAGATCGGTTGGGATGGGAGGGAATATCAAGGTGGAACCATCGGTGCTGCGCCTTGGAAGTCGGAGTGTGAATGGTCGGACTCTTCGGGGTGGCGGGGTGACGTCTGGTGTTAGGGTGGCTCCACGTGGTTGAGCACATGGGACTTGGACCGTGCCTCTCATCTTCTTAGAAGGGGGTTCAGTGGATGTCCTGCCTCGAAACTGCTCTACCCGATTCCACATCAGGGCCCGTTGGATTGGAATGTCATAAGCCAAACACCTATAAATGATTCTTGTTAGAGCACAGCAACCATATAAAACCTGTTTCCGCGGCCAGCGTTTGTGAGCTAGGTGTATCTGATCAATTATCCAGTGGGGTAGGTTGATGGTAAGGCTCTGTGTCTCTGCCAGATACAGGCTAAACCAAATCTTTTTGGGCGGCATGGTGAATCGATCTTGTGCCGGGAAAGCAAAGTGTTGCATGCACATGCGAAGGTGTATTGCAATATTAGGCGTCATGGATACCATGTCCTTGAGTTTGGTGAGACTTCGATTCTTCATGTAATCCGGTACTAGGGTTTCCTTTTCTGTAGGAATATGCATTCCGCGCATATCTAGAGCCTCTCTCACCAAATTGTTTGATAGCCTGAACCTCTTGAGCTCATTCCCCTTTGTCAGAGATGGAATCACAAATGAGCTTGCACCTTTTGGGTTCTGGCTTGGAGTCAAGGTGTTGATGAGATAGTAGCATCGCATGAAGTCAGGTTTTGGGAGTCGGGCACTGAAATAGGCACTCAATCCTGCTTTTTCCCATATCGGACGTAGACCTTCCGCATTTTGTAATTTCTCAAATTCTCTTGTAAAGAAATGGTATCTGCCTTGCTTTCCGTTGAAGTCCAACTCTGATTCCCATAGGTACGTTCCTTCACCCAAGGGTCCTGCCACCTCGGTAAACCAATGGGAAGTCTTTCCCACGGGATGGTGTGGCCTCGCGGAGGGTCCGCAATAGGTATGATTTTGACGGCCTGCAATTCTTCTAGTCTTTCAATGGTCTCAGGCAAGACGGGTAAACTGTCCAAGTCCACCACTTGCGGGTTTGTTTCTGTGTGAGAGCTAGTTCCTGCTGCCTCCGCCATGTTGAAAATGTCGCAGCTGTTTCTGTGAGAATATATGAATAAACGTTAACATTGCAATGGACACAAAAATGACATGGTGTCCCTTGTTACAACATTAACTTAAAGTTCGGGAGTGGTTAGGGGTTAATAAGTGCTCGGTGCTGGTGTGTGTAATTAGGAGTTAGGTAGACCTAAGAGCTAAGCGAAATGATTTGATGTGAGAGTGAAGCGGTTAGTAGGTGGTCATGGATTTACAATCGGGGTCCGGGGTTTTGTTACAAGTCTTGGGCTGCCAAATGCAGTGGATGGGTTTTGCTCGTGGTTCCGTAGAGATTCTCGAGGGCTTTATAGGTGTGTCAGTTTGAACATGAGGCCTTTTAGGTACCCATTTACAACTGATTCTGTTCGTGCTCATGTGCCTTGGTGTTGAAAATGAGTGGATGTAGGCTGTGCGAGTGAATGGATCATGCTGTGTAGGGTGTGTTCTTGGTGTAGCTATTTGAGCCCGCAAACAAGCCTTAGGCACCCAAATTTGTCTTGATTGTGGGCTAGCCTTCATCGACTTTTTGGGCAGCCAAATAGATTTCACGTTAGCAGAAGAATTTCCGAAAGACTTCTTATTAGTGTCGTGTTGTTGGTTACTAATAAGAGGCTTTGCCCGTGTGGTTGGCTTGAGTGCAACCGGGTGTTCGCCTTTCCGCACCCACACTTGTTTCACTTGCTGGGACATTTTGCTGCGCAGGTACTTTGGATCCCCGACATAGGTAGTACTCTGCTTCTTCTGCCTTTGATCCACCTTTGGTTGTTGCCTCCTTCTGGCCTTTGGAAAAGAAGGGAGTTCCTTTGCATCCCTGACTCCTTTTTCGCGAATATCATTCCTCTGCAACACATAGTTTTGGACAAGAACAGCATGGTCAACTTCATGTGCATCCCTGGAGGGACCAGGAGTCTGTGCCTTTTCTAGTTCCTTGAGTGCTCCATTATCCAACTCTACTGTAATTCGACTATGATTGACCCATACCTGAAGAAGTCCACTTCTTAGGTTTAAGTTGACTGCTTGGTCATAGATCCAGTCTTGACCCAAGACAAGAGGTTCAGTGAGATCCTCATCTTGACACACTAGTACTTTAACTGTCATTGCCTCATCATGAATGTAGAGGGGAAGTTCCACCTCGCCCATGCAAGGGGTTTCCATGCCTCCCAATCCTATGAGATACGCTTCCACAGGATTGACAGTTAACTGCAACGCTTGACAGTAAGACAATTTAACAGCACTAGTGGCTGCACCTGAGTCAATCAAGGCTCTTACGGTCCTTGCACTCGTTCCTTGTCCTATATCTAGGGTTATGAAAGGACGTCGATCAATTATCCTATGCGAGCTTGTTCCTGCGACTTCACACATGGCCATAGGATATCCTTGATCTGCATAGTCATCTGTTCTAGTCTGATCTCGGCCTTGCCTTCGTAACTTCATCCTTCTGATGCGTTGTCGCGAGGTTTTCTAGAAAGGAGGGTACAACGAAGCATGCTTTAATCATAGAGTACAATCTTAACGTGTATCGATTCAACCTTGTGATGAAGAGAAATCATAGATTAACATTCAGTAATTCAAAGTAAATAGGAAAAACAAGCCTACTCCTAAAATTATCACCAAGAGTACGTTTCGAAACAAACTCTTTCTTGGGAGTTGCTTTGTAACATGGAAGTGAAAGAATGAGAAATCTACATGTGATGAACTAAAATCATATGACCTTTCAAAGTCTTTTTCACGCACAAGTGCACCCTACAAAGAGTGGAGTCGACTATTAGGCTCCAAATTCCACAAAAGGAAAGCATAATCAACGACTCCTCGTGTATTATTTATCACAGATGAAAAACTTCATGGGGAAGAGACAAGCAAACATAAGGCGTCTCTCTCTACAATTCAACTCTGTTCTCTCATTTTTAAATTCCATGAAATTCTTGCAATGGGGTCATTCTACTACACACTAAGGAAATCATGGTGAACAGAGATTGGGGAACGTCATACTTAAAGCTAAAGCTCTAATTCCTACCAAGTTTAAAGTAAGGAACTCCCGAATTTAAATACCTCACGATTTTTCATGGATTTCTTGAGCTCTCGCAGTACCGCAAGGTTCAGGAATAGCTTCGAGGTTAAACCGCAATTTGTTTATAGATCTCTAAAACTACCACCAATGCTTAGCCTTCAGTAGAATGAGCCACTCAGTGCCTAGTGTTGAGTATTTAGAGAAATACATTGCACAACAAAACAAGCTTCCACTCAAGCTTAATAAAGAAATAGCATTGTCAGCGCAACTTACTATAATTACCTGTTGAACTTACCTGTCGTCGGGGTTCATGGAAAGGAGGAGTTAAAATAGAAAGATCACATGAAAAATTCTCAAGGTTAATTAAAAAAAATTCAATCATATTCTGAATGAGCAGAAGTCGGAGAGATTAGCACATCAAAAAAAAAAAAAAAAAGAAAGTGTTTCCTAATATGTACAATCTTCTGGTAGAGGACTAGAGAAGTCGATTTACTTGTTTAAATTCTTTTCAGCTTAATTCCTCTTTGACCTTTACCTAATGTATTACATCGATGTTTAAAGTTTAACTTACCCTAAATTTGGGCTCCTATCATTATAGTTTAAACGATTAAATTGGCCGAACGAACAAGCCTTAAAGGACTTTAAACGGTGATAAGTTTAGTTGGGAAGTGAGTACTAATAATTTTGATCGGTTCCCTTAATTTCTCTATTACCCATATTCAATTGCGTTTTAAATTAGAAATGAAGGTTCCATTTTTCCAAAGTGGGCTCTAATCATGTCTTAACGTTTATCTTTTAACCATTTCTTATACTAGAGCTAAGCCTTTCATTTGACACTTTACTCAATCTACATATCATGTTTACAACAATTCCAATTCATATCGCTGCAGCTTCTCATTAATGAACGAAAGAACTAAGCATTCACGAATTCAATTGGAAATCCTTGGATAGACCGAAGGGCTCCTATTTTCCTTATCTTGCTTTCATTCTTGAAACATGTACAAGCAAACTTTAGAGGTCATTTAGTGTGAGGAGGAACGCAGACTAAGTGCTATTTTGATAATTATCTGACGAATGGGTTCAAACAAAAACAAAATTGACGCTAATCTATATGTCCTTTTGATTTAATCATGAGTTCATTATGTACTTTCACAGCAAGCTTTCAGCAGGATTGAAAGGAAACTTCTGAATCGTAACTCACACGAACATACAAAAGTTCAATAAACCCCAGCAATGCAATACATTCTTATCGATTTAGCTTTATTCCTTCTGAATCTATAATCTCTGCTGCCACAGGTAAATTTTGGCTTTCAGAATTGTGGGGCTCCCCCCTGAACTTGATAGCATCTGTCTCCTTACCGTAAAACTTGCTCAAACATAAAAGCCTGCATAGAAAATTATCCTAACGAACACCAGGCATAAAACGACGATAAACATGGCCAGAAAGTAGTTCTTCACAGGGTATGCTTCCACACATCGGTTACTGTTGTTCGCATAATCCACCTTGTTACACATGATTGTGTAGATAGATAGCGTTCTATTGACGTCTGAATCGGCAAAAAGAAAAATGGTATAGTTTCACCAAATCTACAGCACATTACATCTAAGCCAAAACATTCTCACAAAATGATCGCGTAACATCAAAACAGTACATATAAAACAGAATATATATGAAACATAATAGGAATGAAACAATAAATATACATAAGGACCAACAGACAAGTCAAGTATCTTTTATGAATGAAACTACGTTTCATCAAGCTCTACACAGAACATAAAGTCGATTTCATCATGTGTTCTGAAACATAAAAAAAAACAACTACAGAAACCCAAACCTCATCACCTAAAGCATAAAACATCGATGAAGAATGAAGCTGGAACATTTCTCTCTGATTGATTACTCCATCTCTGCCTTGGATTGTGGCCTCATCGAGAAAGATGACAGAGCATTATCCCTTCTTCTGTCACTCTGCAACAGATCACGAACAACCAGATCTGTGCATTTGATGACTTTTATTTTGACATATCCTTGAACGACCACCATGCCTGACAGAGACCCTTTTCACAATCGGAGAAGCGGATGAATTCTCTGCAAAATCTGTACCGCTCTAACTACAAAGGCCCTGCGCATCCAACGATCTCAAGCACTATTTCAAACGGCGGCCCTTGCTCGCTGCTTCCCGAAAACGAGAGCTCCGATGAGCAGCAATATTCGAGGACGACCGGCCCCCCAAACTCCGCGAGTCTTCAAAATATTATTTTTTCTTTCACGCACAAATCGTGTTGCCCCTGTGCCGACATTCATGCTATCTGGGACGGTGAAAAAAAAATGCCGAAGAATTCCCCTTCGAGATGGCTCCTTCCAAAAACGTAACCCCTGGCATCCCATGCTCTTCATTTTCTTCCGTTTTTGTCCATTGTGGATCATTCCAGTGCTTTCTACAGAGCCAACTGGTTCGTTCTTTTTTTTTTTTTTTTTTTTTTTTTATCTCAGGGTGCATTATTTCCTTCAAGCGAGCGCAAAGACTACCCCCAAACGTGTGCCACCATCCATTGCAAGATTCTAAGCATCATCTAGATGTACCAATTCCTAGCAAAGATTTAAATTGACGTCTTCTGCTTGATTGTCGATCTCGAATCTAAATCTTGACCACAGCGTTCTAAAGCTTCTGCTTGAGCTTCTTCTCGAATTCGCTTTTCTTCCTCTTTGCGTTTCTTAGCAGTGTTTAGTCTGCTGAGCATTTCCTCCGTGAGGGGTTCCTGATACAACTTGACTCTGCAACCGCTAATATAGTTTGGGAGAATATCACCCTCTAACGTGGCTAATTGTACTGCTCCACTCGTGGAGATCCTATTGATAATCATAGGTCCGTAGCCTCTCTTTTCTAGCTTCCTTGCGTGTTGTTTCAGTGTATAGACTAAAACTAGATCTCCTGCTTTCAAACCCTTATCCTTCACATGGGCATCAAAGTATGCCTTCTGTCTCTTCTTGGCTGCATATATTCCTGCAGCGGCTCTCAGTCTTGTTTCTCCTAATCGTTCAAGGTCAAAGATCCTAGAGGAGAGCTCATGACCTGTCCATTCGTGCTCTTGTGCTACTTTCAACGTAGGAATCAGGAAGTCCAAGGGTAGCACAGCATTTTGGCCGAATACCATCTGAAAGGGGGTGGCTTGGAGTACCGTTTTGTAGGCGACTCGGTATGCCCAAACAGCATGGTGCAGCTGTTTGTCCCAATCAGAGCGTTTAGTGTTCACTAATTTTGTCAGTACATTACATAGGATCTTATTAGTGCTCTCAGCTTGTCCATTAGCCTGAGGGTGATAAGGGGCAGACTTCTTGTGTATTACCAAGAATTCTTGGAGTAGATTTTCAATCACTTCGTTCAAGAAGTGAGTGCCTCTATCACTTACCAGCTCGATAGGTAGCCCGTATCTTGTGAATACATTCTCAAACAAGAATTTGGCAGTTGTCTGAGCATCGTTCTTTGTCGTAGCCTTTACCTCTACCCACTTGGTGAGATAATCTATTGCCACAATGATGTATTCCGCATGAGAACCCTTAGCTGGGGGATTAATAGGACCTACGAAGTCTATTCCCCACTTAGAAAACGCACGTCCACCCATCATAGGTTTCAGTGGCATCTCATCTTTGCGTATAGGATACTGAGTCCTCTGACAGACATCACACCGTTTCACATAGGTCTGTGCATCCATGTGAAGGGTAGGCCACCAGAAGCCCGCAAATAGTATTGCCTTGATCGCTCGATCTGGTCCAAAGTGCCCTCCTGCTACACCTTGGTGAGCAGTTTCCAAGATCTTAAGATATTCACTCTCATGGACACATAGCCTCAGGTAACCATCTTTACCACGCTTGTATAGATTATCACCAATGAGTGAGTAATCCAGGGCTTCTTATTCTAAACTCCTTTTCCTAGCCAGAGTCATGTCTGGGGGAAATGTGTTTGTCCTCAGGAAGGATACTAGTGGTTCACTCCAATCTGGCACAATGGATACTTGATAAAGAGTAGTGTGTTCCACAGGTGGTTTAGTGCAACAGATTGGGCATTCCTTGCACAGCTTTTGGACATCCGCTTCCATAGTCGGCCAATGCACTCCGAGTCTTCTTAGTGTCTGTAAAGTTCGTTGCTTTGAATGGTGTTGCTCTAGTGCACCTACATGTGCTAATTGCAACCATTTAGCGTACTCGTCCTCTTCTACGCAGCAAGCCAAGATCCCTTGATCTGTGTGCTTGTACATACTTCCTGCCATGATGTGGTACTTTTGGGCTTTTACAACCTCTCTATTCCGTGTGTTTACCACTAGATGGTTAGGCCCGTATGTCAATACTGGTACCAATGGCTTAGCCCACTGCGGTACAACTTCCAAATTAAACAAGTAAGCATCAGGAAGGTCATCTGACACTCCTTGTGGGGCTTCTCCCGATGTGAGCCTAGAAAGATGATCAGCTCTCAAATGGGTCCTCCCTTTTCTTACCACAACCTCAAAATCATATTTCATTAGCAAGAGAAACCATCTTACTAATCTTCCTGTATTGCATGGCTTGTTTACAAGATATAACAATGCCTGATGATCAGTAAAAAATTTAAACTTATTTGCAAGCAAATAGTGTTTAAATTTCTTAACTGCATATACCATGCCTAATCCTTCTCTCTCCGTAGTGGTGTAATTTCGTTCAGCCGCATTCAACTGTCTACTGGCATAGGCAATTGGAAGATCCATATTACCTTCACCAGTAGGTTGTGCAAGTACACATCCAATAGCATAATTGGATGCATCCACGTGAACTTGGAATGGCTTATTCCAATCTGGTGTGGTCAAGATTGGTGCTGAACATAATCTTCGTTTAAGCTCCTAGAAGGAATTCTCACATTCGTCCGTCCACTCAAAGTTAGTCAGAAGCCCGTACATGGGCTTTGCAATGACAGCATACATGTGTATAAATCGTCGGTAATAACCACAATGCCCCATGAAAGCTTGTACTTCCTTGACATTCTTTGGCCTAGGTAGCTCTGCTATGGTTCTCACTTTTTCTTCGTCGGTAGATATGCCATTCTTTGACACTATGTGTCCTAGAATCTTGCCTTGCCTGACCATAAAAACGCACTTTTTTGGGTTCAGGCAGACTTGATATTCTCTACATTTGTCAAAGATTTGTCTGAGTTCAGGGATATGGGTTTGTCTAATGTTGGAATGAGCACAAAGATCATCAACGTAGACTTCTAAACTCTTCCTCAGGAACTCCTTAAACACATGGCACATCAGCCTTTGGAAGGTAGCTGGTGCATTGGTAAGCCCAAATGGCATTACTCTAAAAGCAAAAATGCCCCATTCTGTGGCAAAGGCTGTCTTATGCTGATCCTCTGGAGCTATGGCTACTTGATTGTAGCCCGAAAATCCATCAAGGAAGCTGTACACTTCCTTGCCTGCCACTCTTTCTAAGAGATGTTCCGTGATGGGAAGCGGATAGTTATCTCGAATCGTGGCTGCATTAACCTTTTTCAAGTTAATGCACACACGCAGCTTGCCATTCTTCTTGGGCACCACTACGATGGGGGATACCCATTCAGTGTGCTCAATTTCATAAATAAATCCAGCTTCAACCAATCTATCTATCTCTTCTTTGATCTTAGCAGCGTAATTATCGTTATAAGTATAGGGCTTTTGCTTAGAGGGTTTGGCATCTGAAGTCATGGGGATGGTGTGTGAGCATATGTCCGGGTCAACACCTTTCAAATCCTTGTAACTCCAAGCGAATACATCTCTGTATTCTCTTAGCAAGGCAATCAATTCGTGCTCTTCTTCTTCTGTCAGGTCATGGCCTATATACGTGCATCTCTCCTCTCCTTCTTCTAGGGCCACTACTATTTTCTTGGTGGTTTCTTTGTTATCATAGGCCTCTCCTGATTGTGCCTCTCGTTTAGGCATTCTAATCATGACTCTCCTGTCATCTATCTCATACTTCTTAAAATTTTCTGGGACCTCAAACAAAGATTCTTCCTCTTCTGGTGAGACTTCTCTCTTCTTTCGTTTCTTTCCTTCTTCCTTTGGGCTCACATGTGTTGCTAATCTTACATCATTTGTAAGCTCTCCATGCCCCTAGGGTTGAAATTCTACTTCATGGAAGTATTCTTCATCTGATGCAAATGGTGGGTCCATAATGATAGACTCGAGATCGGAGTCACTTGCATCCTCAAATGCATCAGGGCTAGGTTCGCATTCTTCTAGAACTGCCTCTCCCATGATTGGCTCTATGGAGAAGACTGAGATGTCATAGCCATCCTCATCACAGTGAGGTGTCCATTGTTCTTCATTGATGGCTACGTCCATTGTTGCTAAAATTTCTGCCCAGCCATGGGGTTCAAATTCCTCATCAGGAAAAACTACAGGTGCGTAGGCTGGGTCTTGAATTGATCTATGTGTTTCTTTTGCACCTACCTCTCTGGCTTTCTCTCTCTTCTCTTCTTCTACTGCTACCTTGCACATCCATAAGTGAGTGTCTTCATGCATCCATGAGGATCCAGACCCTATGGAATGCACCGATTCCGTATCATCTTTGGCTCTATGGATGGGATTCCATTGGATGGGAGGGACATCTCTATGAGAGTAATCCTTGAGATTGACTTTGGTCGTAACACCTAAGTGTTGCAGGTACAAGGAGTTGGTTCCCCAGTCCTGTACCACTTGCAACTGTCGCGTAAATGGTCTTCCCAAAATCATCTCATAGGCATGATTTTTGCTGAAGTCACATATGGCAAAGGTATGCTCAAACTCGACACCACAAGTGGTGAGAGTTATTCCTTCTAGCAATCCTAAGGGTCTCTCTATGTGGCCATCGGCCATTTGCAATTTCATCCTCGTGGGCCTGAGTGCCGGCTTGCCCCAACGCTTCCAAAGGGAAGTAGTGGCAATTGCAACTCCTGCACCTGAGTCCAAAATGGCCTTGGTGGTGTACTCTTGGTAGGTGATGGGAAGATAGGTGTTCCCTTCTTCACCTTCACACATATCTCCTATCTAGTCCAAGGGAGTTTCTGGCACTGTCCTATGGGATCCTACTCGGGAACGTGGTTCTGCAACTTCAGTCACTTGACTGGCTACACATTTCTGCTCTTTTGGTCTATTCTTGGGCAGTTCTTCCAAAGTGAGATCGCGCTGCGCCTTGGTGTTCTTTACTACCTCCGTGTTCCTTGATATGACTGAGTCGTCGTTCCTTACCATGACTGTGGGTGCTCTCATACACGTGGACTTTGCTTCCCATGGTCCTGTGAAGTGGGGTAACTCTTGTATGGAATTAGATTCAAAGTCCAATCTCTCGTGAGATTGAGTACTCTCATGTTCCCCGTAAATAGATGGGATGTCTTGTGGGAACTGGTCGTGTGCATCATCCACAAGTTCAAAGGGAGGGGCGACTTCACTTTCGTTATCCCATTTGTCTTCTTGAATCTCTCGTAGGAAGTCTGGTGCAAACCGATTCATAGAAGAAGAAGTGTCTGGCTCCGTAGAATTAGGCGCGTAAGCAACCTGGGAAGGAGGGCTTATTCTATCGTTGGCTCTCTCCTCGTTCTCATAGATGGCTGGAGCACAAGCGTCCTGGGGAGGGTTACTTATTCTATTACTTTTCCGAACAGGCTCATACGCTCCCTGAGACGGAATGTAGGCAATCTATGGAGGTACGTAAGCTTTCGAGGGAGGCTCATCTGCCTTTTGGGGAGGAAGATAGGCTTCTTGAGGAGGCGCATGGGCTTCCTGAAGAGGCTGGCTTATCCGTTCCCTTGCCCTTTCCTTTCTTTGAGGGGTAGGTTCCTTTTCTGATTGTGCAATTAGCCTCTCTATTCTTTCTAGCAGTCCATCAAAATGTAATTGCGTCTTAGCTGAGCTAGAGATGTTAAAGAGGCGGCTAGCTTCGAACATGGCTTGAGCCAATTCCACCATCTTAGCACAAATTTTTGTTCGTTCAAGCTCTAGCTCGGCTCTAGGGTAGCATTTTTCATGATCGGTTATGGTTGGCCCTTCCTGGATTCTGGCCTGATATGCTTTCAGCATCATGTTTAGGTCTTCGGGCGTGGGATCAGCTAGGACTGATCCTACTCTAGGGGGTGGTGGGATTTGATGAGGTGGTGGGGGAGGTGGTGGGTCGGATGGAGATGGGAGTGGTGGTGGTGGAGTAGTGTGAGAGGGAGTTTGAGTTGTGAGTTCGGTTATTCTGGCTCTTGTTTCCCTTACGCTTTCCTCGAGTTCACTCATCTTTTTAGCCCATTGTCTTTTCATTCTTTCTCGACTATCTTTCCACGCTCTAGTCCTTTTCTTTGTCACGCTCTCGGTTTCACTAGCCTCTGGGCCCTTTTCCTGGCTTGCCTCTTGGTTTTGCTGCAATGCCTGAGCTCTAGTGACTACCTGTACTGGTGCAGTGGAAGTGACACTTCCTGAGGAATCTACAACCAAACCAATCACATTGATAGGAGTGATTTTTGGCATATTATTGGGGTTCTTTGGGCAATCTCGTAAAAGATGCTCTTTTCCACAATCTTGGCAAAAGCCTTGGATCGTCACGGACTGAGTTTGTGTAGGTGGAGGTAAGGGACAATCACGAATGAAGTGATCTCCCTGACATCGGTAGCATGGTCCTCTAGGAAATGGTGGTCGTACCTGCCTAGGTTGAGGCCTAGGGTTGGGGTTTTCATACATGACGTTTGTGTAGTCTGACTCCCAACTAGGTTCACTCGGTTCTTCACTATAGTAGGACTCACCATGTTCCGGAGACTGCATGTAGTAAGCCTGGGGACTATCGACCTGTGTAGAATCAAAGCTATGGTCACTGAGGTCATTTTCAGAAAGCAAGGATGTTACTGGGACTAAGGCTCTACTCAGGTTCTCTTCTGCAGCCGTGTACTTTACCGGAATCACATTAGCTGGAGCTGGGGATTGTTGTGCTAGCACAGGCTGAGGTCTTTGTTGGTTTTGATATGGTTGCTGATAGGGTTGCTGTGGCCTGCCATATGGCTGTGGAGGGTACTGGTTCTGGTATCTTCCCTGTTGAGGGTATGGCTGAGGGTAGGGTTGCCTAACCGCCTGCCTGTTGTATGGGCAATCTTGCGCAGTGTGATTGGTGTACTTCCGTTCTATCGTGCAGTACTGGCTACTGGGATTAACTTGAGGTTGAGCCATAATGGGACAGACGTTCGCCATGTGGTCGCCACCACACGTATAGCATCTTTTCACAGGGGCAAACCTCGGAATTTGTTTGCTAGACACGCCTAGTTTTTGTGCCACTTTCTCTGCGAGTTCCTCAATTGATGTGGATTGCGTGGAAGAGTGACTAGAAGCACTATCTGAATCTTTGTAGATTTTGGAAAGCTCTAGTTCTTCCCCTAGGTTATCTTCAATGTCAATGCACATGCGTACACACTCTTCTATAGTCCTAGGGTCCTTCAGATACACATAGGATCTCAATTTCGTACTCAGCAATCCATCAAGGAATAAGGCTACTTGTTTGGCGGATGTGGGTAGCTCGGAAACAGGACATCTTTCAAGGTATTGCCTAAATCTTCTTCCTGCAAGTCTCACGGTCTCTTGAGGGGTTTGCTTGAAGCTGTGAATCAGTGAGGAGGTGTTGTGTCTTATGCCACTCTTAGAGAACTCTACAATGAAGGCTTCTAGGAGTTGGTCTATACACCTGAATTGTCGCTCATCCAATGGCTGAAACCATGTAAGTGCTGTGTTCCTAAGGGTTAGACCGAAGGCATTGTACTGTGTGAATAAATCCTCCACTTGTTCAGCTCTCAAGACTTGCTTGAATTCCGCCACATGATCATAGGGATCTCCTGTGCCATCAAAGTAATTCTTCATGGACTTAACTAGCTGGGTAGGTCTCAAAGTTCTTGTGTGCTCTCTAGGCCTCGGCAGCGGGAATCCATCCACATTTCTTTGATTCCTGTGAGCTCTAAGCATCTCAAGTTCTACCCTATTCGTCTCTGTCCTCGTTCTTTCTCTGCCCCCTGGGTTGGCAAAACTTACTTCTGGTCTATCTCTACTTCTGTCTCTTTGCATTCCATGAGCTTGGGATGTTCCAGCCCCCGGGTGACCATAGGATACATTTGATCTTGGTTGGGGGAAAATAAATTCACCCTTCCAAGTGTAAGCATGCCTATCATTTTCTGTAACCGCAAAGATCCGTTCTGAAGTGTGATCTAAGTAGGTCACTCTACCTGGGCTATCCGGATCCTTAAGCTCATAGATCATGATATTTCCTATATCAGTTGGCTGATTAGATTTATACCTCCAGAAGGCTTCGTCGGTTTCTCGATTGAGGAGCAGCTCTATGCTCTTGTTGTCTTGGGGTACCCACTCAGGTGTGATAATCCTAGTGAGAACTGATTTACCTCGAGGGGTTCTAGGTTCCGCACCCATGTTCCCTTGTTCCAAGTCACCTAAGTCCGCTTCTGAGATTACATTCCCAAATTCATCTGTCCTATCCGGGTGACTAGTGACTACATATATAGTTCCTTATTTGTCCAAGTATGCACCATTTTCAAACTTGACGGCTGGGTGTTCTAGTCCAATGGATTGATCAGGATTCTTAATCTGTATCACAGATCTTCCTAAGCCGTCCTCATAGATGCTGGCACCTAATCGGTTGGTCCTAAGGTACTCCAACTGTGTTTTGTAAGGGCCTTCCACCCTGTACAAGTAAGGCACTCCTGAACTTCCCGTAGGTCTGTCCATGCCTTGAGACATCTCTGACTCACTGGTCTCAGAGCTAGGGTAGTACGAGTGGTGGCTCCACTGCTGGGCCCAGGACCTAGCAGTGTGGTTAACACTAGCCTCTGAAGATCTAAGGCTCTGTCTCTCCCTTACTAGATGTCGTCCTGATCTAAGGTTCATATGCCTAACTAAGTAGCCCAATTCTTTGCCCAGAGTACAACTTCGTTGCCGATCAGTTAGTATCAGTCACTTGATTCTTTTTAGTTATTTATTGTGTTTAAGGTCTTGTCTGATATTACGTCGTCGGAATACTTGAGTGTTCTTCGTACTTTCAGGTTGATCGTTCCACGTTAGGTTCTTTTCCTTTATGTTATCGACAGTATCGAGATTAGGTTTTTAGCTTGAACTTGAGTTTTTAGGTATTCTTCAACTTGATGCCTGCCTATCGTCGCTCTGACTTACTCCTACCTCTCGTCGTCTTAGCTTAGACTATGAATTGACAGAGGGGGTTAAAAGTGTCCAACCTTTTGTTTCCTGCTCGGTTGCCCTTGAGTGCCCAGGAAATGTGTTCCCAAGCTCGCACTTACACTTGCTTAGAACGCCTTTCGATGCTCTGTAAGAGTTTCAAAGTTAGCTTTGAAATTTAAATTCCAAAGACAGAACCAATTATTTTCATTCCTGTAGCCCAAACACAAACTTGCGTAGTGATTTTCAAGAAAACAATCCTAAGGACCCCTGACTTTGATCCCCCTGGGTATGGTCAACTTCAAAATACCCTATCTGAAAATCAATGCATTATCTTTATAAAAAACAGATGAGGGCGTGTAGTATATGCCACGAGCTTTCCAACAAGCCCTAGAGCTCAACAAATGGATTTCGTATGAAAAAGTTGTAACCGTTCAGGGTTCTAGGGTTACGACAGGGTTCAAACAGGATCACTGTGCAACAGGTTTTCCCCAAGTTGCTTTCCTAAGGCTTCCTCATGTGCTCAAGAGTACAATATTTGTGCCCAAAATTAGCCCAACTCTTCAATTAACAATCCCTAAAAAATTTGGCTAAAATTGGCTGTCAATCGCGATGGACAGGGCTGTCAATCGCGATGGACACCCAATCAATCGCGATGGACAGAGGGTTCAGTCAATCGCGATGGACAGAGGGTTCAGTCAATCGCGATGGACAGGCAATCAATCGTGATGGACAGGGGGTTCAGTCAATCGCGATGGACAGGCAGTCGGTCGCGATGGACAGGGAGTTCAGTCAATCGCGATGGACACCCAATCAATCGCGATGGACAGAGGGTTCAGTCAATCGCGATGGACAGGCAATCAATCGCGATGGACAGGGGGTTCAATCAATCGCGATGGACAGGCAGTCGGTCGCGATGGACAGGGGGTTCAGTCAATCGCGATGGACAGGCAGTCGGTCGCGATGGACAGGGGGTTCAGTCAATCGCGATGGACAGGCAGTCGGTCGCGATGGACTGGCAGTCAATCGCGATGGACAGAGCTGTCAATCGCGATGGACAGGGCTGTCAATCGCGATGGACTGAAATTTTGCAAGATTTTCAAAAATTTTGGTGGAAAGGTGATGTGCAGGGTCTCTAGTCCACTGTGGTGCACTCAGATTTACCAAAAGGTGAGAATTTCTGTCAATCGCGATCGATAGAAGTCGGCGACTGCGAGACAGTTTCGTCGAGTTTCGTACCTGCGCAGGAAGCTGGGGATGGTGATGTGACCTGTACCTGCAAGATAGCTCAAGAAACATGCAAAAACAGCACACGCAATTTCGCTCTCTCGCTCTCTCTCACAAGTGAAATGAGGGAAATGAGGTGGAGATGGGGATATAGTCAAAAAACTGAAATTTTCGCGATGATGGAGATGGAGGTGGAAGATGGTGAGGATGATGATGATGATGATGGTGGTGAGGTAAGAAAGAGGAAAATAGGAAAAATAAAGAAATTACCTACAACTCCAACGCGTCAACTCTACGTCTTACCATCACACGCTCGTCCTCAAAGCTCGATCCCCGGCAACGGCGCCAAAATTTGGTGTAGCTCAGTGAGGAGTAGCACCTCCTTTAATGTCAATCCGGGAAGACGTGAGGATGGTATGAAGACCTCGAGCAAGTGGCGGCACAAGTGCGTGAGTGAGAAGCACACTAGCATGCACACACATACACACACACGCGCACACACGGCAAGACAAAGAGGGAGAATCAATGGAGTTCTTAGATTATTTTCAAAATGCCCTTACAAGTTCGTTTCAATTACAATCTAACCTCAAAAATGAGCTCTCTAGCTCTTTTTATAGTTTTTGACTAGGTTTTGGCCCTGTCCAGACCTAGTGTCCGGCCTAGTTAAAAATTAGGTTCCAGGGCCAATTTGAGGGCTTAAACGGAGTCTAAAAAATACGAAAATTGATATGTAGGTACTTCTAAGGCTCCTCAAGCTCAAGGACTCCTTGGCTTGCACAAAATGGAGCTACAAAAATATGAAATGGTATTTACAATGATTGTTAGTGATAAGAATCACTGTTAAAAGATGTTGATTTGGGAAAAATTGAAGGGCCTATCTGCCAGATTTGCGTCGACTGCTTTGTCTACTTACTCCTTCACCTTGTTCTGACTCTCTCCGCTGGCTTCCTTGTCTAGTCGGTCCTTGGGTGCCCATACTGCTCTCAACAGGGGGGTTGAGGGGGTTGGGGGGGTGAGGGGGGGGGGGCGCTGCGGGGTGCCGAGGGGATAATGGAGGGGGTGATGGAGGGGGTTATGGGGGTGAGGCGGGTGGGCGATGCGGGGTGCCGAGGGGAGGATGGAGGGGGTGATGGAGGGGTATTGTGGGATGCAGAGGGGTTGACGGAGGGGGATGGAGGGGGTTTGAGGGGGTTGGAGGCGGAGGGTGTGGAGGGGGGTTGAGGGGGTCCGAGGTGGAGGGTGTGGAGGGGGGTTGAGGGGGTTGGAGGCGGAGGGTGGGGAGGGGGGTTGGGGGGGTCGGAGGTGGAGGGTGTGGAGGGGGGTTGAGGGGGTTGGAGGCGGAGGGTGTGGGGGGGATTGAGGGGGTTGGGGGGGTGAGGGGGGGGGGGGGGCGCTGCGGGGTGCCGAGGGGATAATGGAGGGGGTGATGGAGGGGGTTATGGGGGTGAGGGGGGTGGGCGCTGCGGGGTGCCGAGGGGAGGATGGAGGGGGTGATGGAGGGGTATTGTGGGATGCAGAGGGGTTGACGGAGGGGGATGGAGGGGGTTGGAGGCGGAGGGTGTGGAGGGGGGTTGAGGGGGTCGGAGGTGGAGGGTGTGGAGGGGGGTTGAGGGGGTTGGAGGCGGAGGGTGTGGAGGGGGGTTGGGGGGGTCGGAGGTGGAGGGTGTGGAGGGGGGTTGAGGGGGTTGAAGGCGGAGGGTGTGGGGGGGGGTTGAGGGGGTTGGGGGAGGTGAGGGGGGGGGGGGCGCTGCGGGGTGCCGAGGGGATAATGGAGGGGGTGATGGAGGGGGTTATGGGGGTGAGGGGGGTGGGCGCTGCGGGGTGCCGAGGGGAGGATGGAGGGGGTGATGGAGGGGTATTGTGGGATGCAGAGGGGTTGACGGAGGGGGATGGAGGGGGTTTGAGGGGGTTGGAGGCGGAGGGTGTGGAGGGGGGTTGAGGGGGTCGGAGGTGGAGGGTGTGGAGGGGGGTTGAGGGGGTTGGAGGCGGAGGGCGTGGAGGGGGGTTGAGGGGGTCGGAGGTGGAGGGTGTGGAGGGGGGTTCAGGGGGTTGGAGGCGGAGGGTGTGGGGGGGGTTGAGGGGGTTGGGGGGGTGAGGGGGGGGGGGGGGCGCTGCGGGGTGCCGAGGGGATAATGGAGGGGGTGATGGAGGGGGTTATGGGGGTGAGGGGGGTGGGCGCTGCGGGGTGCCGAGGGGAGGATGGAGGGGGTGATGGAGGGGTATTGTGGGATGCAGAGGGGTTGACGGAGGGGGATGGAGGGGGTTTGAGGGGGTTGGAGGCGGAGGGTGTGGAGGGGGGTTGAGGGGGTCGGAGGTGGAGGGTGTGGAGGGGGTTGGAGGCGGAGGGTGGGGAGGGGGGTTGGGGGGGTCGGAGGTGGAGGGGGGTTGAGGGGGTTGGAGGCGGAGGGTGTGGGGGGGATTGAGGGGGTTGGGGGGGGTGAGGGGGGGGGGGGCGCTGCGGGGTGCCGAGGGGATAATGGAGGGGGTGATGGAGGGGGTTATGGGGGTGAGGGGGGTGGGCGCTGCGGGGTGCCGAGGGGAGGATGGAGGGGGTGATGGAGGGGTATTGTGGGGGTGAGGGGGGTGGGCGCTGCGGGGTGCCGAGGGGAGGATGGTGGGGGTGATGGAGGGGGTTATGGGGTGAGGGGGGTGGGCGCTGCGGGGTGCCGAGGGGAGGATGGAGGGGGTGAGGGAGGGGAATTGTGGGATGCAGAGGGGGTGACGGAGGGGGATGGAGGGGGTTTGAGGGGGTTGGAGGCGGAGGGTGTGGAGGGGGGTTGAGGGGGTTGGGAGGAGGTGGTTGAGTGGGGGTCGCCGGTGGGTTGAGGGGGGTCGGAGGTGTTTGGGGGCGGGGTCCGAGGGTTGCAGGCGGGGGAGTATTGAGGTGGTGCTGAGGGGTTTGGAGGAGAGGGTAAATACAGCTTCTTCCTTCTTCCCTAGCTTTTTCTTCTACAGCACAATTGGCCTGAGCAATGATGATTTTCGGAATTCTGATGTTGAGGGGAGCAGGTATGAAGAGAAGGCCATATTATATAGCTAGGGAAACGAAGAATGACCTCTCAGAAGTGAATGGATCAGCATAAAAGAGTTTCCAAAAGAGTGGAGAAACAAACTTTAATTAACATCCGCTCAAGAAGTGAACAAAGATAGGGGTATGATTGAAAGTAGTTTGCAGATCTAAAGGCCATCCAAAAATATGCGCCTACTTTATTTAACAGAGAATTTTGGTTAATTTTGAGTGGTGCACTGAGCAACAAAGAAAATGGCGCCCAAAAAAGAAAAATCCGTTAGCATTTTATTGGTTATTTCTACTTATTAGGACAAACAACCTATTATTTGTACCTATAAAGCATTCAAAAATACTTAGGAACAAAATAATGAAAATGCAAGGTTTATTGCTTTTGGTGGTAACCCTTGAGTCTGGAGATGTTTACCAAGGGTAGGGTTTTGCTAGCCAGAGTTTCTAATTGCACAGCACCCCACTGCAGCATCTTTGTAATGCGAAAGGGCCCTTCCCATTGAGGGATCCATTTCCCTTTGGTTTGATTATAAATTTGTGGCCTGTGTAATAGAGCTAAATCACCTGGCTTCAAGTTGTGGTGCCATAAATTTCTGTCATGAGCCTCCTTTCTTTTTATCTGAGTCTCTATCAATTGTTTGGTCGCAAGTAGACGAATCTCCTCCACTTTATGTAGTGCTCCTATCCTCTGAGAGGTGTCACAATCCTTCTTTCCCTGCATGAACGCTATCTTAGGTGATCCGTGTAAAAATTCAAAGGGCTCGATGGGTAATATGCCATAGACCAATTGGAATGGGGAATATCCCGTGGCCTCTTTGTAGGGTAACCTGTATGCCCAAAGTGTACCTAGGTACGCAATGCCCCATGAAGTGGGTTGCAACATACACTCCTTTCTTAACATTGCAATTAAAACCTTATTTGTGGACTCAGCCTGACCGTTTGCTCGTGGATAGTAAGCACAAGAGGTCCTATGAAGAATTCTATACCTGTTGAAGATTTCTTGCAGGACTTTATTGACAAAATGGGTACCTTGATCAGTACAAATTTCAAGTGGACAACCAAACCTGCAAATGATGTTACTATAAATGAAATCAGCAACAGTTTGGGTAGTGCAATCTGTGGAGGCGATAGCTTCAGCCCACTTTGTTGCATAATCTGTAGCTATCAGGAGATATTTTTCTCTTTTTGGAAAAGCGGGAGGGTAGATGGGCCCTACAAAATCTAGCCCCCACTTCTCAAATGGTTGCCAGGAGGTGGAAATAACCAAGGGGTTATTTCTCTGCTTTGTTGGCTTAGGTCCACACCTTTGGCAAATATCACATGCCTTACTCCATTCATCTTGCATCCCTGAAAAGTGTAGGCCACCATAAACCCGCATCCAGTATCCTCTGACTCATAATATGTCCTGGGAGGTGCCCACCACCTGTTCCTTCATGTGCAGAGTGAAGGACTTCCCTCACTTCTTCTTCTTCCAAACACTTCCTGAACCGGTCATCTTTGCCCTGTTTGTACAATTTATCCTCGATGAAGGTATATGGTCTACTCTTGATGAGCAGGCTCTTCTTTTGTACAACACTAGCCTTTTCTGGATACAATCCAGTTTTAATGAAATTTTTAATGTCGTAATACCAACCGTGAGCTTTTACAGCAAACAAATGAGCATCTGGAAAGTCATCATTGATTCCACTCGATTGATTCATCATATTTATTCTGGATAGGTGATCCGCCATAACATTGTCTTTCCCTGGTTTATGGACTACAGAAAAATCAAATTCTTGGAACAACAATAACCACCTCCATATTCTACCGGTGGCCTGGGGCTTGTTGAGTAGATATTTTAGTGGTTGGTGATCTGATATAATAATAAATTTTACCCCCAGTAAGTAATGACGGAATTTTTGGACGGCAAAGACCATTGCCAGGGCTTCCCTTTCAGTAGTACTGTAATTCCTCTCAGCCTTGGTTAAGATTCTACTTGCATATTGAATTGGCCTGTCCATTTTAAATTCTTCACTGGGTTGGGTCAAAACTGCCCCTACCGCATATGCGCTGGCATCGACATGTATATGAAAGATTTTTTGACCACTCGGGTGTGACCAAGATAGGAGCACACACCAACCTTGACCGCAATGTCTGATATGCCGTTTCCTCCTCTTCTTCCCATTTGAATGGTACTTCCTTACCTGTGAGTCTAGTCAGAGGTCTAGCTATCTCTGCATACATTTTTATAAACCTTCTATGATAACCGGTATGCCCCAAGAAACTCTGGATCTCTTTAGGAGATTTAGGTTTAGGTAACTTTAATATAGAAAGAATTTTGTCGGGATCTGGGGCCATACCTTTAGCCGATACCACATGTCCTAAAAGGGTTCCTTCTGTCACAAGGAAATGACATTTATTTGGATTGAGCTTTAACTTAGTTTCTCTGCATCTTTGGAAAATATTCTGCAGCTGCCTCAAGTGCTGGTCCAAACAATCTAGATGAGTTTCCTTGTGAGATCCTGAAAATGAAGAGAAGTCATCGATGAAGATTCTAAGTGATTCCAGCAATAGAGGGCCAAAAATGAGATTGACCGTTCTGTTAAAGGTGGCTGGAGCATTTCTGAGCCCAAATGGCATTTTTACATACACATATGTTCCCCAAGGTGTGATAAAAGCAGTCTTTTCACGATCCGCTGGATGTATTGATATTTGATTATAGCCACTGAATCCATCCATAAAACTATATAATGCATGCCCAGCCACTTCTTCAATGACCTGTTCTGCAAAAGGCATAGGGAACCCATCTGGAATGGTCACCTTGTTGAGAGCTCTAAAGTCCACACAAATTCTGATTTTATTAGTATTCTTCTTTGGTACTATAACCATAGGCGAGAGCCACTCTGAGTGTTCCACAGGAATGATGATTCCTGCATCTTCCATCTTTTGGATTTCCACATAGACAGCTTCGGCATACCTTGGATTAAGTCTATAACTCCTTCCTCTGATGGGTTGTTGGAGCAAACCAATCACAAATTGGTGATTATACAGATCTTGGAGAGTGCTTATGGTCAGAATGAAGTAAAGGAAGACATTTGCAAAATGAAGAAGATGTCAGAATGTTGTTTTGTACACATATGTACATTAGCATAGTCATAGATGACTTAGATCTTTTGTTCAGTAAGAAGTATGTAAAAATTATCTATAAATACCTTGAGAAAAGTCGGGGCAAATGATGGAGAGCACATGAGAACAATTGTAGAAGTCAAGTTTGAGAAAATTAGGAGTCAAGAGATAGAGAAAAGTTATGTGTGTTAGCTCTCATCACTCAGTTGTAATTTTCTGAGTTAATGAAGAAAAATTGCGCCCGATCTTTTCGTGTCTGCTCCTTCTGTGCTTGATCATTAGCAAAATCCTTTTGAGGATATCTAAGTTGTTAGTTGATGAGCCTGTGATCTGAATTTCAGAGTCCAATTGTGAACAGGCTAGGAGAATTGTGAGTAGGAACATTCATATGTGTTGAATGTCTATAGTTCTCTGAAACAGGCGCAAAATTCGTGTTTAATGTTTTGGTCAGTGCTCACTCCATAGTTTAAAGTTTTGTGCAAGCAAGCACTTAATCTTTAAGTTGGAAGGTGATCTACTCGTGGCTAAAAGCATTTAGCAAAACGGGTTAGATACTGTGAGAATCAAAGTTAAGAAGTTAGGGGTGTCTGAATCGACTTCTCAGAAGTATAGTTTCTGACATAGGTAACTTGAGAAGTTGATTTCTCAAGCTACACTTAATCTTTTGGAGTAATTCAACTTGGAATAGTTGCGCAAACTCTAAGAGATCATTCGTACAAAGTTTTATGAAAAACTTTACACATTTGATAAGTCAATGAAAGGAAATAGTGCAGCAGACTTTTCTGTGTATCACCTTCTTCACAGATTTGTTCATTTTTTGATAATTAGAAGTTGATCCTCTAAATGTGTGAAAGGTTTTGACTTATTCTTGGTATAGAGGTGTTCTAATCACAAGAATAAGTTGTTCTTTTGGAGATTAACATTCTCCATCAGTGGTATCAGAGCAGGAGACATCAATTTGAAGAAAAGGAGGATCTCGACTGCTGCAGATTCAAAAGATTCAACATTTGAAGAATCAAGAAGTGAAAGCTTGGAGTCAAAGCTCGAGGAGAAGACAAATTGACATCAAGAAAGGCAAAAGGAGTTCAACTCGAAGTAAAGGTACATACATTGTTTGTAAAGCTTGAAGATTTCAATACACAGGTGGATACAAGATGGGAGAAAGCTTGCAGATTGATAAGCTAGATAGGGAGAACTATCCAGCATGGTCCATGAGGATGGAAGCACACCTCATGAGCAAAGATCTTATAGCATTTATTACAGGAGATGAAGAAAAACCAGAATTTGCAGATCCAAGTATTCCTACTAGGGAGGAACTTGCAATGTTGAAGACTTGGATGAGAAAGGATGCTCAAGCAAGGAGTATCATCTACATGGCTGTAAATGATTATCTTCTACCTCACATCAGAGGTTTAGAAAGTGCTACAGATGTTTGGAATGCCTTGGAAGAGCATTTCCAAAATACAACTAAGTCAAGGAAGTCCTCACTATGGGCTGAGTTCACAACTTTCAAGAAGAAGAGTTCACAATCAATTTCAGATTATGTGGCAAGGATGAAAGATATTGCAGATAGCTTGGGAGCAGTGGATGAAGACATTGAAGAGGAAAAGTTGGTAAGACAAATACTTACAGGTCTAAGAGGTGATGAGAAGTGGAAGCCTTTTATCTTGTCCATAGAATTGTCACTTGATCACTTTACTCCTGATCTTAATCAATTGCTAGGACATATGCTAACCTTTGAGCAGGATCTTAAAGGAGACAATGATAGAAGTACAAGCCAAGCTATGTACTCCAAAGATAAGAAAAAGAATGGCAAGGGAAAGCAATCGAATGAGGATGAAGGGAACTCAAATCAAGCTAACTTCACAAAAGGGAAGACAAATTTCAGAGGTAAAGGAAGAGGAGGTAAGAACAAAGAGAATGCTAAAGCTTGTTGGATTTGTGGCAGAACAAATCATTTGGCAAATGATTGTTGGTATAATAATCAAAGTGGAGGATACAACAATCAGAATTATAGTCAAAGAGGTAGAGGAGGCAGAAACCAAAGAGGCAATTTCAGAGGAAGAGGTGGTAGGACATCATATGGAAGAGGAGGTGGAAGAAACTTCCAATCTCAGTCCTACAATAATAATTACTACAATTATGCATCAGATCAGAAGGATGATATGACTCTTATCTTGAATGCAACTCATGAATCAATGGGAGAAGATCAAAGAGTGTTCTATATTGACTCAGGGTGCAGCAACCATCTGAGTGGGAACCTATCCTTGATGACTGATATGGAAGCAAGGGTGAATGGACATACAGTTCAAACAGGTGACAATACCAAACATAAAGTAGAGAGCATTGGATCAGTGAAGACAAAGAGTGGAAGTACACTTCTGAGTAAGGTACTTTATGTCCCTACTATTCCTAAAAATTTGATAAGTGTAGGGCAAATTGTGGAGAAAGGATATGAGGTAAGATTCACAAATGATGGTGTCTATGTACAAGATCCAAATCAGGGATATAGAACCATAATTGCAGGTAAAAAGGAGGGAAGATTGTTCACTCTCAAGGTCCAAGGTAATGTGGGACATGCACTATTTACCTATGGAGGTCAAAAGGTATCTGAATTAGACCTATGGCATAAGAGGCTAGGTCATTTCAATGAGAGAGCTATAAAGGAAATGTCAAAGAATCAGGTGGTGCTTGGATTGCCAAACATTGAAGGGCAACATATGGTGTACAAGTGTGAAGCTTGTCAATTAGGTAAAGCACATAAAAGTTCTTATAACAAATCAGGATACAAGTATTCAAATATGCTTGAATTGGTTCATACAGATGTATGGGGTCCCTCAAGGGACTATAGTATAAATGGCTCCATATATTATGTGTTGTTTGTTGATGATGCAACCAGGTGGATTACTTTGTATGTAATCAAGGACAAATCAGAAGTCTTCAAGACATTCAAACATTTCCATGCTTATGCAGAAAGGATCACAGGACAAAAGCTAAAGAGGTTAAGATCAGATGGAGGGGGAGAGTATTTCTCAAAAGAGTTTGATGATTATTTGTGGAATGCAGGTATCAAAAGAGAAGTGACTTGCAGGTACTCCCCTCAACAGAATGGAGTAGCAGAAAGGAGAAATAGGACTCTTGTAGAGTTTGCAAGAGCCATGATGAAGGAAAAGAATTGTCCAAATTACTTATGGGCAGAGGCCATTAACACTGCAACATACCTTGTGAATAGGTTGCCTTGCAAAGTTTTGAATGGAGGAACCCCTTATGAAGCATGGTGGGGTAAGAAGCCTAGTCTTGATCATTGTAAAGTATTTGGATGTATTGCATATGCTTATGTTCCTTCACAATTAAGACATAAGCTAGAACCAAAAGCAGAGAAGTATGTGTTTATTGGATATGATGATAGACAAATGGGTTACAGGTTGTGGAGTCCATCCACAAAGCAATTTCTTGTTACTAAAGATGTGACATTTGATGAGCAAAACACATGGTATACAGGATCACCAAATGAGTATGCAGGTGTTGAAGAAATTCAAAGGAAAGGAAAGGCAAAGGTAAAGGTATGTGAAGAAATTGTTGATGAATTTGACTCTAGATGTAGAGTGCAGGATCATGTAGAAGAAGGGCCAAGATTTGATCCAGAATCAAATGAGGCTGAAACATCAAGAAGTGCAGAAATCAGAAGGTCTACAAGGGAAAGGAAAGAGCCTATAAGGTATAGCTATGATACATCTTTCCTAACAACAAGGGATTATGCTTACATTGTGAAAACAGAAGAAGATCCAACTACTTATGAAGAAGCCAAAGGTAAACAGAATTGGGAGAAGGCAATGCAAGAAGAGTATGATGCTCTACTTGAAAATGAAACTTGGGAATTAGTACCAAGACCAAAGAATCAGAAAGTCATTGGATGCAAGTGGGTATACAAAACAAAGAGGTTTGCAGATGGTAAGGTGTCTAGATATAAGGCTAGACTTGTGGTCAAAGGTTATGCCCAAACTTATGGGGTAGATTATGATGAGACCTTTAGTCCTGTTGCTAAGATGTCTACAATTAGGACATTGATTGCTATTGCTGCTTGCAAAGGATGGAAATTATCACAATTGGATGTGAAGAATGCATTTCTTAATGGTTACATTGCAGATGAAGTATATATGGAGCAACCAGAAGGTTTCATGGAATCAATTGGATCAGATTATGTGTGTAAGCTCAAGAGAGCTTTATATGGGTTGAAGCAAGCCCCAAGAGCTTGGAATTACAGATTGGTCAAGTTCTTGAATGAATGTGGATTTCAAGCATCAAAGGCAGATAGTAGCTTGCTAGTGAAGGCAAGTGAAAATGGATATATTTATATGTGCATTTATGTTGATGATATTATTGTTACAGGAACAGATGCTCAAGGAATCAATGAACTCAAGAAGCAAATAGAGAAGGAGTTTAAGATAAGTGACTTGGGAAACTTATCTTATTTTCTAGGAATGCAGATTGTGTATACTCAACATGGAGTATATGTTTCACAAGAGAGATACTTGAAGAATCTTCTAGTCAAGTTCAACATGGAAGATTGCAAGGTCTCAACCACACCATTGGAGGTAAATCATAAATTAAGTAGGTATGGAGGTGAAGAGTTCAATGACATGAAGAAATATCAGAGTTTGGTAGGTAGTTTGATCTATGCTACCTTGACAAGGCCAGACCTATCATATGCAGTAGGTGTGTTGTCACAATTCATGCATTGTCCAAAGAAGACTCATTGGATTGCAGCCCAAAGGGTACTCAGATATATTAAAGGAACCCTAAGTGAAGGTTTGTACTATGGTTTCACTTCTGACACAAGAATCAAAGTGTTTAGTGATGCAGATTGGGCAGGTGACTCAGATGATAGAAGGTCTACTCATGGATATCTATGTTATATTGGAGACAAGTTAGTGTCTTGGTGTTCAAAGAAGCAACACACAGTTGCTTTATCATCCACAGAGGCTGAGTATAAGGGAATGGTAGAAGCTGCAAAAGAAGTCATATGGTTGAAGACTTTGATGAAAAGCTTTGAGATTGATCATAGTACTCCAATAATTTTTGGAGATAACATGAGTTCTTTGTATTTGGCAGCTAACCCTGTTTTTCATGCCAGGACTAAGCATATAGAGATACAGTATCATTTCTTGAGGGAAAAGGTACTTGATAAAGAGATAGAAGTGATGTACACTCCAACAAAAGAACAAGTGGCAGATATGATGACAAAAAGCTTGGATGGACCTAAGCTACAGAGATTCAAGGAGATGGCAGGAGTGAAGAAGAATGGAATAATCACAATTAGTGATTGAGGGGGAGCTGTTGGAGCAAACCAATCACAAATTGGTGATTATACAGATCTTGGAGAGTGCTTATGGTCAGAATGAAGTAAAGGAAGACATTTGCAAAATGAAGAAGATGTCAGAATGTTGTTTTGTACACATATGTACATTAGCATAGTCATAGATGACTTAGATCTTTTGTTCAGTAAGAAGTATGTAAAAATTATCTATAAATACCTTGAGAAAAGTCGGGGCAAATGATGGAGAGCACATGAGAACAATTGTAGAAGTCAAGTTTGAGAAAATTAGGAGTCAAGAGATAGAGAAAAGTTATGTGTGTTAGCTCTCATCACTCAGTTGTAATTTTCTGAGTTAATGAAGAAAAATTGCGCCCGATCTTTTCGTGTCTGCTCCTTCTGTGCTTGATCATTAGCAAAATCCTTTTGAGGATATCTAAGTTGTTAGTTGATGAGCCTGTGATCTGAATTTCAGAGTCCAATTGTGAACAGGCTAGGAGAATTGTGAGTAGGAACATTCATATGTGTTGAATGTCTATAGTTCTCTGAAACAGGCGCAAAATTCGTGTTTAATGTTTTGGTCAGTGCTCACTCCATAGTTTAAAGTTTTGTGCAAGCAAGCACTTAATCTTTAAGTTGGAAGGTGATCTACTCGTGGCTAAAAGCATTTAGCAAAACGGGTTAGATACTGTGAGAATCAAAGTTAAGAAGTTAGGGGTGTCTGAATCGACTTCTCAGAAGTATAGTTTCTGACATAGGTAACTTGAGAAGTTGATTTCTCAAGCTACACTTAATCTTTTGGAGTAATTCAACTTGGAATAGTTGCGCAAACTCTAAGAGATCATTCGTACAAAGTTTTATGAAAAACTTTACACATTTGATAAGTCAATGAAAGGAAATAGTGCAGCAGACTTTTCTGTGTATCACCTTCTTCACAGATTTGTTCATTTTTTGATAATTAGAAGTTGATCCTCTAAATGTGTGAAAGGTTTTGACTTATTCTTGGTATAGAGGTGTTCTAATCACAAGAATAAGTTGTTCTTTTGGAGATTAACATTCTCCATCATGGGTCTGGCTCCATCAACCAGAGGGATTCTGTGCTCTCCATAAGATGCAGGCACTCCTTCTAAGTCTTTATAATGCCAGGCAAAAACATCTGCATACTGGGTCAAGAATGATTTTACCTTTTCCAGGAGCTGTGGGTGGCTCCACAACCAAGTGGCCACCAGAACTGGTTGATTATTGTTTTGAGTGCATAAGTGTATTTCTTGGACCGGATTTCTTGTTACCATATTATCTCCATGTGCATCTGCTTCCTTGTCTTCTTCTACTAGCTTTTCGTGCATTGCTTCATAAGCACGTGTATTTTGGACTACGATGTGTTCCTCCTTGTCCTGCATCCATCCTGCAGGGATTTCTTGAATTGGGAAAGAACATTCAACCTCAGAATTTTTTACCTTGTTTTTAGCTTTAGAAACTTCGTTATCCGTTGTTGACACATCCTCCTCCAATTTGTATTTGAGGGGTATCTTCCTGCCTCTTCTGTGGTCAGTGATGGGCTCTCCTAATCCATCAACCTGGACCTTTTCTTTATCTTCATCATAATCCTCAGTCGTGCCAGGATTATCAAGAAAGATTCCAAAACAAGAAGAAGAGTTGCCTGCATGGAGCCAACTTAGAATATCCTCTTCTTCCTCAAAATCTATTTGGGGTTGATCCTCTGCTTCTGTTTCCATGCAAATGCTCACTGTTTGCATCATACTAGTGTTTCCTTGATTGTCTGGGCCTTCTTCTAAATGAATTTGGGTCAGCTCCTGCCCTTTCTTTTGTACCCACATAGTGTCCTTACCCCAATCATGGATGACACTGGCATGCCTCAGCCAAGGTCTTCCAATCAAGAGAGGAAATCCTCCTTCAACCTGGGGCAATCTTAAAACCACAAAATCCAGAATGAATAGATTACCTTGTACTTCAAGTGGAACCTTTGGGATTACCCCCAAAGGCCTTACTTTGCTCTGATCTGCCAAAGTAACCGTGAAATTTGCAGGACTTGAAGGGTGGAGTCCAATCCTTTTCATGGTATGTTCAGGCATCAGGTTAATGCCAGAACCACCATCTACAATAACACCTTGAAATTCATGACCCTTGATTGATATTGTAAGCCGAGGACTTTTATAATCTGTAAGGGGTGCTTCCCCCTTAATTATCCCTTTATGTAAGATAGCAGTCTTGGCCACTAAGCTTGTAGTAGAAGCCTCATCAATTATCTGCAATAATTCTGACCTGAATTTCCCATCCATCTTTATTAAATAAAAAATACTAACCTCCTTCTTCATTGACTTAAGTAGTTTTGAAGCCTCTGACTCTTTAAGAGAGTGAGCTTCATGTGCTTTGCCAAACTCTTCTTGAGCCATGTTGAAGGCATGCCCAATGGCATCACTGGTGCCTATGAGACATTCATTGTGGTTTGTGTCTGCACTTGTAGTATCTTTGTCTTCAATCGCAACTCTGTCTTTGTTCAATTCCTTAATTATCAATTCTTGATTTTCTACCACCTTTGCCGTTCCCTTGCTTCTTGTCTGTACTGCAAAAGATTCCAGTTCTTCTAATTGTACCACTCTAGTAGATGGTGAAGGTTCATTCACCTCAGGGAGTGTTTCCTCCTTGAATACAGAGATCATTTGGAGATGGGGTCCGGAAGTAGAGGCTTGATTCTTAGGACAACAGTTTGTATAGTGATCCCTGGCCTCTGGACAGTTCCTACAGGGAGGTGCATTTTCTGGGAGGGTGCACCTAGATTGGTAGTGCCCACATTCTCCACACCTGAAGCAAATAATTGGCCTTCTAGGCCCATTTGCAAAGTTAGATCTCGGTCTAGGATTATAGTTATTACCTTGGTTTGCTGCTGCTGCCATTACATTTGCTGGTGGCAAAAGTCCTCCTTGTGTCCAATATGTCGTTGTCGGTATTCCCCTTACTTGGCATTCATGGGCCTCATGCCCAATCTTCCTGCATAATTGACAAGTCACATTTAGCAAAGGACATTCACTTACTATGTGTCCTTGCTTGCTGCACATGGAGCACCAGAGTCCGTTCTTAATGCCGCCTCCTTTTAGTTCTTGCAACTCCTGCCTCAGCTGAGCTAGTTCCTCTGCTTGGGCTTCCTCTTCCTTTTGGAGCTTGAGGGCTTCAATCTCTCTTCTCAGCTGAGCTACAGTAGTCTCCTCCTCTGTGTAGGGCTTATTCCTTTTCAAGCCCTCCAGTTCCCTTCTTAACTGGCTCACTGGGTCCTCCAGTTCTGTACCATATGATGGTTGGGAAGAAGTTGCACCATACTGGTGCCTTATCTGTTCCAAGCGGGTGGCCGTATTGATGAACTCCTCAACAGAGGCAGTAGGTAGCACTAACTCTTTTATTTTGCATTGGGTGACCACAGGTAGAGGTTTGGCTAACCACTTCTTGACAAAGAAGTCGTGTGGTGGATCCGGTAGTTTAGCCATTAGTGCTTTGGCCCTGGTCACGAACTCGGGGAACTTCTCTCCTGGACCCAACTTCAAGTTTTCCAATTCTTCTATAATGATCTCAGCCGTGTTGCCATGCTGAAATTGATTCTTAAAGGCCTCTTTCATCAAATCCCAAGAGGTAAAGTGATTTTCAGCAAACTGGCTAAACCACTTGTCTGCCAGACCTTCCAATGTGGCGGGGAAGAGTATCAAGAAAGCATCTTCCCTACCCATTAGCCCCCTAGTCTTACACAATGCAAGAAATCTTCGAATGTGCTCATCTGGGTCCTCATGGGCTAAACCTCTGAAGGAGGGAAATTTTATGTTTAATTTGGAGAGCAAGATTTCTAGGTCCACCTGTCCTGCCATGCTTCCTACCGATGAAGTCGATGAAAGTGGACTCGATGATCTTCTGTTCGTCTTTCTTCTTGTCTGCTTGCACTTGATTCTCAAGGTTTGTGACCGGGTCGCGGTCATGAGCTATTCATAGTCCACTTAAAATGAGACACTTGATAAAAGTATGTACCTTTTGGCCCACTGGAGTAATGTTGTCGACACTGGAATATTGTCCTCCAATGGCAATATATAGTCTCCTATGCTCAAAGCTCCTTGGATGTCCCACCGTGCGTGCCAAATTTGTTGGGGATTCGTGGACAAGAAGGAGTTTGAGGGTTTGTAGGAGAAAAAGGAGATGATGAAAATGGAATAACAGTGAGAACTTCTGCAAAGGAATACTCTTGGAAACCTTGAATATTGATTATCTTTCAACAATTACAATGACTTGCACACAGTCTAATCAATGACTAAATACAACTTCGGAGAATATCAATTACTGAAGACCAATTATCTCAAGTCCTCTGACAGCGGCTTCTCCTGCACCAATCCTTCACTTGCTTCCCGCTTCCCTTGTCCAAATCTGTTGGGGATTCGTGGACAAGAAGGAGTTTGAGGGTTTGTAGGAGAAAAAGGAGATGATGAAAATGGAATAATAGTGAGAACTTCTGCAAAGGAATACTCTTGGAAACCTTGAATATTGATTATCTTTCAACAATTACAATGACTTGCACACAGTCTAATCAATGACTAAATACAACTTCGGAGAATATCAATTACTGAAGACCAATTATCTCAAGTCCTCTGGCAGCGGCTTCTCCTGCACCAATCCTTCACTTGCTTCCCGCTTCCCTTGTGCACACCTTGCACTAAGCTTCCACCAAGCTAAGGAATTGGTATCACGGCACACACACACAATAGACCTTGGGACTCTTGGAATCCAACCCGCCTTCTCTGCACACCTTCCTCTTGACACCTTTTGCACTCTTGAGTGTCGTCGCACACTGGAGGCTCTTCTTGCTTCCTCTCTTGCTTCCTCTGAAGCTCTCTCTTGCTCCTAGCTCTCAATGTGTCCAAGAATAGCCTTTGTCCTTCTTTTGTTGAGTCCGCCGGTTCGCGCACTCTAACTGCAATACAATCTTGGTGTCCTTTCAATGTCTCAAGATTGTCTTTTTGAACTGGTCCTCAACGACTTGCTACTTTGTCCTGTAGTGACTTTAGAACAAGAGTGACTTTCAAAAATAAAATTTTTGATTGGGCGGCCTATTTCCACCTTTGCGTACGCGGCCTTCCATACCTTCACCTTTTCCTTTTAATTCTTTACTTTTGCACCTTAAGATTTTAAATTCATCCTTTGAACCTTAAGAGAAAAAATACTTTGCACCTTTAGTTTCAACCGGTTAGGGCTCTACAGGTATGCATGCGACTTTTCAAGATTAGATTCCGGTGGCTCGCACTGGCACGCATGGTGGACTCCAACCCAAAATGATAGATACAGAGTTTAGGATTCATCTATAATGCCCTGTATGTACATGGAACATGCTAACTTAAAGGTACAGGCTATTTTCTGCTTCAAAGAATCTAACATATCTTTCAAAATTTGGGGCTCAACTAAATGGGCATCAGTTCTAACCGAACTGGCAGTGACCACCTGACTTATTAAGGACTCAGCCTGAGTCTGCAGAAAAGCTTCTTGTAAGTAAAAATCATTGGAGAGAGCAACATCCTGGATAATCGTGAGCCTGAATGCCTAACTGCTTTTCCCTGCGTTCGAGTTCTTCAGATTGAAACTGCATTGTGTTATAAAAATCCTACCTTTCCTTTTGAAACGCTTCAATATCCTTCTTTAATTTGATTTTCTAGCCAATCTCTTCTTCCAAAGATCGACTTTTCTGGAAAAGTTCTTCGGACACTGTCTTTAACTCAGTAGTAACTTGCATAGCGAGATCTTCCATTTCCTGACCTTTCTACTCCACCAAAGCCAGGTCTGCACATGTATTCTCGAGAAGATTGCCTGATGCAGTCCTGGCATCTTCTTTATCAATCACCGTCTGCTTCAGTTGATTAATCTCTTCATCACGGGCAGCAATGAGAACGTCTTTCTCTTTTAATTCTGCTTGCAGAAGACGAATCTATTCCTCAAAGGAACTGGCTTTAGCTTTTGCTCTAAGCACTTCTTCCTGAAGGGGCACAATGTCAGCTTCAAGCATATCCAGTTTGGCTTGATACTGCTGCCGAAGGGATCGTTGGGCCTCTTGGAGTTGATGGGGAAGATGGGTGGAGAGATGAAGGAGGTAGCTACCAATCTGAGCTAATTGGGCTAATGATTCAGGGATGAGAGAGGTGGAAATGGGCTACGAAGGATTAACGGAAATAGTAGCAGAGGAGGAGGGAGGGGAATAATTTGGTGAGGAGGGAAGAGGATGAGTGGTTGACTCATCTAGGGAAGAAGGAGGGCTAGGCAGCAATGGCACGTTGGAGGGAGACAAAGGTAAAGGTGGAGGTTGAGAGGTAGAAAGTTGGGCAAGGATTGTTACCACAAGAGTCGAAGCATCAGGTTGTACGGTCTGCTCCTCAGGCTGAGATCGATCAGCAAGTTGCACTGTTGTTGTGGCCATATCGAGTGCGATCTCCTGTGGATGGGACTCGGGCGGAACGACTGTATTGGCAAGTTCAACTTTGGTAACAACGTTATCCGAGAGAGCTTGATTGGAAGGAGATGGGGCAGATAGAATCTGAGCTGACAATGCCATATCCTGTACGTGCATAGTGGAGGATGACAGGACTTTACTATGCGATGGGCTCAATTTGCAGTGTTTCCCGGGGAAGAACTGTAGAAGATCGTCATCATCATCAATCTCCATTATTTGGACAGACTCCTCATGAAAGAGAAGAGTATTCGCTAGGGGTGGTTGCTCTGCTTGAATCACCGGAAGGAGAAAAGTGATAAGGTGCGGCAAGCGAGTCCAGGGTATTTCATTCTTGGCCAATTGCTTAGAAACGGCCTATCATTTGCAGTGAATGCGCCGAAAAAAGAAGGAAGTGAAGTTGACGACCTCTCGTGATGCAGTGTCAATCATCGAATAAAAGGGGCGAGAGATGCCGTAAGTGCGTTTTTGGAGATTCAAGGCAGCGACTAGGAATTGAAGTGTTGTGCGCTCCGGTTCGAGATGACACAAAATGGAAAACTCGTTAGACGAGTGTTGAGGAAAGAGTTCCTTCATTGTCGACATGGGAAGGAGAGAGCCATCAACCAAACCCTCATGAGGGAGATGAAATCCCTCAGCAACTGTACTAAGTGTGACGACGATGCGGGGGTTAAGGCATGCAAGCGGCCAGCACTGTTTTGTAGCAGGTGTAGCCGCAATGGCACAAAGGATGACACTCCACTAAATGCCAAGGCAATTCAGCGAAGGCCAGGAGACCACGAGCACCCAGGAACTCGCTCACTTCCGGAGCGAGACCAGACCAGAAGGTGACAATGTTTGCCAGAGCTTCCATGGCGGAGACAAAAACACACAAGAGCACAAGTAACACAGAGGGCGCAAGCACACAAGGATGCAATAGCAAATAATAGCATGAAGAAGAGGATTAAGTACAAATGCTGAAGGAATCAGGCAGAAAGAAACATAATCATCACGGAGTGTTGGAAATATACAAGTATAATGGCGACATGCATGCATTAACAAAATTGGAGACACAAAAGGCGGCTACTAGTCATGGTTAGGTAAGAAAACAAAAATATTACCATCAGACGGTCAACCGGAATTACGCAAAAAGGAAAGGATTGTCGAGTTAGAATAGTGGGAAAAAAATGGATAGAAAGTAAAAACACCAATCAAGTCTCATGATGACAAAGACGGTGGATAACAGGGACAAAGCTTCGATCCATTAATCACCTTAGGAATAAGGGTACCATTTAAGGTGGATAACCGGAAAGTTGCTGGGCCCACTTGTTCGGCAATACGGTAGGGACCGAACTAGCTCAATTTAAACTTTCCTGCGGATCTATTAGATACAGCGTTATAAAAAAGCACTGATTGGTTTATCATAAAAACGGGGCTTTTGAGGAAACAATCGTGAGTTCTTGCTTGTTTGAGCTGAACTTATTGCAGCACCAGAACTCTCAAGGTGCTCTTCATCCAGAGACCATAAAACATCCATTCAAAAAAGGAATGATTCTTCCGGTAGTAATTTCTGCTCTAATGCCACTCACAGATTAGGAACCACCAGTTCCATAGGAGCAATCGCCTCCAAACTATATGCCAACTTGAAGGGAGTTGTTCCGGTCGCCACTTTATATGTTGTACGGTAAGCCCATAATATCGTAGGTAGGAATTGGTCCCACCTCTCTCGGAAATCCAATACCAGTTTCTTTAAGATGTTCAACATAGATTTGTTGGTGCTCTAGGCGAGTCCATTCGTTCGTGGATAGTAGGGGGAACTGAATTTATGCACAATTTGGAAGGTCGTAGTAAGCACTTGCATTAATGTATTTGCAAAGTGCATACCTTGATCAGTCATAATCTCCAAAGTTAAACCAAAGTGTGGAAAAATATCTTTCATCAAACATTTAGCGACCGCAACAGCTGTGGCTAACCGGAGAGCCCAAGCTTCGGCCCACCGAGTCGCATAATCTATGCAAGTAAGAATATATCTATTATTGGTAAGTGTTGCAGGAGGTGTAATTGGTCCTATAAAATCCAAACCCCATTTCTGAAAGGGTTCGAGAGGCAAAACTGGTTGGAGCAGAAAATAATGTTTCTGTAAAGGTTGACCCAAACGCTGACACTCATCGCACTATCGCACATACTTGGTCACATCACAGTACATAGTAGGCCACCATGAGCCACTCTACAGAATCTTCTGATGGTTCAAGTCCACCAGAAAATGACCTCCAGCTGGGGCAAAATGAGCCATTGTGATTACTGAAGCAATTTCGTGTGGTGGAACACATCTTAGCAGCACTCTCGAGTGATCCATGTAATATAACTGCCCTACAATTAGCCGAAATCGTCGACTATACATGGCCAGTTTTCATCGAGCAGTAGGAGAGGTCCTGTCGGGAGGACATCCACTGGTCAAGAAAAGCATCAAAGTGTCATAGTAGGAGGATTTTGCTGGCAATCCTTGTTGATCATCCTGTACAGTCTCAATTGCATAGATAGTAGGTTTGGTATCATCAAATCCTTCCGAAAGTTCACCAGAATCCAACCGAGATAGAAAATCGATAAGTGCGTGTGTGGACCATGGTCGATGTGCTACTGAATAATCAAACTCTTGGAGCAACAATACTCATGTGGCTAACCTTCCTCCCAGATGTTGTTGGCGAACAAGGTATACCAAGGCTGCATGATCGACATGAAAGTTGAAGCGGCATCCCAGTAAATAATGCCGGAATTTCTTCACCGAATACACTAATCTGAGACATCCACGTTCGGTGATTGAATAATTACGCTCTATCAGAGCTAATCTGCGACTCGCATAATACACTGGATGGAACCATTTTTTCGTTTGCTACATCAGCATGTTGCTAATTGCAATATCGGATGCATCCACAAAAACATGAAATGGCAGTTCCTAATTTGGCGCTTGTAAAATAGGAGCCTGCATTAAGAGTGATTTCGACCGATCGAAAGAGAGTTGAAATGCCTCAGTCCATTCAAACTAACGAGGAGTACTGATTATCAGTTGATTGAGTGGTGTGGCCAGATGAGCAAGCCACCGCAAATGTCGTCCATGCCACCGGATTTGTCCCAAGAAGCGCATCACTTCGTTGGGTGTCTTGGGAGCAGGTGCCTCCAGTACGGCCTTCACCTTATCTCGATCGACTTGAATCCCCTATTTTGAGATAATATGCCCTAGCAACTTACCGCAAGATAGAGAACATAGATTTATTTGGGTTTAAGCACAAACGGTATTCTCGACACTTTGAAAAATAGCACCGTAAATGGTATAGATGCACCGAAGTATCACTAGATAAGGAGAAGTCATCCAAGTAAACTCTCATGAATGTGGTTAGATAAGGAGAGAAAACTTCCTGCATACAATGCTGAAACGTACTTGGAGCATTTTGCAGACCAAATTACATCACTGTACATGCATAAACGCCCCAATTTGTTATAAATGCTGTCTTTGGAATGTCCTGCTCCCCCATTCATACTTGGTTATAACCACTATATTCGTCCAAAAAAGAGTACATTTCACGACCTTCCACATCATTTAACATTGTGTCCAAAAACAGCAGAGGGAATGGATCAGGTATTGTTGCTGCATTTAATTTCCGGTAGTCCACACATATCCATAATTGCTTATTCTTCTTAGGGACTATGACAATAGGAGAAATCCACTCCGCATGCTCGATAGGGACAATAAACCCAACCTTCAGCAATCGATCCAGTTCTACTTTGACCTGGGCCACATAGTGAAGATTCATCCTATAGCTGGGTTGTTTAATAGGCCGAGCATCTAGTTTCAACATAACCCTGTGTTGATAGATGTGCGGATCCAACCCCTTCATATCCCGGTAATCCCATGCAAACACATAAGAGAATTCCCATAGTACTTGCAGTAAGTTATCTTGGAAGGTCTCTGATAGTCCCGCCTTGATCTTCACTCGCTGCGGATTAGTTTCATCACCTAAGTTGCAGGTAACCAATTGATCGTCTGGTACGTAGAACTGCCGGGGCATGGCAAAGTGGTCACCTGACTGAAGCAATTGTTGTAGCATCGTATCATCCAAGGTCTGTGCTATGCTTGATTCGGGTTCAGTGGTCAGTGATACTACCGTACAGGCTGCCAAACTCTAGTTATCTGCAACCATTTGTAAGTCCATAGTTCCGAGTGCCATCAGATCCTTGTTGGCTTTAAGAAAAGCTTCGTCTTCATCATCTGAAAGGCCATCCAGCATGTGCCTTCGGCTACATATGGTCGTGCATGCAAGTCACAAGGCTTCATGTTGTCCAGTGGAACGACATATTTATGGTGGTTATTCTTAAAAATTAATTCATGCGCTGACCAATCCTGAACTACCTTAGCTTGCTTTAACCATGGTCATCCAAAGAGCAGGTTATAGTCAAGGCTGGATTCGGGTAATTCTAGAACAACAAAGGTCATTTTAAAGACAACTCCTTGAAGAGTCATAGGAATATCTCATACCAATTCAACCGGATGAACTCGGGATTGATCAGCCATGCAGACAAAAAATTGGACAGGTTCAATGTGCATCCATCCCATCCGTTGACAAAGTGTTGTTGTTGCAATGTTTACACCAGAACCGCCATCAATTAAGTGATTTTATGATTCTTACACTAGACCATAATCAAGGGCACCGTATGATCCACCGTCGGATCCAGTTCGGGCTAGATTGTTGCTGTCGAAGGGGCACATGAAGGTCCTGGACTGACCTGCTACTGGAACTGCTGGCGCACGCTAGGAACCAAAGCCAATAATTGTCCCAATGGTAGTTTCATGGACGCCTTGGATAAGACATCCCACATCGGATCAAATTTTGTTGTTTTCGGTACGGTGTCCGGTGGGGACTCCAGTATTGCGTAGGTCAGATTTGTGCCTTCCGGTAATGCCTGCGATATGCTTTGCTGCATCACTGGAACTGGGTCAGGAAAAATAGTTTGTTCCTGGGTTGCCCACTTGCTTGCTTTAGTAAACACCTTCTGCTGTTCACGAATTCCAGGTTCAAAGATCTCCACAGCTAGCTGTAATTGCTTTCTCGAACGTGTTTGCACCACTGCTATTTGAGTGTCGACTGCTAAAATGTACACCATGTTTGCCATCGGGTGTTGTTGTTCCTTTTTCCTTTTATCGTACTCAACCGCATCTTTGGAGTACCTACGGATATGCCCTATTTCATCGCAAAAATGACATTTAGGTGGTGGAGGAGATGCACCTTCACCTGATGGACCTGCATTCCACTGAGTTTTACAAAGTTAGTTGACCGTGCTCCTCTATAATTCTTGTATCCTTGGTAAGAATTATTCCTCATTTGTGGTGGTACGTAGTGACTAGCCGGTTGCCCTTGTTCCTGAATAATGGCATTGACAGCCACTCTACTTTGTACCTTTGCATTATAAGGACAGGCCTCCGTAGCGTGGTCCGCTGTATGGCAAATAACGCAATACATCTAATTCAAAGCGCATGCTGAGCTGCTGTATCCGGTATTTTTACATTTAGTACAATAAATTTGTTTTAGAGGATCCTCATGGGAATGTTTGGACACCCTCAACCACTCTAAATCTTCAGTGAATCCACCCACTTTATTTTCTAACTGTAAAGCCATTGCAATTATGGCATCCAATGTCATTCCTCCCACACATCGTATGATCATGATCTGTTTCAATTGGGGGTTTAATCCGTTTATGAACCACTGAGTGATGACGTCCTCTGGTAAGTCGACATGTGCTGGTGGTAACTGCCGTAAATGAGTTCAAAATAAAGTGGCATAATCTTGTACATTCTGGTGTGACTTCTGCCTGTTATTTTGTAGGTAATCAAAAATTAATGCTGGGATTTTCTTTAGCTGGAATGGTTGCAAAAATGCATCCTTCACGTCATCATACTGCCCGAAGTATCATCATATTGCCCGAAGTGATTCAAGTCATGCTCGGTTATTTAACCAGCAAGCATCCTCATTAACCAAAGTTGATTGGAACACAATGGCTTTATAAGCAGGGTCTACTGGGTAATTCAAAACTGCATATTTAATTTCAAATATCCGCACGTGCGTATTGGGATCATCTCCCAAAAAACCTCCAAATTTTGTGTACGTGACTTCGGCTGGCACCGGACGCGGTGGAACAATTTGTTGTTGTTGTTGTTTCTGTTGTTGGTGTTGTTGCTGTGAACTACTCATGTTGCCTAGACTTTGGGGACATATTTCTTGATGTTCTTGGACCGTATGGTCACTTTGCCAATTTTTTGGTCCAAAAATGTCTCTAAGCCGATTACTTAGCTCAAAATGGAACAACCCTTTCTCAACCTTAGTGTTGAAATTGGCTAAACTTGCACCTTTGAATTGCAGCAAATTCCTACCGAACAATAGCCTACTATCACCGAAGGCCACCGAATTGTCACTAGAGATCACTGAATTATCATCGAAGATCACCGAATTATCATCGGAGATCACCGAATTGTCACTCGAGATCATCGAATTGTCGCCCATCAATACCGAACTATCACCGAAGATCACCAAATTGTCATCCGGTAATGCTGAACTGTCATCGGACAACACTGAAATACAAGCAAAAACTAACGTACTGTCTTCAGAACGTACCGGACTGTCACTTGAACACACCGGATTACCGCCGCAAGCTACCCAAGTGCTTCTACACATCATCAAACTGCCATTGAAATTGCCACTAGCTTGTTGGATTGAACCTTTTGCAGCTGAACTTGATTGTTCTTCGCTTCTTCCACCAGAGGGTGTTCCTAACAAAATCGGAACTGCCCAAGGATGTGGATCACTTCGATATTTGGGATAAGATTTGTCGGAACGTGTTACCGGCATATATCAAGGAATTCTTCTTCACTCCTTAACCCTTTCTTCAACTGGCTACTCCATTTCCCACAGACGGCGCCGGTGTTAAACTAATGTTTAAACTATTTATCAGATCTGGGTTCTTGGGATGGTTAGGGGTCTGTAAAACAGAGGCCCTATTTGTATTTTCCCAATTCTACAGGTTAAATTGTATACTACTACACCAACTTAACATGCTGAATGAGATTATTCTTCAACTAGTTATCTATCTGTGCATTTCAACATGTTGCACCACAAGACAACTAACTGCGCAACTTCATCACTTTACCGCAATGTCGCTTAACTTAATACTTCATCAAAATTTAACACATTACTGAACTTAATTAATAGAGTGAGAGAATACTTAGAGTATCAACAATGCATGCTACGCTCCACTTCAGGCATTCGCCCAGACCACAGTCCAACGACGACATACCCTCTGTCTTATGCACGCTTGTTTTCATTAATAAAAAAGGTTGTATACTACTACACCAACTTAACGCACTGAATGAGATTATTCTTCAACTACTTATCTGTTCTTGCACATTACAACATGTTTCCACACAAGACAACTAACTGCGCAACTTCGTCACTTTACCAGAATGTCGCTCAACTTAATACTTCATCAAAGACTTAACACATTACTGAACTTAATTAACAGAGTGATAGAATAATCAGAGTATCAACAATGCGTGCTACGCTCCACTTCAGGCATTCGCTCAGACCACAGTCCGGCAACGACATACCCTCTCTCTCACACATGCTTCTTTTCATTAATAAAAAAGGTTATAACTGTTTGCACTACGCCTTTTTGGTATGCGTGCGACTTTTCAGGATTACATTCCGGCAGCTCACAGATAGGACCCTCCTCGAATACAAGAACTGGATATTCTTCATGATCATTTCCCTCCAGACGTTCCCTCTATTTATGAGCAGCAAGAAGACATGGAATCAAGTGAGTGGTTAGACTTCAAATCCAGTTCCTTGCTGGAATTGCCTCATTTCGTGGGCCCTTGGGAATCTAAGTCTATTTAGATGAGAGCTCCCACAATAATGGTTAAAAAGAAATAATCCATTCTACCTAAAAACACTGAAGTAATTATGAACTCTAAAGTGAAGTATCATCTCACTTTAGAGGAGCTACTAAGAATCAAGCTTGAGTTGTGGACGCCTATAGCAAACCAATTGCTAGAAGTTGCTAATTCCCACTCTTAAGTGGGATTACAAAAGAAAGTATCAGAGATGCCAATAGATAAGGTAGGAGATATGAGTGAAGGAGAAGAAGGAAATATGTATCTACCTATCACATAGCAAGGATACACAACGAAAGCCATCCTAGATTTCGGAGCAGGAGTTGCCATTGCCACCACTTCCCTATGGAAACCTTGGGGAAAATCAACTCTACGACTCATGATGATGAAGTTGCAAATGGTAGATGGACACATACAAAAACCACTAGGATTGCTAGAAGGCATCACTCTCACTATTTGTGGTGTAGAGTTTGAGCATACATTTGCCATATGTGAGTTTGGAAAGAACCATGTCTACGAGGTGATTTTAGGTAGATCTTTAATGAGGCAATTGCAGATAGCGCAAGATTGGGGAACCAATTCCTTCTACTTGTACCAATTGGGGTAATACTAAAGTAAATCTCAAGGACTACTCACATAGAGATGTACCAGCATCCAATGGAAGCTAATCCACAAAACTCCAAAAGATACTGAATCAATGCATACCATAGGATGAGATCCTTCATGGATGCATGAGGATACACATTTATGTATGCGTAAAGTTCTAGTCCAATAGGAAAAAATATTAGAAGTGAGAAACTTCGCTTCTACTAAAAACCCTAGAGCACTTCAAGAACCAACCTATGCACCTATGATCTTTTTAGGCAAAGAAGTTGAACCCCATGGTTGGGCAAAAATCTTAGCGATGATGGACATAGCTATGAACAAGGAACAATGGACCCCCCATTGTGATGAGGATGGCTATGAAATCTTAGTGTTTATGTGTGGACATATCCTTGAAGAATGTGAACAGAATATGGGTGCACTTCAAGAAACAAACAACAAAGAATTAGAATCCATCCTTATGGACCTTTTTATTTTTCAAAAAAAGGACACTTGTACTTAGTAGAAGCTAAGACTCAAGAATAGGAAGAATTTAAAAAGAATCTGATGTTAACCACACAAATAGATACAAAAGAGACGAAGAGGAAAAAGGAAAGAAAAATTCCCCCACACAAGATGAGGAAGCATCCTTATTTCAAGTCCCTATTAATTTCAAGAATTACAAGATATAGGACAAAAAAATCATGGTAATAATGTTGAAGAGAGAAGCCCTCATGGGAGAGGGTTATGACAATAAAGAACAAACCAAAAAATAGTAGTGACAAAGAAGAGAAATGCACATACATAGGAAATCTTGAGTGAAGAAGAAGAGAGAAAATTGATAACCTTGCTAAGAGAGTATCGAGACATGTTTGCTTGGAACTACAAGGACTTGAAAGGAGTGGATCCATATATTTTTTTCCCATAGGATCCCCATGAATTTAGAAGCCAAACCAACTAAATAGAAGCCTTGTACATACAATGATACATATAAAGCTAAAAGAGGAGCTAGACAGACTTATAGAAGCAAGATTTATTTATGAAGTTGAGCACACAGAATGGGTGTCCCCCATTGTTATGGTACCCAAGAAGAATGGAAAGTTACATGTGTGCATTAACCTGAAGAAAGTTAACATTGCCACTATTCGAGGTAGTTATCTGCTTCCTATCACTGAACATGCATTGGAACATGTAGCGAGCAAGGAAGTTTACAACTTTCTTGATGGATTTTCATGTTACAATCAAGTATCCATTGCCCTAGAAGATCAACATAAGTTGGCATTTGCTAGTGAATAGGGTATCTTCACATTTCATGGGATGCCATTTGGTTTCATCAATGCATCTACTACATTCTAAAGGCTGATGTGTCACATGTTTAAGGATTTCTTGAGAAAGAATTCAGAGGTCTAAGTGGTTGATATGTTCACTCATTCCCACATAGACAAATACATATCCTAGACCTTAAACAAACCTTTGACAAGTGTAGAGCATATCAAGTTTGCGTGAACCTTAAAAACTATGTTTTTATGTGCCATCATGATCAATTGTTTCCCTTGCTTTGCCCTCTCTTTCTCTCTATGTGTGTTCTGCCATGCAAATTCTATGTTTTGCACTTATGCATCTCTCTTTCTCTCTCTCTCTATCTCTTTCTTTCTCTCTAGTGCTTCTCTATCTAGTACAGTACGAATTAGAAAAATTCCTTTTATAGGTATCAAATTAGCTTAGTAAGCTAATGATTCCAAGGGGAATCACTTAAAAGGATGCACTATACAGAAAGCAATCAATTTAGCAATTGAATCATTACCTCGATTTTTTAGGACCTCTGTAGAGTTTGATCAGTGAGTGCTTCGAGACGTTTTTCTCCAAATTGACTAAATGTATTTCCTTTAGAATTTGTGAGCATGTAGAGAACTTGGAGCTGATTCTTAAGAAGCTTTAGAACATCAAAAATGATGAAGGAATGACTGAGATATGAGCAGTACAAGTTGACTGTTATGAGTGACTATGACAGAGAGACAATAGATGAGAAATGTAGATCTATTGTATTAAAGAACAATGTTGTACAAGATCATGGGCAAGATAATCATAGCCTAATGATGATGAGAAGTGTAGGTTACAATGTAGACCTCACTCTCTTACAATGTGGCAATGGAGAAATCGGGCACACATCCCGTGAGTTTTTTGACATCTTTTATAGATGATATGTTTGAATTTGAATTTGAATCCTTCATTGGCTCTCACAAAAAACTACTCCTCCAACCTAGGAGATATTCCCTCAAATGAAGTCGTGAATTTTCCAACTAACAAATCCATGAGTTTGGTAGTGATTACAAATATTCTCTCAAGTCAAAAAATGAATTTTACAAATGATAAAGGATAAAAACTTCCTAGCAATGATTTCCATGGAGCTTCAATTGTTCATGATCTTCTAGCCAAATGTGTAGCCTTGAATTTTGCACCAACATTTTTGATATATTTTTTAGTTTTTTTGGGTAATTTTACCTATTTTCTACCCCTCATCTTGGGAATTCCTAATTGCAAAATGAAGGTTCTCTAGTGCTTTTGGGAGGAGATCTAGATCTTGAAAAAATGTTCTTATTTTGTGGATTTTTTGGGTTTTTTTTAATATTTTTCTATTTTAATGATTTTTCCCCCTTTTTTGTATTTTTAATTAGCTAATAAAAGGCCAATCTATTTTAGTTTTCCTTAAAAAAAAAGGTCCCTCCCACCTGCCCCTTCTGCTCAACATCTTACTCTCTCTTTCTCTCTCTCCCCCCCTTTTCTCTCTCCCTTTCTCTCTCTCCCCCCACCCCTTGCCCCCTCCTAAAACCCTCCCATCCCCCTATTGATATATTTAGGTCGTGATGTGTGTGAACACACTAGGACTGCCGTGGCACTTTTTTCCCTCTTTAGGAGGTTTTTTTCCCCAGGCTTGTATATACGCCTATTGCCCTAATGGGCTACTGATCTTTGTACATTCTCTAGTAATACATTCAGTCTTGTGTGTTGTGCTCCAAGCTTCTTCTTCTTCTTCTTCCTTGTGCTCTTCAAGTACTTCCGCAGACATCTAACTCCAACAATTGGTATCAGAGCAGGTCATCGCTTCATCTAGGGCGCCATCGACACTCCTCCGTTTGCAGTCTCAGAATCGCACGAATTTTGGTGAGCATACTCAGCATGTTTCCGAGATCAAAACTGCTTCGCTTTGTGGTGCCGAAATCGTGATCTGAGCTCTTTTCGGCCTCTGAATGCGCTATCATAGTGCTTGTGTAGGCTATTTTGTCTTTTTGTGCCAAAGGTATATACCAGTTTCTGTTCGCTAGTATAAGCATCTCGAAGTCTGCTACAGGTCTAGTGGAATTCCTCTGGGCAGTTCTGTTCAACTTTTTGAGATACAATCAATTTTTTGCATCAAGGTTATTTAGTCACCGACCATGGCTGAAAGCAGTGATGTATTCCGTATGTTGGCTGTTGAGGATAAGTTGCACGGTACCAACTACCCGTCATGGGCTTATATGATGCGACATGTGTTGGTTGCAAAAGGACTGTGGAACATTGTACAAGGTGTTGTACACCTGCAACTGTTACAACTGCAGGTACTAAAGCTGATGTAGAAGGTGTCGAAGATGATGATATTTTGCATATTCCTATCTGTGCTACATTTTAAGCTGCACCTACTACAGAGTAGATTCCCTCGGATGGTAGAGATGCCCAGGCACATGCATTGATAGATTTATCTATCAAACGTGCCACTATTCCTCACATTCGCTCTTGCAGAACAACCAAGGATGCTTGGGATACACTTACCACATTGTACCAAGCTAGGAATGAGGCTCGTGTTGCTTACCTCCGAAAACAATTGGAGAGTGAGCACATGAATGAAGGTGATTCTATGTACAGTTTCCTAATGAAGATCAAAGACTTGAAGGAACAATTGATTTCTGTTGATGAGGTTATACCAGATAGCTCACTTGTGCAGACCATTGTGAATGGTCTTCCTGATTCATATAAGAGTTTTGCTTCTACTCTTTGGTTGATGATGAAAGGCAATCCAAATGCCATATTATTTGAGGAGTCAGTCTCTTTCCGTTGCAAGAAGATCAATCTAGGCAGAATAGGTCCATTATGCGAGTTGGAGATCAAGCTTTCCTGGCTAGTTAGAAGGGCAAAGGAAAATGAGGCTCTTCAACTAGTAAGCAGAAATCTGCTTATTTTGCATATTCGAAGAAGGAAGATAAAGATGAGAAGAAATCAGAAAAGCAGAAATTGTTTTGTAAGTACTGTAAAGGGAATGATCATATCATAAAGAACTCTCCAAAACAAGCTGCTAAAGAGGCAAAGAAGAAAGAGGCTAGAATGGTTGTTGCAAAGGCCTCTACACCAAAAACAGAGTTTGCTAATCTTGTGCAGGAAGAAGAATGGGCGTTTACTACTATCCGCAGTTTTAACCCATCTTCTCATGAGGAGTGCATGTCTGCAGTACTCAGATGTTTGGTATTTTGATAGTGGGGCGACCAAACATATTACCTCGCAGCACAGATTCTTCTCTTCAGTCGAGCTTGCCCCCAAAGGGAATACTGTTACATGCGCTAACAACTCCTCTTATCCTATTATGGGAGTTGGTAAGATCATTTTGACTACTGCTGATGGTAGTTCTTTCACTTTGTCAAATGTTGTATTTGTGCCAGGGATCAAGAAGAACCTGTTATCAGTTTCTGCATTAGCCAAGATTGGTTTAGTTGTGAAATTTGTTGATGACAGGTGTACAATTCATGATCTGTCAAATGGGGATGTGATTATTGCTTCTAGCATTTTATGTTGTGGGCTGTATAAGCTCATAGACTATGAAAGATTTGTAAATGATTTGGCATGTGCAGTAAATGATTCTCACGCTATGTCAGATGCAAAGCTTTTGCATGCACGCTTTGTTCATCTGAATTTTGCTAGTTTCCTATGCCTGTAGAAATCTGAAATGGTGTCCTCTTTGCCCAAACTTGAGGCACCTAGAAAACATGTTTGTGAAGGCTGTATTTTGGGCAAAATGCATCGTTTGTCCTTTCAAAAAGATGGTTCAGTTTGGGCTACTCAGAAATTGTAGCTTGTACATAGCGATGTCTGTGGTCCTATGCAGACACCTTCTTTTGGGAATTATCTTTACTTCGTGACTTTCATCGATGATTTTTCTAGGCATGCATGGGTATATCCATTGAAGACAAAGTCCGAAGTGTTCATGTGCTTCAAACAGTTTTTGGTTTTGGCTGAAAATCTAGCATGTAAAATGTGCACCCTCCGTTCTGATCGAGGGGGGGAATATATGTCTTCTAATTTTAATGCATTTGTGGTTGAACGTGGGATAAAACACCAGTGTATAGTGCCATATACACCTCAACAGAATGGAGTTGCTACGAAAGAACATGTCACTCATGGAGATGGCAAGGTGTATGGTCAAGAGTCAGACTTTACCACATAGTTTCTAGCTTGAGTCTGTCATGTGTGCAGCATATGTACTAAACAGGTGTCCCACTAAAGCGCTACAGTCTATCACTCCATATGAGGCTTGGCATGATCGCAAGCCATTTATTGCTCATCTATGTGTTTTTGGTTGTTTGGCATATGCATTAGTGCCTGAACAACATCGTAGAAAGTTGGATGCTAAAGCACTAAAATGTATTTTTGTTGGATATAGTTCTAAAAGTAAAGGCTATTGTCTGTATCATCCACAGACTAAACGCATTTTGGTTAGCCGTGATGTTGTTTTTGTGGAAGATGCTATTCAGCCATTCCTTTCATGTACTAAGGAGACATCTGTTAGCTCCAAAGACATGTATGATACTCTGCTTCCTCTTTTTACATGTGGACAGTCTAGTGCTGGTCCCAATGAGGCAACTTCTCTGCCTTTGCAGGTTTCATGTGATGATGCAGAACATTCCATTTTTGATGTAGATTTACATGATGCACTAGTTGATTAGAGAGCTGATATTGAGCAAGCAAAAACTATGCCAAAATGGATGGTGTAGACTTTGTGTGACAACAAATTAGATGCACCTCTATCATATTGTACTCGTTCAGGCTCTCATAGTGCCTCTTTTGCATTAGATTGCTATGCTATGGCTGCATCTAGTCTCTGTGATGAGAATGAGCCTGTTTCGTTTGATGAAGTACAAAATACAGAAAATTGGATGGCTGTTATGCAATCTGAATATGATGCAATAATGAAGAATGGTACTTGGTCTTTATATGACTTGCCTCCTGGCAAGAAGGCCATTGGCACTAAGTGGGTATACAAGTTGAAGCATAAACCTGATGGTACAGTTGACAGGTATAAGGCTAGGCTTGTTGCAAAGGGTTATGCGCAGGAAAGAGGCATTGATTTTGATGAGACCTTTGCACCTACATGCCGTATGACTACTGTTCGGAGCATTTGTGCACTTGCAGCCCATCATGGTTGGAATGTACATCAGTTGGACATTAAAACTGCATTTCTGAATGGTGACTTGCATGAAGAAGTGTATGTTTTTCAGCCCTGTGGCTTTGTGCAGAAAGGGCATGAAAACTAGGTGTGCAGGTTAAAGAAGGCATTATATGGTTTAAAGCAAGCACCACGTGCTTGGTATGAGAAGATACATGCCTATTTGATTGCACATGGTTTGAGAACAGTCCAACTGAAAGCACCTTATATGTTAAGCGTGCTAATGATGTGCTTTTGATAATTTTTGTCTATGTTAAAGACATGTTGCTCACTGATCCTATTGAGAAGCATATTGCTGATTTTAAGGCTGATTTGCATGCCTCATTTGAGATGTCTGATTTGGGGCATTTAAATCACTATTTGGGCATTCAATTTATGCAACTTGATGGTGGAATGGATTTGTGTCAAACGAAATATATTGACACATTATTGCAGCATTTTGGCCTTGAAGACTATAAGCCTATTGCCACTCCTATGGAGACATGTTTACATTTGAGTCTTCATGATGCTTGGAGATGCATTTGATGCTGTTCTCTATCACCTGGCTGTTGGATGCTTAATTTACTTATGCATTACTGGGCCAGATATTCAGTTTGCTATTTCAAAGATGAGCAGGTTTATGCATTGCCCAGGAGTCAAGCATTGGCAGGCAGTTAAGTGCATCTTTGGCTATTTGAGTGGTACTCGGCTACTTGGGTTTTTTTATCCCAAGGGGGGATCACTACCGCCAGATTTGCATGCTTTTTTTGACTCTGATTGGGCTGGTTGCTATGACACTCGTGTGTCCACTAATGGCTTTTGCTTCATGCTTGGTAGCTCATGTATATCTTGGTTGAGCAAGAAGCAGCCTACTGTGGCCACTTCCACTTGTGAGGCTGAATATAGGGCACCTTTCACAATGAGTGTTGAGTGTGTGTGGCTCAGATGCCTTATGGCTGATTTGGGTGTTGGCCAGACTTCTGCCACCACCATCTTCACTAACAGTGAGAGCGCATTGGCAGTTGCGAGGAACCCTGTGTTCCATGCTCGCACTAAGCACATTGAGGTGCATTATCAGTATGTCAGGGAGAGGTTCTCTGCTGGGGAAATCAGCATGGCATATGTGCCCACGCAAGAGAACATTGCAGACCTTTTCCCGAAGGCTCTACCTAGGGAGAAGTTTGAAGCTTTCGGCAAAGCTTTAGGCTTACTTCCTTTTGTGGAGTGATTTCTACATAGCTTGGCACTTCCTTATACATGAGTGCCAGCTCCTTGTGCACTGCATCACTCCCAGAGGGGATTTGATGATATATTTAGGTAGTGATGTCTGTGAACACACTAGGACTGTCGGGGCACTTTTTTCCCTCTTTAGGAGGTTTTTTCCCTTGGCTTGTATATATGCCTATTGCCCTAATGGGCTAGTGATCTTTGTACATTCTCTAGTAATACATTCAATCATGTGTGTTGTGGTCCAAGCTTCTTCTTCTTCTTCCTTGTGTTGTTCGCATGCTTCCGCAGGCATCTAACTCTAACACCCCCCCTCTAATGCCCCCCCTCGCCCCCCCAAGAAAAAAAAGAAATCTTAGAATGAGTTTTTATCCTAAGTTTTTTCTCGACAAAAGAATAATATACATGTTTTTTTTGGAAAAATGAAGCATAAAAATCATAAATTCTTGAAAAACACCTCTTTAAATAGTTATTTTTATAAGTTTCTCATAATCTTTTTACAAGCCTCAATATCTATGAAAAGCGAATCAATCTAGAAAAAAATTCATTCACGCATGGAGTTCTAGGCTTGAAGCTCAACAAGGGATTAGGTCTTCTTCACCTTGGCAACGTGGAATTAGCATTTCTACATCTTGAACAAGGAGGGGAACAACTTATAGCTATATGTATTTCATCCATCACAATGAGGGAAACAACTTGAAGCTTATCTATACTTGAAGGAGATCATCTTCATTTTATGGAGATTGTGAAGGTGTGAAGTGTTGAAGATTCACTCACTAATTAGACATAAAGACATGAAGACATATGAAGGACGAAGAGAAGCAGAAACAAAGCATTCAGAAATTCAAGCCTTAGTGAAGGGACAAATTCACGCTTGTAATATACTGCATAGAAACTTCTAGAATTACGAGTTTTGAATCTCGGAACAAAATGTATATAAGAGAGATGGTAAGAGAGATAGAGAATAGAATGAGAAGTAGTAGAGAACTTGAACTGCCAGGTATTCGTATGTAAGAGAGATGGTAAGGAAGAACTACTCAGAATAGGAGAGTTTTCCATGGCTATGAGCGGAGTAAGGCCAAGCCATTCTGTATACATCTTCTTCAATAGAAAACACATGTTTGTGTAGAGGAATTTAAGCGTATTCTTCTTGTGTGAAGAAATCTAAGTATTCTTCATATCAGTGTGTGTTGGCAGTAGTCAAGGAACTGAAGGAGTTGCAAGACAAGGAAGCCTACGAAGGGAGTCGGAACGAAGAGAAAGCACAGGCAGACACAGTAGTCAAAGAAGATCTGGCAAGTAGGCCATTTCAATTTTTCAGGCATTAAAGAGTTGGGCACACAAGAAGAAGGAGCAAGTAGGGAGCTCCAGGGAATGTATGACAAAATGCTAGAAGAAATCCCTACAGAAATAGTGATTTTCATCACTAAAAACCATTGTAAATGCCATTTCACATTTTTGTAGCTCCATTTTGTGCAAGCCAAGGAGTCCTTGAGCTTGAGGAGCTTTAGAAGTACCTACCTATCAATTTTCACATTTTTTAGACTCCGTTTGAACCTCCAAATAGGGTAGAGAACCTAATTTTTAACTAGGCCGGACACTAGGTCTGGACAATGCCAAAACCTAGTCAAAAACTATAAATAGAGCTAGAGAGCTCATTTTTGAGGTTAGCTTGTAATTGAATTGAACTTGTATGAGCTTTTTGAAAGTAATCTAAGAACTCCATTGCTTCTCACTCTTTGTCTTGCTGTGTGTGCGCGTGTGTGTGTATGTGTGTGCATGTTAGTGTGCTTCTCACTCACGCACTTGTGCCTTCACTTGCTCAAGGTCTTCATACCATCCTCACGTCTTCCCGGATTGACATTAAAGGAGGTGCTACTTGTCACTGAGCTACACCAAATTTTGGCGCCGTTGCCGGGGATTGAGCTTTGAGGACGAGCATGTGATGGTAAGACGTAGAGTTGACGCGTTGGAGTTATAGGTATTTTCTTCACCTTTTTCCTATTTTCTTTTGTTTTTCTCATCACCATCATCATCCTCACCATCTCCCACATCCATCTCCATCATCGCGAAAATTTTCAGTGTTTGGTCATATCACCACACCCATACCATTCCCCTCATTTCACTTGTGATAAAGAGCGCGAGAGCGTTTGTGTGCTTGTGAGTTTCTGTGTTTTTTGAGATTTTTTGCAAGAATCAGCATCCCCAGCAGCTGCACCAGCTCCAGCAGGTAAAAAATCTGACTGTGCAGGTCTCAAGGCGTTGACCTCTGTCAATCGCGACCGACAGAAAAAATGCTCTATTTGCTAAACAAAGTACATAACCATGATCTACATGCCTAGAGCTTCCCAAAAATGTGTTTAAATTTTTGAAATTCCTCAGATTTTTATCAATCGCGATCGCTCTGTCAATCACGATCGACAAACCACGACGGACAAATGCCGACGGCTCTGTCAATCGCGATCGACACGTCAATCGCGACCGACAGAGTCAACAACCGATTGACCATGACTGGCAGATCATACGCGTGACACATGTCAATCGCGATCGAGCCATCAATCGCGATCGACCAGTCAATCGCAACTGACAGCCCCCGACGGCTCTGTCAATCGCGACCGACACAGTCAATGATTGATTGACCACGACGGACAGACCCTCACGAAGGACCTATCAATCCCGATTGACCTATCAATCGCGACTGACAGAGTCAACAATCCTTTGACCACGACTATTTGACTTTTCGGGCCACGTGTCAATCGCGATTGACCCATCAATCACGACTGACAGCCACGACGGACCCATCAATCGCGACTGGCAGCCACGACGGACCTGTCAATCGCGATCGACACGTCAATCACGATTGACCTATCAATCGCGACTGACAGAGCTTGCGAACGCGATTGAAGGGCAAATTTGGCCAATTTTTTAGGGCAAAAAAAAAAGTAGTGGTCTAATTTTTGGCAAAGTGTGGGGAACTTTTAAGGGTTTGTCATTGCATTGTGAGGCCGCAACCCAAGTAATTCAAGAATTCCTGTCTGCCTGACTAGACTATTTTAGATCCTGTTTTAGCCCCAAAACCCTGAGTGGACATAACTTCCTCATACGAAATCCGATTGCGGTGATTTTTGTTTTGTTGGAAAGCTCGTGGGGAATACAACCAAAACTTCCACTGGTTACGGTAGAATTAATTTCAGGATTATTAGATAGGGTAATTTGAATTTGACCATATCCTAGGGTAGGAAAAAATTGAGGGTCCCTTGGGATTGTTTCCCATAAAGGCAAAAGGCAATTGGGTCTGTGAATTACATGCATGAAAATGATCTGTCTGTCAACTAAATTCACTTCTTGAGCTAATTGTGGATTTTTTCAGGTTCTTTGAGAGCAGCGAAGGGTACTCGAAGCAAGAGTAAGTGCGAGCTTGGGAACACGCTTCCTGGGCATACAAGGGCAACCAAGGGAAGAACTTAAGGTTGGAAATTCTCAACACCCTCTGTCAATCCCTAGCATAGGCTAAGTACGGATAGAGGTTTTGATTAATTAGGAACACGTTAAGAACAACCAAGTCCAAGAACTCTAATCACTCAAGTGCAAGTGCTAGGAGATTACAATTGCGAAACAACCTAAGGGAAAAGAAAATTAAATTGAGCGACCACCCTCAAAGTACGATAAAAATTTAAGTGTTCCTTGCGACAAAGATTAATTGGACAAGAAGTGACACCCTAAGAGCAATTAAAAAAGAACAAGTGACTGATATAAAAGAACTCAGCAACGCAAAGTGTACTTGGGAAAAAATTGGGATTATTCAATTGGGCTTATGAACCTTAGATCAGGACGACACCTAGGGAGAGATAGACAAAGTCTTAGATCTTCAGAGGCTAGTGTCAATCATACTGCTAGGTCTTGGGCCCAGCAATTGAGCCATCATTCGTACTACCCTAGCTCTGAAACGAGCGAGTCTGAGATGTCCCACGGCATGGAGAGACCTACAGGAAGCTCCGGAGTGCCATATTTACATAGGGTAGAAGGCCCTTACAAGACGCAACTCGAATACCTCAGGACCAACCGATTAGGTGCTAGCATCTATGAGGACGGCCTAGGAAGATCGGTAGTACAGATTAAAAACCCTGACCAATCCATTGGACTAGAGCACCCAGCTATCAAGTTTGAAAATGGAGCATACTTGGACAAAGAAGGGACAATATATGTAGTCACCAGTCATCCAGATAGGACATATGAATTTGGGAATGTGATCCTGTTGGAAGTGAGGTAGGCCCTTAGGCTCATGTCACAGGTCCATGGTTCCATAGTTCCAGTCATGTACAACATTAATTCCAGCAATCTTCCATATTGACAAAACATGAACATACCACAACTTAATCATACAAATGATGAGATAAAGATAGAGAAAGAATAGACGACATGTGTAAGGTGTTACGTAAGCCATCACTTACTCATAGTATCATATATACCAATGTTCAATGTACAATGTGGGAGCAAAACTCTCAACCACTCTATGTGATGAGAAATAGATGAATGAGTGAATGTACAATGTAACAAACATATTCAGATGTATGGGTAGTAATCTGAATATACATGAGATGTGTGACCTAATAGGTTATAGAAGAGTGAATATGAGTGACTGAATGAGGAAGGATCAGTGTGAAACTGATGGTCAACAAACCTACATCTAAACTTAGGCTATGGAAGACCCTAAGTCAGATACGTGTGTGAAAAGATCACATACTTATAAAGTAGCATGGAATGCTAACAAGATTGTTGCCGGAAATCCTCAAACTCATGTGAACACATCTTCTCAAACACCTCATAAAAATATGCATAAAGCATATACGTACTGATTCTCTTGTACCTATGCCGAATAGGAATCCTTCTGATATGAACGCCACAACCTCCATAAACTTCAATTAGTACCTGTGTGCATAAAGAGAATATGTACCTGAATACTTAACATAAGATGTGAATCTTATGTTAATCATCATCTAATGTCTTTGAAGTAGCCCGACATCTTCTTGTAGAAGATAATCTTCAACCTAATATCTTCCTGTAGAAGATAATCTTCAAAATCATGTAGATGGTCCCATTCAATGTCTTTGAAGTAGCTAGACATCTTCTTGTAGAAGATAATCTTCAACCTAACATCTTCTTGTAGAAGATGATCTTCAAATACATCATGTAGATGGGCGATCCTCACCATCAAGCTGCTAATAATCAAGTCTTCTTGCCATGAACAAGAGATGACCTCCTCTCCATGAGCTAGAGTGTGAGCACACCCTTCATCTTCTCCAAGAAGAATCACCAAGAAGAACTCCATAGCTACTCCTCAACATGCTTCAAGTTAGCACGATGGCTGCCCCATGTGCTAGATGAAACACCACCTCTACTGAGGTCCAAGCTTCCAAAGCTTGTGTTGAAATTGGCGAAGGATGAATACAAGTGAACCAAGCACTTGTTTATATAGTATTCTTGTTCCCTTGAAAAGCTTATCCAAAAGCCATAATAAAATAGCGATCGCTCTCTCAATAAAGCACAAAACTTGCGTAAGCTGAAAAGCAATTGTGATCGGTTTTAATCTTGTGTCGTCGGACGTTTAATAAAGCAAAAGCACATATAGAAAAAACTTTGATTTGCGTTTTTCCCGCTGCTACGCCGTCCAGGTATTGAACCGTGGTCGTTTGCATGGGAGCGTGCCTCGTAGCCAAGGCACTCAGCCCGTTTTCATGTATAAGGAATATAAAAATAAGTTATACATCCTGAGTGCGCCCGTGCTGTTTATAGAAGGACACACGTTGGATCACTTGATTAGTTTGAACTATGAATGAACCAATGAGACATTGTTTCCATGTTTTCCAACAATCCCCCTGCAATGTCATATTGGTATAACCTTAACTGGATCTGCAAACTTTATAATCTGCAAATTACCACAAGCTTCAAATAGCCCGCGCAAGCTTCAAGCTTGTACTTCCGACACTTCAGAACTTTTCTTCAAAAGTCTTCTTCAAAACTGAATTTGACTTTCCTTCAAAAAACTGAACTTGCTGAATATGAACCATAATACTTGAGAAAATATGCAAACTAGATAACCAATAGTGTACTCATCAAGCAATCACTGCTTGATAGCAAATGTAGCATGAACTGTTTCTGAACCTGCTATCTCTTGTCTTCAAAAACCTGAAAACATACATTGGGATCCACATATTTGCATTTACCTTCCAAAAAGGTTTCTCAACGTACTTTTGCTGTGTCATGTAAATACACTAAACAAAATCAGGAACTGAATCCTGGAACCTGTGACTGTCAACTCACAACTTAGTGTATTATGAACACTGTTGGTTCATTTCTGACTTTACTCAAGTCAAATCAACTCAACTCAATTGAAATCAACTGAAATATGAGTAAAAAAATCTATGATGTCATCATGTCTTCATCCTTCAAATCCTTCATACCTCTTTCCTTCAGAACTTGGTATACATTTATATGTGCGCACTTCTGAAATATACCTTTCTGAAATATCAAGTTTCTCTTTAATAGAACTCTGGAACCTTCTCCTGAACAGGAACATCCTAACAGGAACTTTCTCCAAACATTCTTTTTCTTCCTTCTTCTTTCAAAGCTGGAATATAAAGAGAACCTGACAAAGGAAATGTAGGAATACCTGAAATAGGAATACCTGTAGGTATGACTCTGCATTCTTTTACATATGGCTGAAAATAAGTCTTCATGTTTCATCACCCCCCTGGATGATTTAACAATAGTATCCAGTATTCTTCAAATATATCAGACTTTATGAAATGTGGAACGTCTTCCTTCATAAATCTGATGTTCAGTGATCAATACCTGTATCTGAAACAAAATCTCTGAACCCTTTTTATTAGCATTGTGCACATGCCAATAGCTTTCCCTATCATTCCTCAGCTTTCCAAATTGTAGAATAAGGTTAGCTGAACCTAACATAACAAAACCTTGCTGAAAGCTTTATAGGATTCATAACCTTCTGTAACATAACAAGTATCTTCTATCTCTTTGCAACACAAATCTGATAGAACTTGAATCCTTGACTTACTTCTTCCAATGTTAAGAATCTTTACAAACAAAGGATAGACAACTGAATCATAAATACTCAAGATCATATAAGATCTATTTAAGATCAATGATCTCTCCTGTGTAGAATCTGCTGTCATCAAACCTTCATGACTGAATGTTTGATTTACTTCCTGAATGTCTCCAAGTGTCCATGCTTCTCAAAAAGTTGTAAGACTTTTCTTCAAACAAATCCTTCAAGGAATCTGCAATTCCTACTTGAAACATAAGTGGACAAACTTCTCACCTTGAGAACTCCAAAAGCTGCAAGTTGATACTTCATAACTTTCATATTTTACCTGGGTGAAATGTGATAGTACCTGCTTGGTTTTCTTTTGGCTAACTCCACTTTTCAATCAAGTTATAGGATCTAATGGAACACCTTTTTGAATACAAGCATGTATCCAAAAAACTCGACAATCATAAAAAGTAGATTCTTCAAATGATTGGTACATCAACAAGTCTGAATTTTCTGAAGTTTTCTGAAAATATGGAATATGAGGTAACCTTTTCCAAACATAAATCCTCAACCCAAGTCTTCAACATCTGCTACAAAAAACTCTTTTACCTTAAGAGTTAGATAAAGAAGAAATATACTTCTCTGCAACTTGTCATATACCAAGTAGCTCTCTATTGACACTCCAAGAATTCTTTGAGGGAACATATAAGCTGCCTGCTTAAAAGCTTCAACATAACTCATACACATATGAGTGCTTTTGTTTCTCTCGATGCAATTCTTTGTCAAATCTACTAAATCATGACCAAGTGTAATGCAAAACAAGAAACTGCTTCTTCTTTAAACAAGATGTTCTCGTAGACTTGTCTTTGGGTGTAGAGGATAAAATAGGAAAAGTATATGGAAAATATATGAGAAAAGGAAGTCTTACTTTTCTTTTGGAAATGATGGACTTTCTTCTTTTGCATCTTTCTTCCACCTGATGATGTCAACATTTTCAAACTTCTCTTCCATACCTTTTGTTCTCTTCATTTTGAAGTAGCAAACACTCTTGACTTCTTCAAATGAACTTTTCTCTTCCTCTAATGCTAAGAGTAAGAGATAAAACAAACATGGTATACAAATGGAAGTGAATATAGAAACATGTTTTACCATCTCCTCATATCTCTGAATCAAAATTCTGCTTCAAATGTCTGAAACGACTAAATTCACCAATCATTTATCTGAATGATGAATTATCCTTCTAGAGTTACCTTCTCTAGATACATTTGTACCTTGATATCCAACCAACTTACAATAGAAAATTGGCTGAAAAAACTCATCTCATCTCTGCGCTTGTCTTCTTAGATGAACTTTCTTGCCATGAAAGAGATCTTTCAAAACTCTCTAGAAAAACCTCTAGATACCTGTTTTGATGTAGCCTTTAACTTTCAAATGATGAAAGCGTATAAAAGCATTCCTTGAATTTCTTCAAATCTCTTCATAACTGCTCTTCTAAGATATGACCTGCAAATGATAATCTGATAGTAGAAACTGATACCTGTGATTTGATGTTGATCTGATTTCTTCATCTTCTCTAAACCATTTTCTTCCTAGAATTTGAAGTAGTCTTCTCTTCATCAAGTTTGGGTCTTCAAACAATACTTTTGTAAAGTATTTGCATACTCTTCCAAAAATATTCCGCTGCTAAGAGATCATCAATTTCATACTCCACACTGATGAATACACATGTAACTGAACTGTCTAATTCTCAAATCTCTACTCATCCAGATTAAGTGTGTATGTCAAATGTCAAATATTAGAAGATGCTTTCAAATCATATGTTGTAAAACTCGAAGTGTGGGAACCTAGGATTATGAATGAGCCTTACTGCATTGATGCCAAAGATCTAAAGTTCTGTAACCAAAACCTTAGTGCTCTGATACCAAATGTTGGAAGTGAGGTAGGCCCTTAGGCTCATGTCACAGGTCCATGGTTCCATAGTTCCAGTCATGTACAACATTAATTCCAGCAATCTTCCATATTGACAAAACATGAACATACCACAACTTAATCATACAAATGATGAGATAAAGATAGAGAAAGAATAGACGACATGTGTAAGGTGTTACGTAAGCCATCGCTTACTCATAGTATCATATATACCAATGTTCAATGTACAATGTGGGAGCAAAACTCTCAACCACTCTATGTGATGAGAAATAGATGAATGAGTGAATGTAGAATGTAACAAACATATTCAAATGTATGGGTAGTAATCTGAATATACATGAGATGTGTGACCTAATAGGTTATAGAAGAGTGAATATGAGTGACTTAATGAGGAAGGATCAGTGTGAAACTGATGGTCAACAAACCTACATCTAAACTTAGGCTATGGAAGACCCTAAGTCAGATACGTGTGTGAAAAGATCACATACTTATAAAGTAGCATGGAATGCTAACAAGATTGTTGCCGGAAATCCTCAAACTCATGTGAACACATCTTCTCAAACACCTCATAAAAATATGCATAAAGCATATACGTACTGATTCTCTTGTACCTATGCCGAATAGGACTCCTTCTGATATGAACGCCACAACCTCCATAAACTTCAAGTAGTACCTCTGTGCATAAAGAGAATATGTACCTGAATACTTAACATAATATGTGAATCTTATGTTAATCATCATCTAATGTCTTTGAAGTAGCCCGACATCTTCTTGTAGAAGATAATCTTCAACCTAATATCTTCCTGTAGAAGATAATCTTCAAAATCATGTAGATGGTCCCATTCAATGTCTTTGAAGTAGCTAGACATCTTCTTGCAGAAGATAATCTTCAACCTAACATCTTCTTGTAGAAGATGATCTTCAAATACATCATGTAGATGGGCGATCCTCACCATCAAGCTGCTAATAATCAAGTCTTCTTGCCATGAACAAGAGATGACCTCCTCTCCATGAGCTAGAGTGTGAGCACACCCTTCATCTTCTCCAAGAAGAATCACCAAGAAGAACTCCATAGCTGCTCCTCAACATGCTTCAAGTTAGCACGATGGCTGCCCCATGTGCTAGATGAAACACCACCTCTACTGAGGTCCAAGCTTCCAAAGCTTGTGTTGAAATTGGTGAAGGATGAATACAAGTGAACCAAGCACTTGTTTATATAGTATTCTTGTTCCCTTGAAAAGCTTATCCAAAAGCCATAATAAAATAGCGATCGCTCTCTCAATAAAGCACAAAACTTGCGTAAGCTGAAAAGCAATTGTGATCGGTTTTAATCTTGTGTCATCAGACGTTTAGTAAAGCAAAAGCACATATAGAAAAAACTTTGATTTGCGTTTTTCCCGTTGCTGCGCCGTCCAGGTATTGAACCGTGGTCGTTTGCATGGGAGCGTGCCCTCGTAGCCAAGGCGCTCAGCCCGTTTCCATGTATAAGGAATATAAAAATAAGTTATACATCCTGAGCGCGCCCGTGCTGTTTATAGAAGGACACACGTTGGATCACTTGATTAGTTTGAACTATGAATGAACCAATGAGACATTGTTTCCATGTTTTCCAACAGATCCCTGAAACGGACTTAGATGACCTAGAGCAAGGAAACATGGGCGAAGAACCTAGAACCCCCCGAGGCAAATCTGTTCTCACTAGGATTATCAAACCAGAGTGGATTCCCCAAGATAATAAGAGCATAGATCTACTCCTGAATCGAGAGACTGACAAAGCCTTTTGGAGATATAGATCTAATCATCCGAGTGAGGTAGGAACAATCATGATATATGAGTTCAAAGATCCTGATAGCCCAGGTAGAGTGACCTACTTAGATCACTCTTCAGAGAGGATCTTTGGGGTTACAAAAAATGATAGGCATGCTTACACTTGGAAAGGTGAATTCATTTTCCCCCAAACAAGATCTAATGTGTCATTTGGTCACCAAGGAGCTGGAACCTCCCACACTCATGGAACTCAAAGAGAGAGGCATAGAGATAGACCGGAGGTAAGCTTTGCCAACCTAGTGGGAAGAGACAGAACGAGAACGGAAACACCTAGAGTGGAACCTGAAGGATTTAGAGCCCCAAGGAATCAAAGGAATACGGATGACTTCCCTCTGCCAAGGCCTAGGGACCACACCAGGATTTTGAGACCGACTCAGTTAGTTAAGTCCATGAAGAATTACTTCGATGGCACAGGAGACCCATATGATCATGTGGCCGAGTTTAGGCAAGTCTTGAGAGCTGAACAAGTTGAGGACCTATTCACGCAATATAATGCCTTTGGTCTAACACTTAGGAACACAGCCCTTACGTGGTTTCAACCATTGAACGAGAGACAGTTCAGGAGCATAGACCAACTCTTAGAGCTTTCATCACCGAATTCTCTAAAAATGGCATAAGGCATAATACTTCCTCATTGATATACAGCTTCAAGCAGACCCCTCAAGAGACTGTGAGACTTGCAGGAAGAAGATTTAGGCAGTATCTTGAGAGATGCCCTATTCCTGAGTTACCCACACCTGCCAAACAAGTGGCTTTATTCTTGGATGGATTGCTAAGTACAAAGTTGCGATCCTATGTGTACTTGAAGGACCTTAGGACTATAGAAGAGTGTGTACGCATGTGCATTGACATTGAGGATAACCTAGGGGAGGAGTTAGAGCTTTCCAAAATCTACAAAGATTCCGATAGTGCTTCTAGCCTCTCTTCCTCACAATCCACATCAATTGAGGAACTTGCGGAGAAAGTAGCTCAAAAACTAGGTGTCTCTAGTAAACAAATTCCTAGATTTGCCCCAGTAAAGAGGTGCTATACTTGCAGTGGTGAACATATGGCGAACGCATGTCCCATCATGGATCAACCCCAAGTGAATCCTAGCAGCCAATATTGCACCATAGAACGGAGATACACAAATCACACAGCACAAGATTGCCCGTACAATAAGCAAGCGGTTAGGCAAACCTACCCTCAACCCTATCCAGAACAGGGAAGATACCAGAACCAGTACCCCCCACAACAATATGGTAGACCGCAGCAACCCTATCAACAACCCTACCAGAACCAACAAAGACCACAGCCTGTGTTAGCTCAACAACCTCCAACCCTAGCTAATGTGATTCCTGTAAAGTATGCAGCAGTTGAGGAAAATTTGAATAGAGCTATAGTGCCAGTAACACCACTGCTTTCAGAAAGTGACCCGAGCGATCATAGTTTTGATTCTACTCACATTGATAGTCCCCCGGCTTACTACATGCAATCTCCTGAACATGGTGAGTCCTACTACAGTGAAGAACCAAGTGAACCTAATTGGGAGCCAGAGTACACCAATGTAATGTACACAAACCCTAACGCTAGGCCCCAGCCTAGGCAGGTAAGACCCCATTCCCTAGAGGACCATGCTACAGATGTCAGGGAGATCACCTCATTCGTGGTTGCCCCTTACCTCCACCTACACAACCCCAATCAGTGACAATTCAAGGCTTTTGCCAAGATTGTGGAAAGGAGCATCTCTTACGAGATTTCCCTAAGAATCCTAATAATATGCCAAAAATAACTCCAATTAACGTTATTGGCTTAGTAGTAGACTCTACAGGAAGTGTGACGTCCACTGCACCAGTGCAAGTGGTCACTAGGGCCCAGGCTTTGCAACAGAACCCAGGGATAGGTCAAGAGAAGAGTGCAGAGGTTAGTGAAACTGAGAGCATAGCCACGAAACGGTCGAGAGCCTGGAGGGATAGTCAAGAAAGAATGAAAAAACAATGGTCTAAAAAGATGAGCGACTTAGAAGAAAGCATAAGAGAAACAAAAGCCAAAATCGTTGAGCTCACCTCTCAAACGAACTCTCACATACCACCACCACCCTCACTTCCATCACCATCTAACCCACCATCGGTCCACCTACCTCAGACCATCCCACCACCTCCTAGAGTAGGATTAGTGTTAGCTGACCCCACTCCTGAAGACATAGACATGATGCTTAAGGCATATCAGGCCAGAATCCAAGAAGGGCCAAATGTGACGGATCATGACAAGTGCTACCCTAGAGCTGACCTAGAGATAGAGAGAACCAAGCTATGTGCGAAAATGGTAGCATTGGCTCAGAACATGTTTGAAGACAGTCGCCTTTTCAACTACTCAGGCTCAGCTAAGACACAATTACACTTGGATGGACTCCTAGAGAAGTTAGAGAGCATAATTGCAAGATCTGCCAAGGAAGAAAAAAATCAAGAAAGAGAGGGGGCAAGCAAAAACATAAGCCATCCCCCATAGGAAGCTTATGGGCCCAATTCCACTAGACCAGACACCTCCTCTTCTATGAATAGGTTCACTCCAGAATTCTTACGAGAGATTCAAGAAGACAAATGGGCTAAAGAAAGTGAAGTCCCTCCTCCCATTGAGCTTGTGGATGACACACAGGATCAATTCCCACAAGATATTCCATCCATTTATGGAGAGCAGGAGAGCACCCAGTCTCAAGAGAGATTAGATTTTGAGTCTAATTCTTTACATGAATTACCCCATTTCACAGGCCCATGGGAAGCCAAGTCGACCTGTATGAGAGCACCCACCGTCATGGTAAGAAAAGAAGACTCAGTCATACCTAGGAATACTGAGGTAGTGAAAAACACTAAAGTGCAGTGCAACCTCACTTTAGAAGAGCTACTCAAAGTTAGGCCAGAGTTATGGAAACATGTAGCCAAACAAGTACCAGAGATAGCAAGATCTCGTTCCCAGGTAGGTTCTCAGAGGACAGTGCCAGAAATTCCTCTAGACAAGATAGGAGATATGAGTGAAGGTGAAGAAGGAAACACCTATCTTCCCATTACCCATCAGGGGTACACAACCAAGGCAATTCTGGACTCAGGTGCAGGAGTTGCTATTGCTACCACTTCCCTATGGAAGCGTTGGGGCAAGCCAGCACTCAGGCCCACAAGGATGAAATTGCAAATGGCTGATGGTCACATAGAGAGGCCTTTAGGACTACTCGAAGGAATAACTCTCACTACTTGTGGTGTAGAGTTTGAGCACATGTTTGCTATATGTGACTTCAGCAAAAATCATGCCTATGAGATGATTTTGGGAAGACCATTTATGCGACAATTGCAAGTGGTGCAGGATTGGGGAACCAATTCCTTGTACTTGCAACACTTAGGTGTTACGACCAAAGTCAATCTCAAAGATTACTCTCATAGAGATGTCCCGCCTATTCAATGGAATCCCATCCATCGAGCCAAGGATGACACGGAGTCTGTGCACTCCATAGGATCAGGATCCTCATGGATGCATGAAGACACTCACTTATGGATGTGCAAAGTGGTAGTAGAAGAAGAGAAAAGAGAAAAAGCCAGAGAGGTAGGTGCAAAAGAAACCCATAGATCAATTCAAGACCCAGCCTATGCACCTGTAGTATTTCCTGATGAAGAATTTGAACCCCACGTCTGGGCAGAAATTTTAGCAATCATGGATGTAGCCATCAACGAAGAACAGTGGACACCCCACTGTGATGAGGATGGCTATGACATTTCAGTTTTCTCCATAGAGCCAATCATGGGAGATGCAGTTTTAGAAGAATGCGAACCTAGCCCTGATGCATTTAAGGATGCGTGCGACTCCGATCTAGAGTCAATCATTATGGACCCACCTTTTGCATCAGATGAAGAATACTTCTATGAAGTAGAATTTCAACCCCAGAGGCATGGAGAGCTCACAAATGAGGTAAGGCTAGCCACACATGTGACCCCAAAGGAAGAAGGAAAGAAAGGAAAGAAGAGAGAAGTCACACCAGAATTGGAAGAATCTTTGTTTGAGGTCCCGGAAAATTTTAAGAAGTATGAGATAGATGACAGGAGAGTCATGATCAGAATGCCTAAACGAGAGGCACAATCAGGAGAGGCCTATGATAACAAAGAAACCACCAAGAAAATAGTGGTGGCCCTAGAAGACGGAGAGGAGAGATGCACGTACATAGGCCATAACCTAACAGAGGAAGAAGAGCATGCGTTAATAGCTTTGCTAAGAGAATACAGAGATGTATTCGCTTGGAGTTACAAGGACTTGAAAGGTGTGGACCCTGACATATGCTCACACACTATCCCCATGACCTCAGATGCCAAACCTTCTAAGCAAAAGCCATACACATATAATGATAACTATGCTGCTAAGATCAAGGAGGAGATAGATAGACTGGTAGAAGCTGGATTCATCTATGAAATTGAGCACACTGAATGGGTATCCCTCATTGTAGTGGTGCCCAAGAAAAATGGAAAGCTGCGTGTATGCATTAACTTGAAGAAGGTCAATGCAGCCACAATTCGAGATAACTATCCGCTTCCTATCACAGAACATCTCCTAGAAAGAGTAGCAGGCAAGGAAGTGTACAGCTTCCTTGATGGATTTTCGGGCTACAATCAAGTAGCCATAGCTCCAGAAGATCAGCATAAGATGATTGTTGCCACTGAATGGGGCATTTTTGCCTTTAGAGTAATGCCATTTGGGCTTACCAATGCACCTGCTACCTTCCAGAGACTAATGTGCCATGTATTTAAAGAGTTCCTGAGGAAGAACTTAGAAGTCTATGTTGATGATCTTTGTGCTCATTCCAACATTAGCCAGACCCATATACCTGAACTCAGACAAATCTTGGATAAATGCAGAGAATATCAAGTCTGCCTGAACCCAGAAAAGTGCGTTTTTATGGTCAGGCAAGGCAAGATTCTAGGACACATAGTGTCAAAGAATGGCATATCCACTGATGAAGAGAAAGTGAGAGCTATAGCCGAGTTACCTAGGCCAAAGAATGTCAAGGAAGTACAAGCTTTCATGGGGCATTGTGTTTATTACCGACGGTTTATACATATGTATGCCATCATAGCAAAGCCTCTGTATGGATTGTTGACTAACTTTGAGTGGACTGATGAATGTGAAAACTCCTTCACTGAGCTTAAAAGAAGATTGTGTTCAGCACCAATCTTAACCACACCATATTGGAATAAGCCTTTTCATGTTCATGTTGATGCATCCAATTATGCTATAGGGTGTGTACTGGCGCAACCTACAGGTGAAGGTAATATGGATCTTCCAATTGCCTATGCTAGTAGACAATTGAATGCAGCTGAACGAAATTATACCACTACGGAGAGAGAAGTACTAGGCATGGTATATGCAGTTAAAAAGTTTAGACACTATTTGCTTGCAAATAAGTTCAAATTTTTTACTGATCATCAAGCACTGTTGTACTTGGTAAACAAACCTTGCAATACTGGTAGATTAGTAAGATGGTTTCTCTTGCTAATGGAATACGACTTTGAGGTTGTGGTGAGGAAAGGGAAGACCCACTTGAGAGCAGACCATCTCTCTAGGCTCACATCTGGAGAAGCCCCACACGGAGTGTCAGATGACCTTCTTGATGCTTACTTGTTTAAGTTGGAAGTTGTCCCTCAGTGGGTTAAGCCATTAGTGCCAGTATTGACATACGGGCCTAACCACCCAGTCATAAACACTCAAGGTAGAGAGGTAGTAAGAGCCCAGAAGTACCACATCATGGCAGGAAGTATGTACAAGCACACAGATCAAGGGATCTTAGCTTGTTGTGTGGAAGAGGATGAGTACGCTAAATGGTTGCAATTGGCACATGTAGGTGCATTAGAGCAACACTACTCAAAACAACGAACCCTACAGACACTAAGGAGACTCGAAGTGCATTGGCCGACTATGGAAGCTGATGTACATAAGATGTGTAAAGAATGCCCAATCTGCTTCACTAAACCACCTATGGAACATGCCACTCTTTATCAAGTGTCCATTGTGCCAGATTGGAGTGAACCATTAGTAGCCTTCTTGAGGATGAAAACATTTCCCCAAGATATGACCTTAACGAGACAAAGAAGTCTAGAACAAGAAGCTCTAGATTACTCACTCATTGGTGATAATCTATACAAGCGTGGTAAAGATGGTTACCTGAGACTATGTGTCCATGAAAGTGAATATCTCAAGATCTTGGAAACTGCTCACCAAGGTGTGGCAGGAGGACACTTTGGACCAGATGGAGTGATCAAGGCAATACTATTTGCGGGCTTCTGGTGGCCAACCCTTCACATGGATGCACATACCTATGTGAAACGGTGTGATGTTTGTCAGAGAACTTAGTATCCTATACGCAAAGATGAAATGCCACTGAAACCTATGATGGGTGGACGAGCATTCTCTAAGTGGGGAATAGACTTTGTCGGTCCTATTAATCCCCTAGCTAAGGGTTCTCATGCTGAATATATCATTGTGGCCACGGATTATCTAACCAAGTGGGTAGAAGTAAAAGCTACCACGAAGAACGATGCACAAACAACAGCTAAGTTCTTATTTGAGAATGTGTTCACTAGATATGGGCTACCTATAGAGCTAGTTAGTGATAGAGTCATTCACTTCTTGAATGAAGTTATTGAAAATCTGCTCCAAGAGTTCTTGGTAGTACATAAGAAGTCTGCCCCCTATCACCCACAAGCTAATGGCCAGGCCGAAAGCACAAACAAGATTCTATGCAATATTCTTACCAAATTGGTGAATAATAAACGCTCTGATTGGGACAAACAGCTACACCATGCTGTTTGGGCATACCAAGTGGCCTATAAAACGGTACTCCAAGCCACACCCTTTCAGATGGTATTTGGCCAAAATGCGGTGCTACCTTTGGACTTCTTGATTCCCACACTGAGAGTAGCACAGGAGCATGAGTGGACAGGCCATGAATTCTCTTCGAGAATTTTTGACCTTGAATGATTAGGTGAAACCAGACTATGAGCTGCAGCAGGAATATATGCAGCTAAGAAACGACAGAAGGCGTACTTTGATGCCCATGTTAAGGATAAAGGATTAAAGGCCGGAGACCTAGTATTAGTCTATACTCTGAAACAACATGCGAGAAAGCTAGAAAAACGTGGTTACGGACCCATGATCATAAACAGGATTTCAACTAGTGGAGCAGTACAACTGGCCACTTTAGAAGGCAATATTCTCCCTAGCTACATCAGCGGGTGCAGAGTCAAGTTGTATCAGGAACCTCTCACAGAAGAAATGCTAAGTCGACTCAACACTGCTAAGAAACGCAAAGAAGAAGAAAAAAGAGTTCGAGAAGAAGCTCAAGCAGAAGCTTTAGAACGCATCAGAAGGATGAAGTTGAGACGGCAAGGTAGGGATCAACCTAGGACAGGTGCCTATGAGGATCCAGGATATCATGTGGCAATGTGTGAAGTCTCAGGAATAAGTTCCCAAAGGATAATAGATCGACGTTCTTTTGCGACTTTAGAGATAGGACAAGGAGTTAGTGCAAAAACTGTGTGGGCATTAATTGACTCAGGTGCATCCACTAGTGTGGTGAGACTTTCTCACTGTCGAGAATTGAAATTAAAAGTCAATCCTATAGAAGCATATCTCATAGGATTGGGAGGTGTGGAAACCCCTTGCATGGGCGAGGTGGAACTTCCCCTCTCCATTCAAGATGTTCCAATGACAGTTAAGGTACTAGTGTGTCAAGATGAGGATCTCACTGAGCCTCTGGTCTTGGGTCAAGACTGGATCTATGACCATGCAGTCAACTTAAACCTAAGAAGTGGACTTCTTTAGGTATGGGTAAATCAGAGTCGAATTACAGTTGAGTTAGATAATGGAGCACTCAAGGAACTAGAAAAGGCACAGACTCTTGGTCCTTCCAGGGGTACACTTGAAGTTGACCATCTTGTTCTTGTCCAAAGCTATGTGATGCAGAGGAATGGAGATCTCAATAAAGAAGTCAAGGCCTCGATGGAACTATCTTCTTTTTCAAAAGCCAGAGGGAGACAACAACCAAAGGCAGATCAATTACGGAAGACTACCTATGTTGGAGGCCAAAAGAACGTGCGAAGCAGAACAACTCAGCCTTTGAAACAACTATGGGTGCGAAAAGGCGAGCTGCCTACTACAGTCAAGTTACGACAACTGTCTCAACTTCCTATTAGTAATCAGCGACATGATACTAATAAGAGGACTTCCAAAAGTTCCTTCGAGAAAGTGAAGACTATCTAGGTACCCAATAAGTCGATGAAGGCTGTCCCACAATCAAGACAAATTTGGGTGCCTAAGGCTTGCTTGCGGGCTCAACTAGTCCCGCACGAATCACATCATACACGACAGGGTTCACTCACTCAAGGAGCCGTTACCCACTCTTGTTTAATATGCACGAACACACAGTCACCCAGAAGCACGCACAGACTCACTTGTAAATGGATCCCAAAAATGCATCATCCCTAAGCAGAATTACTCATAAAACCCTCCAGAGTCTCCACAAAACCAAAACCAAAAGCCATCCATTGTCTTTGGCAACCTAAGACTTGTAATAAACCCCCCGAGCCCCATTTGTAAATTCATCTCCACTTGCTAACTACATCACTCATACACTGCATCTTTTCATCTAGCTCATAGGACTATCCATTCATTAACTACACACACAGTCATCGAGCACTTACTGACCCACTAACCCATTTCTCACCTCATGCTAATGTTGTAACGGGGACAAAAAGTGTTCTATCTTGTCCATTACAATATTAACACATGATCTATATTCTCACAGAAACAGCAAGCAATAACAATGGCAGAAGCAGGAGGCACCGGTTCCCAAGCAGGGTCTAGCGCACAGATTGTGGACATCGAAACTCTCCTCCTGGAACCACCACTCACCGAAAGGCCTCAAGAACTTCAAGCGGTGCATGTCCTCCCGATTCAGGACCCTCCTCAGGGACACACTTCTCAAGTGGGGAAACATGCTCATTGGTTTAGTGATGTCGCGGGACCATTGGGTGATGGCACCTATTTCTGGGAGGCAGAAATTGAATTCAATGGCAAATGGGGACGTTACCATTTCTTCACTCGCAAATTTGAAAACTATCAGAATGCAGAAGTAATGCGATCGGTTTGGACCAAAGCGGGATTGGATAGCTACTTCAGAGCACATTTGCCTAAGCCAGATTTTCTTCGCTGCTCCTACTTTATCAGTACCATCACTCCTAGCAAGGCCAAGGGAGGCGATAGTACTTTTGTGCTACCCTCACTATTGCCAGGCCACGAACTCAAGAGATTCAAACTGACCCTCAATTTGGTACGAGAAGCATTGAACATGCAAGGAATGCATATTCCCACTGAGAAAGAACTAATGGTTCCAGGCAGGATGAAGCATAAAGACCTCAACAAATTGAAGGACATGGTAGCAATGACACCTACCATTGCTCTACACTTACGAACTATCATGCAACATTTTGCTTTTCCCACCCAAGAACGATTCACTATGCCACCAAAAAAAATATGGTTCAACTTGTACTTGGCGGAGACAGAGAATCTCACCATCAACATACCGCACTGGATCATCGATCAAATACATCTAGCCCATCAACGGTGGAATAAGAAACAAAAAAATGTACTGCATGGATGTTGTGCTCTCACAAGAATAATTTACAGGTGCTTAGCATGCGACGTGCCCATTTAAAGAGCACTAGTATGGTCCAGGGCCCAAGAGTTCCAAAGACGACTATCAACAGCGGGCCCTCCATCGAAGAAGATGAGAGGGGGAGTTCAATTACCATGCGCTCAACCAAGGGGAGCCACTACCACACCCGAGGTGACTCCTCCCCAAACGAGGCGTGTCCAACCATTCACCATTCGCCTACCCAAACCAGGTGCAGAAGGACCCAACCTGGTGTTCCCTCCTATTCCTTCAGACTTGGAGTTCCCTCAAGGTTACACCCTTGCTGATCTAACAGATGAAGAAATCGCCCGTTTGATCAATGAATCTAACCTGGAGACCGAAGGAGAGCAAACCCAAGAACAACAACCCACGACTACCACTTCAGCCCCGACCCAACCGGGAGTAGTAGAAGTAGAAGATGATGAAGAAGAGACAGAAGAACAAGAGGCACACGAAGAGTATGATCAAGAATATGAAGAACTTTCAGAACTAGCAAGTGCCCCGGCATACTTGGCACAAATAAAAAGATTATATGAAACAATGAAGCGAGTCCAAGTGCAACACAAGCTGTCGCTCGAAACAGGAAAGATGATCATGAGCCAAATGTTAGCCGAGGAAGGTGTGGATGACATGTTCATCGAATCAATGAACCTGCACGCTGACGCAGTGGGCTTAGATGAGGCTGTTCATGCAGCCATGACTTATATTAATCGATTTGAGAAGCAAGTGCCTACCCGCCCCATGCGATCTGGCAAACAAATACACATCAATGTATCAGAACCAGGAGGTAACACACAAACAGAAGAACATCAGGAGGAACCACTCTCACCACCCACCTCACCTCTCAATACACATGTCACCTCACCATCTGGCACCACCACACCTATTTTTGCCATTACCACAGTCGTCATGGGAATTCCTCTCTCTCCTGGAATCTAAGTCGGAGGAGTTACCATGCCCACCTACACAACACTCTTCACAAATATCACATCCACCCCACCCACTGTTCCCATCTTTACAGTCACACACACATTTGACACAATGGAGACATCACCAGCCACAACACCATTCCCACCCCCCATGCAACCTCAATCTCCCATACCCCCTCCACCTACCTCACCACTTGATTCCACAGCATTCACAACTCCCTTCCCCTTCCCCATCCCCCATGCATCTTCATCTTTCCCTGCATCGTTTAATGTAAATAGTATATTCATAGCGTTACATCAATGTGTGTATCAACTTCAGAGTGAGTACCAGGCTCTAGAAGACCGTCATCATCAGCTGACGACGAATCATCAACAACTACAAAGACGACTTACCAGTATAGAAGAAGAAAATGCAAAACTCAATCAACGCTACACCACTCTCGAGCAAGCTCATCAAACCCTCATGGAGACACCCCAACCATCACAAGAGTCAGGTGTCAAACAACTCGAAGCCTTACTGGAGGTTTACCAAACAGACAACCTAAGAGTTCGGCGAAATCTAACTCTTCTCTGAAAACATATGGCTACTGCCCTTGAAGAAAACAAACGTTTGCAGAAACAAAACGAAGAAAACCTGGAAGCTGCCATGGAAGGCTCTCCCCATGAAATCGACCTAGAACAATTCAAAGCAGTTCCCTTAGAGACCATGAAAACCATCTTGGAAAGCTATGCTGATTTATTAGAAGCACATGATGATTTGGAAAGGGAACGGCATGAACTACGTATCCAGCTCAGGGAACAGGAGGCACAACCCAAAGTCATAGAAACGACCTCGACTTCAGCAGAAGTAAAGGCATTGACAGAGCAGGTGGCGGAGCTGCAGAAGAAGTTACTGGAATATGAAAGGCAGCCCTCTCCAGTTGTAGAACCAGAGCCTGAGGACTTGGTACCCATTGAGGTGGACGAAACGTATGAGGAACCATATGTTCCTATGCCGATGCCAGGTGGCGCCCAAACCTCAGAAGGAATGGACACCTTAGAAGTTGAAGTACCTGAATGGCTCCTGACACTAGAGAAAATAGCAACAACCCATGAAGATCGAGTGGCAATTCAAATCCAATCAATGGCAAAGTTGGAAGACACCATCATAAAGTCAGAATATTTCCGCAGCATGTCTCATCATAGATGGATCAGCACCAACGACGATCAATATGTGCCATATTGTGTACTCCTTGCAGATTACAACGCAGAGATTCAACGCAGATGTGGAAAACCTCCAACTTTTGCCACACAATTTGGGCCCGATGATATCCCAGAAAGTGCTAAGAAAGGATCTATTCATCAACCCACCTGGAGGATCCGTCTTCTTGAGACCTACCCAGAGATGGTTCGTACTTGGACTAACATGCCACTTTTTATTAAATACAATCCTTGTTATGTTCCAGTCTTCTGCAGGTGCACCTGGTCAAGAACATCAAAGGTTGCGCAAAGTGGTTAAACTATGTTTATCTAGCACCTCCTCAAGGACCTCCCACTGTGAATTACATGATTTCTACCATCCGTCACTGGAGCATTCGACTACGGAATACCCCCGATGTGATGGCCCAAATGTGCATGAAAATCTTTGAACTAATGCTAATCACATTCAGGACATTCAACAATATTAAAGACCCCCACTTCTCAGGTGTTGGCTTTCTTACAGGCAACCAAGATTTGGTATACGACATGAGTACCACTCCATCAATAGAGGTAATATATGCTTGGCACGCCAGAATAAAGTACCTCCCAGCTTGCTTTAAACAGACATTCGAGGAGATGTTCGTAACAGGATTTTGGGAATATCACTCAGAAATATTTGTACCCAGGCCCTCACATCTCCTCCACTTATTTGCTGTGGAGAGAACCATCCATTGAGAACAACTGCGGGTGCCACATCCGGACGTACCAGGACTAGTGAATTGGGATGCATTGTTTATAGATCTAGCACGGGGGCTACGATTAGAAGAACACCACCTCGCTGCCGATGTTGTCCAATATTATGTCCAACGCACTGCTAGACAAGGGTCTGTCAGAGATGACAGACGCGAGAGAGGGGGGGGTGTTGGCAGTAGTCAAGGAACTGAAGGAGTTGCAAGACAAGGAAGCCTACGAAGGGAGTCGGAACGAAGAGAAAGCACAGGCAGACACAGTAGTCAAAGAAGATCTGGCAAGTAGGCCATTTCAATTTTTCAGGCATTAAAGATTTGGGCACACAAGAAGAAGGAGCAAGTAGGGAGCTCCAAGGAATGTATTACAAAATGCTAGAAGAAATCCCTACAGAAATAGTGATTTTCATCACTAAAAACCATTGTAAATGCCATTTCACATTTTTCTAGCTCCATTTTGTGCAAGCCAAGGAGTCCTTGAGCTTGAGGAGCTTTAGAAGTACCTACCTATCAGTTTTCACATTTTTTAGACTCCGTTTGAACCTCCAAATAGGGTAGAGAACCTAATTTTTAATTAGGCCGGACACTAGGTCTGGACAAGGCCAAAATCTAGTCAAAAACTATAAATAGAGCTAGAGAGCTCATTTTTGAGGTTAGCTTGTAATTGAATTGAACTTGTATGAGCTTTTTGAAAGTAATCTAAGAACTCCATTGCTTCTCACTCTTTGTCTTGCTGTGTGTGCGCGTGTGTGTGTATGTGTGTGCATGTTAGTGTGCTTCTCACTCACGCACTTGTGCCTTCACTTGCTCAAGGTCTTCATACCATCCTCACGTCTTCCCAGATTGACATTAAAGGAGGTGCTACTCGTCACTGAGCTACAGTGTGAAAGTTAGTTGACAGTTACAAATTTTTTGGCACACATTTTACTATACTTCTTTGAGCTAGATCTCACAGTACAGTGTAAATTTTTTCATGAGTCATAGCTTATTTTGAAGCTACTATTCTCAGCTACAAATTGATCAAAAGATTTCTGTGAAACAAGACATGTACGCACAGTACTGAGTCTGACAGTAAAGGTATCCAAAACTGATGAAGATATTTCTCAAGCTTTAGATATAGTTCAATTACTGAAGAAACCTGAGGTATTACTTTATTACTTCATTTACAATCATTTGAAGCAACTACAAACAAAGTTGCAGTTGATTTCAGTGACATTCTAGTAACATTCCTGTAAGATTTTGGTGAGCTTCTAGCGAGTTTTTTGACACAATTTTGGTATAGCTAAGTGACAGAAAGAATATTTAACAGTAAACAAACAAAAGAATAGTAAAGATTGAGTTAAATCAAATCAAAATTGAAGTTTGAAGAAAAGACACATATTTCTGTAAAGTGAATTTTAAGTTTCACTAAGCACATGAATAAAGTGTTCAGTTTCAGAAAGGTTGCTAAACTACTGATGATTGTGGAGGTGTTTTAATATCACTTAGCTTAGTTCTTGATTGGTGTATTTTGTGCCAACAAGTGGTATCAGAGCAGGAAGGTCCTCAAGAGTAAACAGAAGTGCAGATATAAGAGAAGTTGAAGAATTCTTCGTTGGAAAGGTGAAAGCTGAGGTGATCAACAACAAACGGCAACAGAGAAGCACTCCAAAGTTATTCTCAAGGGTAAAAGGTTTATGAAAGGTAACATTTCTTAACATTATAACTCACAGGTAGGATAGAAACAAGGATACTATGGTAAATCATATTTCTATCGACAAATTGGACAAAGATAATTATCTCGCATGGGTAATGCGAATGGAAGCCTTACTTATGAGTAAGGACTTAATGATATACGTGAGAGGAGAAGAAAAGAAGCCTACTTTTGGAGATGACAGTCAACCAAGGAAAGAAGGGTTAGAAGCCTTGAAGTTGTGGCAGAATCCATAGGTGTTTGCATAGGTTTAGAATCATTCATCTAAAACCTTTCCAAAAGTTTCTCAATGTACTTCTGCTGTGTCATGTAGATACACTCATCTCGAAACAGAAACTGAATGCCAAGATAATAATGTAAAATGCCTAAATCATTCACATCAAATGTTTTCTTCAATTCTTCTTTGAACATTTGCAAATCTTTATCTGTGGGACCTGTGACTATAATATCATCCACATAAATGATTGCTATAATCATCATACCTGTTTCAGCTTTGACTTAAAGAGTTGGAGCTACATCTGAGTTATGGAAATCAATGGATAAAAGATATGTATGTATCTTTTCATACCATGCTCTAGGTGCGTGTTTTAAACCATCCAAAGATTTTATAAGCTTACACACTAAGTGTTCTTTACCTGTCTCTTCAAAAACTTCTGGCTGCTGAATATACACATCCTCGTGTAAATCACCATTAAGAAAAGCAGTCTTAATGTCAAGTTGATATATATGCCAACCAAAATGTGCTGCTAGAGCAACTATTGACCTAATAATAGTTATCCTGGACGTAGGAGAAAATGTCTCATCATAATCAATACCTTTTTGTTGTGCATATCCTTTGACAACCAACCTGACCTTGTATCTATCAATAGTACCATCTGCTTTCCTTTTGATTTTGAAGATCCATTTTACACCTATAGCCTTCTTTCCTTCTGGTAACTCACATAGCTACCAAGTTTGATTCTTATGAATAGAATCAATCTCTTCTTGCATAGCTTTTCTCCAAATAGGAATGTTATGTGCATCTTTAATACACGCAGGTTCATCTTCAACAGTCGTAAGTGCCAAAATATCATGAATCTTAAAGTCTTCAGCAAAACTTACATGATCTTTTTGCTGTCTAGTTTGACTTCTTATTCTTACATGATCTTGTTGTTGTTGTCTAGTCTGACTCCTTGTTCTTCCAGTAAAAGTCTTTATACCGCTATCTTTCCAAGTCTGATATAACCACGTTGGTGTATCCTTAAATAGTGGTGAAACTCTTTCTGAACTTTCAGCTTCCACAGGTTCTGGAACTTGTCCTGCCGAGGTACTAGGACTTTCTGGAACTCTAACTTCTTCCATTTATGGAATCAAAGTCTCTTGTGGAACTGACACTGTAGAAGGTTGTGAAATTCCTCTTTCTTCAACTTTTTCTTGAATCCTAGGAATTTTAACTTCCTCTTGATATGGCTAAACATGTACATCCAGAATCTTTCCAAAAATTCCATAGTCATTTTCACTAATGAACTCCCGAATTTTTGCTTCTTTATCATAAACCTTATCTTCAGCAATATAAGCATTACATGAAAGAATAACTTCACCTGTCTCTGGAACATAAAACCTGTATCCTTTACTCTCAATAGGATATCCAACAAAAACAGCTTTCTTTGCCTTTACATCTAGTTTGCCTCGGTCTTTTTTCTCAATATGTACATAAGAAAGTGATCCAAACACTCTGAAGTAACTCACATTAGGTTTTCTACCATAATAAGCTTTATACGGTGTGATTACTTTTAAAGCTTTTATAGATGACCTGTTTAAAATGTGGTTAGTTGTATGTACTGCATCAAACCAGAATTTCGGTGAAAGCTTCTTGGACGCCATCATGCTCCGCATCATTTCAACAAGTACTCTATTCTTTCTTTCTGCAACACCATTTTGTTGAGGAGTGTAAGCAATAGTAAGGTGTCGAGTAATACCTTTCTCATCAAGAAATGTCTGGAACTCATTTGATAAGTATTCTCCACCTCTATCACTTCTAAGAATCTGAATAGTTTCCTGACTTTCATTTTCAACCATAGCTACAAACTTCTTAAACATAGGAAAGACTTCTGACTTCGACTTAAGACCATAGATCCATGAGTATCTTGTAAAATCATCAACAAATAGAACAAAATACCTAAAACCTTGAATAGAGTCTGCTCTCATAGGTCCATTCTCATCTGAATGAATAATCTGCAATTTCCTGGTAGCTATAATATGACCATGTTTCTTGAAAGGTAGTTTATGCATCTTACCTTCAAGACAACCTTCACATATGTCTGAATCATCTGGTAGCTTGAATGAGGGTAAACTCTCAACCATACCTCTGTCTTTGATACTCTTGAGAGCTCCAAAACTAATATGTCCAAATCTTTCATGCCATAGCTTCATATCTTCCACCGGTGATGAAGATTTGACCGCATATGCTTGACTGATTTTTGACAAAACAAAGATCCCTCCTTTATGCTCACCTTGTAAAAGACACTTGTCTTCTTTATGTTATAAGATCTTACAAAGATCTTTCTCAAATACAACTTTAAAAGCATTACTTAAAAATGCAGATATAGATAGAAGATTCTTCTTCATTTCAGGTACATAAAGGACATTTGAAATCTGAAAATTACCACCTTCTCTTGACTTTAGGGTTACTGTACCTATTCGCACAACATCCAAATCATTGCCATCCACAATAGTAACTCTTCTACTTGAAGAATAGGAAAGAGAAGAAAATACATCTCTGCAACCTTTCATATGCTTTGTAGCACCTGCGTCAAATATCCAAGGACTTGCTGAAAGAACTTGTAAAGCTGCTTGATCAAAAACTACTTCCTCAATGGTGATACATGCCTAAGAATCGTCTTGAGATTTCCCTTTTTTATCATCTTCTGCAACATTAGCTGATGCCTTTTTCTTTTCTATTGCAATCCATTTATAACATACTGACTTAGTATGTCCATGTTTCTTGCAAAAAGAACATATTACTTCCTTCTTCTTAGAAGACTTCTCTTTATATGTCGTAGATACAGAATCTTAAGTAGAAGGTGAGAGGGACCTACTTTCCTTCTTGGATTGTTTTTCCTTCTTCTTATCCTTCTTCTTCTTTTGACCCTTTGATGAAGATGAAAGTGCTTCTTCATTCTCTTCCATTCCCTTCAACTGATCTTCATCTTGAAGCAACAAGAACTCTAACTCTTCAAATGTAACCTCTCTATCTCTTGTGGTAAGGGTAAGAGTGGCTATAAAAGATCGATATGAAATAGTAAGTGAATTAATCAGCATATTTACCATTTCTTCATCTGATATCTCAACTCCTACATTTAGAAGTTGATCTCTCAAGTCAACCAGTCTCGTAATGTGGGTTTGAATTGACTCACTAGCCTTCATCCTTGTATTTGCTAGTTGTCTCCTCAAGTGAGCTTTCCTAGCAGGATTTCTACTCTGAAAAAGATTCTCAAGCTTTAACCAAGCTTGACTAGAACTTCTGCAATATGAATGAAAGTGCTAAAGCATCTCTAGCATCCCATGTTGCTTGATCTTCAGTAGGAGGAACTCTAGGTAAAGACCTAGTAGTGACCCTAGATATAGAAGTGGTTACCTCTTCTTCAATTGGTTTTGTAGAAGTACCTGGATATAGAAGTACCTGTTGAAGTTCTTATATCCTCTTCTTCAACTTCTCATCTTGGTCTTGTTAAGGATCCATTGATGATGCTCCATAAATCCTTTGTCACTAAAATATTCATCATCATGAAACTCCACATGGGATAATTAGAAGATCCATCTAACTTGTCCTCAATCTCAATTCTAATCTCACTCATCTTAACTAAGTGTGTATGTCAATTATGTAGCTCTGATACCAAGTGTTGGAATTTGGGGCCCCATGATCGTTCCAATACTAAAACCTTTTGAGCATACACAACTTAATTGACAAGATGATAACTGAGAGATAGAAAGAAAGAGATCTTGAGACAAGGATAGGGAACGTAAGCTGGATGCTTAGTCACTAAAAAATAGATGTCCAAATTACAACATGGGAGTACTACTCGACCATATAAAGAGGTGTACTCATCAATGGAAGAATATAAAGAAGATGATGATACAAAATTTAGATTATGTCGAAATAATCTAAGTGTGTGAAGTGAACGAAGCAACGAAGCCAATCTTATTCTCAAAAAATAGTGTAACGAAATTGTAAATCAACCACAAGGTTAACTCACAAAAGATAGTTACCACCACCTTGTAGAAGACTTCTTGCTCCAATGAGAGTAGCCTCTCCTTCACCAAAACTTCACCTCCTCCAAGAGTGTGAGAACACTCTCTCTTCAAGAAGATCTCCAAACTCTAGATCTTTGAGTGAGTGATTATACAATGAGTCTTGCCTTCTTTATATAGTTTTGTATTACCATGAAAAGCTCTTCAATCGTAAAAACTACGATTGCTACGATAAAAAAAGCTATCGGACTACGATGTGCGTCATCCACATATATTTTGCTTTAGCTTTTCAAAAAAACTCTATTCGCGTTACGTGTTGTAGAAGGGATTTAAACACATGTGCTCTCTTTGAAAGAGAGTTGCTTTAACCACGCTGCCACATTGATTCCCTTGAAGAGAATAGAGGAAATACTGTATATCCGCATTGCGCCCGTCTGGAATAGAATAATATGAACTTTTGTTTGAACTATTGAATCATTGTTGGACCATATGATATTGACTTCAAGAAATTTTAAGTTTCACTAAGCACAAGAATAAAGTGTTTAGTTTTAGAAAGGTTGCTAAGCCACTGATGATTGTGGAGGTGTTCTAGTATCACTTTAGCTTAGTTCTTGATTGGCATATTTTGCGCCGACATGAAGAAGAGAAGCAACAAAATCACTCTAACATACAACAACACCAACAATACTTTATCATACCACAACACTATGTTAAGCTTTGCTCCTTTATTTCTTTCATTGTCTTATCTATTCTCCATCGTCTCTAATTTCGTTATGTTTTTGGGCTTAAAAACCAACATAATATGATCTCTAATATGGAAATACCATTAGGTGGTGGGAAGATGTTGAGCTTGATGTTGATATATTTAGGTAGTGATGTGTGTGTGAACACACTAGGACCACCGGGGCATTTTTTTTCCCTGTTTAGGAGGTTTTTTTCCACCGACTTGTATATACGCCTATTGCCCTAACCGACTACTTATCTTTGTACATTCTCTAGTAATACATTTAGTATTGTGTGTTGTGCTCCAAGCTTCTTCTTCCTTGCACTGTTCACATGCTTCCACGGATGTCTAACTCCAACAATTGGTATCAGAGCAAGTCCCTGCTTCATCTAGGGCGTCGTCGACACCTCTCCCCTTGCAGTCTCAGAATCACACGAATTTCGGTGAGCATACTCAATCTGTTTTCGAGATAAAAAAACTTCGTTTTGTGGTGCCAAAATTGCGATTTGAGCTTGTGTCGGGCTCCAAATGCATTATCATAGCGCTTGTGCAGGCTATTTCCTCTTTTTGTGCCAATGGTATATACAAGTTTTGGTTTGCCAGTATAGGCGTCTCGAAGTCTGCTAGAAGTTTAATAGAATTAGTCTGGGTAGTTCTGTTCAACTTTTTGAGATACAATCAATTTTTTTTATCAAGGTATTTTAGTCACTGCCCATGGTTGAAAGTAGTGATGTATTTCGTATGTTGGCTATTGAGAATAATTTGGATGGTACCAACTACCCGTTGTGGGCTTATATGATGTGACATGTATTGGTTGCAAAAGGACTGTGGAACAGTGTGCAGGGTGTTGAAAATGTCCTATCACACCTGTAACTGTTACAACTACAGGTATTGAAGCTGATGCAGAAGGTATCGAAGATGATGATATTCTGTATATTCCTGTTCATGTTGTGGTTTTTGCTGCACCTACTATAGAGCAAATTCATTGGGATGGTAGAGATGCCCACACACATGCATTGATAGCTTTGTCTGTCAAACGTGCCATTATTCGTCACATTTGCTCTTGCAGAAGAGCTAGGGATGCTTGGGATACACTTTCCACATTGTACCAAGCTAGGAATGAGGCTTGTGTTGCTTACCTTCGAAAACAGTTGGAAAGTGAGCACATGAATGAAGGTGATTCTATGGATAATTTTTTAACAAAGATCCAAAACTTGAAGGAACAATTGATTTCTCCTGATGAGGTTATACCAGAGAGCTCACTTGTGCAGATCGTTCTGAATGGTCTTTCTGATTCATATCAGAGTTTTGCATCTACTCTTTGGTTAATGATGAAAGGCAATCCAACTACCTTGTCATTTGAGGAGTTAGTCTCTGTTCTGTTGCAAGAAGATTAGTCCAAGCAGAACAGGTCCATTATGCGTGTTGCATATCAAGCTTTCCTGGCTAGTCTGAAGGGCAAAGGAAAATGGATCTCTTCAACTAGTGAGCAAAAATGTGCTAATTCTGCACAATCGAAGAGGGAAGACAAAGATGAAAAGAAATAAAAAAAGCAGAAATTGTTTTGCAAGTATTGTGTAGTAAATGATCATATCATAAAGAACTGTCCAAAATTGGCTGCTAAAGAGGCAAAGAAGAAAGAGGCTGGAATGGTTGTTGTAGAGGCCTCTACACCAAAAACAATGTCTACTAATCTTTGCAGGAAGAAGAATTGTCATTTACTACTGTTTGCAGTTTTGACCCATCTTCTCATGAGCAGTGCATGTCTACAGTAGACTTAAATGTTTGGTACTTTGATAGTGGAGCGACCAAACATATTACCTTGCAACACAATTTCTTCTCTTCACTCGAGCATGCCCCTACAGGGAATACTGTTATATGCACCAACAACTCCTCTTATCCTGTTATGGGAGTTGGTAAGATCATTTTGACTAATGCTGATGGTAGTTCTTTCACTTTGTCAGATGCTTTGTTTGTGCCAGGGATCAAGAAAAATCTGTTATCAGTTTCTACATTAGCCAAGATTGGCTTGGTTGTGAAATTTATTGATGAAAGATGTACAGTTCATGATCTGTCAAATGGCAACATGATAATTGATTTTGGGATTTTATGTCGTGGGCTATTAAACTCATAGACTATGAAAGATATGTAAATGATTCGGCACGTGTAGTACATGATTCTCAGGCTATGTCAGATGCAAAGCTTTGGCATGCACACTTTGGTCATCTAAATTTTGCTAGTTTGCTACACTTGCAGAAATATGAAATGGTGTCCTCTTTGCCCAAACTTGAGGCACCTAGAAAACATGTTTGTGAAGGTTGTATTTTGGGCAAAATGCAGTGTTCCTTGTTTCCAAAAGATGGTTTATTTTGGGCTACTAAAAATTTGGAACTTGTACATAGTGATGTCTATGGTCTTATGCAGACATCTTCTTTTGGAAATCATCTTTATTTCGTGACTTTCAGCGATGATTTTTCCAGGCATGCATGGGTATATCCATTGAACGCAAAGTCTGACGTGTTCATGTGCTTCAAATAGTTTTTGGTTTTGGCTCAAAATCTATCAGCATGTAAAATGGGCACCCTCCATTCTAATTGAGGGGGGGACTATATGACTTCTAATTTTAATGCATTTCTAGCGGAATGTGGGATAAAATACCAGTGTATAGTGTCATATACACCTCAGAAGAATGGAGTTGCTGAACAAAAAAATAGGTCACTCATGGAGATGGTGAGGTGTATGGTCAAGAGTCAGACTTTACCACATAATTTTTGGCTTGAGGCTGCCATGTGTGCAACATATGTACTTAACAAGTGTCCCACTAAAGCGCTGCACTCTATCACTCCATATGAGTCTTGGCATGATCGCAAGCCATCTGTTACTCATCTGCGTGTTTTTGGTTGTTTGGCATACACATTAGTGCCTGAACAACATCGCAGAAAATTGGATGATAAAGCAATAAAATGAATATTTGTTGGGTACAGTTTTGAAAGTAAAGTCTATCATCTGTATCATCCATAGACTAAATGCATTCTGGTTAGCTGTGATGTTGTTTTTGTGGAAGATGCTATTCGGCCATTGCTTTCATGTACTAAGGAGACATCTGTTAGCTCCAAAGACATGTATGATACTTTTCTACCTCTTTTTATGGATGGACAACCTAGTGCTGGTCCTAATGAGGCAACTTCTCAGCCTTTGCAAGTTTCATGTGATGATGCAGATCATCCCATTTTTTATGCAGATTTACATGATGCACTTGTTGATGAGAGACCTGATATTGAGGAGGCAAAAAGTATGCCAAAATGGCTGGTGCAGACTTTGCGTGACAGCAAATTAGATGCACCTCTATCATATCGTACTCGATCAGGCTCTCATAGCACCTCTTTTGCATCAGATTTCTATGCTATGGCTGCATCTAGTCTCTGTGATGAGACTGAGCCTGTTTCATTTGATGAAGCACACAATTCAAAAAATTGGATGGTTGCTATGGAATCTGAATATGATGCTATAATGAAGAATGGTACTTAGTCTTTATGTGACTTGCCTCGTGGCAAGAAGGCCATTGGCACTAAGTGGGTATACAAGCTGAAGCGTAAACCTAGTGGTATAGTTGACAGGTATAAGGCTAGGCTTGTTGCAAAGGGTTATGCGTAGGAAAGAGGCATTGATTTTGATGTAACCTTTGCTCCTACTTGCCGAATGACTACTGTTCTTAGCATCTATGCACTTGTAGCTCATCATATTCCACATGAGTTTGACATCAAAACAACATTTCTGAATGGTGACTTGCATGAAGAAATGTATATTTTTGAGATGTGGTTTTGTGCAGAAAAGGCATGAAAACCATGTGTGCAGGTTAAAGAAGGCATTATATGGTTCAAAGCACCACGTGCTTGGTATAAAAAGATACATGCCTATCTGATTGCACATGGTTTTGAGAACAGTCCAACTGAAAGCACCCTATATGTCAAATGTGCTAATGATGTACTTTTGATCATTATGGTGTATGTTGATGACATGCTGCTCACTGGTCCTCATGAGAAGCATATTGCTGATTTCAAGGCTGATTTACATGCCTCATTTGAGATGTCTGATTTGAGGAATCACATCATTATTTGGGCATTTAGTTTATGCACATTGATGGTGGAATGGCTTTGTGTAAAACAAAATATATTGACAAAAAATTGTAGCGTTTTGGCCTTGAAGACTATAAACATATTGCCACTCCTATGGAGATAGGTTTATGACTGAGTCTTCATGACACTGGAGATGCATTTGATGCTGTTCTCTATCAGCAAGCTATTGGATGCTTGATTTACTCATGCATTACTTGATCAGATATTCAGTTTGTTGTCTCATGGATGAGCAGGTTTATGCATTGCCCAGCAGTCAAGCATTGGCACGCGGTTAAGCACAGCTTTCGCTACTTGGGTGGTACTTGGCTACTTGAGTTGTTTTATCCCAAGGGGGGATCCCTACCACCAGATTTGCATGTTTTTTCTGACTCTGATTGGGCTGGTTGCTATGATACTCCTGTGTCCACTGGTGGCTTTTGCTTCATGCTTGGTAGCTCATGTATATCTTGGTTGAGCAAGACGTAGCCTACTGTGGCCACTTCTTCACTTTCACAGTGACTGTAGACGCCTTATGGCTGATTTGGGGATTGGTTAGTCTTCTGCCACCACCATCTTCACTGATAGTTAGAGCGCATTGGCAGTTGCAAGGAACCCTGTGTTCCATGCTCATGCTAATTACATTAGGGTGCATTATCATTATGTAAGGGAGAGGTTCTCTACTGGGGAGATCAGGTTGGCATATGTGCCCACTCAGGAGACCATTGTGGACCTTTTCACGAAGGCTCTGCCTAGGGAGAAGTTTGAAGCTTTCCGCAAAGCTTTGGGCTTACTTTCTTTTGCGGAGTGATTTTCACATAGCTTGGTACTTCCTTATACATGAGTGGTAGCTCCCTGTTCATCGCATCACTCCCAGGGGGAATTTGTTGATATATTTAATTAGTGACGTGTCTTCACCATGGTGGTACTTCCATTGTGCTAGAGTGATACCAAATTTGGCACCATTATCGAGGAGTGTGATTTGAGGATGAGCGTGTGACAACAAGATGTGTGTTAACATTGAAATCCATTGTAAGTATGATTATTTTCTATTTTTCTTACTTTTTTCCTCTCCATTACCATCTCCAACACCTCCACTCTTCATCTCCTTGCATCTCCTTCGTCGCAAAAATCTCAATTTTTGGTCGTATCCCCACCATCCTCTTCATTCCCTTGTTTCAATTGTGTGAGAGAGCGATTGTGTGCCTAGTGTACTCGCATGTTTTCGTGAGTCTCTTGTAGGTTCTTACTTCAAAACAAGCTCTAATAGTATCATCAGATACAATAGAACCTTGTGTGTAGCCCGAGAGGATTGCCTCTATCTATCATGCTAGACAAAAAAAGTTGGAACTTTTATTTACATCATAGGCATGATAGACCACTCATCACACAAATAGAAACTGTCTATCATGACAAACCAATCTATTGTGATAGAAAAACCCCTACGACAGAGACCATCTATTGTGATAGAAACGTCTATCATCATAGGCCAAAAACCATGATAGATGATGGAAACCATCTATCACAATAGACTCATCTATCATGACACACAAGAACCCATGATAGATAATAGAGGCCATCTATCAGGATAGACCCATCTATTGTGATAGATAGATATTTACAATAGACGATAGACCAAAAGTACCATAGATGATAAACGACAGATATTGTCTATCACGATAGACTCATCTATCATGACAGACACATCTATCATGATAGACATTGTCTATCATGATAGACAGACATCCATGATAGACACTGTCTATCACGATAGACACTGTCTATCACGATAGACATGATTTTTGACATTTTTCTTGTTTATCAATTTTTTGTCAAATTGAGCCAAATTTTTGAGATGTTTTCAATTTTTGGAGCTAAGATTAAGTAGAAATCCAAGATGATAGTGAAGAGTAGATCTTGGGAGAACTTCCTAAGCACGGAAGTCATTTCAACAATGTGAGACTCAAAGTTGGAAGATCTCTCAATCCCCTCAGTCAAGGTTTTAGCTTAGGCTAAGAGAAAATAGGTGACATTCAATGATTACGGTGACAATTGGAATTGATCAATTTCAAGAAACCCTAATTCTCTCAAGTCCAAGAGATAGGTAGAGAAAAGTGGTGGAAGACCCTAAAGGTAAAGAACATAATCAAGCAATCAAATCCAAGTAATAACGAACCAAAAAAAAATTCCTAATGACATGAATATACAAACAAGATCCCACACCAAAATGAATTAAAACAAACAATAAATTGATACAAAGAACCCTGCAACATGGTTGTACTTCAATGTTAGGAAAGTAAGTGGATCATATGAACCTTAGGTCAAGAAGTCACATGGGAAGGATATATAGACAAAGCATGAGATCATTTGAAGCTAGTGTCAACCATAATACTAGATCTTGGGCTTAACAACTCAATGCCTATCCTTACATATTGAGTTCAAATACTGGTGATTCAGTGATGTCCTTTAGCATGGAGAGACCTACATGAAGTTTAGGCTTAACATATTTATGAACCCCAGAAGGTCTCTATCAAACTCAGTTGGAATATATCCGAACCAATTGCTTAGGTGCCCACATCTATGAGGATGATTTGAGGAGCTCAATGGTCCATATTAGGAATCCAGAACAACCCTTTGGAATTTAAACCCCATGGTCAAATTCAAAGAGGGATCCTATATAGATAAGCAAGGAACTATGTATGTGGTGACAAGCTTACCTGATAGGATAGATGAGTTTGGATCAATCATACCAAAGTTTGAGTTAAGAGATCTTGATCAAGAGAACCAATAGAGAGATCCTGGAGCTCCTAGAGGCAAGTCAATGTTGTCTAGGACCATAATGCCTGAGTGGATTCCCCAAGATGACAAGAGTATAGAACACTTTATTAACAAAGAAGCCAATGAAGGATTTTGGAGGTTCAAAATTGACAAGCCTAGCAAAGTAGATGGAGTGATCATATATGACTTCAAGGATCATGATGTTCCCAGAAAGGTCATCTACTTGGAAAACACTTATGAGAGGATGTATATGGTTACAAAACATAGTAGACATGCATACACTTGGAAGGTGAACCAATTTACACAATTCTAGTGATCCTCTCAGTCAGCATGGAGCTGGATCTTCTCATGTCTTGGGAGCACAAAAAGAGAAATCCAAGGAATGACAAGAAGTGAGCTTTGTGCACAGGAGAGGAAAAGAAAGATATGAACTAGACACCGATAGGACATATTGAGAAAGACCCAAAGTGCATAGAAATCAAAGAGGCATGGATGAATTTCCCTTGCCTAGACCTACCCAGTCAGTGAAAACCATTAAGAATTATTTTGCTGGCATGAGAGATCCTTACAATCATGTAGCTAGATTTAAGCAAGTCTTGAGAGTAGAACAGGTTTATGACCTATTCACTCAATACCATGCTTTTGGTCTTACCTTGAAAAATATAACCCTCACATGGTTTCAACCCTTATGACAGGAGTAGATTAGGAATATCACACAAGAGTTTGATACCTTCATAGTTGAATTCTCAAAGAGCAGAATTAGACATAACACTTCCTCATTGATCCATAGCTTCATAGAGACACGAGAGCTTGAGAAAGTGATTGGAAATAAATGGGTTTACAAAGTTAAGAAGCTTGCAGATGGTAGAATAGCCAGATACAAAGTTAGACTGGTGGTAAAAGGTTATGCTCAAATGCATGGCATATATTATAATGAGACATTTAGTCCTGTAGCAAAGATGTCAACCATACGGACAGTTATCGCTATAGCAGCATCAAAAGGATGGAGGTTAAGTTAGTTGGATATAAAGAATGCATTTCTAAATGGATATATATCAGATGAAGTCTACATGGAACAACCTAAAGGGTTTGTAAGTTCCATTTGTCCAAATCATGTTTGTAGATTAAGAAGAGCACTCTATGGATTAAAGCAAGCTCCAAAAGCTTGGAATTATAGACTTGTGAAGTATCTCAATGATCTTAGATATCAAAGTTCAAAGGCAAATGCAAGTCTACTCATTAAGAGAACAGATGAAGGTATGATCTTCATTTGTATTTATGTAGATGACATTATAATCACGGGTACTTCATATGAAGGAATCAAGGAGATAAAGAGATTACTTGAGAAAGAGTTCAAGATCAGTGATTTAGGAAAGTTATCATACTTTCTTGGAATGTAAGTCACTTATACAGATCATGGCATATATGTGTCACAAGAAAGTTATGCAGTAGGAGATCTCTCACAATTCATGCATTGTCCGAAGGATCAACATTGGATTGCAGGACAAACAGTTCTCAGATATATCAAAGGAAAAATAAAGGAAGGATTATATTATCCTTTTAAATCAGACATAAAGTTAAGAGCATACAGTGATACAGATTGTGAAGGAAGTCAAGATGATAGAAGATCAACACATGGGTATATGATATACATAGGAGATAAGCTTGTCAGTTGGTGTTCAAAGAAGCAGCAAACAATGTCTTTATCATCAACTGAAGCTGAGTATAAAGGACTTGTGGAAGCAGCTAAAGAAGTGATATGGATGCAAACCTTGTTCAAAAGCTTGGGTATTGATCAAGGTATACCTATCATACATGGAGACAATATGAGTTTGTTGTATCTTGCAACAAATCCAGAATTTCATGCAAGAACAAAGCACATAGAAATTCAATATCATTTCCTGAGAGAAAAAGTAATGGAGATGGATATAGAAATAGTATACACTCCTACAAAAGATCAGATTGGAGATATTATGACAAAGAGCTTGGATGGAGTAAAGACAAGCAGATTTAAAGAAATGGCAGGAACAAAAGAAAAGAAGAATATATAAAAGAACAGAGAATGCAAATTAGTGAGTGAGGGGGAGCTGTTGAAGATTCACTCACTAACTAGACATAAAGACATGAAGACATATGAAGGACGAAGAGAAGCAGAAACAAAGCATTCAAAAATTCAAGCCTTAGTGAAGGGACAAATTCACGCTTGTAATATAGTGCATAGAAACTTCTAGAATTATGAGTTTTGAATCTCGGAACAAAATGTATATAAGAGAGATGGTAAGTAGAGATAGAGAATAGAATGAGAAGTAGTAGAGAACCTGAACTGTCAGGTATTCGTCTGTAAGAGAGATGGTAAGGAAGAGACTCAGAATAGGAGAGTTTTCCATGGCTATGAGCGGAGTAAGGCCAAGCCATTCTGTATACATCTTCTCTAAAATAGAAAACACATGTTTGTGTAGAGGAATTTAAGCGTATTCTTCTTGTGTGAAGAAATCTAAGTATTCTTCATATCAATCTGAAAGTTAGTTGACAGTTGAGAATTTTTTGGTGCACATTTTACTGTACTTCTTTGAGCCAAATCTCATAGTACAGTGTAAAGTTTTTCATGAGTGATAGCTTATTTTGAAGCTACTATTCTCAACTACAAATTGATCAAAAGATTTTTGTGAAACGGGACATGTACCCACAGTACTAAGTCTGACAGTAAATGTATCCAAAATTGATGAAGATATTCTCAAACTTCAGATATAGTTCAATCACTAAAGAAAGCTCAGGTATTACTTCTTTACTTCATTTTTAATCATTTGAAGCAACTACAAAGAAAATTGCAGTTGATTCCGGTGACATTCTGGTAACATTCCGGTGACATTCTTGTTGAGATACCAAGCTCAACATGTGATGATCCAAGATGACACGTACCAGTTTTTCGTTTCTCTGACATGTATAGTGGTCACACTGGTATATGTCAGGGATACTTCATTGAGCTTTATTAGATTTATCTACCGAGAGTGATGGCACATTTGTTTCTTGCCAGCTCACTCATTCGCGGACATTAGGTTTTTCCTTATGTACTGGTCTTTATATATTGCACTGGTTGTATTCTTGTTTTTAGGTCATTCTTGTACATTCCTTTTATGTAATAGAAGAAGAAGAAGAAGATCATTCTTCCTTGCCTCAATCTGTGTGTGTGCTTCTCCTTGAGAGTGAAAGTGTGTGTGTGAGCTCTCTTCCTTATCTCCTTCCTCGTGACATGGTATCAGAGCCAGTGTGGCTATAGAGAGCTCGTGGAGAAGGCGACGGTGAAGACTACGCGGCAAGGAGTGGAGAAAACGTGATTTCACAAACGGCCTCCGTTTGCTACCAAAATCGTCGTGAAGGTAGAAGACCTCAAAATGTTTTCGTGAGTTATCCCTTTAGGGTCACTCGTTTTTGTCAGATCAAAGTTTCGGAACCATCTCGACCTCCATTTCGAGCCCGCAAGGTGGGGCCCACAGAAAAACCAGGTCAGTTTCAGAAACTGTAACTTGCGTTGTGTTCGGCGACACTCATATATTCCAGATTTAGAATTTCGAGCAATTCCGTGTACTGTTGATACACGAAAACTATGTTTTTCTGAGATCGAACTGTCACGTTGTCGGGAAGAAGGAGGTCGTGGCGGGAAGCCGGTGCGTGGGGTTGGATCACGCCCCGCTCTGGTGCGCCGTTCCCGCTGTCCTGCGAGTGGCGTCTGCGCGCTGGGCGCCTCGCCTGTGCTCTCCGGAGCGTGCGCCATCCTCGTAGGGTCCCTCGCCCCTCGGAAGTGTCGAGACGTGGGACCGTGGGCGTCGAAAAGAGACGATCAGATACCGCAGTGAAACACGTGATGTAGATCAAGCTCGAAGATACAATCGAAAACGGAACTGAAGCCTCCAATAAAATGAATGATACAAAATAGGCCGCTACAGTGCGGGCCGATGGTAAAATAAAACCGCTACAGTGCGGTGCGATGATACAATATGAAAGCCGCAGCTACAGTGCGGGCCGGCTAGTGTATACTAGATCCCTCGCTACAGTGCGAGAAATTGCCTACGGGATTCCGCTTCGGTCTTCGCGGTCCAAGCTTTTCTTTAGGTCTTCGGTTCGCTCTTTACTTCATGTATCCTCCGCAATGGCCTTCCTTCTCTTTACTTCAGATAATCAGAAACCGCATAAACCTAGAGGAGACGATCCACAAGGGCAATCCACAGGATGGGGTACTCTTTACTTTGGTCTTCAATCTTCAACTCTTCACTTCATATAACCAGAAACCGCATAAACCTGGAAAGACGTTCCACAAGGCAATCCAGAGGATGAGGATACTCTTTTTCAATCTTCAATCACTTGATATACTTCGTAAACCTGCATGAACCTGTAGGAAAGTTCCACAAGAAAGACCACAAGGAGGAACAAACGAGCTTAGGCACCTATTTATAGGCCTCCCCACCCTTGGGCTTTCCTCTAGAAACTTCCAACCTCCTTAACCAACTTTCCAATTTCAGACGACCATGCATGTTCACTTACTATTCTTGGAAAATCCCATCTCTTAATTCTATTTTTGATTTTGTCCTTTTTTATTTTTACTTTTGGTTTCACACTGTATATACAAAATTAATTATTTTCAAGGGTTTCACCTAGGATAACCGTCAATTTCAAGGGTCCGACCTAGGGTTTTTAGTAAGGAAAATTAGGGTTTTGCTCACAATTATCTCAAGCTCGCCAATTCAAGGATTTATTTACAAATTTGGCCTAAACTCCAAGGGTTTCCAAGGGTTCAAGTTCATTTTTCATGGGATAAACCCTCATTTTCAATTAGATTCGAAGGGTCAAACCTAGGTTTTCATGGGTCAAATGTCAATTGTTTATACACACGGATCTAACATACATCTCAAATATGTTTCCGCATCACACCATCAATCAATTCTGCCAAATTATGCATGAAATATATCCCTCTTTAGTCAAAACATCACACAAAAGCTCAAAAACAATGAACTTTTGAAAAAAAACTTAGTGCACACTCCCTACGGGATTTCATCCCGACATTGGCCCCCGCTAAACCTGCACATCGTCCCGATGGGCCAACCTGCAAGATCCAACAGAAGAGTATCAGGGTTCTTTTAAAATCTCTTTACACTTTTTATCTTTTTCTTTTCAAAACTCAAATCATGATCTCATGCAGTCATGCAATCTTTTATAAAGATTAGTATGACTTTTAGAAAATTAAGTAGATTCAAGCCTCACAAACATCATATTATGTTTCTGCGTCTGCAATCTGACAAGCAATCACATGAATAAATTGTCGGCTTTCTAGATCCTTTGTTCATTCAACTGGTTCAGATCCAACTGCCCATTCTAAGTACTAGCATATACATATGTTTCTACTAACTGAGTTTGAAGAATATACCTGGATTCCTACTATTTATCTCCTACTTGTCCAACTCTCCATTAGATCTTTCTTTCTTTTTCTTTTTCTTTTTCTCTTCATCTCAGCTTAGCATTTCTTTTTATCTTTTATATTTCACAAATCGGCCTATGTCGAAATCGGGTGCGACTCATGGACATGTCCGCCCGGCCAAGTTCGTTCCACCTGTCTGCCGACCCGACATAGCGCACGACATACACAACATCAGCCCTACAGGAAATCGACGTCAGCTCGTGGCTCTGACCACCCGGCCAGAGTGACTCCACCCGCCTATCAACCCATGCAGGCGCATGACAACAGATAGGTCAGGCCTATGACAAAACTAGCTACGTCTCGTGGCCTTGATCACCCGACCAAGGTGGCCCCACCTGCCTACTAGCCCATCGTAGCGCACCAACAACATACACGCACATATAAGCTGGCATGAGTATGAATGTTTCTTTATAAATCATGATCCATATGGAGGTAAGATCTCGCAAGAAATAAATACTAGGATCCAAAGTTTCCCACTCACTAAGTGTTCAAATCAATCAGCATATACATGCACTCGGTCTAAGCATGTCATCACATTCCCAAGCTTTCACTCTCAAAAGTCTCTAGTCCACTAACTGATCTCATTCATATAATTCCCTAGTCATTCATGCTTCATGCAAACCCATAATAGATCTTTGTCATCTTCATTCTACATGATTTTCATAAATTCACACATATCTTTATCACACACATAAATGCAATGCATATGCTCTATCAGAAAGAAAACAGAACTCAAATTGGAAACATTTCACCTGGTCATTTTGCCTCATCTTTATCATTGATTGATCCAGCTTTTCTTCATCTTCATGATCTATCATTCATCGTCAGCATCAACATCAGTGTCATCAGCATCCTTCAGTGTCATCAGTATTATCCAGTGTCATCAGTATCCTCCAGTATCATCAGTATCCTCCAGTGTCATCAGTATCCTCTAGTGTCATTAGTATCATCTAGTGTCATCAGTATCCTCGAGTGTCATCAGTATCCTCCAGTGTCATCAGTATCCTCCAGTGTCATCTATATCTTCCAGTGTCATCAGTATCCTCCAGCATCATCAGTATCCTCCAGCATCGTCAGTATCCTCCAGTGTCATCAATATCCTCCAGTGTCATCAGTATCCTCCAGTGTCATCAATATCCTCCAGTGTCATCAATATCCTCCAGTGTCATCAGTATCCTCCAGTGTCATCAGTATCCTCCAGTGTCATCAGTATCCTCCAGTGTCATCAGTATCCTCCAGCATCATCAGTATCCTCTAGTGTCGTCAGTATCCTCCAGTGTCATCAGTATCCTCCAGCATCATCAGTATCCTCCAGTGTCATCAGTATCCTCCAATGTCATCAGTATCCTCCAGTGTCATCAGTATCCTCCAGTGTCATCAATATCCTCCAATGTCATCAGTATCCTCTAGTGTCATCAGTATCCTCCAGTGTCATCAGTATCCTCCAGTGTCATCAGTATCCTCCAGTGTCATCAGTATCCTCCAGCATCATCATCATCATAATCATAATCAATTATCATCATCATCAACATCAATCGTTATGAATCACTTATCAATCATGGTCAATTATCATCATCATCATCATTCATCAACATTCAATAGCTCTTTATCATTCTCATGCGTTTTTATTATGATTCTACTTCAATCATCATTCAAGGTTTGCAAATATGTCTTGAAACGTTAGGTTTCTACTTCTTCTATTCTTCTTCAAACTCTTAGAAGTCTTTGAAGTTGTCTTTACACTTCCCTCGATTTGCTTGATAATATCATCAAGCAACTGTTTTTCTGCTTTGTTAACTCCTTTATTAGATTTTGTATCTTCTTGAATTTCTTCTTCACTCTTTTCTAGTTCAATATGTTTATCAAAGTTTAATTGGGATTGTAATTTCACAACTTTCTCTTGATCAAATAGATTCTCATTGGCTAAAATTTTTGGATCAAATGTTACATATACATCCTGGTCTTTCTTTAATTTCTCTTGCATTTCTCTATCACACTCTCCTTTATGATCTATTTCTATTTGCTCCTTTAATATCTGTTCAATTTTTTGCTTCTCGACCTTTATTTGTCTACCTTTGATTTCTTCAATAGATTTCTCTTGACTCTCAGTAGATAGTAGGATCTTTTGTTCATCAGATTTACTATTCTCAAGTCTTTTTGGTTTCCACACTCTTTGAATCGATTTCGATCTAGTCTTAGTCTCTTCAAAATATTCTTTCATTCCACCTTTTCCTATATTCAAATGCAAAGCTGATTCGTCTTGATATTTACAAATTTTTCCTTCATGCTCACTTACAAGTCTATGTCTGCATGCACTCTCATATGCTACACAATCCCAGAACATATGCCCAAATTGATCGCACCAAAAGCAACGTATAGGTCTCTTCTCAACCCGACTTGATTTCCTAGGACTTTTACCTCATGCTCATTATCACATTTCAATGCTTGTAGATTCTTAACTTGGTTAGTCAACAATTCAACCTTATTTTTCAATTCAGAAATCTCAAAATCCATTTCATTTTTTAGATCTTTAATGCTTATACCCATCACCTGAATAGTATCAGATATCACATTTATCGTTTGCATTAGGATCATGACAATACCAAACTTTGATTTTATAGATTCATTCGCTATTTCCTTAATTCGCTCTTCGTATTTCGTAAACTGTTCCTCAATCATTTTATTCATTTTCGTTTTCCTCCTCTTATGATCTAAGCTGAGAAGTGGATTCTTAATCTATGCCTCAATGGAAAAGTGCACACTTGTATGATCAAAACTGATGCAAAAGCGGATGATCAAATTCAAGCAGTCAAAAGCAATCTTTCTCTTTAAAGTGTGTGGAATCAATGCAGAAAATTCAAATAACTTAAAATGCTGGTACCTAGAGTCTCTATCTGATGCCGAGGTTCCCGTCTGTCTTCTCAAGGAGTGGGTGACACGTAGAGGATCACCGGGCAACCACCTCGCTTCACGTCGGGTTCAGGTGTCGGGAAGAAGGAGGTCGTGGCGGGAAGCCGGTGCATGGGGTTGGATCAGGCCCCGCTCTGGTGCGCCGTTCCCGCTGTCCTGTGAGCGGCGTCTGCACGCTGGGCGCCTTGCCTGTGCTCTCCGGAGCGTGCGCCATCCTCGTAGGGTCCCTCGCCCCTCGGAAGTGTCGAGACGTGGGACCGTGGGCGTCGAAAAGAGACGATCGGATACCGTAGTGAAACAGGTGATGTAGATCAAGCTCGAAGATACAATCGAAAACGGAACTGAAGCCTCCAATAAAATGAATGATACAAAACAGGCCGCTACAGTGCGGGCCGATGGTAAAATAAAACCGCTACAGTGCGGTGCGATGATACAATATGAAAGCCGCCGCTACAGTGCGGGCCGGCTAGTGTATACTAGATCCCTCGCTACAGTGCGAGAAATCGCCTACGGGATTCCGCTTCGGTCTTCGCGGTCCAAGCTTTTCTTTAGGTCTTCGGTCTGCTCTTTACTTCATGTATCCTCCGCAATGGCCTTCCTTCTCTTTACTTCAGATAATCAGAAACCGCATAAACCTAGAGGAGACGATCCACAAGGGCAATCCACAGGATGGGGTACTCTTTACTTTGGTCTTCAATCTTCAACTCTTCACTTCATATAACCAAAAACCGCATAAACCTGGAAAGACGTGTTAGTATATGATCAATGTCTACCCCTCATGATTGTATGCACATTTTGTAAGGCCCCCTTTATGAGGAGAAGCCAAGCGTGCATTACCCAATTGATGGGAATCCCAACTTGAATGAAGGTCATATTGGACCATGTAAGGTATTATAAGGAAAGGGAGTTACCAGGGTCCCCAATTGTGGGGTCCGGGGCAGCGGTGAGCAACCCCGGCTAGGGGGTCCAAGGGGGCCAGCCGGCCCCCTGGCTGGGGGGTCCCAGGGGGCCAGCGGGCCCCCTGGTGGGGGTCCGGGGGTAGCGCCCCCGGCGCGACGGTAAAGGGAATATTCCATGGAATATTCCCTGTCGGAGTCATAAATCATTTATATTTGTTAGGTCGGTTCAACCAGTCTAAGCCGTGTATGGCAATTACGCGGGCGGTGGCCGCCCACGCTCTACCGCCCATGTATAGCCGTCCATGGTAGGCCACGTATGATCCTATATATACATGACTTCTGCACTACCTAAGACACTGAGTTGAGCCAGCATACCTCTACCTTGTATCTCCCTATCTAGAGTTGTCTAGATCACCATTTAAGCTCTACCTTGAGAGCGCACGGGTGGACAACGCCATCATCTTTGTACTTGCTGCTAGTAGAAAATTGTTGAGATTCTCCTATATCTGTTATCTTCTCTGCTATTGCTCCTGTGTTATATTGTGTAACTATTGTCTTACAAGACGTTCCACAAGGCAATCCAGAGGATGAGGATACTCTTTTCTTCAATCTTCAATCACTTGATATACTTCGTAAACCTGCATGAACCTGTAGGAAAGTTCCACAAGAAAGACCACGAGGAGGAACAAACGAGCTTAGGCACCTATTTATAGGCCTCCCCACCCTTGGGCTTTCCTCTAGAAACTTCCAACCTCCTTAACCAACTTTCCAATTTCAGACGACCATGCATGTTCACTTACTATTTTTGGAAAATCCCATCTCTTAATTCTATTTTTGATTTTGTCCCTTTTTATTTTTACTTTTGGTTTCACACTGTATATACAAAATTAATTATTTTCGAGGGTTTCACCTAGGATAACCGTCAATTTCAAGGGTCCGACCTAGGGTTTTTAGTCGGGAAAATTAGGGTTTTGCTCACAATTATCTCAAGCTCGCCAATTCAAGGATTTATTTACAAATTTGGCCTAAACTCCAAGGGTTTCCAAGGGTTCAAGTTCATTTTTCATGGGATAAACCCTCATTTTCAATTAGATTCGAAGGGTCAAACCTAGGTTTTCATGGGTCAAATGTCAATTGTTTATACACACGGGTCTAACATACATCTCAAATATGTTTCCGCATCACACCATCAATCAATTCTGCCAAATTATGCACGAAATATATCCCTCTTTAGTCAAAACATCACACAAAAGCTCAAAAACAATGAACTTTTGAAAAAAAACTTAGTGCACACTCCCTGCGGGATTTCATCCTGACAACGTCATAGTGCAACAGTGTTCAAGCAGAAGTGCTGCTTGTAGTGTGTTGCGGTGTTGTGAATTGTTGCAGAAATGGCAAACACAGATGGAATGAGTCAGCTTATTGGAGATTCAGAATGACGAATTTCCTGATGGGAAAAGGCTACTGGAAGTACATCGAAGGAGAGAATGAAAATGCTCCGCAATTACCAGAAAGGAATCGGACTGCAGAACAGTTAAGAGCATATGAGGAATGGAATCAAGGAGCACGAAAGGTAATGTATTGGCTATCTGTTAGCATACAGGATAGCATGATTGGACACATACAGGATGCCAAGACTCCAAAAGAGGCTTGGAACAGTTTGGTCACTTTGTACGAGACCAATACAAAGGCATGGAAATTGCAACTCAAGAACGAGCTGCATACATTGGAGAAAAAGAGCATGTCGGTAAGTGACTACACTCTAAAAATCAAAAGCATATGTGAGTCACTTGCATCTATTGGCGTGAATGTAGATGATGATGATAAGGTGGAAGTGTGCCTTCGTGGTTTAGGAGCTGCATATAAGCAGTTCAGAACTTCTATACAGACCAGGGAAAATATTTCGAATTTTGCTGATTTGGTCTCTATGCTGATCATTGAAGAAGAGAATCTTGGTGAGGATTCAAACTCCCAAGGAAAGCCCAGTTCTGAGCAGGTATTCTACTCTGGCAGAGGAAGAGGCAGAGGTAGAGGTTTTGGAAGTGGAAGAGGAAACAGTAACCAAGACCAAGGTCAACAACAGAATCATGCAGGAGGAAGAGGACAGTTTCAAGGCAGGGGGAGCCAAAGAGGTCGCAGAAATTTCCAAAGAAATGATTCAGGTAATGATAGTAAAGGATGCTGGAATTGTGTTAAACCTGGACACTTTGAACGTGATTGCAGGTTAAAGAATCAAAATAATAGAAGGCAGCAAAACAACTATGCATCCACAAGTGCAGATGATTCTGAGAAGTTGTTTATGGTTCAACATCACATGATGAATACGATGTCTGCTGGTGTTTCAAAATCGAATGATAATGTCTGGTATGTTGATTAAGGTGCTTCAAATCACATGACCAGTCGTGCAGAATGGTTTAGTAGTTTGTAGAAAATGCGAGTTCTTGGATATGTTGAAACAGGTGATGACACATCGCATCCTATTGAGCATACAGGAAACATATCATTGTTTATGGAGGACGGAAAGGTAAAACATCTTGCTGATGTGCTGCATGTTCCAAATATAACGAAGAATCTGGTTTCTGTTGGACAAATGGTTGACCAAGGATTACAAGTCAGGTTCAATACTGATGGATTATATGTAGAAGAGTACAAGCAGGATGGACGATTGGTTGCCAAAGGAAACAAAGTGGGTAGGATGTTCACCTTAAATGTGAAGATTCCTGAAATGAATGCAGCCATGTTTGCAAAAGGTGCAGGAGTTATTGCAGATATAGAGATATGGCACAAACGGATTGGACATGCAAACTTGCAAAGGCTGAAACTGATGTAGTCAAAGGAGATTGTCCATGGACTACCAAATTTCAAAGTTGCAGAAATACAAAAGGTATGTGCCGCATGTCAATTTGGTAAACAATCAAGAGCATCATTTCCACATGACAAGCATGTTAGTGAGAATGTACTAGAAGTAGTACATACAGATGTTTGGGGTCCAGCAAAGACCACATCTATGGGCGGTTGCAGGTTTTATGTTACTTTCATTGATGAACATACACGCAAAGTATGGGTATATTTTATGAAAGAGAAGAGCGAGGTGTTTACTCACTTCCAGAATTTTAAAGTTATTGTGGAAAAGCAGACAGGGAAGTTGTAGCTCAGTGATGAGTTGCACCTCCTTTAATGTCAATCCGGGAAGACGTGAGGATGGTATGAAGACCTTGAGCAAGTGAAGGCACAAGTGCGTGAGTGAGAAGCACACTAACATGCACACACATACACACACACACGTGCACACAAGGTAAGACAAAGAGTGAGAAGCAATGGAGTTCTTTAGATTACTTCCTTAAAAGCTCTTACAAGTTCAATTCAATTACAAGCTAACCTAAAAAATGAGCTCTCTAGCTCTATTTATAGTTTTTGACTAGGTTTTGGCCTTGTCCAGACCTAGTGTCCGACCTAGTTAAAAATTAGGTTCTCTAACCTATTTGGAGGTTCAAACGGAGTCTAAAAAATGTGAAAACTGATAGGTAGGTGCTTCTAAAGCTCCTCAAGCTCAAGGACTCCTTGGCTTGCACAAAATGGAGCTACAAAAATATGAAATGGTATTTACAATGGTTTTTAGTGATGAAAATCACTATTTTTGTAGGGATTTCTTCTAACATTTTGACATACATTTCCTGGAGCTCCCTACTTGCTCCTTCTTCTTGTGTGCCCAACTCTTTGATGCCTGAAAAATTTAAATGGCCTACTTGCCAAATCTTCTTTGACTACTGTGTCTGCTTGTGCTATCTCTTCGCTCCGACTCCCTTCGTAGGCTTCCTTGTCTTGTGACTCCTTCGGTTCCTTGACTACTGCCAACACCCCCCCCTCTCTCGCGTCTGTCGTCTCTGACAAACCCTTGTCTAGCTGTGCGTTGGACATAATATTGAACAACATCGACATGAGCCGTCGGTAGGTGTCCGTCATGGTTTCTCGATCGCGTTTGACAGAGCGATCGCGATTGACAGAAATATGAGGAATTTTAAAATTTCAAGCACACATTTGGGAAGCTCTAGGCATGTAGATCATGATTATGTACTTTGTTTAGCCAAAAGACCATTTTTTCTGTTGGTCGTGATTGACAGAGGTCAACGCCTCGAGACCTGCACAGTCAAACTTTTTACCTGCTGGAGCTGGTGCAGCTACTGGGGATGCTGATTCCTGCAGAAAATCTCAAAAAACACAGAAAATCACAAGCACACAAACGCTCTCTCGCTCTCTCTCACAAGTGAAATGAGGGGAATGGTATGGGTGGGGTGATATGACCAAAAACTGAAATTTTTCGCGATGATGGAGATGGATGTGGGAGATGGTGAGGATGATGATGGTGATGAGAAAAACAAAAGAAAATAGATAAAAGTGAAGAAAATACCTATGACTCCAACGCGTCAACTCTACGTCTTACCATCACACGCTCGTCCTCAAAGCTCGTTCCCCGGCAACGGCGCCAAAATTTGGTGTAGCTCAGTGATGAGTTGCACCTCCTTTAATGTCAATCCGGGAAGACGTGAGGATGGTATGAAGACCTCGAGCAAGTGAAGGCACAAGTGCGTGAGTGAGAAGCACACTAACATGCACACACATACACACACACGCGCACACAAGGTAAGACAAAGAGTGAGAAGCAATGGAGTTCTTTAGATTACTTCCCGAAAAGCTCTTACAAGTTCAATTCAATTACAAGCTAACCTCAAAAATGAGCTTTCTAGCTCTATTTATAGTTTTTGACTAGGTTTTGGCCTTGTCCAGACCTAGTGTCCAGCCTAGTTAAAAATTAGGTTCTCTAACCTATTTGGAGGTTCAAACGGAGTCTAAAAAATGTGAAAACTGATAGGTAGGTGCTTCCAAAGCTCCTCAAGCTCAAGGACTCCTTGGCTTGCACAAAATGGAGCTACAAAAATATGAAATGGTATTTACAATGGTTTTTAGTGATGAAAATCACTATTTTGTAGGGATTTCTTCTAACATTTTGACATACATTTCCTGGAGCTCCCTACTTGCTCCTTCTTCTTGTGTGCCCAACTCTTTGATTCCTGAAAAATTTAAATGGCCTACTTGCCAGATCTTCTTTGATTACTGTGTCTGCTTGTGCTGTCTCTTCGCTTCGACTCCCTTCGTAGGCTTCCTTATCTTGTGACTCCTTCGGTTCCTTGACTACTGCCAACAGAAGTACATTCAAACATTAAGATTTGATGCAGGAGGTGAATACATGTCAAATGAGTTCAGCAGTTTTCTAAAAAATCATGGAATTCGACGTCAGTTTTCATGCAGGTACACACCACAACAGAATGGTGTTGTTGAACGCAAAAATAGACATATTGCAGAAATAGCAAGAGCCTTGATGGCTGAGAAGAATATGCCTCATTGTTATTGGGCAGAAGTTGTGCATAGTGTTGTATACATCATGAACAGAACTCCGACTGCTGCTGTACATCAAGTTACACCTGAAGAGAAGTTTACAGGTAAAAATCCAAACTTATCACATCTGAAAGTTTTTGGCTGTATTGCATATGTACATGTTCTAGATGAGTTGAGGACTAAGCTTGATCCGAAAGCAGAAAAATGTGTCTTCATTGGATAGTCCCTTGAGCAAAAGGGGTAAAAATGTTATAACCCACTCACACGACAGGTGAAGGTGAGCAGAGATGTGGTATTTGATGAAATGTCAAGCTTCTATGCAGATGCCAAAGAAGGACTGAATCTTGAACCAAATGACAAAGAAAATGCTGAAACATCTAGTGCAGAATCTCAAGTTTTGAGTGGACCGGATGCATCACCAAGCAATAGTTCCAACTCAAATCCATGGAGTGGAAGATTGCGTGGAAATTTCAGTCCAGCAAATTCATCAAATACATCCAAGAAAGGTAAAGAAAAGCTTTCTGCTGGTAGTAAAACAGGTGCAGGTTTTGAAGACATTGATGGAGATTCAAGCGGTTCAAAAAAGTGTCTTGATGAGGAACTTGGATTGCCCTCTGTGAAGACTCCAGGAGTAAGAAGGGCACATGCAGATGATACAAGAAGAAGTGACCCACGACCAAGAAGATCTGGGAGGATGCGTAATTCAGTGCAACGATTGACATATGATAGTTACATGGCTCGCCATTGTGCCTACATGACAAAGGTAATACAAGATGCTGAACCTTCTTGTTTTGAAGATGCAATTGGTAATGCAGATTGGGAAAAAGCTATGGATGAGGAGATGGCTGCACTTTATGGAAATGATACATGGAAGCTGGCTCCATTGCCGCAAGGAAAGAAATCCATAGGCTGCAAATGGGTTTACAAGGTAAAGCATAATGCTGATGGTAGCATAAGCAGGTATAAAGCACGATTGGTAGCTAAAGGTTATGCACAGACATATGGCATTGATTATGAGGAAACATTCAGCCCTATAGCTAAAATGTCTACTGTTAGAACACTTGTTGCATTAGCTACAACAAAAGGATGGACTTTGCATCAGATGGATGTGAAGAATGCTTTCCTACATGGTGAGTTACAGGAAGAAGTATATATGGACCAGCCATAAGGATACGAAGATTCAAAGCATCCAAAATATGTCTGCAGGTTGAAAAAGGCTTTGTATGGGCTGAAGCAAGCTCCGCGTGCATGGCATGCAAGGATTGTTGATTACTTAACCAGCATTGGGTTTTCTATGTGTGATGCAGATCATTCACTATATGCAAGGAAGGCTGATGATGGCATCACTATTGTGGCTATTTGTGTTGATGATCTGATTGTAGGTGGTGATAATGAAGAAAGCATCAAAGAGGTAAAGAAACTTCTTATGCAGGAATTTGACATGAAAGATCTTGGTGTGCTGCGCTATTTCTTGGGCATTGAGTTTATACATACAGAAACAGGTATATGGATGTCGCAAAGGCAATATGCCTTGAATATGCTACAAAAGTATGGTATGGCTGATTGTAAGCCAAATTCTATGCCTTTAGATCAGAATTTGAAATTGGATACTACATCAGGTGAAGCATTGGAAAATGCTACTATGTACAGGAAAATTGTGGGAAGTCTTATATATCTTACAATTACAAGGCCTGATTTAAGCTACACTGTTGGACTTGAAAGTCAGTTTATGTAGGTTCCCAGGAAGCCACATTTGGATGCTCTGAGGCGCACTCTACATTATGTGAGTGCTACTTTGGATTATGCATTGTTTTATGAAGCTCGTGTAGATTTGCAGGTTCATGGATACACCAATGCAGATTGGGCTGGTAGTACTCCAGATAGAAGATCTACTAGTGGCTTTCTTTTCTCACTTGGAGGTGCAACTATTACATGGAGAAGTAAGAAGCAACCCACTGTTGCTTTGTCGAGTACAGAGGCTGAGTACAGAGGTGCTGCAATGGCAGCATGTGAGGCATCATGGCTAGAGATGTTACTTGCAGATTTAGGTGTGGAAGTGCAAAAGCCTATCACTATCTATTGTGATAATCTTAGCAGCATACAGTTAGCACGGAACCCTGTTTTCCATGCTAGAACAAAGCATATCGAGGTACATTATCACTTCATCAGAGAGAAGGTATTAGCAGGTGATATTGATCTTGTTTATGTGAGAACAGATGAGCAGGTTGCTGATATTTTCACCAAAGCACTTGGAGCTGAGAAGTTGAAGAAGTTTCGGAAGATGCTTGGAATACAGGATATGGCATTGAGCTTGAGGGGGAGTGTTGAGATATCAAGCTCAACATGTGATGATTGTGATGGCACATTTGTTTCTTGCCAGCTCACTCATTCGCGGACATTAGGTTTTTCCTTATGTACTGGTCTTTATATATTGCACTGGTTGTATTCTTGTTTTTAGGTCATTCTTGTACATTCCTTTTATGTAATAGAAGAAGAAGAAGAAGAAGATCATTCTTCCTTGCCTCAATCTGTGTGTGTGCTTCTCCTTGAGAGTGAGAGTGTGTGTGTGAGCTCTCTTCCTTATCTCCTTCCTTGTGACAATTCTGGTAACATTTCGGTAAGATTTTGACGAGCTTCCGATGAGTTTTTTGACAAAGTTTTGGTACATCTAAGTGACAACAAGAATATTTAACAGTAAACAAACAAAAGAATAGTAAAGATTGAGCTAAATCAGATCAGAATTGAAGTTTGAAGAAAAGACATAGATTTCTCTAAAGTGAATTTTAAGTTTCACTAAGCACAGGAATAAAGTGTTCAATTTCAGAAAGGTTGCTAAGCTACTGATGATTGTGGAGGTGTTCTAGTATTTTAGCTTAGTTCTTGATTGGCATATTTCGTGCCAACATGAAGAAGAGAAGCAACAACATCACTTTAACATACAACAACAACAACAATACTTTAACATACAACAACACTATGTTAAGCTTTGCTCCTTTATTTCTCTCATTGTCTTATCTATTCTCCATCTTGTCTCTATTTTCGCTATGCTTTTGCGCTTAAAAACCAACATAATATGATCTCTAATATGGAAATCCCATTAGGCGGTGGGAAAATGTTGAGCTTGATGTTGATATATTTAGGTAGTGATGTGTGTGAACACACTAGGACCATGGGGGCATTTTTTTTCCTGTTTAGGAGGTGTTTTTCCATCGACTTGTATATATGCCTATTGCCCTAACGGGCTACTTATCTTTGTACATTCTCTAGTAATACATTTAGCATTGTGTGTTGTGCTCCAAGCTTCTTCTTCCTTGTGTTGTTCACATGCTTCTGCAGATGTCTAACTCCAACAATTGGTATCAGAGCAGGTCGTCACTTCATATAGGGCATCGTCGACACCTCTCCGGTTGCAGTCTCAAAATCACACGAATTTTAGTGAGCATACTCAATCTGTTTTCGAGATCAAAACAGCTTCGTTTTGTGGTGCCAAAATTGCGATCTGAGCTTGTTTCGACCTCCGAAGGCATTATCATAGCGCTTGTGCAGGCTATTTCCTCTTTTTGTGCCAAAGGTATATACGAGTTTTGGTTTGCCAGTATAAGCGTCTCGAAGTCTGCTACAAGTTTAGTAGAATTCGTCTCATCAGTTCTATTCAACTTTTTGAGATACAATCAATTTTTTTTATCAAGGTATTTTTGTCACTGGCCATGGCTGAAAGTAGTGATGTATTTCGTATGTTGGCTATTGAGGATAAGTTGGATGGTACCAACTACGCGTTGTGGGCTTATATGATGTGACATGTATTGGTTGCAAAAGGACTGTGGAACATTGTGCAGGGTGTTGAAAATGTCCTATCACACCTGTAACTGTTACAACTGCAGGTATTGAAGCTGATGCAGAAGGTGTTGAAGATGATGATATTCTGCATATTCCTATTCGTGCTATGGTTTTTGCTGCACCTACTATAGAGAAAATTCATTGGGATGGTAGAGATGCCCACACACATGCATTGATAGCTTTGTCTGTCAAACATGCCATTATTCCTCACATTCGCTATTGCAGAACAGCTAAGGATGCTTGGGATACACTTTCCACATTGTACCAAGCTAGGAATGAGGCTTGTCTTGCTTACCTCCAAATAGAGTTGGAGAGTGAGCACATGAATGAAGGTGATTCTACGGGATATTTTTCTAACAAAGATCATAAAATTGAAGGAACAATTGATTTCTGTTGGAAGCAGCCAGAGGCACAGACGACGCGGAAGCATGTAACGACGGAGCAGTGAGCCAGTGGAATCTCTTTTCAAAGAATCATGTTCTAAAAATACTTTTCAAAAACCTCCAACAGTGATTTTTATCACTATTGTAACATATGTAACATAGAAAACCCCATTTTGTAATCCATAGCTCCATTTTGTGCAAGCCGAGGAGTCCTCGAGCTTGAGGAGCTTAGGTAGAACAAGCGTATCAATTTTCGTTATTTTTAGACATCGTTTACCCTTCCAAATAGCATCTAGGACCTAATTTTTAACTATGCCGGTCACTAGATGTGAAACCGGTCAAAACTAGTCTAGAAACTATAAAAAGAGCTAGAGAGCTCATTTTTTAGGTTAGCTTGTTTGAGGTTAGAGTTCTTTTGAGCTTGTAATAGTGTTCTTGAGTAATAGAGCTAATTTCCCACCTTCCATTGTGTCTTGCTTGTCTCTTCGTAGTGTGTGTGTATGTGTGTGTGCATTTCTATGCTTCTCACCTTCACTCTCACTTCATCTCACATTCACGATATTCATATCACTCCTATCTCTTCCGCGGATTGACAATTAAGGAGGTGAAGCTTCTTAACGTGGTTCTCACCATTGTGCTAGAGCAACACCAAATTTGGCACCGTTGCCGGGGATCGAGTCTAGGACGAATGTGTGATGGTAAGAGTATAGCAAGAAGTAGCGTTGGAAGGTAAAAATTCCAGTTTTTGTTGTTGTTTTTACTTAGTTTTTAGTGTTTTTCACCTCCCCCACACTCCATCTTCATCACCGCATCATCATCTTCATCTCCAAAAAAATCAGAAAATTCACCATATCCACCCATTCTCCTCATTTCCCCTCATTTGTGCATGCGAGAGAGTGAGAGAGAGCTTTTGTGCTTGTGTGTACTTTTGTTTTCTTGAGTTTTCTTGCAGGTACAGAGCTCCAGTGCATCAGGAAAGCTTGGAAAAGGTAAAATTTTCAGTTTCTGTCAGAAATTTCCGACTGTGTCAGACCATCGCGATGGTCTGCAAAGTTCGGATTTTGAGGAAGGCGAGTTCACCACCGTGTAGGCGACTCCTGCGTGTATAGGAATCCATAGCTGCATCTCAAAAAATTGCATTTTGGTGGACCATCGCGACGGTCTCAGACCATCGCGATTGTGTCACACCATCGCGATTGGCTCACGCCATCGCGACGGCTCGGCCGGACCATCGCGACGGTCTCACGCCATCGCGACGGTTCATTTGGACCATCGCGACGGTTCGCGGACCATCGCGACTGTTCGGTTGACCCCACACCATCGCGATTGGCTCACGCCATCGCGCCGACGGTGCCATGTGGCAAGCGTGACCATCGCGACGGCTCGCACCTCGCACCATCGCGACAACCCGAAATTTTGGACCATCGCGATTGGCTCACGCCATCGCGCCCAGACCATCGCGATTGGCTCAAGCCATCGCAGCTGTCACCATCGCGACTGTTCACTTTGGACCATCGCGATTGTTCGCGTTGACCGTTGACTGACGCCATCGCGATTGTCCACTTTCACGCCATCGCGATTGTCCACTTTCACACCATCGCGACGGTTCACCCTCACGCCATCGCGATTGTCCACTTTCACGCCATCACAACGGTTCACCCTCACGCCATCGCGATTGTCCACTTTCACGCCATCGCGATTGTCCACTTTCACGCCATCGCGACGGTTCACCCTCACGCCATCGCGACGGTCCCAGACCATCGCGATCATCTCAGACCATCGCGATTGTGCACCCCCATCGCAAATTTTAGGGTTTCATTTTTTGGCCAATTTTGGGGCTATTTTTGGGAAATTTTTGGGTGATTAGACTCATAGGAGACCCCTTAGCTCATATTTGGAGAAACATCGGTCTGTCAGTTTTTACCCCCAGGGCCTGAACCGTCATAACTTTTTCATCCGAAGTCCGTTTTTTGAGCTTAATAGCTCGTTAGAAAGCTCTTTACAAGTACTACGTGACCTCAACTGTTTTTGTCTTAAAGGATACGTCTATTTTTAGACAAGCTACTTTGAGGTTGACCTAGTTTGGGACTAAGAAGCCAGGGGGCAAACATTGGAAAGTTGGGCAAAAGGGAAGGGACTTAAAAGGTGTATATACTCAAGTGCTTGATCATCCAACTGTGCATTGGTCTAATATTGGATTTTTCTAGGTCTAGCAAGGGCAATCAAGGGCAACCAAGGCAAGGCAATGAAGGGCATAAAGCTTGGGAAGCGCGGCTTCTTGGGCATCAGAGCAACCAGAAAAGCTGACTCGAGGTTGGAAGATTACTCAACCCCCTCAGTCAATTCTTAGCTTAGGATAAACGTTAGCATTGTGGATTTAAGACGATAGGAATGCCTCAAGTTCGAGAGAGTTAAATTTATCAAGTTCAAGATTAAAATAAAGGTGTGTGACACGAAAACCTAAAGGAAGGAACATAAGTCTGACGGAACGAGAACTCAAAGTACCACGAAAAGTCGAATTCCTGACGCATACATTAAGACAAGAATCTAAAGAAATCTAAAAAGAATCAAGACAGTAATAACAAAGGATCATTGACGATCTGAGCGTGTACTGAGTGTGCAAGGAAGAAAATTAATGAACCTTAGATCGGGCAAATATATAGGTAAGGCAGATCGGCGAAGCCTTAGATCATCAGAGGCAAGTGTAAGAACTACCGCACGATCATGGGCTCAACAATTGAACACTAGTTATCCCTACGAGAGCTCAGATACTAGTGATTCAGAAATGGCATTTAGCACAGAAAAACCAGAAGGAGGGTCGAATGTAGCCTATTTAGAAAAGCCAGAAGGACCCTATAGAACACAACTAGAGTTTCTCCGAACCAACCGATTAGGTGCTCGCATCTATGAGGATGGTTTGTGAAGGCAAGTGGTGCAAATGCACAACCCCGATCAACCCATTGGATTGGAACATCCAGTGGTGAAATTTGAGAGAGACGCGTACATAGACAAGGAAGGAACAATGTACATATTAAGTACGCAGCCAAACAATACCAACGAGTTTGGCGTGATTCAACCAGAGACGGAAGCAAAACCTCAAGGAAAAGAACCATTAGAAGAGCCTAGAACACCTAGAGGGAAATCTGTACTGACACGAGTACTAATCCCGGAATGGATCCCTCAGGACAACAGAAGCATAGAGTTGTTTGTAAATAAAGAAACTGATGAAGCCTTTTGGAGATACAAGACAGAACTACTTAGTGAGGTAGGTATCATCACTATATACGAGTTCAAGGACCCGGATACACCTGGAAAGGTTGTATACCTGGATGAGACTTCAGAAAGAGTCTTTGTGGTGCCTGACCGCGCTAAAAACACATACACATGGAGAGGTGAATTGGTATTCCCTCCATCTAGGACGAACATGAATACAAGTCAACAAGGGGCAGGAACATCATCAGCCCATGGAAATCAAAGAGATAAAAATCAAGAGAGACCGGAAGTAAGCTTTAATCACCCCATAGGGAGAGATAGAACAACCACGGACACTAATAGAGCGGATAGACAAAGAGATCATGGAATACCAGGTGGTAGAGATGATTTTCCTCTACCTAGACCACGTGAACACGCAAGAATACTGAGACCCACTCAATTAGTGAAATCCATGAAAAATTACTTTGATGGGACAGGAGACCCCTATGACCACGTTGCAGAATTCAAGCAAGTACTAAGAGCCGAACAAGTTGAAGACATGTTCACGCAATACAATGCATTTGGACTAACGTTAAAGAATACAGCTTTAACTTGGTTCCAACCTCTGCAACAAAGGCAATTTAGAGACATCCATCACTTTTTAGAGTCATTCATCACCGAATTCTCTAAAAGTGGGATTAGACATGACACGTCTTCGTTGATTCATAGCTTTAAACAGACCCCTCAAGAAACAGTAAGACTGGCAGGACGTAGGTTTAGACAATATGTGGAACGATGTCCAATGCAAGAGCTACCCTCACAAGCTAAGCAAGTGTCATTGTTTTTAGATGGCTTGTTGAGCTCTAAACTACGCTCCTACATGTACCTAAAAGAACCCAGAACGCTAGAGCAATGTGTAAGAATTTGTATAGACATTGAGGACAACTTAGGAGACGAGTTGGAACTCTCAAAGGTCTATAAGGACTCAGACTGTTCATCTCTAGCATCCACAAAATTGTCTAGCTCAATAGAAGACCTAGCAGAAAAAGTGGCCCAGAAACTAGGAGTTTCTAGTAAACCTAGGGTGCTAATGAACAAGCGTTGTTACACCTGTGGTGGTGACCATATGGCAAATGTGTGTCCCAATGCACCACAACCACAAGCCAACCCTAGTGGCCAATACTGTACAATTGAGAGAAGATACACCAATCATACGGCTCAGGACTGCCCATACAACAAACAAACCGTGAGACAGAACTATCCGCAAGCATACCAGCAGCCAGGTAGGTATCAAGGCCATTACAATGCTCAGCCTTATTACTATAGGCCTCCTCAGAACTACCCATACCAGGCTCAACAGAGACCTCAACCTATCTTAGCTCAGCAGCCACCCCCACCAGCGAATGTCATCTCAGTCAAATACGCTGCTGCAGAAGAGAACCTAAGTAGGGCCTTAGTGCCTTCTTCACCTTTGATCACAGAGGGTGACCCGAACTCAAATAGTTTTGACTCTACGCATGTAGATAGTCCACCCGCTTATTACACGGAGTCACCAGAACATGTGGAGACATATCATTATGATCGTCCACTAGTGGAACCTAGTTGGGAGCCCGACTATGCTAATGTGATGTACACAAACCCAAATCCACGGCCCCAATTGAGACAACAAAGACCACAGGGCCCTAGAGGACCATGCTTTAGGTGCCAAGGAGATCATTTCATAAAGGATTGTCCACATCCTCCGATATCAGGACAGTCACAGTACTATAACATCCAAGGCTTTTGTGCTGATTGTGGCAAAGAGCACATAATCAAAGATTGTCCTAAGAACCCTGTTAATGCTTCGAATGTGACACCGATCAACGTGATAGGTATTGTAAATAACGCAGATGGATCCAACCCTACATACGTGCCTATCCAAGCTATCACAAGAGCACAGGCGCTCTTATAGAACCAACAGCTTAATCAGGAGAAAGTAGCTGGAAGTAGTGAAGTTGCAGAATCTAGCAGTAAAAAGACAAAATCTTGGAAAGATTCTAGAGAAAGAATTAAGAGAAAATGGAGTAAAAAGATAACTGAGTTGGAAGGAAGTTTGAAGGAATCTAGAGCCAAAATCCTAGAATTGACTTCACAGGAATTGAATCAAGAGAATCCAGCTCAGAAATCAGGATCAGTTTTAGCAGAACCCATACCAGAAAATCTAGACATGATGTTTCGTGCATATCAGGCTAGATTAAAAGAAGGACCTTAGGTAGTTGAAATGAGCAAAAACTACCCTCGAGCTGATCTAGAAATTGAGAGAACTAAGCTTTGCATGAAGATGGTAGAACTAGCACAAGCTTTGTTCGACGCCTCTAGATATCTTAATTGGAATAACATGGCAAAATCGGAATTACACTTTCAAGGACTAATGGAGAGGCTAGAATATTTGATTGAAAGCAAAGAGAAAAAGGATCAGCCTAGGAACCCTATTGTCCCAGAGACACAAGGAAGGAATGCACCATCCCTGTCTCAAGTACCCAATACAGAAAGTCAAGACAATTTGTCTTCCATACATAAATATTCACATGAATTTTTGAGAGAAATCCAAGAAGAGAAATGGAGAAAGGAACAAGGAACACACCCTCCTATTCAAGAAATAGACGACTTGCAAGAACAATTTCCCCAAGACATTCCCTCTATTTACGATGGTGTAGAGGAAGAACAACTGAGTGAACACACAGGATTTGGATCTAATTCGTTACAAGAATTACCTCAGTTCACAGGACCTTGGGAAGCAAAGTCTATTAGTATGAGAGCACCCACGATAATAGTGAGGAATGAAGAATCAGTAATCCCTAGAAACACGGAAGTGATCAAGAACACTAAAGTACAATGTAATCTCACTCTAGAGGAGTTGTTAAAGGTAAAACCAGAATTGTGGAAACATGTAGCAAATCAATTCCCCGAGCTTGCTACTACTCCCTCACAAATAGGATCACAAAATAAGGTACCAGAAATACCCGTAGAAAAGATTGGAGATGTAAGCGAAGGAGAGGAAGGTAACACTTATCTTCCGATAACCCATCAGGGCTACACCACGAAAGCCATCTTAGATTCAGGAGCCGGAGTAGCCATAGCTACCACCGCCTTATGGAAACGTTGGGGTAAGCCAGCATTGAGACCCACCAGGATGAAGCTACAAATGGCTGATGGACGCATAGAAAAACCATTAGGCTTACTAGAAGGCATATCACTCACCACTTGTGGTGTAGAATTTGAGCATACTTTCGCCATTTGTGACTTTGCAAAAAACCATGCTTATGAGATGATATTGGGACGACGATTCATGCCTCATTTGCAAATTGTACAAGATTGGGGAACCAATTCTTTGTACTTGCAACATTTAGGGGTGACTACCAAAGTCAATCTTAAAGACTATTCACATCGAGATGTACCCCCAATACAATGGAATACCATCCATAAGACACCAGTAGAGACGGAATCCGTGCACTCATTAGAATTAGATCCTTCTTGGTTGCATGAGGATACCCATTTATGGATGTGTAAAGTAGCCAAACAAGAGGAAGAAAGATTAGAAGCAAGGACCTTAGGTGCAGAACAACATCCACGAACCCTTCAAGATCCAGCCTACGCACCTGTAGTATTCCCAGACGAAGAGTTTGAACCCCATGGTTGGGCAGAAATCCTAGCAACCATGGATGTAGCCATCAATGAAGAACAATGGACACCCCATTGTGACGAGGATGGCTATGATATCTCAGTTTTCACGATAGAGCCAATCATGTGCGATGCAATTTTAGAAGAATGTGAACCTAACACTGATGCATTTGAGGATGCAAGTGATTTTGATTTAGAATCAATCATCATGGACCCACCCTTTGCATCAGAAGTATAATATTTTTTCGAAGTAGAGACTCACCCTCAAAGACACGAGGAAATTACGAATGAGGTGAGGTTAGCCACGGAAGTGACTAACAAGAGTGAAGGCAAGAAAAGAAAGAAGAAAGAAACCATGTCAGAAAAAGAAGAATCTTTATTTGAAGTACCCGAGAACTTCAAGAAGTATGAAATCAAAGATAGAAGAATCATGGTACGAATGCCTAATAGAAAGGCGAATAACAGACAAGTATATGATAACCGAGAGAAAACCAAGAAAATAATGGTAGCCATAGAAGGAGAAGAAGAAAAATGTACATACATAGGGCATGATTTGACAACTGAAGAAGAAGAAGAGCTCGTTGCCCTATTGCGCGAATATAGAGATGTTTTTGCTTGGAGTTACAAAGATTTGAAAGGAGTAGATCCAGATATATGTTCTCATAGAATCCCTATGACTCGAGATGCAAAACCGACAAAACAGAAACCTTACACGTACAATGATAACTACGCTGCGAAGATTAAAGAGGAGATAGATCGCTTGATAGAAGCAGGATTCATTTACGAAATTGAGCATACCGAATGGGTATCCCCCATTGTGGTTGTGCCCAAGAAGAATGGAAAATTGTGTGTGTGTATTAACCTTAAAAAAGTTAATGCCGCAATGATTAGAGATAGTTATCCTCTTCCTATCACGGAACATCTATTGGAAAGAGTTGCGGGCAAGGAAGTTTACAGCTTTCTTGATGGATTCTCAGGTTATAATCAAGTAGCCATTGCTCCAGAAGATCAACACAAGACGGCATTTGCCATTGAATGGGGCATATTTGCATTTCGTGTGATGCCATTTGGCTTAACAAATGCACCCGCCACTTTCCAGCGACTCATGTGTCATGTTTTTAAGGAATTCTTACGCAAGAGTTTGGAAGTTTATGTCGATGACTTATGTGCTCATTCAAATGTAAGACAGACACATATCCCAGAGTTAAGAAAAATATTTGACAAATGTCGAGAATATCAGGTTTGTTTGAACCCAGAAAAATGCGTTTTCATGGTCAGACAAGGCAAAATTCTAGGACACATTGTGTCAAAAAATGGAATCTCTACGGATGAAGAAAAGGTGAAGGTAATTGCAGAATTACCTAGACCAACTAATGTGAAAGAGGTACAGGCATTTATGGGCCATTGCGGTTATTATAGGAGATTCATACACATGTATGCAATCATAGCCAAGCCTTTGTACTCTCTTTTAACCAATTTCGAATGGACAAAAATGTGAAAATTCATTCAATGAACTCAAACGACGCTTGTGCTCAACACCTATATTGACTACCCCAGATTGGAGTAAGCCATTCCATGTACATGTGGATGCATCCAATTATGCCATAGGATGTGTGTTAGCACAACCCACGAATGAAGGTAACATAGATCTCCCCATAGCTTACGCTAGTAGACAATTGAACGCAGCAGAAAGAAATTACACCACGACGGAACGAGAAGGATTAGGGATGATCTACGCAGTAAAGAAGTTTAGGCACTACTTGTTGGCCAACAAATTCAAGTTCTTTACAGATCATCAAGCCCTATTGTACTTAGTCAACAAGCCATGTAACACAGGACGACTGATACGTTGGTTTCTATTACTCATGGAATATGATTTTGAAGTAGTAGTCAGGAAAGGAAAGACACATCTTAGAGCTGACCACCTTTCGAGATTAACCTCAGGAGAAGCTCCTCAAGGAGTAGTGGATGATCTACCAGATGCATACTTGTTTAACCTTGAGATGGAACCAGAATGGGCTAAACCTATAGTCCCTATTCTCACATATGGACCCAAGAATCCTAGGATAAAGATCAAAGAGGGAGAGATTACCAAGTCTCAGAGATACCAAATAGTGGCAGGAAGCATATATAAACAGGATAATCAAAAGATTCTTGCTTGTTGTGTAGATGAATCAGAACATGCGAATTGGTTGCAATTAGCACACATAGGTGCATTAAAGCAACATCATTCAAAACATCGAACATTACAGACTCTACATAGACTAGGAGTATATTGGCCTTCGATGGAAGTAGATGTCTACAAATTGTGTAAAGAATGCCATGTTTGTTGTGAAAGACCAGCAGTAGAGCATGCTACATTATATCACGTGTCTCTCACACCAGACTGGAGTGAACCTTTAGTGATGTACTTGAGGACGAACACATTCCCTCAAGGAATGACCTTAGCTCGACAACGCAGTCTAGAGCAGGAAGCTCACGACTATTCACTTATTGGCGATAATCTATACAAAAGAGGACGAGATGGATATCTAAGACAATGTGTTCATGAGAGCGATTATCTGAGCATACTAGAGACTACACACCAAGGTGTTGCAGGAGGTCATTTTGGACCCGATAGGATAATCAAAGCCATCCTCTTTGGAGGATTATGGTGGCCCACTCTTCACATGGATGCTCATACCTATGTAAAGAGATGTGATGTGTGCCAAAGAACTCAGTTTCCTACTCGCAGAGATGAAATGCCATTGAAACCCATGATGGGCGGATGTGCATTTTCTAAGTGGGGTATAGACTTTGTAGGACCCATTAACCCCCCTGCAAAAGGTACACATGCTGAATACATTATTGTTGCCACAGATTATCTTACGAAATGGGTAGAGGCAAAAGCCACGAAAAAGAATGATGCACACACAACTGCAAAATTCTTATTTCAGAATGTCTTTACAAGATATGGACTGCCTATAGAGTTAGTGAGCGATCGAGGCACTCACTTTCTAAACCAAGTCATTGAATATTTGTTACAGGATTTTATGGTGATTCACAAGAAATCCGCACCATATCATCCTCAGGCCAATGGTCAGGCTGAAAGCACTAATAAGATCCTTTGTAACGTACTCACGAAACTCGTGAACAACAAACGTTCAGATTGGGACAAACAGTTACACCACACTGTTTGGGCATATCGAGTGGCCTACAAGACCGTACTCAATGCAACTCCCTTTCAGATGGTTTTTGGTCAGAATGTTGTGCTTCCTTTGGACTTCTTGATACCGACCCTTAAGGTTGCACAAGAACATCAGTGGACCGGCCATGAATTATCAGCGAGAATAACGGACTTGGAACGATTAGGAGAAACCAGGCTAAAGGCGGCAGCAGGAATATATGCAGCGAAGAAGCGACAGAAAGCATATTTTGATGCGCATGTGAAGGATAAAGGCCTAAAAGAAGGAGATTTAGTTCTAGTATATACGCTAAAGCAACACGCACGTAAGTTAGAAAAGCGAGGTTATGGACCTATGATCATTAACAGACTCTCAACAAGTGGAGCAGTACAGTTAGCCACCTTAGAAGGAGACATAATGCCTAATTACATTAGTGGCTGTAGAGTCAAGTTATATCAGGAACCTCTTACTGAGGATATGCTTAGACGACTCACGTTGGCAAAGAAGCGTAAGGAGGAAGAAAATAGAATACGAGTGGAAGCTCAGGCAGAAGCAATAGAACGCATTAAACGCATGAAGTTAAGAAGACAAGGACTAGGGAGAGAACATTATAACCATCTGGAAACTACACCCAGATATCCCATGGCCATGTGTCAAGTAAAGTCAACCACTCATCCTAGTATAGTGGACAGGAGACCATTCATTACAGTCAGGCTAGAGCACGGCAACCCTTGCCAAAAGCTCAGGGCTTTAATTGACTCAGGTGCTGCGACTAGTGCTATTAGATGGTCCCACTATAAGGATTCAGGAATAGAAATGCGGCCAATTGAGGCATACGTCATAGGCCTAGGAGGCATGGAAACCCCTTGCATGGGTGAGGTGGACCTTCCTATCCTCATTAAGGATGTAACCATGACAGCGAAGCTACTAGTGTGCCATGATGACGACCTGATAGAACACCTAATCCTTGGCCAAGATTGGCTATACGATCACTCAGTGGACCTAAATCTTAGACAAGGCTCCATACAAATTGGAACCTTAGAGCAGAAGCGAGTGATACCGCTTGAATTCCCTAATTGCATTCCGATTGAGGTTTGTAACCCTAGACCCTATGAAACGCATGCGACGGAAGACCGGAAGATCTTGGGTCAGACCAGTCACGTTAGGTCTACACCAACCCACTCGGGCTTGGCTATGGACAGTTGTCAATCAGAAGGACGACAAGAGATCTTCCCTGGGGCTTCCTGCAAACTAGAAGGGGCAGCTACCCAACCGCTAGGGTAGATGGACACAATCAGCGGTCAGGTGGGTTGCATCAGCGGCCAAATGAGCACAACACCCTGCGATGCTCATCCTTCCAAACTTGCTGCGGACTGGCCTAGATTAAAGATAAAGAACAAATCACTTCCTAATGGGCAGGTCACGCAAGTGTTGGATCTCCCTTCTTTTCCAAAGCAGAGCGTCCAATGGACCTCTCAAACCCAACCACGAAGGAGTCAACCACAACAAAGGAACCCAGACCGACGACACCACCAGACAAGGCAAAGAAAGCAACAGTATCAACATCACAGAACAAGTGGCACGAGACAAATATGGGTGCCAAAAGGACAGCAACCATAGGCTATTGGCAACACTACAGACAAGAACAGGACAAAGTTTCAAAAGAAGCAGAGTCAGCATCCAAAGTCCCCTCGATCTTCTTCCCCAAGTACAAATACTCGGCAGATTTGGATCGGCAAGAAGTATCTTATCAATCGACCCACACCCATGCAGATTTGGGTACCCAAACAATGTATTATAGCCCAACCCTCTAGCCATGTAATGTATACCCCTTTTCCATCCCTCAATACCACCAAAACTGATACCACTTTTTGTCCCTCAGCAGAAACACACCACCCACTCAAAGACTCTTAGGAAATGGATACTGAAACGTATCTAGACGTCTTCTTGTACCCCCTTATCTAACAATTCTCCCACCCCGTTTAAACTCCACCCTTGTACTAATTCACCCTCAACCAAACCTTGTATAAATTCATACACCCAAACCCCACATCATGCATAATAAAAGCTCATCAAGAAATGTAGGCATAATCTGAACCATGTAGGTGTCTAGAGACCTGCATTCGCTCTGCAAAAAGATCATTGCATCAATCACTTCACGACACTTGGCTACACGGGTTACACATCGGTTATGGAAAGGGATTGCGGTCTCACCTTAATGGGATCATAATTAATTTCCATACTAATGTGCTAATCTTTTGTAGCAGATCTTTTCTATTAGCTCGTCAGTCATCATGCAAACCGAAGCAGGACCATCAGAAGCTGGCCCAAGCACACCAATGGCCAATATTGGAGAATTACTCGCGGAATCTTATCCTACGATGCAACCACTAGAGTTTCAAGGTTTTCTAGGACCCATGCCAATCGATGATCCTCCTAGAGGATATACTGAGAAGATTCATCGTAATTCTCATTGGTTTCAAGGCCTAGCAGGACCATTAGCAGACGCTGATTTCATATTTGAGGCCAATTTGGCATTTGATCTTCGCACATGGGCCAAGTACCAGTTCTTTTCAAGAGAATTTGAAGGACTAAAGAATACACAAGATCTAACGCACGTTTGGGCACGAGCGGGATTTACAGAGTATTTTAGCGACCCTCTGCCTAAACCCGATTTTACAGATGTTTTTACTTGGTAACCACCTTAACAGCTTCAGAAAACAAGGATCTACCTCGCACATTCATGTTACCATCCTTGGTAAATGATCCTCCATTTAGAAGGTTTTATTTGTCTAAAGATTTAATTCGCGCAGCTCTGAAAATACATGGAACACACACTCCGACGGAGAGAGAACGGCTAGTCCCAGAGCAGATGAAACGTGGTGACGTAACTAAGTGGGAGGATATTTCAGCCATAACCCCTGAGCTTTCCAAGCCATTACGGATATGCATGCAACACTTTGCTTTCCCAGCTCAGGATCGTTTTACCATGCCCCACAAAAGAATCTGGTTTGGATTGTACTTAGCATGTACTGGACCGCAAACGGTTGATCTAGCTAGCTGGATAATTGATCAGCTCTATTTGGCACAACATAGGTGGGAGCGTGCCATGACCAGTGAGGAACTGAAAGCATTTAAAGGCACCACTAAGAAGGCTAGAAAGTCTAGCAAAGGCAGAGCCGGAAAGCGGATGAGAGGTACTATCCCGTGCTTACAAGTCCCAGAATCACCCTCGCCACAACCATCTCCAGAGCAGTCACCAACAGCAGCCACTCCCACGGTACCACCAATTCGTATACGGTTATCAAGACCAGTTACGTCGGAGGGCACCACCAGTACTGTTGCACCCCAAGCAGCCACAACCACAGAACCTATCACCACAGTAGCTGAACTTCCCACCACTATTGGTGCGAAAGCTTTCTCTTTTCCAATACCCCATTTAGAAGCAGGACAAGCAGAGCCACTGGACCAAACTTTTGATTTTGAGATGCCTGATGCATTCTCCAATGAGTTCCAGTTTTCAGAAGGACAATTGTTTTCTCAAGAATTTGAAAGGCCTAGCTACCCCACCACACCCAGGGATCAGCCACAAGGACAGATTGTGTCCAGCTCTGATGACGAAAGAACAGCAACCGATGACGACGAAGGAGACGACGAAGCTAGCCAGGGAACACAAGAATCCCAAGAGCATGAACAGACAGATGGCCAAGGCCAACAAACGGACACACATGGTGATACAAGTACCCATGAAGATGAAACTTATGAAGCAGCAGCTTACACACTATCTATCAAGAAGCTGTATAGAACTATGGAAAAAGTTTGGGCACGCAAAAAGCTGACAGAGGAAGAGAGTCAAACAATAATAGAACAAGAACTTGTCACAGGCGGATTCGAAGACGCATACATCAAAGGATTCAGAGAGTTAGTCAAATCAGTAGGCTCCAACGAAGCCCTCAGGTACTTGCAACGAAAGCCACTACCACAGTTTGACCCCCGCAGAGTACGACTACTTTCAAAGCCCGACGAATACATTCATGTACCAACAGGAGCACAGTCTTCAGATCAAGCCAGGGAGGCACGCCTCGTCCCCGAAAGTTCGTTGGCTGTAGAAACCATCTTTGTAGATTCCCCACCCCGCGCTACAGCTGTACAAACCTCAGTAGTCACTGAAGTACCGACCACCCCAACCGCTCCTCTCTCACCGCCCGTCCATCCAGCCTCCCCTCTTCACCCTCCTTCCCCCAGACCAACATCTTCATTCGCCGGTGGCGTTGCAGAAATTGTCTTTACGACCACTAACCCCACAATTCCTGCATCCATTAGCCCTAGTCTACCCCCTCCCACACCCACCTTTCTATCCAACCCATTCCTTCATCAATCTCTTCCATCTTTCCCAACTCCACGACCCCTTTTCCCATTCCCACCGCCATTAACCTTCTCCCCCGTCTCACCTCCCCGACCCACTGTAACCCCTCTTTCCCCTTTCCACCCAGCTGCACTAGCCAGCCCCCCTGTAAATTACTCCTCAACCTTTGTAAATCCCGTATTTACACCAGCACGAGTACCCACAATCACACCCATATTCACGGTCACCGCACTAGACACGTCCACTGACATGGACATCTCACCACCCACAGCACCATCACTCACTTCACTCACAGCACAAACATTTTTAAGCACATCACAATTTTCAACCATCACTACATCATCCACCTTCCCACCCCCATTCCCCATTCCCGTTGCATCTACACCAACTGCATCTCCATTTAGCACCCCATTAATACTATCACCCACTATAGATAATGCATTTCGACAGATGTTCATGTGTATGACGCAAGTAAGAGATGAGTTCACATCTCTTGGTGATAATTATCAGCAGCTGCAGAGGACAACCAATGACTTACAATCGCAGCTTAATTTATTGTCTATTGAGAATGCCTCTCTGAACAGCCGATACCAGGAATTACGCGAGGCTTATCACAAATTGGAACTAGAAAGCGAAGAAAAGACCAAGGAAGCAACTGCTGACGTGGATAACTTATTAAGAGCCCAGACAGTCCGCAATGCAACGCTAACACGAAACATGGGCTTACTACGAAGACACCTAGCAGCCGCCAAGGAAGAAAACCAGCGCTTACAGGATCAGAACCGAGAAAACTTAGAAGCAGCGCTCGACCACCCAGACCAACCACTCAGTCCTAGCAGGTTCAAAGCCATTCCTTCAGACTCGATGAGGATGCTGCTAGAAGATCATGTAAGATTGCTAGATGAATATGACCGCATGAACGAGGAGTTACAGAAACTCAAAGAAGATCACAAATTACTCCAGTTACGAGAACCGGCACACCAAGACATACCAGCACCTGTGGACCCCTCTCCTGACCTCCTAGAGGAACTCAACTCATTACGGGCCCAGGTCTCGAACCTTGAATCAAGGATTGCAGTATATGAAGCACCACCAAGGCCAGATTCCCCACCTGAGCTTCCAGCTGAGGAAGAAACGGTCACCATCCCGGTGGAGGAAACGTTTGAAGAAGCGTACGAGCCACAACCCATCCCAAGCGGACGCGTCACGGCTGAAGGCCAGATGACGTACGAACTTCCGACCCCCGCGTGGATGAAGACTATTGAGGAACTTGGAACAACGCACTCAGCTAGAGTAGAGGCACAATTACATGCCATGGCGATGATAGAAGAAAGAATATTACAGTCTCCATTCTTTGCTCATTTGGCCCCGCGACGATACATATCTGGGCATGAGCTACAGTATAAACCGTATTTCATGTTAATGGCCGAATACCAGTTAGCCATTGAGAAAGAGACAGGTAAGAAACCATCGCATGCAACTCAATTCGAGGCGGATGATTTGCCACTAGATGCACAACAAGGAAGGATCTATCAACCAGAGTGGCGAAAAGATTTACTACAGCAGTATCCAGAGATGATGAGTACATGGGTAAAGGCACCTTTGCATTTGAAGTATAACCCGTGTTGGGGACCAGTACCACGACGCCACTCCTGGACTGCCTTTGCTATTAAGGTACAAAACAATAAGCAGTGCCAAGACTGGTTGAATTACCCCTATTTTAAGCCACCCATTGAGTTACCAACTGTTGGCTACATGATGGCTACAATTCGCCACTGGCTCCCTAGATTAAAGCATATGGATGATATAGCGGCGCATATGACTGTCAAAATCTTTGACATGATGCAAATGATTTTTAAAGTCTTCCGGCACGTCAAGGCACCCCATGTCAACACCCCGGGCTTTGAGCATGGCAATTTTGACCTGGTATATGATATGAGTACAACGCCATCGCTACGGGTGTGTTATGCCTGGCACTGCAGAATAAAGTACCTACCGGCGTGCTACAAGCAGACGTTCGAAGAGATGTTCACAACCGGCTTCTGGGAATACCATTCAGAGGTATTCATAAGCAAGCCTACACATTTATTACAATTATTTGCCTGTGAACGAATGGTCTATTCCGCACACTATCAGCTCCCGCCACCGGAAGAACCGCAACCAATCGACTGGGAGAAACTCGAGGCAGACCTGGCCCGAGGCATTCGTATCTCCGAGCACACCCTCGCTCAAGACCTCCTACAGAACTATATCCGGCAGACCTCACAACAAGGTTCTGTTAGGGACGACAGAAGCGAGAGGGAGGGGGGTGTTGGAAGCAGCCAGAGGCACAGACGACGCGGAAGCATGTAACGACGGAGCAGTGAGCCAGTGGAATCTCTTTTCAAAGAATCATGTTCTAAAAATACTTTTCAAAAACCTCCAACAGTGATTTTTATCACTATTGTAACATATGTAACATAGAAAACCCCATTTTGTAATCCATAGCTCCATTTTGTGCAAGCCGAGGAGTCCTCGAGCTTGAGGAGCTTAGGTAGAACAAGCGTATCAATTTTCGTTATTTTTAGACATCGTTTACCCTTCCAAATAGCATCTATGACCTAATTTTTAACTATGCCGGTCACTAGATGTGAAACCGGTCAAAACTAGTCTAGAAACTATAAAAAGAGCTAGAGAGCTCATTTTTTAGGTTAGCTTGTTTGAGGTTAGAGTTCTTTTGAGCTTGTAATAGTGTTCTTGAGTAATAGAGCTAATTTCCCACCTTCCATTGTGTCTTGCGTGTCTCTTCGTAGTGTGTGTGTATGTGTGTGTGCATTTCTATGCTTCTCACCTTCACTCTCACTTCATCTCACATTCACGATCTTCATATCACTCCTATCTCTTCCGCGGATTGACAATTAAGGAGGTGAAGCTTCTTAACGTGGTTCTCACCATTGTGCTAGAGCAACAATTTCTACTGATGAGGTTATACTAGATAGCTCACTTGTGCAGACCATTCTGAATGGTCTTTCTGATTTATATCAGAGTTTTGCTTCTACTCTTTGGTTAATGATGAAAGGAAATTTAACTACCTTGTCATTTGAGGAGTTAGTCTCTCTTCTGTTGCAAGAAGATCAGTCCAAGCAGAACAGGTCCATTATGCGTGTTGCAGATCAAGCTTTCTTGGCTAGTCTGAAGGGCAAAGGAAAATGGAGCTCTTCAGCTAGTGAGCAGAAATCTGCTAATTCTGCACAATCGAAGAGGGAAGACAAAGATGAAAAGAAATAAAAAAAGAAAATTTTTTTTTGCAAGTACTGTGTAGGAAATGATCATATCATAAAGAACTGTCCAAAATTGGCTGCTAAAGAGGCAAAGAAGAAAGAGGTTGGAATGGTTGTTGCAGAGGCCTCTACACCAAAAAGAAAGTCTGCTAATCTTGTGCAGGAAGAAGAATGGGCATTTACTATTGTTTGTAGTTTTGACCCATCTTCTCATGAGCAATGCATGTCTGTAGTAGACTTAGATGTTTGGTACTTTGACAATGGGGCGACCAAACATATTACCTCACATCACAATTTCTTCTCTTCACTCGAGCCTGTCCCTACAGGGAATACTATTACATGCACCAACTCCTCTTATCCTGTTATGGGAGTTGGTAAGATCATTTTGACTACTGCTGATGGTAGTTCTTTCACTTTGTCAGATGCTTTGTCTGTGCGAGGGATCAAGAAAATCTGTTATCAGTTTCTACATTAGCCAAGATTGGCTTGGTTGTGAAATTTATTGATGACAGATGTACAGTTCATGATCCATCAAATGGCAACATGATTATTGCTTCTGGAATTTTATGTTGTGGGCTGTATAAGATCATAGACTATGAAAGATATATACCCCTCAAGCTTGAGGACTAGCTTGCACAAAATGGAGTTGAAACTACCAAAATCAGGTATTTACAATCATGTAAAGCGATAAGAACATTGTTTGATGAAAATTAAGAATGAAATTTTAATAGGACTATTCTCTACCAAATCTTCGTTGATTGTCTTGCCTACTTAGTCCCATCTCTAAGCCTTGTCCTTCTTTTTGGCCTTCTTGCCTCCTACTTCCTTGTCTACTCAAGCTTTCATGTCCATTTCTATTGCTAACACTAGAATTTACTCACTCTCAACACCACTAATGCCTATTGCACAGTGACAAGATATTTTCAATCCCACACAAAATCCTCTATAACCACTATTGAGCTTATAGAATTTGTTCACCCAATTATATGTGTATCCAAGAACTTCACATGTCTATCCAAGAACTTGTCCTTGGATATGAAGCCCACTTTCCCAATCCCTAGTATAGACACGTCCCAATTTATCATTTTTTGTCCTATAATGAACTTAGGAAAGTATGTTGATAAAAACAAACATTTTATGGGGAACTTGAACTCTCCAAAATGTTAAATAAGGAGTGTTCACTTGCTCCTTCCAAAACTTTTTGAACCCTTCAAAACATTGAAAAACCCTTTCAATTCTATAATTAAATTTAACCAAAGGGCAAATGTGAGCATACACATGTGCACTGCTTATGCACCCATTGTCTGGTTTCCCACCAACCACATGTGCACCACCTATGCACCTCTCTACCAACTAAGCACCACGACAAGTGTTGGAGTTAGACGTCTGCGGAAGCACGCAACAGCACAAGGAAGAAGAAGAAGAAGAAGCTTGGAGCACAACACACAATATTGAATGTATTACTAGAGAATGTACAAAGATAAGTTTCCTGTTAGGGCAATAGGCATATATACAAGCTCGGGGAAGACATGCCCTAAGGAGGGAAAAAAATGCCCCGATGGTCCTAGTGTGTTCACACACATCACTAACTAAATATATCAACAAATTCCCCCTGGGAGTGATGCGGTGAACAAGGAGCTACCACTCATGTATAAGGAAGTACCAAGCTATATGGAAATCGCTCCACAAAAGGAAGTAAGCCCAAAGCTTTGCGGTTAGGTTCAAACTTCTCCCTAGGCAAAGCCTTCGTGAAAAGGTCTGCAATGTTCTCCTGCGTGGGCACATATGCCAAGCTGATCTCCCCAGCAGAGACCCTCTCCGTGACATAATGATAATGCACCTCAATGTAATTAGTGCGAGCATGGAACATAGGGTTCCTTGCAACTGCCAATGCGCTCTAACTGTTAGTGACGATGGTGGTGGCACAAGACTATCCAATCCCCAAATCAACCATAAGGCGTTTGTAGTCACTGTGAGAGCTGCCCTATACTTAGCCTCACAACTAGAAGTGGCCATAGTAGGCTGCTTCTTGCTCAACCAAGATATACATGAGCTACCAAGCATGAAGCAAAATCCACTAGTGGACACAGGAGTGTCATAGCAACCAACCCAATCAGAGTCAGAAAAAACATGCAAATCTGGTGGTAGTGATCTCCCCCCTTGGGATAAAACAACCCAAGTAGCCGAGTACCACCCAAGTAGCGAAAGATGTGCTTAACCGCCTGCCAATGCTTGACTCTTGGGCAATGCATAAACATGCTCATCCGTGAGACAACAAACTGAATATCTAGTCAAGTAATGCATAAGTAAATCAAGCATCCAATAGCCTGCTGATAGAGAACAACATTGAATGCATCTCTAGCATAATGAAGACTCAGTCGTAAACCTATCTCCATAGGAGTGGCACTATAGTCCTCAAGGCCAAAACACTACAATAATGTGTCAATATATTTTGTTTGTTACAAAGCCATTCCTCCATCAATGTGCATAAACTGAATGCCCAAATAATGATGCAAATGCCTCAAATCAGACATCTCAAATGAGACATGTAAATCAGCCTTGAAATCAGCAATATGCTTCTCATGAGGACCAGTGAGCAGCATGTCATCAACATACACCATAATGATCAAAAGTACATCATTAACACGTTTGACATATAGGGTGCTTTCAGTTGGACTGTTCTAAAAAACATGTGCAATGAGATAGGCGAGGAAGAGGAGGTGGCAAAGGTAGAGGAAGAGGCAGGAGTAATAAAGATGGAGTCAAAGCTTGTTGGATTTGTGGTAAGACAAATCACTTAGCTAATGAATGTTGGCATAATACTCAGAGTAATGGTGGATATAATCAGAACTTTAATTCGAGAGGAAGAGGTGGAAGAAATCAAAGAGGTAATTTCAGAGGTAGAGGTAGTAGAGGTTACTTTGGAAGAAATGCAGGTAGAGGATTCCAAAGTCAACAATACAACAATACCTACTACAATTATGCTTCAAATCAGAAGGAGGATTCAACATTGATAATGAATGCAACTTGTGAAAGGCAAAGTGAAGACCAAAGAGTCTTTTACATTGACTCAGGGTGTAGCAATCACCTGAGTGGTAACATAGCATTGATGATTGATTTGGAAAATAAGGTAACTAATCATGTAGTTCAAACAGGTGACAATACAAAGCACAATGTGAAGTCAATTGGATCAGTGAAGGCCAAGGATGGTAGCACCCTCTTGAGTAAGGTCTTGTATGTTCCTACAATTCCTAAGAATTTGATAAGTGTAGGACAAATTGTTGAAAAAGGTTATGAAGTTAGGTTCACTAATGAAGGAGTGTTTGTGGAAGACCCTAGCAATGGGTATAAACAAATTGTTTTAGGGAACAAAGAAGGAAGATTGTTCACGTTGAAGATCCAAGGTAATGTTGGTCATGCCTTGTTCACTTATGGAGGACATAAGATCTCTGAGTTAGATCTTTGGCACAAGAGGCTTGGACATTTCAATGAAAGAGGTATCAAAGATATGATTAACAATGGTTCAGTGCTTGGATTGCCTAATGTTGCAGGTCAACATATGACATACAGATGTGAGGCATGTCAATTAGGTAAGGCTCATAAGCAATCTTATTCCAAGCATGGTTTTATGTATTCAGTGAAGCTTGAGTTGGTACACACAGATGTGTGGGGACCATAAAACGATTTCAGTATCAATGGTTCAAGGTATTATGTGATTTATGTTGATTATGCTACCAGATGGATCACTATCTATGTGATCAAAGATAAGTCAGAGGTATTCAATACATGCAAACATTATCATATGTATGCAGAGAGAATTACAGGTCATAAGTTGAAGAGACTAAGGTCAGATGGAGGGGGAGAGTATTTCTCTAATGAGTTCAGTGATTACTTGTGGAATGCAGGAATAAAAAGAGAAATTACTTGCAGGTACTCTCCTCAACAAAATGGCGTAGTAGAGAGAAGAAATAGAACTCTTGTTGAGTTTGCAAGGTCAATGATGAAGGAGAAAAATTGCCCTAATTATTTGTGGGTTGAGGCTGTAAACATAGCCACATATTTGGTCAATAGGTTACCATGTAAAGCTTTGCAGGGTATGACACCATATGAGGCATGGTGGGGTAAGAGACCTACTCTAGATCATTGCAAAGTATTTGGGTGTTTGGCATATGCATATGTGCCATCACAATTAAGGCACAAATTGGAACCTAAAGTTGAAAAGTATGTATTTACTGGATATGATGATAAGCAGATGGGATATAGGTTGTGGAGTCCATCCACAATATAATTCCTTGTATCAAAGGATGTTACATTTGATGAGCAAGGTACTTGGTATGCAGGTACAATCAATACTAATGCAGGTGATGAAGAAGTTCTGAATCAAAAGAAAGGTAAATCAAAGGCTCAGATATTTGATGAAGAGGAGAACAATGAAGTGCAGGTTGAAGTTGAAGAAATGCCAAGATTTGATCTTGAGTGTGATGAACTAGAAACTTCAAGAAGTGGAGAACTCAGAAGGTCAACAAGGCACAAATGGCAACCTACAAGGTATATCTATGACACTTCTTTTTTGGCTATCAAAGATTATGCTTATATGGTAAAGGCAGATGAAGACCCTTCTACATATGAAGAGGCAAAAGGTAAGGAAAATTGGGAGAAAGCTACGCAGGAAGAGTATGATGCATTGACGGAGAATCAGACATGGGAGTTGGTTCCTAAACCAAATAGCCAGAAGATCATTGGATGCAAATGGGCCTACAAGACAAAGAGGTTTGCAGATGGAAGTGTGTCTAGGTATAAAGCTAGACTTGTTGTGAAAGGGTTTGCTCAAACATATGGTATTGATTATGATGAGACCTATAATTGTGTGGCAAAGATGACAACCATCAGGACACTCATAGCTATTGCTGCATGTAAAGGTTGGAAATTATGTCAATTAGATGTGAAAAATGCTTTTTTGAATGGTTATATTTCAGATGATGTTTTCATGGAGCAACCACAAGGATTCAGAGATGCAAGGTATCCTGATCATGTATGTAAGCTCAAGAGAGCTTTGTATGGTTTGAAGCAGGCCCCAAGGGCATGAAATTATAGACTTGTGAAGTTCTTGAAGGAACTTGGATTCCAAGTATCTAAAGCAGATAGTAGCTTGCTTGTTAAAGCAAGTGATGATGGGTTCATTTACATGTGCATATATGTTGATGATATAATTCTTACAGATATAGATGAGAAAGGCATTCAAAGCCTAAAGAAGCAAATGGAGAAAGAATTCAAGATCAGTGATTTGGGAGACTTGTCATATTTCTTGGGCATGGAGATCTCATACACTCAACATGGAGTGTATGTAACTCAAGAAAGGTATTTGAAGAACTTGTTGATCAAGTTTAAGATGAATGATTGCAGGGTAGCACCTACTCCAATGGAGGTGAATCACAAATTGAGCAGATATGGAGGAGAAGAGTTCAAGGACATGAAGCTATATCAAATTTTGGTTGGTAGTCTAATCTATGCTACACTAACTAGGCCTGACTTGTCATATGCAGTTGGAGTTTTGTCTCAATTCATGCATTGCCCTAGAAAAGAACATTGGATTGTAGGACAAAGAGTGTTGAGGTACATTAAGGGTACACTCAAAGAGGGTTTGTATTATGGTTTTACATCATATACAAACATCAAGATATATAGTGATGCAGATTGGGCAGGTAATCCAGATGATAGGAGATCAACTTATGGATACTTGTGTTATGTGGGAGATAAGTTAATTTCTTGGTGTTCAAAGAAGCAACATACAGTTGCTTTATCATCCACAGAGGCTGAGTATAAAGGTACGGTGGAAGGTGCAAAGGAAGTGATATGGCTTAAGACTCTGATGAAGAGTTTTGACATCATTCAGAGTATACCCACTATTCATGGAGATAACATGAGTTCATTGTATCTAGCTGCTAACCCTGTGTTTCATGCCAAGACTAAACATATTGAGATTCAGTATCACTTTCTAAGAGAGAAGGTGATGGATAAAGAGATTGAAGTCATACATACTTCAACAAAAGATCAGATAGCTAATATGATAACCAAGAGCTTGGATGGACCAAAGCTACAGAGATTCAAAGACATGGCAGGTATAAAGAAGATAGAGAAAACCTCAATTGATGATTGAGGGGGAGCTGTTGGTGCAGGGAAATCAATAATTGAAGGTTTGGATGAAGAATTGAAGTCAAGAACTGAAGAAAAGACCAAGTCATGAAGCATGAATGAAGTGCATATTCAGGAGATAAAGATGTGTATAAATATGTACATTATTTTAGAGTCAGATCATTACATACTTTTGTATGGTCATGAGTTTGTAGAAATTTGCCTATATATATAAAGAACATGTCGGGGAAAAGTAGAGAGATTATGTGAGAACAAGAATTGAGAAGAATTAGATGTCATTAGACTCTTAGAAGTGAGTAGAATCTCTCTCATTGTTCAGATGTAAGAATTTCTCAGAAATGAAAATATTGCGCCCGATCTTTCTATGTATTCTCTTTCTGTGCTTGATCATTTCAAGAATCCTTTTGTAGATGTCTAAATCCATAGTTAATAAGTCTATGGTTAAAGTTTGAGAGCCTAATTATAAACAGGCTGTGAGAATTATGAGTAGGAACATTCATATGTCAAGAAGTGTTCACTGGTTCCTGAAACAGGCGCAAAATTTGATGTTAATGTTTTGGTCAGTTCTCCTTCCACAGTGTAAAGTTTTGAGCAAACAAGCACTCAAACTTTAAGTTGGAAGGTACGCTATCTATGACTAAAAGCATTTTCATAAACGGGTTCTACATTGAGAGAACCAAGTGTTAAAAGTTATAGGTGTCTAAATCGACTTCTCAGAACAGCAGTTTTAGACATAGGTAATTTGTTGAGATCATTTCTCAAGATATAATGAATCTTTTGGAGTGATTCAACTTCGAGGAGGTGCTCAAGCTATAGGCAACACCTTGAGCAAAGTTTTGTAAAAAACGTTACACATTTGATGAGTCAATGAGAGAGATATGTGCAGCAGACTTTCTATAGAGTCATCATCTTCACAGCTTTTTCAAAATCTTGATAATTGGTCATTGATCCTCTAAATTGGTGAAGGTTTGGAGTTATTCTTGATATATATGTGTTCTAAATTCAAGAGTAGCTTGTTCTTTTGGAGATTAACACTCTCCATGAGATAAGCAAGGAACTATGTATGTGGTGACAAGCTTACTTGATAGGACATATGAGTTTGGATCAATCATACCAGAGTTTGAGTTAAGAGATCTTGATCAAGAGAACCAATAGAGAGAGCCTGGAGCTCCTATAGGCAAGTCAATGTTGTCTAGGACCATAACGCCTGAGTGGATTCCCCAAGATGACAAGAGTATAGAACACTTTATTAACAAAGAACCCAATGAAGGATTTTGGAGGTTCAAAATTGACAAGCCTAGCAAAGTAGATGGAGTGATCATATATGATTTCAAGGATCATGATGTTCCCAGAAAGGTCATTTACTTGGAGAACACTTATGAGAGGATGTATATGGTCACAAAACATAGTAGACGTGCATAAACTTGGAAGGTGAACCAAGATCCTCTCAGTTAGCATGGAGCTGGATCTTCTCATGTCTTAGGAGCACAAAAAGAGAAATCCAAGGAATGACAAGAAGTGAGCTTTGTGCATAGGAGAGGAAGAGAAAGATATGAACTAGACACCAATAGGACATATTGAGAAAGACCCAAAGTGCATAGAAATCAAAGAGGCATGGATGAATCTCCCTTGCCTAGACCTACCCAGTCAGTGAAAACCATTAAGAATTATTTTGATGGCATGAGAGATCCTTACGATCACATAGCCAGATTTAAGCAAGTCTTGAGAGTAGAACAGGTTTATGACTTATTCACTCAATACCATGCTTTTGGTCTTACCTTGAAAAATATAACCCTCAAATGGTTTCAACCCTTATGACAAGAGTAGATTAGGAATATCAAACAAGAGTTTGATACCTTCATAGCTGAATTCTCAAAGAGCAGAATTAGACATAACACTTCCTCATTGATCCATAGCTTGAAACAGACACCAGAGGAGACCATCAGAGTGGTAGAAGCTAGGTTTAGGCAATATATTGAAAGATTTCTGATTCCAAAGTTACCTACCTAGGGTAAACAAGTCTCCTTGTTTGTAGATGGTATACTGAGCAAAAAGTTAAGATCATATGTCTATCTAAAGGAACCCCAAACCATAGAGCAATGCCTAAGGATGTGTATTGATATTGAGGATAATTTGGATGATGAGTTGGAACTCTCTAAACACTATAAGGATTTATATTTTTCCACTAATTTCACATCCAAACCCACAACATTAATAGACGAATTAAATGAACAAGTGGCTTAAAATTAAGGTGTGAAAAATAGTCAAAACCCTAGAATGGTGTCTATAAAGCATTGCTACACTTATGGAGGCTATCACATGGCCAATGTGTGCCCAATGCTAGCCTAGATCCGAGAAAACTATACCATTGAGAGAAAGTACACAAATCACATGGTGCAAGATTGCCCCTATAACAAACATGTAGTGACAAAAAACTACTAGTAGCCATGTACGTACTGTAATCAATACAACCAACAATCCTATTATAGTTCATAACAATAATACCAACCTCATCATTAGGCACACCTGAACCCCACCTGATGCTAGGATAGCAACCACCACCCTCTGCCAATGTAATATCCATCAAATATGTGATAGCTGAAGATAACCTCAATAGGGCATTAATGTGATCATCCCCATTGATCTCGAAAAGTGATCCTAATGCCAAAATCTTTGATTCAACACATGTAGATAGCCCAGCTGCCTACACTGAGTCCCATGAGCATAATGAGGATTATTAGTATGATGCGCCAATGGTAGAACTTAGTTGGGAACCCAAATACTCCAATGTGATGTACAAAAACCCAATCCCTAGGCCCAAAATGAGACATTTGAGACCTCAAGCCACTAGACGAACATGCTATAGATGTCAGGGAGATCATTTCATTTCTAATTGCCTACATGCCCCACTAGTGCAACCTGAATCCATTGTGATTGAAGGTTTCTAAGTGTGGAGAGGAACATCTCTTGAGAAGGTTTTCCTAAAAGTTTAGTCTATGCTCAAAATATTACTCCATTTAACATGATTGGGTTGGTAGCATAACCCAATGGAAGTGTGACTATTATTTTCCCTGTATAGGTAGAGACAAGAGCACAGGCTCTACAAAAGACCCTAGATTTAGACAAAGAAAAGAAGTCAAAGACTAGTGAGTGAGAGAGCACAGGTAAAAATAGAATGAGATCTTGGAAGGATAGCTGAGAGAGAATGAAGAGACAATGGTCTAGAAAGTTGAATGAATTAGAAGAGATCCATAAAGAAACTAAAACAAAAATAATGGAAACCAGATTTCAAACTCGCTCTTAGACACCACCACCACTCAATCCACAACTTCACATCCCACCATCCATTCCACCAAAACCTCGATCAAGATCAATGCTAGCACATCCTACTCTAGAGGGCTTGGACATGATGTTCAAAGCCTACTAGGCTCGAATTCAAGAATGGCCAAACATAGTTGAGTTGGATAAATGTTATCCCAAAGTGGACTTAGAGATTGAAAGGACCAAGCTATGTGCAAAAATGGTAGAACTAGCTCAAGCTATGTTTGATGCAAGCACTCTTTTCAATCAGACAAACTCAGTGAAAACCAGAGTTTCATTTCTAAGGACTTTTGGAGAAATTAGTGTAGTTGGTAGCTAAACCTAAGACTTTGGTGACTCTAGAGGCTCAAGATAGTGGAAGTGAAAAGAGAAGATTACCTCCATAGGAAGCTTTTCTTCCTAATCCTATGGATGATGGAATTCCTTTCGCTATAAATTAGTACTCCCAAGAGTTCTTAATAGAAATAAAAGAGGAGAAATGGGCTAAGGAGAGATATGTTAAACTAATGTTTTAACTATTTATCAGATCTGGATTCTTGGGATGGTTGGGGGTCAGTAAAATAGAGGCCCTGTTTGTATTTTCCAAATTCTATAGGTTAAATTGTATACTACTACACCAACTTAACACACTGAATGAGATTATTCTTCAACTAGTTATCTGCTTGGGCATTTCAACATGTTGCACCACAAGACAACTAACTACGCAACTTCGTCACTATCGCAATGTCGCTTAACTTAATACTTCATCAAAACTTAACACATTACTGAACTTAATTAATAGAGTGATAGAATACTCAGAGTATCCACAATGCATGCTACACTCCACTTCCGGCATTTGCCCAGACCACAGTCCGACGATGACATACCCTCTGTCTCACGCATGCTTCTTTTCATTAATAAAAAAAGGTTACAACTATTTGCGCTACGCCCTTTCGGTATGCGTGCGACTTTTCAGGATTACCTTCCGGTAGCTCACACTAGCATGCATGATGGACTCGAACCCAAAATGATAGATACAAAGTTTAGGATTCATCTATAATGCCCTGTATGTACATGGAACGGGCTAACTTAAAGGTACGGGCTATTTTCTGCTTCAAAGAATCTAACATATCTTTCAAAATTTGGGGCTCAACTAAATGGGCATCAATTCTAACCAAACTGGCAGCGACCACCTGACTTATTAAGGACTTAGCCTGAGTCTGCAGAAAAGCTTCTTGTAAGTAAAAATCATTGGTGATAGCAACATCTCTGCGCAACTTCATTTCTGCAATTTCAGCATCTATCCTGGATAATCATTCAGCCTGAATGCCTAACTGCTTTTCCCTGCATTTGAGTTCTTCAGATTGAAACTGCATTGCCTTATAAAAATCTTGCCTTTTCTTTTGAATCGCTTCAATCTCCTTCTTTAATTTGATGTTCTGGCCAATCTCTTCTTCCAAAGATCTACTTTTTTGGAAAAGTTCTTTGGACACTATCTTTAACTCAGCAGTAACTTGCATAGCGAGATTTGCCATTTCCTAACCTTTCTGCTCCACCAGAGCCAGGTATGCACGTGTATTCTCCAAAAGATTGCCCAATGTGGTCTTGGCATCTTCTTTATCAATCACTGTCTGCTTCAATTGATTAATCTCTTCATCACAGGCGGCAATGAGAACGTCTTTCTATTTTAATTCTGCTTGTAGAAGACGAATCCGTTCCTCAAAGGAACTGGCTTCAGCTTTTGCTGTAAGCACTTCTTCCTGAAGGGGTGGAATGTCTGCTTCAAGCAGATCCACTTTGGCTTGATACTGCTGTCGAAGGGATTGTTGGGCCTCTTGGAGTTGATGGGGAAGATGGGTGGAGAGATGAAGGAGGTAGTTGCCAATTTGAGCTAATTCGACTACTGATTCAGGGATGAGAGAGGTGGAAATGGGCTGTGAAGGATTAACAAAAATAGTAGTAGAGGAGGAGGGAGGGAAATAAGTTGGTGAGGAGGGAAGAGGATGATTGGCTGACTGATCTAGGGAAGAAGCATCAGGTTGTACGGTCTGCTCCTCGGGCTGAGATTGATCAGTAGGTTGCACCGTTGTTGTGATCGTATCGAGCGCGATCTCCTGTGGATGGGACTCGGGCGGAACGACTGTTGATTGGCAAGTTCAACTTCGGTAGCAACATTATCCAGGAGAGCTTGATTGGAAGGAGATGGGGCAGATAGAATCTGAGCCAATGATGCCATATCCTGCACTTGCACAGTGGAGGACGACAGGACTTTACTATGCGATGGGCTCAATTTGCGGCGTATCCCGGGGAAGAACCATAGAAGATCGTCATCATCGTCGATCTCCATTATTTGGACAGACTCCTCATGAAAGAGAAGAGTATTCACTAGGGGTGGTTGCTCTGCTTGAATCACCGGAAGGAGAAAAGTGATAAGGTGCGGCAAGCGAGTTCGGGGTATTTCATTCTTAGCCAATTGCTTAGAAACGACCTGACATTCACGGTGAATGCATGGAAAAAAGAAGGAAGTGAAGTTAACGGCCTCTCGTGCTGCAGTGTCAATCATCAAATAAAAGGGGCGAGAGATGCCGTAACTGCGTTTTCGGAGATTCAAGGCAGCGACTAGGAATTGAAGTGCATGCGCTCCGGTTCGGGATGACACAAAATGGCAAACTCATTAGACGAGTGCCGTGGAAAGAGTTCCTTCATTGTCAACATGGGAAGGAGAGGGCCATCGACCAAACCCTCATGAGGAAATGAAATCCCTCAGCGACAATACTAAGTGTCACGACGACACGGGGGTTAAGGCATGCAAGCGGCCAACATTGTTCTATAGGAGGTGTAGCTGCAATGGCAGAGATTATCTGCGCGAAATAAGGATGATACTCCACTGAATGCCAAGGCAATTTAGCGAAGGGTCCAAGAGACCACGAGCACATAGGAACTCGCTCACTTCCAGAGCGAGACCAGATCGGAAGGTGACAATGTTTGCCAGAGCTTCCATTGCGCAAACAAAAACACACAAGAGCACAAGTAACACAGAGGGCGCAAGCACACAAGGACGCAATAGCGAATAACACCGTGAAGAATAGGATTAAGTAGAAATGTTGAAGGAATCAGGCAGAAAGAAACATAATCATCACGGAGTGTTGGAAATATACAGGTATAATGGCGATACGGAATTGGAGACACAGAAGGTGGCTACTAATCATGGTTAGGTAAGAAAACAAAAATATTATGGTAAGTCGGTCAATTGGAATACGCATAAAGGATAGGATTTTCGAGTCAGAATAGTGGGAAAAAATTGGATAGAAAGTAAAAATACCAATCAAGTCTCATGATGGCAAAGATGGTGGATAATAGGGATGAAGCTTCGATCCATTAATCACCTTAGGAAGAAGGGTACCATTTAAGGTGGATAACTGGAAAGTCGCTGGGCCCACTTGTTCCGCAATACGGTAGGGACCGAACGAGCATAATTTAAACTTTCTTGCGGATCTATTAGATTTAGCGCTATAAAAAAGCACTAATTGGTTTATCATAAAAACGGGGGTTTTGAGTAAACAATCGTGAGTTCTTGCTTATCTGAGCTCAACTTCCTGCAGCACGAGAAAACTCTCAAGGCACTGTTCATCCAGAGACCATAAAACATCCATTCAAAAAGGGAATGATTCTTCTGGTAGTAATTTCTGCTCTACTGCCACTCGTGGACTAGGAACCACCAGTTCCATAGGAGCAATCGCCTCCAAACCATATGCCAACTTGAAGGGAGTTATTCCGGTCGCCACTTTATATGTTGTATGGTAAGCCCATAATACCATAGGTAGGAATTGGTCCCACCTCTCCGGGCAATTCAATACCAGTTTCTTTAAGATGTGCTCTCGACGAGTCCATTTGCTCGTGGATAGTAGGGGGAACTGAATTTATGCACAATTTGGAAGGTTGTAGTAAGCACTTGCATTAATGTGTTTGCATAGTGCGTACCTTGATCAGTCACAATCTCCAAAGGTAAACCAAAGCGTGGAAAAATATCTTTCATCAAACATTTAGCGATCGCAACAGTTATGGCTGACCGGAGAGCCCAAGCTTCGGCCCACCGAGTCTCATAATCTATGCAAGTAAGAATATATCTGTTACTGGTAAGTGTCGCAAGAGGTGTAATTGGTCCTATAAAATCCAAACCCCATTTCTGAAAGGGTTCGAGAGGCAAAACTGGTTGGAGCGGAGAGTAATGTTTCTGTAAAGGTTGACCCGAACCCTGACACTCATCGCACTGTCGCACATACTTGGTCACATCACGGTACATAGTAGGCCACCATAAGCCACTCTACAGAATCTTCCAATGGGTCAGGTCCACCGCAAAATGACCTCCAACTGGGGCAGAATGAGCCATTGTGATTACTGAAGCAATTTCGTGTGGTGGAACACATCTTAGCAACACTCCCGAGTGATCCATGTAATATAACTGCCCTACAATTAGCTAGAATCGTCAACTATACATGGCTGATTTTCGTCGAGCACTAGGAGAGGTCCTGTTGGGAGGACATCCACTGGTCAAGAAAAGCATCAAAGTGTCATAATAGGAGGATTTTGCTGGCAATTCTTGTCGATCATCCTGTACAATCACAGTTGCATAGATAGCAGGTGTGGTATCATTGTAGCTCAGTGATGAGTAGCACCTCCTTTAATGTCAATCCGGGAAGACGTGAGGATGGTATGAAGACCACGAGCAAGTGGAAGCACAAGTGCGTGAGTGAGAAGCACACAAGCATGCACACACATACACACACACGCGCACACGCGGCAAGAACAAAGAGAGTAAGACAATGGAATCACTTCTATTGCAACCAAGTTCTCATACAAGCTCAAACTACAAGAAGCCAGCCCAAAAATGAGCTCTCTAGCTCTATTTATAGTTTTTGACTAGCTTTGGCCCTGTCCAGACCTAGTGTCCGGCCTAGTTAAAAATTAGGTTCCAGGGCTTATTTGAGGGCTCAAACGAGATCTAAAAATTATGGAAATTGGCAGGCAACTACTTCTAAGGCTCCCCAAGCTCGAGGGCTCCTCGGCTTGTACAAAATGGAGCTACAAAAAGGTGAAATGATATTTACAAGGGTTTTTAGTGATGAGAATCACTTAAAAATGATGTAAGGGTTTTGAAAAAAAATGAAGGGTTGCCTTAGTGCTAGATCTGCATGTGTGTCCGTACTTGCTTCTTCCCGTATACTGTCAACAATCATCAACTCCTTCTGGAAGCTCACCAGAATCCAACCGAGATAGAAAATCGACAAGTGCGTGCGCGGACCCTGGTCAATGTGCTATTGAATAATCAAACTCTTGGAGCAACAATACCCATCTGGCTAACCTTCCTCCCAGATGCTGTTGGCGAACAAGGTACACCAAGGTTGCATGATTGACATGAAAGTTGAAGCGGCATCCCAGTAAATAATGCCGGATTTTTTTCACCGAATACACTAATCCGAGACGTTCACATTCGGTGACTGAATAATTGCGCTTTGTCGGAGCTAATCTGCGACTCGCATAATACACTGGACGGAACCATTTTTCCATTTGTTGCATCAGCACGCTGCCAATTGCAATGTCGGACGCATCCACAAAAACATGAAATGGTAGCTCCCAATTTGGCACTTGTAAAATAGGAGCCTGTGTTAACACTGATTTCAACCAATCGAAAGAGAGTTGATATGCCTCAGTCCATTCAAACTGAGAAGGAGTACTGATTTTCTTTGGGTGACTTGGGAGCAGATGCCTCTAGTATGGCCTTCACCTTATCTGGATCGACTTGAATCCCCTGTTTTGAGATAATATGCCCTAGCAACTTGCCGCAAGATAGAGAGAACACAAATTTATTTGGGTTTAAGCACAAACGGTATTCTTGACACTTTGAAAAATAGCACCACAAATGGTACAGATGCACCAAAGTATCACCGGATAAGGAGAAGTCATCCAAGTAAACTCTCATGAATGTGGTTAGATAAGGAGAGAAAACTTCTTGCATATAGCATTGAAACGTACTTGGAGCATTTCGCAGACCAAACCACATCACTATACACACATAAACACCCCAATTTGTTATAAATGCTGTCTTTGGAATGTCCTGCTCCACCATTCGTACTTACTTATAACCACTATATCCGTCCAAAAAAGAGTACATTTCACGACCTGCCACATCATCTAACATTGTGTCCAAAAACGACAGAGGGAATGGATCAGGTACTGTTGCTGCATTTAATTTCTGGTAGTCCACACATATCCGTAATTGCTTATTCTTCTTAGGGACTATGACAATAGGAGAAATCCACTCTGCATGCTCGATAGGGACAATAAACCCAACCTTCATCAATCGATCTAGTTCTTCTTTGACTTGGGCCACATTGTGGATTCATCTTATAGCTGGGTTGTTTAATAGGCGGAGCATCTGGTTTCAACATAACCCTGTGTTGATAGATGCACGGATCCAACCCCTTCATATCCCGGTAATCCCATGCAAACACATCAGAGAATTCCCATAGTAACTACAGTAAGTTATCTTGGAAGGTCTCTGATAGTCCTGCCTTGATCTTCACTGGTCGCGGAGTAGTTTCATCACCTAAGTTGCAGGTAACCAATTGATCTTCTGGTACGTAGAACTTCCGGGGCATGGCAAAGTCGTCACCTGACGGAAGCAATTGTTGTAGCATCGTATCATCCAAGGTCTGTGCTACGCTTGATTTGGGTTCATCGATCAGTGGTACTACCGTACTAGTTGCCAGACTCTAGTTATCTGCAACCATTTGTAAGTCCATAGTTCCGAGTGCCATCAGATCCTTGTTGGCTTTAAGAAAAGCTTCCTCTTCATCATCTGAAAGGCCATCTAGCATGTGCACAAGTTTGGCTACATATGGTCGTGCATGCAAGTCACAAGGCTTCATGTCGTCTAGTGGAATGACATATTTACAGTGGTTATTCTTAAAAACTAATTCATGCACTGACCAATCGGAAACTACCTTAGCTTGCTTTAGCCATGGTCATCCAAAGAGTAGGTTATAGTCAAGGCTGGATTCGGGTAATTCCAGAACAACGAAGGTCATTTTAAAGACAAATCTTTGAAGAGTAATAGGAATATCTCGTACCAATCCAATCGGATGAATTCGGGATTGATCAGCCATGCGGACAAAAAATTGGACAGGTTCGATGTGCATCCATCCCATCCGTTGACAAAGTGCTACTATTGCAATGTTAACACCAGAACCGCCATCAATTAATACTTGAGTGATTTTATGATTCTTATACCAGACCATAATCAAGGGCACCATATTATCCATCATCTGATCCAATTTGGGCTGGATTGTTGCTATCGAAGGGGCACATGAAGGTCCTGGACTGACCTGCTGCTCGAACTGCTAGTGCACGCCAGGAACCAAAGCCAATAATTGTCCCAATGGTAGTGCAATTGATGCCTTGGATAAGACATCTGTTTGTTGTTACCCTTTGGAGTTGTCCTCTCCAAAAATTATAGCACAAAAAATCAACTACTCATCTTTAAATTGTCAATCCGGGAAGTATGCAAAGACCACAACCCCTTCTAGTTAATGGATTCCAAGAATAAGAGTTGAAATGATAGTTTTTCTGAGAAATTTATGAGGAACGAAAGAAATATCTAGGGTTTTGATTATTTTGAGCTTTACAACAGCAATTTCAATGATCTTTGTGTCTAAAGCGTGCCATTTCCACAATAGAATATAAATATGAAGTCATAATTAAAAAACAATACCTGTATCACACAGATGAGACAATCATGATTCTATAAAAACTGAGAATTCCGAATTCCAGCTTTGCTCTTCTTCACTTTCTTACTCCATACACTGAGGATCACCTCTCTTCATGCATCTTACTCAGAATTTCACAAGAAAAGTTCACAAACTCTATGGTTTACACAATGAAAAGACTCAACAAATCAAGAGCAAGATCATGAAAGGAGAAAACACAATTTTTTGCAGGAAAGCTCTCACATTACTTGGATAGCATCAAAATAATACAACCAATCCCTTCAAAATACAAGAAATTATCTTTTTATACTTTTTCAAGTGTCCCTTTTCACACTTGAATTTTAGTCCTTTTCACCTTCTATTCTAAAAATATGCTATCTAAGAGCTTCCAAAAATTCTAGAAAAAATACATATGATCCTTTTTTACATGAGAAAGAATCTTCCTCAGCTTTTACATCATTTGTATAAATATTTCTATAAATTTTTGACATTTTACAAATAATTTCCCTTTAAAAATAATGCTTCCTCTAACATTCTTCCCCTCCTAGACTTTTTGGCTCCTGACAAAAAATATCCTTACAGATAAGTAATGAGAGCTTCCTTCATTTATTTTTTCTTTGATAAACCTGAGATAACAGATCATGACTCTTTCTTTCTGTAATATTCAAATTATTCACCATCTCAAACAAAGCTTTCCTGCATTGTACTGCTGCCTCTGGTCTATCTATCACATCTTTCTTCAAGTATTCTGTATAGGCAGCCTCATATGTAGTGAGTCTTGATTTAAGTGACTACTCATAAATTCCCAAAAATTTTTGACTCCCTTTCAAAAAATCCGTAGTCAAAGGCATCCTCAAAGATTTGAAGATAATGGCTACCCAAAAATACTATTCTGTTGTAATATGCCATTAAGCAAATTTTGTATGGAGTTTCACTTAGATCAAAGACTAAAGCATCAGTAAGTGAGTTGAACCCAATGTAATTGAGAGTTCTCACTTCTGTATCTGTGAAGGTTTCTATACATGCTACCACAAGTCGCATCACTCTTACTAATAAAATGCAAGTTGGATCATTTACATCTTTGTATGTAGATATAACAGACTCTGCTGTATCAGTCATATACTTCTTGGTTGGCCATGTTCCTATTTTTGGTCCTACTATTTTTGGAAAATTCAGCCATTTTGCTGGAATCTATCCTGCATTTCTTCTTTCCCAAAACACTGACCATTCCCTTCTTCTTGCTACTGGCAATAGGCTGGATTTATCTTTAGCTGCAAAGGTGCTTCTTTCCAGATCTTCCTGCATTCCTTGTTGGCATCCAACCATCTCTTCCTCCATTTATGGTTAGATTTTTCAAACAACTCCTTAGTGACATTGATATCTTCTTCATATTCCAAATATTTGTTTGATGGTAGTCCTACCCTTGCAATCAGATTTTTAATACTTTCCATAATCATACAGAATGGTATTCCTAGACCATCAGCTGCCCAATCATGTTGATCTAGATTTACTCCTTTATTGAGAGCAAAATTTACAATCTGTTCTTCATACTCATTATGCATTTTCCTGATGAATTCCATTCTTGATTCCCTATCTGTTAGAAGCCTTTGAACAAATTCATCTGAATATTCTTCAACATCTTTTTCTTCTTGTTCACCAAAATTTTGAAATCTGTTTTCTCCTCCTCCTTCATGTTCCTCTGCTTGTGTGTTCACTACTTGTTCTTCAAACTGCTTTTGTGAGCATTCCAATTTTTTTTGTAACTTTTCCACTGTCAACATTAATCCTTGATTCTGAGATATCAATAATTCTTTCTCTGATTTCCATTCACTTCTTTCTTTTGCTATATCCACATGTAAATTATTGTATCCTCTCATTGCGCTAGCAGCATGCACACTAACTTGCTTCTCCATTTCCTTGACTTCCTTCAGTTCTGCTTGTAACCTTATAATTTCTTTATTCAACTCCTCCCTCTCATCCTGGGTTATTTGTACAATATTACTCTCTTCTTTCATTTGGCCTTCCTCCATCAACAATCTGTTTATATCTTCATTAGCTTTGACCATGATCTGATATGAGCTTTGAAGAGTTCTAAATCTTCCTTCTATTTTCTTCAATTCCATTTCCATCTTATTAATATGCTCCAACTGCTTGGTACATTTGCTCTCAAGAAATTGAATCTTATTTTGGCTTTGAACCTCTTGTTCTTCTAATGAAACTATTCTTTGAGGTAGAATTTCATTGTTTTCCTTGATGACCTTGATCTGATCTTCCAGCTGCCCCTTTTCTTTCTTTTGCTCTTTGATGATCATACTACCTTTTACAAATTCTAACTCAGCCACCATCCTTGATATAATCATATTTCTGCTAGAGGGTCTGAATTGTTCTATGTTACTCATGATGATTTTACATGCAGATCTGATATCCTTTGGTATCCTTTCAAGGCCAGTTTCTAACTCGATTTGCTTCACTTCTATCTGCTTTTCCTCTTCATATTCATTTTTTTTCCCATCCTCTTCCTTGTTGGAGCAAGTCTATGACAAGCCTAAGTATTGGCTTGAGTCCCACAAAGTCATAAAAGAAGCTTCAAAATGAAGACTATGTAAAGTTCACTTGTGAACTACCTCTTGTAACTTTTGAAGAGTTTACTTAATGTAAAAGTGAAAGAATCTTAAGTGGTTGAGTCCACTTGATCAAAAAGGGAAAGAGGAGCCACGAATTCGTGATTTGTGGTAGGTAGAGAACCAAATCAATCATTGATTGATTGGAGAGTGATTGAGGGAAGTTAGCCTCCCAAACTCAACTATAAATAGATGGCAGTTTTAGTCGTGGTTAGAGAGACCTATGTGAAGACCTCCAAGAGCTAAGCTTTATGCCATATCAAGGTGTGATTACAAGGCACAAATATGTATCAGTAAGTCCATTGTATTGTACAATCAATATACTTTCATTTTCATGATCATTTGAGTTCATATTTCCATGTTCTTGTGAAGTGTACTACTCACTGCCATTACTCTCAGTTTTCTCAGTCAGATTGCAGAGATGGTTTCTCTGAGCTTGGTGCATCATTTTCAGTAATTTAACTTGGTAAAGTTAGCTCTATAAGTATACTATATGCTCACAAATTTTCATGTCATTTGGATGTTGCAATCTTCAGTTATGTTCATTTGAAGTCAACAGGGTCTGTTCATCTTCACTTCTCTGTCAGGTACCCGATTTTTTTACTCACCTTGTCAGATCCATTGCTCAGTGGTTACTTATTCAAATTCAGTAATTTAAAGCTTGTTGCATTTACCTTACTGTCTAGTATAACCATACAAATTTTCATAATGATTGGATTCCTACCTTTTGAGTTAGGTTCATTTTTCTGCTCACTGGTCTCAAACTATAGCAGCCCGTGAAAATCGGGATGATGTCATCACTTGTTAAAACTCATTCTCAGTGTGTGGTTTATTATTTTTTATGAGATTACTCTTGAAAGTTAGCTCTTTAAGCTATCTAGACTTCCCCAAGAGGAATTAAGTTAATTGCTGCTGTGCTCAGAGAATTATGTAAAACACTGGACAGGTGTATGAACCAAGAATAGCAAGTTTTCACCTCTGAGCTAACTCCAACTTATCTGTTTTGATCTATCTTTTTGTGAGTGATCTTCCAAGGTACATAGGTGTCTAATACATCCATTGGTAAGCTAAAAGGGCCCACCATATACTCCTGGAGTTCATTTGGCTGGTGTAGATCAAGGATTTTGCAACACCTCTTCATCTTCAAGCACATACCTATCCATCTCTTCACATTCCTTATATTATATAACCTGATTCTCTTTCTCTTCCTTCAATCTCTTTTGCTTTCTTTTCCTCAATTTCCTATTGTTTTTCTTGAATGACTTGTCTCTCCTCTTCCTGTACTTTATCTCTATCGATTAAGGTTGAGTCACTCTCTACTGAGTTCTTTATCTGATCATTCAACTGCTGCTCCATTTGTTCCACCTCCTGCTCATTTATGTTCATAAAGTCTAATTCTTCTTCCTCTTCGTGATTACCTGTATGTGTGGACTCTTTATTATGATTTAGATCAAAAAGTACCTCATCTATACTCTAATTTATTTGTGTTTCTATTTTCCCTTCTATATATTCCTTAGAATCTGTTCTTCCTGATCTTTCTGATAGTGCAACCCTTTCTTCTTTTTTTCCTCCATCCTCTTGACTCTGCATCTGACTACATAATTGTGTTTTACTTTCCAGTCCTTGTTTTTTCTCATATAGTTGATAATGAAGTTGTTGTGAGGGTTTTGTCCATATAGCTGGAAATCCTGTGTCTATTAATCCACTGCTAAATTCTTTCCTTGCTTCAACCTCTTCTTCCCTCATTACTTCTTTACCTTTTAGTTTCCTTTTTTCCTCCCCAGGGCTAACTTGTTTTGTAATTCTTCATAGACCTGTATCCCTTCTGATTTTTGACTCAAATCTTCTGGTGTTTTGTTTTTTACAGAAGCTTGTACTATTGTTATTGGTGTGTTGGGTACTGAGAGATTTAAACTCTTGAGAAGAAAATTCTCTATATCACTTTCTGAATCCGATGAAAATTGTGAGGAACTAGCTATCCCTGGTTTGTCCACTCTGTGCTCTTCTATTGCAATTGATTTCTCCTGATTCTTTTCTTCTGATGATAATTTTATTGACTCCTCGATTTGTGCATGTTCAATTGCCTTGCCCTTATTCTTTTATGTTAACCTCTTTTTCTGGGCAACCTTTTTCTGAACCTTCTTTTTTATCACAACTATAGTTCTAGTTTCTGGAGGAGCTTGTAATTCCTTAAAATAAGACAATAATTCCACTTCCTTTTTGATAAACACTTCTTCAGATTCTGCAGCCATCATTTGATCATGTAGTTCTTCATAATGTTCCACCTCTTCTTGTAGCCAATCAGTTGCTTTACATGAATAGTCTTCCAACATTTTCTGGTACTAAGCTTCATAGATTGCCCTCTTATTATTTCCTTGAGTCAAATATGAATAAATTTGTTCCTTGCTTGTTTGAGGTGGATGGGGTTCCTTTGAGGCTTGAACTTCTTTCTGAGCTGCTTCACATTCCTCTTTTGTCACTTCTTCCTGATCCAAGGCCACATTCCTTGGATCTAATCTTCTCTTCTTTACTGGAATTACTTCTTTTGATACCCCTTTCCTTTTCCTTTATGATCCCCTCATGTTTGTTTGGGCTTCTGATTCTCTTATAGACATTATCTTTGAAGGACTTTTAACTCCTGACATCAAACTCCTGAAATATTGAGCTTCTGGAGCCAATTTCAGCTGATCCTCCATACCTAAAGCATGGTATATAATTTTGGTTAAAAACTGTGCTCCATTCATAAACTTCCTCTATTCCCAATGCTTTGTTGCTTCCTTCAATTGATCATGAATGTAGGGAGTTAGATCCATTACTCCAAATGGTTTGGTCTTATCCTTAACATTGAACATAATCAATGTTACTGGCTTATGCGGCATTGTATATCTTGGCAACTTTGGAAAACACAAATACTGAAGAAACATTCTAATGGCATATTCTTCATTTTCCTTTCCTTTGAAATCCACAAACTTTGAATACCTAGCATAGGTTGCTTTATTCTTCCTAACAAACCTGCAATCCAATTTAGTTCCCATGTTATAGAATTGAAGAGCTGCCCTGATGTGTTCTGCTTTTATGGTGATATGTACCTCTTTGTTTTCTTTGTCCTTAACTGAACATCTAAAATATGCATCATTGCCTTTGCCAACTTCTACCAGACTGGACATGACTTGTGATAACCTCTCAAAATCTATAAAGATGAGAGGTTCATCCAATAGTCTTTGTAACCCCACTGCTTTCTATCTTTTATAATTGACTGTAATTTTTTGAAATTTGTAGAATTCCTGACATAGCATTGTCTACTTATGACCTCCAATTCCTATTGTAAAGATATGCTGACCAATGATATTGAGAGTTTCCTTCAGCTCTTTGGCTATCTTCTCTTCTTCTTGCATATTCTGTTCTTCATCAGATTCTAGCTCCACATTTTCCACTGCTGCTTCACTGTCTAAAAACCAATGTCCTCTTGACAAAGTTACAGAGTCAGCTTTGAAGTCATGAATAGGTAGTTCCTTTGGATTCACCATTCAGGAGAAAATTTAACATAATACACCAAAAAACTCCACCCACATAAGTCACATGAAATATAAAAGAAAACACATTTATGTTGAGATAAAATGATATATCAGATAAACCATGATTTCCTTGTTTCCATCATAGGTACAAAAAATTTGAAATGATCATCACATGTGTAGCAAGATATCTAGTGCTCTCTTCCCTCTTTTTTTTTTTAATATGAAAATAATGAATGGAATTTTAAGAGAATTTTAGACAAATATAAGGAAAAAATAAAAAAATAATAATTAAATAGTGACTGCTTAGTCTTGCCAGATCCTATATCGTGCTCGTGCTTTATAACTTATAAAAGAAAATTTTTAATGATTTTCTCTTCCATCTTCCATCATCTTCCCCTCCTATTCTTTTTCCTAGAAAAAGGAATGAGGTAAGGTACATGGAAATAATTTCAAGAGTGTCATAAATCCTTCTTTATTAAATTCTGAGTCCTTTAGTAGGGATCCAGTCATTTGTAGCTTTTCATGCTTCTGCACTATTTTTATATGTTCATCCTTATTTTTTCTCCAATGGAGTAGGTCTGATTTTTTCACCCAAAAATACTTGATTCCTATTAACTTCTTTGTTGGAGTAAAACCATTTCCCTTTGATAAATAGTACTTGGAAGTCTTTGGTTTCCACATCCCTTTAGTTTTGATAAACTTTTTTGATGAGCAGTGCTTTGATGTCCTTGGTTTCCACATTCTTTCTGTCTTGATGTCTAGATGTTCCTGATTATTCCATACTTCCCACCTTTCCCCTGTCTTTTCAACACCTTTAATTCCTTCAATTTCCTCCTGTTTTTGTCTGAAATAGATTTGGTCATGGAGAATTTTTGTTTGTGATTCCTTTGTAACTTCTAGTGGGAAAGTAAATCCTTCCAAATCTGAGTCATCAATGTCCTGTAGATTTTCCTGTTCTTCAGAACTCAATAAAAACATTAAAAACCTTTTGTCATTTATTGTCAATTTAAGCTTCATATTTTCAAAATCCAAAATTACTTTACCTTGTCTTAACCATGATTGTCCTAAAATCAATTTCTCTGTCATCATATGATCAGATCATTCCTCACAATCTATTTTCATATATTCTTCATTGAACTTAACTTCAATAGATGGTGAAGACAAGCTTTGTATTATCTGACCTTCCAGTGTTTTGATAAGAGTTTTACTCGTAATTCTTTTAAATTTGAACTTATCCAACAAAGCTGAACTGATCAAATTAACTTGTGCACCTGAATCTATCAAAACCTTGATTTGCTCATTATGAAGATTCATTGTTAGAACAGGCAAATGCTCTCTCACTTTTGAAGGTGTTTCACATAAGAAGACTTCTCTAAGCTCCTTAGTCTTTCTTATTCTTTCCTTTGCCTCCTGTTGGGCCTCATACCTGATTTTTTCCTCTTCTTTTTTCGTGTTTTGAGCTTGATGTATTCTTCTCCATTCAGGAACAGTTAAGGGAAGATCATACCTTTTTACCCTACATCCACTTATGAAGTTTGGCATGATTTCTCCATCTATATTAGCTAGTTGGATAGCTCCACTGTTATTGATTTGGTTGATAATATAAGGTCCATGTCCCTTCTTCTAAAATTTTTTCTGATGTTCCTTCACTGTATATGCCAAATCTAATCCCCTACTTGCAAGTCTTTTTCTTTAATATGAACATCATGATAAGCTTTTTGCCTTCTTTTATCTGCATATATGCTCATAATTGCTTGAAGTCTGGAAGCTCCAAGTTTTTCCAATTCCACCACTCTTTTAGATAACTCATGTCCAGTCCACTTGTATTGATTTCCCACCTTGAATGTTGGAATGAGAAATTCCAAAGGCAAGACTGCATTTTGTCCATATACCAAATCAAATGGTGTTGTTCCAATAGCAGTTTTGTATGCCACTCTATAAGCCCATAGGACATGATTAAGTTGCAAATCCCAATCATTCCTACTTGAATTCACCAATTTTGATAGAATAGTGCAAAGTACCTTGTTAGTACTTTCTACTAATCCATTAGCTTGTGGATGATAAGGATCTGACTTCCGATGACTAATCATGAAATACTCACTTATACTTTCTATTACTTGGTTTAAAAAATGAGTCCCCCTATCACTTACCAATTCAATTGGTAATCCAAATCTGTTGATAATATTTTCATAAAGAAATCTTGAAGTGATTTGAGCATTATTCCTTTTTGTAGCCCTGGCTTATGCCCATTTGGTCAGGTAATATGTGGCTACAAGTATATATTCGCATGGGACTATTTTGCTAGAGGATGTATAGGTCCAATGAAATCCAACCCCCATTTACTAAATGCTCTTGCTAAAATAAGTGGCACTAATGGCATATTATCTCTTTTAATTGGTTGACTTATTCTTTGACAAATGTCACATCAAAAACCAGAATATAATATGAGTTTAGCAATCCTTTCACTTGAAAAATGTCCTCCTGCCACTCCAGAATGTGCCATCTCTAGCATTTCCATATACTTATCTTCAGGAACACATATTCTTAGATATCCATCCATCCCTTTCTTCTACAATTGATCTCCTATCAATTGATATTCCTCACAAATGATTTGCAAATTTCTTGAGTTTGCACTAGCTTTCACTGACTCTCCTTTTTTGTTAGCTCTTAACTCTCCAATTATTTTTTCACTCCAATCTGGATTTTTTTGAAACCAATACAAAGTTGCAATTTCTGAATTTTGCAAAGATTGACATTTTGAACAATTAGAAATATATCTCTACATCTTGAATCTTGGTAGGGCAATGTACACCCATTCTATTGAGATTGTTTAAAGTGACTACCTTGGATGCATGAGTACAAGGATTCCAATAATGAGCTTTCCTTAAATACTCCTGATGCTCATCTTCTGGAGTACAATATTTCAATATACCCATATAATTAAGATGATACAAATGGTTAGCTAGTAATACAAAGTTCCTACTTTGTAGTACCAAATGTGTTGTTTTCAGGTGTTCTACAAGGTCCCATGGTTAGCAAAGGCACCAAAGTCATGGCCCATTCAAGAATACTTTCTATTTTGAATAGATATGCATCTGGTAATTCATCATTTAAAGGCGAACTTGGCTCTCTGGTTTGTATTCTGGACAAATGATCTGCTCTCAAATGAGTTTTCCCTTGTCTGACCACTACCTCAAATTCAAATTCCATCAGTAGGAGGAACCATCTGACTATCCTACCTATGTGACATGGTTTGTTTACCAAGTAGAGTAAAGCTTGGTGATCCACAAAGAATTTAAACTTCTTGGATAAAAGATAATGTCTATATTTTTTTACAGCAAATATCATTCCCAATCCTTCCCTTTCAGTGGTTGTATAGTTTTTTTTCAGCTAAATTCAATTGCCTACTGGCATAAGCAATTGGAAAGTCTAATTTGCACCCTTCTATTGGTTGTGTTAACACACATCCCAAAGCATAATTTGAAGCATCCACATGAACATGAAAAATTTTATTCCATTGTGGGGTTTTTAGAATTGGTGCTGTTACCAAACAAGTTTTTAAAGTCTCAAAGGCTTGATCACATTCTGTAGTCCATTCAAATTTTGTAATCAAAGCATACAAGGGTTTTGTAATGTCTGCAAACTTGTGTACAAATTTTCTATAATATCCACAATGTCCCATGAAAGTTTGAAGTTCTTTTACATTTATCGATTTTGGTAGATCCAGTATGGCCTTACTTTTTCTCTCATCAGTTGAAATTCCATTTCTAGAAACTATGTGTCCCAACATTCTCCCTTGCCTCACAAAGAACACACATTTCTCCGGATTTAAACATACTCTGTATGTTCTACATTTTTTGAATAAATTTTCTAGATCTTTCAAATGATCTTGTCTTTTTAATGAAAAAGTGCAAAGATCATCAACATAAATTTCCATTATATTTCTAAGGAATTCTTTGAATATGTGACACATCAGTCTTTGAAAGGTTGCTGGGGAATTAGTTAAACCAAAAGGCATAACCCTAAATGCATAAATTCCCCATTCTGTGGAGAAAGTAGTTTTATATTGGTCTTCCAAAGCTATTGGCACCTGATTATATCCTGAAAAACCATCCAAAAAACTATAAACCTCTTTACTTGCAACTCTTTCCAAAAGATGGTCTGTTATTGGTAATGGATAGCTAACTCTTATAGTTGAAGCATTAAGTTTTTTCAAATTTATACATACCCTCAGTTTTCCATTCTTCTTAGCTACCAGAATCATAGGAGATATCCACTCCGTATACTCAATCTCATAGATGAAATTGGCAGCCAACAGTTTGTCAAAAAATGTATAGTGTCTTTGTTTGCTAGGTTTTGCATCAGGAGTAATAGGAATCTTATGTTCATAGATTTTAGGTTCAATTCCTTTCAACTGTAAGCAAACACATCCCTATAATTTTTAGCCAATTTTGGTCAATGCTTCCTCCTCTTCATTTGTCATGTCATAAGCTATGAGAATGTGTCTATCTTCCTCCTCTTCTCGAGTGATCATCACCTTCTTAGTTTGTTCCTCATTGTCATATGCCTCCCCCTTTTTCTTTTCTCTTTTTGGTTTCATTTTTAGAAGTAATCTATCTTCTACTTCATAAGTCTTGAAGTTTGAAGGTACATCAAATTGTTGATGTTCTTTCTTTAATTTTTTATTTTTTTCAACTTCTTGTTCTTTTTCTATTTCTTTATGTTTACTTTTTTTATATGTTCCTGAGATTTGTCTTTTATAGCATCTGTAGCTTCCACTTCTTCCAAAAATTGTGTTTTTCCAGTTTTTAACATTATTCTTTCATCCTGATCTTCTTCTGTTTTTGACACCTTTATCATTTATATTCCTATGTTAAAAATATCATATCCTTCTTCATTTTGGAATTTTACTCCCACATATTCATCATTGGCCAAATCGAGTGTGGTCAAAATTTGATTCCAACCATAAGGCTCAAACTCTTCATCTTTAAATATGTAACTTTCCTCTTGTATCTTCCTTTCTCCTAGACAATCTTCTTTTTTTAACATCTTTTTTTTATATGTAAGATTCCTTATCACATTACATTTCCAAATTGATGATTCTGTGTCATTCTGATCTTCGCTCCCAGATTCTTCACTCAATTCCTGATTTTGATGTACTTTGAACCATTCCTGAGGGGACATATCACAGTATTGACCATTTCTTAAATTTACTCTAGTTATCCTTCCTTTGCTTTGAGGGTATCGGCAATCTTTACCCCAATCTTGCACAATTTGCATTTGTCTCATAAATGGTCTTCCTAGGATGATTTCATATGAGGTAGATTTAGGAAATTCGACTATGACAAAAGTGTGCTCTATCTCTATTCCACATATTTCCACAAGCACCTTTTCCCATATTCCTAGGGGTTTTTCTATGTGTCGTCTGCAAGTTGTAATCTCATTTTAGTGGGTATTAGCTCATTCTGCCCCCATTTCTCCCAAGTTTGTTTGGTCATGATTGCCACTCCGGATCCACTATCTAATATGGCCTTAGCATGATTATTACCAAATTGTATTCTCAAATTTGAGTTCCCTTCTTCTCATTCACAGTATCCTCCTACCCAATTTTTCACATTATGTTGTAAGTGAGGGTTTTGTTTTACTATCTCCTCCATTGTGGTTTGATATAAAATTGTACAGTGTTTGTCTAGATTGATTTGGAAGGTTATTTGTGAATTATCTTCCTGATCAAGATGTTTCCTGGTTTCTGTTGCCTTTGACCCTTCAATTGTTGTTTGATGATTGTCTATTTCCCCAATCTGAAGTTGTGCTTCCTGTATGATTTGTTTACATCTTTGCATTCTTTCATTCTCTAAATCTGGCATAGGATATGCCATCACATGATCTATAGGGTTTGGTCCATCTTGAATTCTTCCTTGATATGCTCTTATCAGAGTCTCCAGACTTTGTGAATGTTTTGCCTCTTCCTGAGTTTGTGTATTTTGTATTTGGCTATTGTTTGGATGTTCCAAAGTTTCTGTGAAGAGAGATGGTGGATGCAATCCAAAGATGAGTAGGTGCCGCTACAACCAGCTTCACACCATCCAACTGAGACTTCAGAGTTGATTAGTAGACCCTTTGAGCTTCCTAAATCCACCAAAATATCAGCCAAGTACTTTGGAACATGTATCCCAAAAGTTTAAGTCAAGACAGGCTAGTTGCGAAATGACTAGCTCCCAAAACTTGCTATTTTTGGACATACACCTGCTGGAAAAAATGAACAGTGCTCTCAACCTGGAAAGAATTAGAAAAATTCCTTTTGGGCATAGCAAATAGACTTAGCAAGCTTCCTATTCCAAGTTAAAACACTTCAAATGATGGACTGAGCACTGAGAACAAGTTTCATCAAGTTCTGGAACATTCCCACAATTCTCGGGGCTCTGCAGAGATAGACCAGTAAGCAGTAAAATGCAGATATCTCCAGAAGTATAAATCCAATGACCTTGAAAATTTATAGGTAAAAACTAGACAGTGAGAGCTATCCAAGGCATATTAAAACACTGAAAAATGTTCAGTAAAACTCGAGATATGACCTTCTGAAGTTACTGCTCTGAGTGAGTATAGCAGAGAACAAAACAGAGAGGTAGATGATAATAAATGTATAGATTCACATATGATTACAACCACATTGGCAATGAATCTTTGCACAATGGGAGTAGAATGATAGAGCTATGGAGTAAGCTCTTCAATCTCTACAAAATGACATGAAGTGGTCACGTACAAGGCTTGCTAATCGCCTCTTCCTTCTTGCTCCTTTTATAGCTATTCTTGGAGGGAGTTTTGAATTCGAATTCGAATGGCTCCACCTAAAAGTGATCCCCAAAGTTAGGAGAGATTCCCTCAGCTCAAAAATTCGTGATTTTGGTAGTTGGAGCCACGAATTTGCTTTTACATCATGGATGAGGTAAGCCATCCTTTTACTTTTTTCTTTTTCCATTTACAAGAGATAAAATGTACTCTTTTACAAGAGGTGTTCACATGACTACTCATGTGACTTACAAATGAGGATAATATCAAGCATATCAAGCATGTAGGCTTGGGCAAAATGCACCAACAGCTCCCCCTCAAGCCTAACATGCTTGGCCTCCAAATAAGTCTTCAATTGTCCTTGATTTCCTGCAAACCAATCATCAACTTGAATCTACTTAATTTCGTACCATCAAGAGCTTTCGTCAACATGTCTGCACATTGCATATCTGTAGAGACGTAGGATAGTTGAATATCCTTGCTCATTAGCTTCTCCCTTACATAATGGTAGTGGACTTCAATATGCTTGGTTCTAGCATGGTATACCGGATTAGCTGCTAGATGTAGTGAGCTTGTGTTGTCACCAAAAATGTGAGGTGTTGAAGAATGAAGTCCAAGATCTGTGTACAAAGATTTTAACCACATGATTTCTTGAGTTGCATTAGCCAAACCTCTATATTCAGCTTCAGTAGAAGATAATGCCACGGTTGGTTGCTTCTTCGATGACCAAGAAATGATTTTTGAACCTGCAAATGATATATACCCTGATGTGCTTCTTCTATCATCTTTAGATCCGGCCCAATCTGCATCTGAGTAGACCTTTAGCTCAATATCTGAAGTATATGAATAGAACAAACCTTCATTCATGGTCCCCTTTAGGTACTTGAGGACTCGCTTGGCCGCTTCCATATGTGGTCTTCTCGGCTTATGCATAAACTGACTCAATATGCTAACACTATAGCATATATCCACCCTTGTGAGTGTTGCATAGTTCAAACTTCCAACCAAGCTTTGATAGCTTGTGATGTCTTCAATTGGCTCTCCTTCATAAGCACTAAGCTTATGATTTTGCTCCATAGGTGTACCTGCACACTTTGTATTTTCCATCTTGAACTTGACGAGCATGTCATGGACATACTTCCTTTGTGTGATGTATATACCTGAATCTGTGTAGATCAACTCCAATCCAAGAAAATAAGTGAGTGGTCCGAGGTCACTTATTTTGAACTCCTCCTTCATTTGACTCTTTACCTGTTTGATTCCTTCAAGATCATTGCCTGTGATAATAATATCATCAACATACACACATAAATAGATCACTTCAGATCCATTCCTCTTTATGAACAAAGAGGTATCCGCCTTGCTAGCTTTGAGTCCTTGGTCCTGCAAATAAGTAACCAATCTGAAATTCCAAGCTCTTGGAGCTTGCTTCAGTCCATACAAAGCTTTCTTTAGTTTGCATACATAGTTAGGATGATGTGCATCCTCATATCCAGGAGGTTGTGACATATACACTTCCTCAGAAATCCATCCATTCAAGAAAGCATTCTTTACATCAAGTTGATAAAGATTCCAATTTCTAGATGCAGCAAGACTTATGAGAACCCTAATTGTAGGCATTTTTGCAACAGGAGAGAAAGTCTCCTCATAATCAATACCATGGGTTTGAGCAAACCCTTTAGCAACTAACCTTGCTTTGTGTCTATTTATACTTCCATCTGGATTCCTCTTGATTTTGTATATCCATCGAGATCCGATTATCTTCATAGATGGCTTGTTAGGTACAAGCTCCCAAGTGTCATTCTCCTTCAAGGCTTCCATTTCTTCATCCATTGCATCTCTCCAAGCTTTCTTGCTTTGTGCTTCTTCAAATGTGGTAGGTTCTTCATTGGTTGAATCCTTTGCAATGTAGATTGAGTGCTTGGTGACCAAAGAAGTATCATAACCAAACCTCTCTGGTTTCTTCTTCTCCCCTCGAAGACCTTCTAAGTGGTTGATGTGAGCTCTCGGGTCCATATGTAGCATCCTGCATCTTTGCTTTACCTTTGTTCTTCCATAGCTTTAGTCTTTCCAAGTCTTCTAGGTCAATCTCCGAATCACTTTCTTCAATCTGCTTTGGCTCCTTTGGTTGAAGTGATGGAAAATCTTCATCCAAGTCATATGGCAGCTTCACTTTCCTGTCATCATCAAACCATGATTTGTTTTCATCAAAAATTACATCTCTACTCACAGAAAATCCTTTATTGGTTGGATTGTACAATCTATATCCTTTTTGGTTTTGATCATAACCAATGAATACACACTTCTCTGCCTTGGGATCCAATTTCCCTCTTACTTGAGAAGGAATGTGAGCATAGGCTAAGCATCCAAAGATTTTACAATGCTCTAGACTAGGTCTTCTTCCATTCCACACTTCATATGGAGTGGTTCCATCTAGTGACTTAGATGGAAGTCTATTTATGAGATATGTGGCTGTCGACACAGCCTCTGCCCATAGGTAGTTTGGCAATCCCTTTTCGTTGAGCATGGACCTTGCAGCTTCGACGATAGCTCTATTCCTCCTCTCTGCTACACCATTGAGTTCAGGTGTATACCTTGTAGTGACTTCCCTTTTAATGCCTCTTTCATGCAAGAAGGCATCAAATTCAGAAGAGAAGTATTCTCCTCCACCATCTGATCTGAGTCTTTTCAAAGTCCTACCTGTTTGATTTTCAACAAGAGCAATATACTTCTTGAAGCAATTAAACACTTCATCCTTGTGCTTCATGAAAAACAGAATGGTCCACCTGCTACAATCATCTATGAAAGACACATAATATCTTGAGCCTGATATAGATGGCTCCTTACTTGGACCCCACACATCCGTGTGCACTAGATCCAAAGGATTTTGATACATATATCCTTTCTTATTGAAAGGTTGTCTATGAGCCTTGCCGAGTTGACAAGCTTCACACTTATAAATCATGTGTTGCCTTGTGATATTAGGCAAACCAAGTACACTTTGGTCCCTGCAAATCTGTTTGAGTGTCCTCTCACCAATGTGAGCAAGCCTTTTGTGCCATATCTCCAACTCTGTTAGAGTTTGAGATCCATAGCTAAACAAAGCTATGTTCTTTGTATCTTCCACTTCAAAAGTGAAAAGCCTTCCTGTCTTTTCTCCTTTGGCAATCCTTCGAAAGCCTTGCCTTGGGTCTTCAACATATGCTCCAAATCGATTGAATCTAACCTGCAATCCTTTTTCAACAATCTGTCCAACACTTATTAAATTTTTGGTAATTGTAGGGACATACAAGACTTTGCTTAAGAGGTTCATATTCCCATCTGATGTCTTCACATTACCTATCTTCTCCACTGAGTGCTTTGTGTCATCTCCTGTCTGCACTTCATGCTTGTTATGAGGATCTTCCAAATCAGAAAGTAAAGCCACATTTCCTGCTACATGGTTCGAGCATCCCGAATCAATGTAAAATATGTGATCATCATCCTTACCCTTCTTCGTTGATAGATTCATAATCAATAATGAATCTTCTTGACTTTGGTCCTCTGCATAGTTATTGTAATCTCTTCTTCCTCTATGGCCACTTTGATAGTTGTTGTTGTTGTTGTAATTGTTGTTGTAGTAGTTGTTGTTGTAGCCTCCATTGTACCTGCCTCTATTTGATCCATAGCCACCTCTATTGAATCCTCTTCCTCTTGAGTTCCTCGGGTTCCTGAAACATTCTTCAGTAGTATGGTTAGATAAGCCACATATGTTGCAAGGTTGAGATGATTGGAATCTCCCCCTGCCTTGCTTTCCACTTCTGCCTCTTCCTCTAGCTCTTCCTCTACCTGCAAAGTTTGCTTGGAAAGAGCTTCCTTCATCTTCATTCTTCCTATTCTTTGACTTGTCCTTGACCTTAGCTTTATCAGAATATAAGGCAGAAGTTTGATTACCTCTTGAGGACTCACCACCTTTGCTAATCTTTGCTTCATGAGTGAAGAGTTGGCCCATGAGTGTGTTGAGGTCGGGTACATGCATATCCATGTATAAATCCATGGCTGTTGTGAATGACTCCCACTTGTCGTCTGCTTTGATTCCATTCATGATTTGTCTTATGATTTGCTCCTCTTCAATTACCTCTCCAATGCTTCCAAGTTGGTCGGAAATCTCCTTCATCTTTGTGACATAATCAGTCACATTTTGCTTCGGGCTTTTCTTCATTGTTGTGAACTCCATCCACAATTGGTTCTTCCTTGCTCGAGTGTTGGAAGAGAAGAAAGAAGCAAGTGCATTCCAGGTTTCTCTTGATGTCTTGCATCCCTTGACATGAGGTAAAAGAAAATCAGAGATTGAGTTTAGAATATAGGACCTTGCAAGTGCATCCTTCGAACACCAATTCGAAAGTCCTTCCACTTCTTCATGTGATGGTTGCCCTTTGTTCCTCATGGTTGGCATTGCTTCATCTCCGGATATGAATCCATATAGATTCCTCCCTTGAAGGTAAGCCTCCATCCTTAGAGACCATGCCGGATAGTTGTTTCGATCCAATTTGTCAATTGTTGATGGAAATCCATCTCCCATGTTGCTTGACTATGCTCTGATACCACTGTGAAGAGAGATGGTGGATGCAATCCAAAGATGAGTAGGTGCCGCTACAACCAGCTTCACACCAGCCAACTGAGACTTCAGAGTTGATTAGTAGACCCTTTGAGCTTCCTAAATCCACCAAAATATCAGCCAAGTACTTTGGAACATGTATCCCAAAAGTTTAAGTCAAGACAGGCTAGTTGCGAAATGACTAGCTCCCAAAACTTGCTATTTTTGGACATACACCTGCTGGAAAAAATGAACAGTGCTCTCAACCTGGAAAGAATTAGAAAAATTCCTTTTGGGCATAGCAAATAGACTTAGCAAGCTTCCTATTCCAAGTTAAAACACTTCAAATGATGGACTGAGCACTGAGAACAAGTTTCATCAAGTTCTGGAACATTCCCACAATTCTCGGGGCTCTGCAGAGATAGACCAGTAAGCAGTAAAATGCAGATATCTCCAAAAGTATAGATCCAATGACCTTGAAAATGTATAGGTAAAAACTAGACAGTGAGAGCTATCCAAGGCACTTTAAAACACTGAAAAATGTTCAGTAAAACTCGAGATATGACCTTCTGAAGTTACTGCTCTGAGTGAGTATAGCAGAGAACAAAACAGAGAGGTAGATGATAATAAATGTATAGATTCACATATGATTACAACCACATTGGCAATGAATCTTTGCACAATGGGAGTAGAATGATAGAGCTATGGAGTAAGCTCTTCAATCTCTACAAAATGACATGAAGTGGTCACGTACAAGGCTTGCTAATCGCCTCTTCCTTCTTGCTCCTTTTATAGCTATTCTTGGAGGGAGTTTTGAATTCGAATTCGAATGGCTCCACCTAAAAGTGATCCCCAAAGTTAGGAGAGATTCCCTCAGCTCAAAAATTCGTGATTTTGGTAGTTGGAGCCACGAATTTGCTTTTACATCATGGATGAGGTAAGCCATCCTTTTACTTTTTTCTTTTTCCATTTACAAGAGATAAAATGTACTCTTTTACAAGAGGTGTTCACATGACTACTCATGTGACTTACAAATGAGGATAATATCAAGCATATCAAGCATGTAGGCTTGGGCAAAATGCACCAACAGTTTCTTCTTCCAATTCTTTACCCATTCTCATCTTCCTTTCCCATCTTCCTTTTTGTCTATTTTTCCTTTCTTTTGCACAGAAATTTTTTCTGTTATTCTATATGTGTGTTTCATTTTTTATGCCTTGTTGTTTAGCTTGGGCTCTTGTTATAGAATTTACAGTTGCTTGGTCATGATTGTTGGAACATCAAGCTTACACTATGCTTGAGGTGGATTTGATCTACATCAAAGGCTATCGCGTCGAAAGAATATCCGTTGGAGAGTTCTTTTTCATATGCTCATTTATTGTATTTTCTTTGAGAATATTTTGATGGCTCATTTACCATTGTAAAAGCCTTGAGCTTGACACATGTAAAGGTAGAAATATAGAGCCAAAATCCCACGAAATTTTGGTGGTTGAAGTTGCATTCAATCAAGCAAATCAAGTCACCTAAAAGTAGATCAATCAAGATCTTCACTTTTCCTAGATTGTAGGGAACTGAATTGATTCCCTCCAACAACCATTCTCACCTTCATTTGAATTCAAATTCAAGTTGTAAAAGTCGTGGAACACTCCTAGAGGCTATATAAGGAGTTGAAATCACTTGTAAAATACATGGAAGCAATATACATACACTTGTGACCATCATTGTCTTGCTCCTTCAATTTTCTGCATCATCTTCTTCACCAACAGTAATCTTGCAGAGGCTGCTGCTCTCTCCTCAGAGCTCCAAATTGAGTGCAAGAGGACTCATTGGAAAGGTATCAGTGTGTATTTTATGCCTGTAAATTGTCAAAGCATTTGGTTCAGCAGATTTGGAGAAATCTTAGTTTTTCTGCCTCGGGGTCAATCTCTGCGTATTCCTGAAAAATAGGAAGTACCACCGGTGAATGTCGCATTCATTCTTATAGAATATTTTGCTTATTCCTTATACTTTTGTGCATTCCATACACTCAACCCTATGTGTATCACTCCCATAAAAGGATTTTTTTCTAATTGTAATCACGCTGGTCGCTATGGGCATTTGAAGTTCATTGTCTCTTCCATAGATAGTAAGTTTTTTGAGCTAGTCGACCCGCGAACCTATCTGTTTTGTATCGACTCATTCTCCTTGATGCTCCAAGATAAATAGTGTGTTTCTTTGCACTTATAGCATGCCTATAAGGTCTATTTGAGTCTCCATAAGCTCAAGGGCTGGTCTTGTGCCGGTTGGCTTGACCAAACTTCGTCGCTTCGAAACGCACTTTTCTACCTTCGACAAGCTTCTCCAAGTTCCTTCAGTGGTATCAGAGCTAGTTCAAGATGGGTGATGGCTTTCCCTCAATGATCGAGAAGCTTGATCGACACAACTACGCGGCTTGGAAAATCAGAATGGAGGCCTATTTGCAAGGTAGAAATCTTTATGGAATTGTAGCAGGTGATGAAGCTATGCCTATTCCAAGATCCAAAGGAGGACCTACACAAGAGGAGACAGATAAGCTCACACTTTGGTGCGCAAGGGATGCTCAAGCAAGGTCATACATACTAAACTCTATCTCTGACTTTCTATTACCACATATTAGAGGATGCAAGACATCTCAAGGGACTTGGGATGCCCTGGAGACTTTCTTTTCTGCTAGTACCAAAGCAAGAAAGGATCATCTTTGGAACGAGTTCAACCAAATGAAGAAGACACCTAAACAAACCATCACAGAGTTTGTTACCAAGGTCAAGGAGGTTGCGGATCAGTTAGCATCCATTGGAGAGCTGATTGAAGAAGAGGTCATCATGAGGCAAATTCTCAACGGCATTCAAAGTGATAAGCAATGGCAATCCTTCACGACGGCTTACGATCTCATCATGGATGTGCAAACTCCAGACTTCAACATCTTTCTTGGACAACTCTTCAATCAAGAAGCCAACAATAGCATAAAGGAAGGTAACTCTTATCATGGTAGTTCAACTAGTGCTCTATATGCAGATAAGAAGGATAAGAAGCAGAAAGGCAAGAAGAAGGAAGAAGATGAAGAAGAGACTTCCCAAGCCAACTTCGCAAGCAAGAGCAAGTGGAAAGGGAAGAAGAAAGGACCAAAGCAAGACAAAGCCAAAGGTTAGAATGTTCAACCTTGTGCCATATGCGATAAGACCAACCACACCACTCAGAATTGTTGGTTCAATGGGAAGACCTAGAAAGGAAGTGGAAGAGGTGGATATGGCGGCAATAGAGGCAGAGGTGGACACAACTTCAACAACAACAATAGAAGCTATAATAGAAGGGACTACAACAATTATTCAGAAGATCAACCACATGAAGACTCATTGCTTCTTATGAATCTAAGCCACAAAGAAGGTAAAGAAGATTATCATTTGTTCTACATAGATTCAGGATGTTCGAATCATGTTGCAGGCAACATTGCTCTTCTATCTGACTTGGAAAGTCCAAAGCATAGACATGAAGTGCAAACAGGGGATGACACGAAGCACAATGTGGAGAAGATTGGTAATGTCAAAGCTTCCAATGGCAGGACAAACATTCTGAGTAAGGTTCTCTATGTACCCACTATCACTAAAACCCTAATAAGTGTAGGCCAAATAGTTGAAAAAGGTTTGCAAGTTAGGTTCACCCAACATGGAGCTTTTGTGGAAGATCCATGTCAAGGCTTCAAGAAGATAGCCCGAGGTGAGAAGCATGGTAGGCTCTTTACTTTTGAAGTAGGAGATACCAGGAACATAGCTCTATTCAACTTTGGGTCTTAAACCCTAAGTGAGCTTGAAGTGTGGCATAAGAGACTTGCTCATGTGAATGAAAGAACCTTGAAGGATATATGCAGGGATCAAAGTGTTCTAGTTACTGCCGAACATATCAAAGCAACACATGATCAACAGGTGTGATGCATGTCAGATTGGGAAGGCACAAAGACAACCATTCAACCACAAAGGCTACATCCACAACAACTTATTGGACTTAGTACATACAGATGTATGGGGACCAAGTCAAGAACCTTCATTGGCAGGATCAAGGTATTATGTCTCATTTATTGACGACCATAGTAGATGGATTGTTCTATACTTTATCAAGAGTAAGAATGAAGTATTTGATTGCTTCAAGAAGTATCTTGCACATGTGGAGAATCATACAGGTAGATCACTAAAGAAGCTCAGATCTGATGGAGGGGGAGAATACTTCTCCAAAGAATTTGATGAGTTCTTGCAGGACAAAGGTATCAAAAGGGAAGTGACTACTAGGTACTCTCCTCAACTAAATGGAATTGCAGAGAGAAGAAACAAGACATTGGTTGGATCAGCCCGAACAATGCTTGAAGAGAAGAAGTTGCCACATTATCTTTGGGCAGAAGCTATTTCAACTGCAGTGTACCTTGTCAATCGACTACCATCCAAATCGCTTCAAGGTATGACTCCTTATGAAGCATGGCATGGAAGAAAACCTAGTCTTGGACATTGCAAGGTTTTTGGTTGTTTAGCTTATGTTCATGTACCATCACAAATAAGAGGTAAGCTAGATGAAAGGGCAACAAAGGCAGTGTTTATTGGATATGATTCAACTCAGATGGGTTACAGGTTCTTCAATCCTTCAACCAAGCAATTCACTACAAGTAGAGATGGTGTGTTTGAAGAACACAGGTCTTGGTATGATGAAGATAAACAAAAGGTAACACTACCATATGATCTTGATTATGACTCTCATCAATTAGGAAGCAAGCATGATACACAGGTCCAGGATCCAAGAAGTGATACAGACGATGACCAAGATGAAAGAGAAAGGGATTACAAGCTATGGAAGTCAAGAGGCAAAGCAAAGATGCAAGAGGTTGGAGAATGCTCCAAACAAGCACCTAGAAGATCAGCAAGAGAGAAGAAACAACCAGAAAGGTATGGATATGATTCCACATTTTTTACAAAGCATTCAAAAGACTCTATTTCAGAGGAACCCTCAACCTATGAAGAGGCAAAGGGAAACCCTAATTGGGAAAAGGCCATGAACGAAGAGATAGATGCATTGAAGGAAATGGACACTTGGGATTTGGTTCCAATGTCACCGAATCAAAAGGTAATTGGTTGCCGATGGGTATATAAAGTTAAAAGAAATTCAGATGGATCAGTTTGCAGGTACAAGGCAAGATTAGTTGCCAAAGGATGCTCACAAACTCATGGTATAGACTATGAGGAAACATTCTCACCAGTTGCAAAGATGACTACAATCAGGACATTGATAAGTGTAGTTGTTGCAAGGAATTGGAGACTCCTCCAACTTGATGTGAAAAATGCATTCTTAAATGGTTGGATAAGTGAAGAGGTATACATGTCACAACCACCAGGTTTTGAAAACCCTAATCATCCATCTTATGTTTGCAGACTTAAGAAAGCATTGTATGGATTGAAACAAGCTCCTAGAGCTTGGAATTACAGGTTGGTTACATATCTTCAAGATCAAGGGTTCAAAGCTAGCCTCTGTTATCCTCTAAGTCTATTGCCTCTTTCACACAAGCTCCTAGATCAGGATGTCTTCTATAATATACCAAGGTTCTTAATGGTGCACTTCTCAGTCCTTCTATGAACAAAGACACTTGTCTTGCTATTGAAGGTACCTCTTCTTTTGGACATCTGTCAATGTATTGCTTGAATCTCCTAGCAGCCTCTCTGACATTTTCATCTTTTTGTTGTTTAAAACTATGTATCAGGGTAGCTATACTGTGTTTAATCCCAATTTTGGAGAATTCCCCTATAAAGGCTTTAAGGAAAGATTCAATATCTGGATACATTTACTTTCTCAATGGAATGAACCAAGATAATGCAGGTCTAGTTAGGGTTAGACCAAATGCTTCAAATTGCACTTTGTAATCTTCTACTTCTTCTGCCCTAATTAATTGTCTGAATTCTGCAGCATGAGCATGAGGATCAGAATACCCTTCATATTGATTCTTCATGCATTTTGCTACTTGATAGGGCCTAAGCATCCTTCATGGTTTTGCCACTAATGACTCCTGATGGGGAAATCATTCATTCCTTCTACCTCTCTTTCAAAAGGATTTGGGGAAGTGTGTACTCTCCTACCTTGTTGTTGTTCAATATTCGTGTGATTTTCATTTTGTCTTGGCAAGTCTGGTTGCCCTAGGTTTTGTTCCCAAGGTCTCTTGGGATCGTGTTTGTCACGATTCCGTGCAGAGAATCGTGTTTGTCACGATTCTGTGAAGAGAATTGTGTTTATCACGATTCTGTGAAGAGAATCATGTTTATCACGATTCTGTGAAGAGAATCGTGTTTATCACGATTCTGTGAAGAAAATCGTGTTCATCACGATTCTGTGAAGAGAATCATGTTTTTCACGATTCTGTGAAGGAAATCGTGTTTATCAAAATTCTGTGAAGAGAATCGTGTTTGTCACGATTCTGTGAAGAGAATCGTGTTTATCACAATTCTGTGAAGAGAATCGTATTTATCACGATTCTGTGAAGAGAATCGTGTTTGTCAGGATTCTGTGAAGAGAATCATGTTTTGTCATGATTCTATGAAGGAAATCGTGTTTATCAGGATTCTGTGAAGAGAATCGTGTTTGTCATGATTTTGTGAAGAGAATCGTGTTTGTCATGATTCTGTGGAGAGAATCGTGTTTATCACAATTCTCTGAAGAGAATCGTGTTTTGTCATGATTGTGTATTCCCAAACAATCATGATTGCTCACAATTGTTAAAAACACGATTTTCTTATGAAAATCGTATTCTGGGAATCGCAATTTTGTGTTTGGTCACATAATCGCGATTCTCTGTAACTTCTTGTAAACTTTTGATTTTTTGATTTTTTGATTTCTTTTTCCACAGTTAGTAGCGCCTTTTCAAAATAATAACATGCAATGAAAAACTTTCAACAAAGTAACAGTTTTTCCTTCAAAAAGTTCAAAAGTACTAAAAATCGTGATTCCGAGTTTTTCAATGTTTTTCAGTATTTTCAACCTTTATCCATTATTTCTAACTTGAAAATATGTAGAAATTAAATGTTAAGAAAAATTACCTTGTAGCTTGATCAAGAATTGTCCAAAAGCTTTGTGTGTGCAAAAAAATTGCGATTCTGTTAGCTCTTCCCACTCACTCTCTCACTCAAATGAATGGTTTTTTGAGATTTCAGGCTTTTATAGACTTCAGACAATCACGATTGTGAGTGATTTTCACAATTTTGAGTTCCCACCTTTTTTATTCTTATCCTTTTACAATTTTTGTGGTTTTATTTAAAAAAAATCTTATCCCTTCCAACAAAATTTGCTCACTTCCCTCTCTTGATGAAAATCGTGATTTTGTTGTTCAATTTTCAAATTTGATCACTTGATGCTCAATTCTTACTCAAATTTTCAAATTCTAATTTCCTTCACTTATGCAACTTATGACACCTTTTAAAATTGCTTACCTTAAAACCCAGTAGTGCAACTAAGTCAATTTCTTTATCTTACTGAAAATTGCGATTCTGAGTAGAGAATCGTGTTTTTTATGAACTTCCCTTCTTTTGCACTTTTTGACTTTTCTTCCCTCCTGGTCTTTTCAAATGTCCTTCACCAACTCCAGATCAATTGTCACCTGCAATTATACACCACCAAACTCATTCAAAGAGATTAAAATTTTGAAAGAATTAAACAACAACTTTTTATTCTAAATATTTTTTATTTTTATTTCAATTTCTGAATTTTTCTTTCACTATTCCCGTTCCACCTTTCAACACCAATCCTCCTGTCAAACTTCTTAAGAAAAAAGAAATTTGTTTGGATTTTTAATAGATTTTATGATTTTTTTTAGTATTTTGAACCCTAAATCAAGGAAAACACTTCACTTAGGGTTTTCTTGTTTCAAGATCCATTGATCTTTTGTCTTGATTGGTTATGCTCTTTTATACTTGCAATCTAATCAGTTTGGGAATAGAGCGTTTCAAGAAAATATGTGCTAAGAAGTACAAGCATCAATTCATGCAAAGATAAACTCAAACACCTTTTTTTTTCAAGAGGCAAATAACTCTTTTCTCAAGATTATTATTTTACTTTGAATAAGCAATTGGATCAATCAATTTTGCACATAGCTACTTTATTTGACTTTCCTCATTGCAACCATGTCATCTTTTCCAAGATTTGACAAATTTTGCTTGGTACTTGGTCAAAAAGAAATCTACTTATGCAAAGATAATCACATTTTATCTTTCCTTTAACAATCTTGATTCAATTTTTGTTCACACACCTGCACTTTACTCTTAAAAGGTATGAGCAACTATCAATTTGCAAAAATTTCACAAATTCTTCATCTCTAAAGATTAATTCATGCTTCCTTTTCCCAAAAGACAAGCAAGGAAACCTACCTTTTTCGTTTCTTGATTATAGAGTAGTACCTGTTCAATGTGTTCAAATACCATCAACAATGGAAGATCTAGCAAGGTCCAAGACTTCAATGAAGCTTTTGCTTTGTTCCTCGACAACGGTGCCAAAAAATGTTTGTTGTTACCCTTTGGAGTTGTCCTCTCCAATCATTATAGCACAAAAGATCAACTACTCATCTTTAAATTTTCATTCCGAGAAGTATGCAAAGACCACAACCCCTTCTAGTTAATGGATTCCAAGAATAAGAGTTGAAACGAGTGTTTTTCTGAGAAATTTATTAAGAAAGAAAGAAATATCTAGGGTTTTGATTATTTTGAGTTTTACAACAGCATTTTCAATGATCTTTGTGTCTAAAGTGTGCCATTTCCACAGTAGAATAAAAATTTGAAGTCACAATTCAAAAATAGTACCTGTATCACATAGACGAGACAATCGTGATTTGTAAAAACTGAGAATTTCCGATTCCAGCTTTGTTCTTCTTCATTTTCTTACTCCATACACTGAGGATCACCTCTATTCATGCATCTTGCTCAGAATTACACAAGAAAAGTTCACAAATTCTGTGGTTTACACAATGAAAAGACTCAACAAATCAAGAGAAAGATCATGAAAGGAGAAAACATGATTTTCTGTAGGAAAGCTCTCACATTACTTGGATAGCATCAAAATAATACAACCAATCCCTTCAAAATAGAAGAAATTATCTTTTATACTTTTTCAAGTGTCCCTTTTCACACTTGAACTTTAGTCCTTTTCACCTTCTATTCTAAAAATATCCTATCTAAGAGCTTCCAAAAATTCTAGAAAAAATACATATGATCCTATTTTACCTGAGAAAGACTCTTCCTCAGCTTTTACATCATTTGTATAAATATTTCTAGAATTTTTTGACATTTTACAAATAATTTTCCTTTAAAAATAATGCTTCCTCTAACAACATCCCACACCAGATCAAATATTGCTGTTTCGGTACAGTGTCCGATGGGGACTCCGATACTGCGTGGGTCAGATTTCTGCCTTCCGGTACTGCCTGCGGTATGCTTTGTTGCATCACCGGAATTGGGTCAAGAAAAATAGTTTGTTCCTGGGTTGCTTACTTGCTTGCTTTAGTAAACACCTTCTGCTGTTCACGAATTCCAGGTTCAAAAATCTCCGTAGCTGGCTGTAATTGCTTTCTCGAACATGTTTGCACCACTCTTGTTTGAGTGTCGACTGTTGAAATGTACACCATATTCGCCATCGGGTGTTGTCGTTCCTTTTTCTTTTTATCGTACTCAGCCACATCTTTACAGTACCTACGGATATGCCCTATTTCACCATAAAAATGACATTTAGGTGGTGGAGGAGATGCACCTTCACCTCATGGACCCGCATTCCACTGAGTTTGTCCAAAGTTCGTTGACCGTGCTCCTCTATAATTCTTGTATCCTTGGTAAGGAGTATTCCTCATTTGTGGTGGTACGTAGTGACTAGCCGATTGCCCTTGTTCCTGAATAATGGCATTCACAGTAGCTTTGCTCTGTACCTTTGCATTATAAGGACAGGTCTCCGTAGCGTGGTCCGTTGTATGGCAAATAGCGCAGTACATTTGATTGAGAGTGCATGCCGAGCTGCTATGTCCGGTATTTTTACATTTAGTACAATAAATTTGTTTCAGAGGATCCTCATGGGAATGTTTGGATGCCTTCAACCACTCTAAATCTTCATTGGATCCACCCACTTTATTTTCTAACTGTAAAGCCATTGCAATTACGGCATCCAAGGTCATTCCTCCCACACATCGTATGACCATGATCTGTCTCAATTGGGGGTTTAATCCGTTTATGAACCACTGAGTGATGACATCATCTGGTAAGTTGGCATGCCCTGGTGGTAACTGTCGTAAATGAGTCCGGAATAGAGTGGCATAAGCTTGTACATTCTAGTGTGACTTCTGCCTGTTATTCTGTAGGTAATCAAAAATTTTTGCTGGGTTTTTCTTTAACCGGAATCATTGCAGAAATGCATCCTTCACGTCATCATACTGCCGAAAGTGATTCAAGTCATACTCGGTTAACCAACGAGCAACTTCATTAACCAAAGTTGACTGGAATACAATGGCTTTATAAGCACGGTCTGTTGGGTAATTCAAAACTGCATAATTAATTTCAAATGTCCGCACATGCACATAGGGGTAATCTCTCGAAAAACCTCCAAATTTTGTGTACATGACTCCGGCTGGTATCGGACGCGGTGGAACAATCTTTTGTTGTGTTGTTGTTTGTTGGTGCAAGACAATCAACAATTGAAGGTCTTTAAGTCCGCAGAGATGTCAGCAAAAATTTCCTTAAAAAGGTCACCGGAACAGTACCGGAACAGTACCGGAAGGTCACAGGAAAGTCACCGGAATGTTACCGGAAAAGATCATTTTTACAGATTTCAGTTCATGAAGAGTTGAAGGATGGAAAGAGGAAGAAAAGAACAAATTTTGAAGTTAGAAGAAAAAACTGGGAAAATTGTACACATATGTACAGTAGTATAGTCCGTGTTATAAGCTTGTACAAAGTTATCTATAAATACCTGAAAATGTCGAGGCGCGTAGTAGGAGAGGTAGAAAGAAAAGTATGAGAGACATATACAAGAGAGAAAGGAATAGAAGAGAAGAATGAGAAGTTAGATGTCATGAGACATATGTAAAGTTAGTTGAGTTTTCCTCTCATCACTCAACTGTAACTTTCTGAGTAATCAAAGAAAAGTTGCGCCGAAATTTCTGTGTGTTTTCATCTGTGATAGATGATTTGTGAAATCCTATTGAGGATATCTAAGTCTATAGTTAATCAATCTATAGCTTAAGTTTCAGAGTTTGATTGTAAACAGTAACTGAGAATTGTCAGTAGGAACATTCGTATGTGTTGAGTGTTCAAAGTTTACTGAAACAGGCGCATTTTCGGTGATCAATGTTTTGATCATTTCTCAGTGCATACTTTAAAGTTTTGCATGAGTGAGGGCTTAATCTTTAAGTTAGAAGATAAGCTACTCGTAACCAGAAGCATTTGCTTAAACGGGTTCTATTCAAGGAGAACCAAGTCTTAGAAGTTACAGGTGTGAAGTCGACTGTTCAGAATGACAGTTTCAGACAAAAGTAACCTGTGAAGATAAATTTAAAGAAATCGTGCAGTAGAATGTTTGTGTTGTAAAGTTTTTGACTTACTCTTGGTATAGAGGTGCTCTAATCACAAGAGTAGGTTATTCTGAAGGAGATTAACACTCTCCGACAGTGGTATCAGAGCAAGTACAGTGATATCAGAGCAGGTACAGTGGTATCAAAGCAGGTACAGTGATATCAGAGCAGGTACAGTGGTATCAAAGCAGGTACAGTGATATCAGAGCAGGTACAGTGGTATCAAAGCAGGTATCAGTCCAGCAGTGGTATTAGAGCAGGAGACACCAAAATCAAAGAAAGGAGGTTCCCGACTGCTGCAGTTACAAAGAATTCAACAACCGAAGAACTAAAAGGTGAAAGCTTGAAGGCGAAACCTGAAGAAGAGATCATACGGCATCAAGAAAGACAAACGGAGTCTAATTTGAAGCAAAGGTACATACATTATTCATAAAGGTTGAAGTTTTAAATACACAGGAAGACACAAGATGGGAGATTCTCTACAGATAGAGAAACTGGATAGGGAGAACTATCCTGCGTGGTCAATGAGGATGGAAGCTCATCTTATGAGCAAAGATTTGATAGCTTATATCACAGGAGAAGAAGAAAAGCCACAGTTCAGAGATCCTAGTGTTCCGACTAGGGAAGAGTTAGCAGATCTGAAAAACTGGATGAAGAAAGATGCGCAAGCTAGAAGCATTATCTATATGGCAGTAAATGATTACTTGCTACCTCATATTCGAGGTCTTGAAAGTGCAACGGACATTTGGAATGCTTTGGAGGAGCATTTCCAGAATACTACTAAGTCAAGAAAAGCATCCTTATGGGCAGAGTTTACAACCTTCAAGAAGAAGGCTTCTCAGTCCGTTTCAGACTATGTGACAAGAATGAAAGACATTGCAGATGCATTAGGTGCTGTTGATGAAGATATCGAAGAGGATAAATTGGTAAGACAAATTCTTACAGGCTTAAGAGGTGATGACAAATGGAAGCCGTTTATTTTGTCTACGGAATTATCACTTGACCATTTCACTCCAGACTTAAATCAATTGTTAGGTCATATGCTAACATTTGAGAATGATGTTAAAGGAGATGGTGACAAGAGTGCAGGTCACGCAATGTACTCGAAAGATAAAAGGAAGAATAGCAAAGGAAAGCAACAAGCAAATGAAGATGAAGGAACAACTAGCCAAGCCAACTTCCTAAGAGGAAGAGGAGGTGGCAAAGGTAGAGGAAAAGGCAGAAACAACAAAGATGGAGGCAAAGCCTGCTGGATTTGTGGTAAGACAAATCATTTAGCTAATGATTGTTGGCACAATACTCAAAGTAATAATGGATATAGTCAAAACTACAATGCAAGAGGAAGAGGTGGCAGAAATCAAAGAGGAAATTTCAGAGGCAGAGGTGGTAGGAGTTACTTTGGAAGAAATGCAGGAAGAGGATTCCAAAGTCAACAATATAACAATACCTACTACAATTACGCTTCAGAACAGAAGGAAGATTCAACAATGATATTGAATGCTACTTGTGAAAGTCAGAGTGAAGATCAAAGAGTCTTCTACATTGACTCAGGGTGTAGTAATCACCTGAGTGGAAACATATCATTGATGACTGATTTGGAGAATAAAGTTTCTAATCATGTTGTTCAAACAGGTGACAACACAAAGCATAAAGTGCAGTCGATTGGATCAGTGAAAGCCAAAGACGGCAGTACCTTATTGGGTAAGGTTCTGTATGTTCCTACAATTCCTAAGAATTTGATAAGTGTAGGACAAATTGTTGAAAAAGGATATGAAGTAAGATTCACTAATGAAGGAGTATACGTGGAAGATCCCAGTCAGGGATATAAACAGATTGTTTCAGGAAAAAAAGAAGGAAGACTGTTTACACTGAAGATTCAAGGTAACATTGGTCAAGCCATGTTTACATATGAAGGACAGAAAATTTCTGAGTTAGATCTTTGGCACAAGAGACTTGGACATTTCAATGAAAGAGGTATAAAAGATATGGTCAACAATGGTTCAGTGCTTGGATTGCCTAATGTTGCAGGTCAACATATGACATACAAATGTGAGGCATGTCAGTTTGGTAAGGCTCATAAGAATTCTTATACCAAGCATGGTTTTATGCACTCAGAGAAGCTTGAGTTGGTACACACAGACGTGTGGGGACCATCAAAGGATTTCAGTATAAATGGATCAAGGTATTATGTGATTTATGTTGATGATGCTACCAGATGGATCACTATATATGTGATCAAAGATAAGTCAGAAGTATTCAATACATTCAGACATTATCATGCGTATGCAGAAAGAACTACAGGTCATAGACTGAAGAGACTAAGATCAGATGGAGGGGGAGAGTATTTTTCCAATGAGTTCAGTGACTACTTATGGAATGCAGGTATAAAAAGGGAAATTACTTGCAGATATTCTCCTCAACAAAATGGTGTAGCAGAAAGGAAGAATAGGACTCTTGTTGAGTTTGCAAGGTCCATGATGAATGAGAAAAATTGCCCTAATTATTTGTGGGCTGAAGCTATAAACACAGCTACTTATTTGGTCAATAGGTTACCATGTAAAGCCCTGCAAGGTATGACACCATATGAAGCTTGGTGGGGTAAAAGACCTACCCTGGATCATTGCAGAGTATTTGGATGTGTGGCATATGCATATGTGCCATCACAATTAAGACACAAATTGGAACCTAAAGCTGAAAAAATATGTTTTCATTGGTTATGATGATAGACAGATGGGATACAGGTTGTGGAATCCATCCACAAAACATTTTCTGGTATCAAAAGATGTTACGTTTGATGAGCAAAGTTCTTGGTATACAGGAACAGTTAATAACAATACAGTTGATGAAGAAGAAGTGAGTCAGAAGAAAGGTAAATCAAAAGTTCAAATAATTGATGAAGAAGAAAATTATGAAGTGCAGGCAGAAGCTGAAGAAAGGCCAAGATTTGATCCTGAGTGTGAAGAACCAGAAACCTCAAGGACTGGAGAACTCAGAAGGTCATCAAGAAATAGATGGCAACCTACAAGGTACAGTTATGATACTTCATTTTTGGCTACAAAAGATTATGCTTACATAGTGAAAGCAGATGAAGACCCTTCTACATATGAAGAGGCAAAAGGTAAGGAAAAATGGGAAAAAGCTATGCAGGAAGAACATGATGCATTGATGGAAAATCAAACATGGGATTTAGTTCCTAAACCAAATAGCCAGAAGATTATTGGATGCAAGTGGGTCTACAAGACCAAAAGATTTGCAGATGGAAGTGTGTCTAGATACAAAGCTAGACTTGTTGTCAAAGGTTTTGCTCAGACTTATGGAGTTGATTATGATGAGACTTATAGTCCAGTGGCAAAGATGACAACCATCAGAACACTCATAGCTGTTGCTGCGAGCAAAGGTTGGAAGTTATGTCAGTTAGATGTGAAAAATGCTTTTATGAATGGTTATATTTCAGATGATGTGTTCATGGAGCAACCTCAAGGATTCAGAGATAAAAGGTATCCAGAACATGTGTGCAAGCTCAAGAGAGCTTTGTATGGCTTGAAGCAAGCGCCAAGAGCGTGGAATTTTAGACTTGTAAAGTTCTTGAAAGAACTTGGTTTTCAGGTGTCTGAAGCAGATAGTAGTCTGCTTATTAAAGCAAGTGATAAAGGTTTCATATACATGTGCATATATGTTGATGATATAATTCTTACAGGAACAGATGAGTCAGGTATACAAAGACTCAAGAAGCAAATGGAAAAGGAGTTCAAGATAAGTGACTTGGGAAACTTGTCTTACTTCTTGGGTATGGAGATTACATATACTCAGCATGGAGTATTCGTGACCCAAGAAAGATATTTGAAGAACTTGTTAATCAAGTTTAAAATGAATGATTGCCGGATAGCACCTACTCCAATGGAGGTGAATCACAAACTGAGTAAGTTTGGAGGTGAAGAATACAAGGATGTGAGACAATATCAGAGTTTGGTTGGTAGTCTTATCTATGCTACTTTAACCAGACCTGATTTATCATATGCAGTAGGAGTATTGTCTCAGTTCATGCACTGTCCAAGGAAAGAACACTGGATCGCAGGACAAAGGGTGTTGAGGTACATAAAGGGTACACTCAAAGAAGGTTTGTATTATGGTTTTACATCAGATACAAACATCAAAATATACAGTGATGCAGATTGGGCAGGTAATCCAGATGACAGAAGGTCAACCTATGGATACATGTGTTATGTGGGAGATAAGCTAATCTCATGGTGTTCCAAGAAGCAACATACAGTTGCTTTGTCGTCTACCGAAGCCGAGTACAAAGGCATGGTTGAAGCCGCAAAAGAAGTGATTTGGCTAAAGACTTTAATGAAGAGTTTTGACACTATATAGAGGACTCCAATCATATTTAGAGATAATATGAGTTCATTATATTTAGCTGCTAATCCTGTTTTTCATGCCAGGACTAAACACATTGAGATTCAGTATCACTTTCTAAGAGAGAAGGTGATGGATAAAGAAATTGAAGTAATTCATACTTCAACGAAAGATCAGATAGCTGATATGCTTACAAAAAGTTTGGATGGACCAAAGTTACAAAGATTTAAAGATATGGCAGGAATAAAGAAGACAGAGAAAACCTCAATTGATGATTGAGGGGGAGCTGTTGGTGCAAGACAATCAACAATTGAAGGTCTTTAAGTCCGCAGAGATGTCAGCAAAAATTTCCTTAAAAAGGTCACCGGAACAGTACCGGAACAGTACCGGAAGGTCACAGGAAAGTCACCGGAATGTTACCGGAAAAGATCATTTTTACAGATTTCAGTTCATGAAGAGTTGAAGGATGGAAAGAGGAAGAAAAGAACAAATTTTGAAGTTAGAAGAAAAAACTGGGAAAATTGTACACATATGTACAGTATTATAGTCCGTGTTATAAGCTTGTACAAAGTTATCTATAAATACCTGAAAATGTCGAGGCGCGTAGTAGGAGAGGTAGAAAGAAAAGTATGAGAGACATATACAAGAGAGAAAGGAATAGAAGAGAAGAATGAGAAGTTAGATGTCATGAGACATATGTAAAGTTAGTTAAGTTTTCCTCTCATCACTCAACTGTAACTTTCTGAGTAATCAAAGAAAAGTTGCGCCGAAATTTCTGTGTGTTTTCATCTGTGATAGATGATTTGTGAAATCCTATTGAGGATATCTAAGTCTATAGTTAATCAATCTATAGCTTAAGTTTCAGAGTTTGATTGTAAACAGTAACTGAGAATTGTCAGTAGGAACATTCGTATGTGTTGAGTGTTCAAAGTTTACTGAAACAGGCGCATTTTCGGTGATCAATGTTTTGATCATTTCTCAGTGCATACTTTAAAGTTTTGCATGAGTGAGGGCTTAATCTTTAAGTTAGAAGATAAGCTACTCGTAACCAGAAGCATTTGCTTAAACGGGTTCTATTCAAGGAGAACCAAGTCTTAGAAGTTACAGGTGTGAAGTCGACTGTTCAGAATGACAGTTTCAGACAAAAGTAACCTGTGAAGATAAATTTAAAGAAATCGTGCAGTAGAATGTTTGTGTTGTAAAGTTTTTGACTTACTCTTGGTATAGAGGTGCTCTAATCACAAGAGTAGGTTATTCTGAAGGAGATTAACACTCTCCGACATTGTTGTTGTTGTTGTTGTTGTTGTTGTTGTTGTTGTTGTTGTTGTTGTTGTTGTTGTTGTTGTTGTGAACTACTCATGTTGCCTAAACTATGGGGATGGATTTCTTGATGTTCCTGGACCGTATGGTCACTTTCTTTTCCGGTCCAAAAATGTCTCTAAGTCGATTACTTAGCTCAAAATGGAACAACCCTTTCTCAACCTTAGCCTCAAAATTGGCTAAACTTGCACCTAAAAATGGTGAATGAAGCAAATTCCTGCCAAACAGTAGCGTACTATCACCGAAGACCACCGAATTGTCACCAGAGATCATCGAATTGTCATCGGAGATCACTGAATTGTCACCGAAGATCACCGAATTGTCGTCAGTCAATATAGAACTATCACTGAAGATCACCGAATTGTCACCGGGTAACACTGAACTATCATCAGACAACACCGAAATACAACCACAAACTAACATACTGTCTTCAGAACGTACCAGACTGTCACCAGAATGCACCGGATTACTGCCGCAAGCTACCGAGCTGCTTCTACACAGCATCGAACTGCCACCAAAATTGCCACTAGCTTGTTAGATTGAACCTTCTGCAACTGAACTTGATTGTTCTTCACTTCTTCCACCACAGGGTGTTCCTAACAAATTCGGAATTGCCTAGGGATATGGATCACTTCAATATTTGGGATACAATTCGTCGGAACGTGTTACGGGCATATATCAAGGAATTCTTCTTTGCTCCTTAACCCTTTCTTCAATTGGCTACTCCATCTCCCACAGACGGCGCTAGTGTTAAACTAATGTTTAAACTATTTATCAGATCTGGGTTCTTGGGATGGTTAGGGGTCTGTAAAACAAAGGCCCTGTTTGTATTTTCCCAATTCTACAGGTTAAAATGTATACTACTACACCAACTTAACGCACTGAATTAGATTATTCTTCAACTAGTTATCTGTCTGCGCATTTCAACATGCTGCACCACAAGACAACTAACTGTGCAACTTCGTCACTTTACCACAATGTCACTTAACTTAATACTTCATCAAAACTTAACACATTACTGAACTTAATGAACAGAGTGTCAAAATACTCAGAGTATCAACAATGCGTGCTATGCTCCACTTCATGCATTTGCCTAGACCAGAGTCCGGCGACGACATACCCTCTGTCTCATGCACGCTTCTTTTCATTAATAAAAAAGGTTGTATACTACTACACCAACTTAATGTGCTGAATGAGATTATTCTTCAACTACTTATCTGTTCTTGCGCATTACAACATGTTTCAACACAAGACAACTAATTGCGCAACTTCGTCACTTTACCACAATGTCACTCAACTTAATACTTCATCAAAGACTTAACACATTACTAAACTTAATTAACGGAGTGAGAGAATACTCAGAGTATCAACAATGCACGCTACGCTCCACTTCAGTCATTCCCTCAGATCGACATACCCTCTGTCTCATGCATGCTTTTTTTCATTAATAAAAAAGGTTACAACTGTTTGCGCTACGCCCTTTCGGTATGCGTGCGAATTTTCAGGATTACATTTTGGCGGCTCATAGATAGGACCCTCCTCCAATACAACAAGTGGATAATCTTCATGATCAATTCCCTCCAGACATGTTGATATATTTAGGTAGTGATGGGTGTGAACACACTAGGACCGTCGGGGCACTTTTTTCCCTCTTTAGGAGGTTTTTTCCCTCGGCTTCTATATACGCCTATTGCCCTAATGGGCTGCTTATCTTTGTACATTCTCTAGTAATACATTTAGTATTGTGTGTTTGTGCTCCAAGCTTCTTCTTCTTCCTTGTGTTGTTCGCGTGCTTCCGTAGACGTCTATCTCCAACAATTGGTATCAGAGCAGGTCGTCACTTCATCTAGGGTGCCATCGACACTCCTCCGTTTGCAGTCTCAAAATCGCACGAATTTTGGCGAGCATACTCAACATGTTTTCGAGATCAAAACAGCTTCGCTATGTGGTGCCAAAATCGCGATCTGAGCTCATTTCAGCCTCCGAACGCACTATCGTAGTGCTTGTGCAGGCTATTTCGTCTTTTTGTGCCAAAGGTATATACCAGTTTTTGTTTGCCAGTTTAAGCGTCTCGAAGTCTGCTACAGGTCTAGCAGAATTTGTTTGGCAGTTCCGTTCAACTTTTTGAGATATAGTCAATTTTCTGCACCGGCCATGCAAATATAGGTGCTAGAGCTGATGAAGATGGTGTCGAACATGATATTCCTTAGATTCCTATTCGTGCTATTGTTTCTACTGCACCTACTGCAGAGCAGATTTGATGGGATGGCAAAGATGCCCAGGCACATGCATTGATAGCTTTGTCTATCAAACGTGCCATTATTCCTCACATTCGCTCTTGTAGAACAGCTAAGGATGCTTGGGATACACTTACCACATTGTACCAAGCTAGGAATGAGGCTCGTGTTGCTTACCTCTGAAAACAGTTGGAGAGTGAGCACATGAATGGAGGTGATTCTATGGACAGTTTCCTAACGAAGATCAAAGATTTGAAGGAACAGTTGATTTCTGCTGATGAGGTTATACCAGATAGCTCACTTGTGCAGACCGTTCTGAATGGTCTTCCTGACTCATATCAGAGTTTTGCTTCTACTCTTCGGTTGATGATGAAAGGCAATCCGAATGCCTTATCATTTGAGGAGTTAGTCTCTGTTCTGTTGCAGGAAGATCAGTCTAGGCAAAACAGGTCCATTATGCGAGTTGCAGATCAAGCTTTCCTGGCTAGTCAAAAGGGCAAAGGAAAATGGAGCTCTTCAATTAGTAAGCAGAAATCTGCTAATTCTGCATATTTGAAGAAGGAAGATAAAGATGAGAAGAAATCAGAAAAGCAAAAATTGTTTTGTAAGTACTGTAAAGGGAATGATCATATCATAAAGAACTGTCCAAAACTGGCTGCTAAAGAGGCAAAGAAGAAAGAGGCTAGAATGGTTGTTGCAGAGGCCTCTACACCAAAAACAGAGTCTGCAAATCTTGTGCAGGAAGAAGAATGGGCGTTTACTACTGTCTGCAGTTTTGACCCATCTTCTCATGAGCAGTGCATGTCTGCAGTAGACTCAGATGTTTGGTATTTTGACAGTGGGGCAACCAAACATATTACCTCACAGTGCAGTTTCTTTTCTTCACTCGAGCCTGCCCCTACAGGGAATACTGTTACATGCACCAACAACTCCTCTTATCCTGTTATGGGAGTTGGTAAGATCATTTTGACTACTGCTAATGGTAGTTCTTTCACTTTGTCAGATGCTTTATTTGTGCCAGGGATAAAAAAGAACTTGTTATCAGTTTCTACATTAGCCAAGATTGGCTTGGTTGTGAAATTTGTTGATGACAGGTGTACAGTTCATGATCTGTCAAATGGCGATGTGATTATTGCTTCTAGCATTTTATGTTGTGGGCTGTATAAGCTCATAGACTATGAAAGATCTGTAAATGATTTGGCATGTGTAGTAAATGATTCGCAGGCTATGTCAGATGCAAAGCTTTGGCATGCATGCTTTGGTCATCTGAATTTTGCTAGTTTGCTATGCCTGCAGAAATCTGAAATGGTGTCCTCATTGCCCAAACTTGAGGCACCTGGAAAACATGTTTGTGAAGGCTGTATTTTGGGCAAAATGCAGCGTTCATCCTTTCCAAAAGATGGTTCAGTTCAGGGTACTCAGAAATTGCAGCTTGTACATAGTGATGTCTGTGGTCCTATGTAGACACCTTCTTTTGGGAATTATCTTTACTTCGTGACTTTCATGGATGACTTTTCTAGGCATGCATGGGTATATTCATTGAAGGCAAAGTCCGAAGTGTTCATGTGCTTTAAACACTTTTTGGTTTGGCTGAAAATCTGTCAGCATGTAAAATGGGCACCCTCCGTTCTGATCGAGGGGGGGAATATATGTCTTCTGATTTTAATGCATTTCTGGCTGAACGTGGGATAAAACACCAATGTACAGTCCCGTATACACCTCAACAGAATGGAGTTGTTGAACGAAAGAATAGGTCACTCATGGAGATGGCAAGGTGCATGGTCAAGAGTCAGGCTTTACCACATAGTTTCTGGCTTGAGGCTGTCATGTGTGCAGCATATATACTGAACAGGTGTCCCACTAAAGCGCTGCAGTCTATCACTCCATATGAGGCTTGGCATGACCGCAAGCCATCTGTTTCTCATCTGCGTGTTTTTGGTTGTTTGGCATATGCACTAGTGCCTGAACAACATCGCATAAAATTGGATGATAAGGCAGTAAAATGTATTTTTGGTGGGTACAGTTCTGAAAGTAAAGGCTATCGTCTGTATCATCCACAGACTAAACATTCTGGTTAGCCGTGATGTTTTCTTTGTGGAAGATGCTATTCAGCCATTGCTTTCATGTACTAAGGAGACATTTGTTAGCTCCAAAGACATGTATGATACTTTGATGCCTCTTTTTACAGGTGGACAGTCTAGTGCTGGTCCTAATGAGGCAACTTCTCAGCCTTTGCAGGTTTCATATGATGATGCAGAACATTCCATTTCTGATGCAGATTTACATGATGCACTTGTTGATGAGAGAGCTGACATTGAGCAGACAAAAACTATGCCAAAATGGCTGATGCAAACTTTGTGTGACAACAAATTAGATGCACCTTTGTCATATCGTACTCGTTCAAGCTCTCATAGTGCCTCCTTTGCATCAGATTGCTATGCTATGGCTGCATCTAGTCTCTGTGATGAGAATGAGCCTGTTTTGTTTGATGAAGCACAAAATTCAAAAAATTGGATGGCTTCTATGCAATCTGAATATGATGCAATAATGAAGAATGGTACTTGGTCTTTATGTGACTTGCCTCCTGGCAAGAAGACCATTGGCACTAAGTGGGTTTACAAGCTGAAGCATAAACCTGATGGTATAGTTGACAGGTATAAGGCTAGGCTTGTTGCAAAGGGTTATGCGCAGGAAAGAGGCATTGATTTTGATGAGACCTTTGCACCTACATGTAGTATGATTACTGTTCGGAGCATTTGTGCACTTGCAGCCCATCATGGTTGGAATGTACATCAGTTGACATTAAAACAACATTTCTGAATGGTGACTTGCATGAAGAAGTGTATGTTTTTCAGCCCCGTGGCTTTGTGCAGAAAGGGCATGAAAACCAGGTGTGCAGATTAAAGAAGGCATTATATGGTTTAAAGCAAGCACCACGTGCTTGGTATGAGAAGATACATGCCTATCTGGTTGCACATGGTTTTGAGAACAGTCCAACTGAAAGCACCTTATATGTTAAGCGTGCTAATGATGTGCTTCTGATCATTGTTGTCTATGTTGACGACACGCTGCTCACTAGTCCTATTGAGAAGCATATTGCTGATTTCAAGGCTGATTTGCATGCCTCATTTGAGATGTCTAATTTGGGGCATTTGCATCACTATTTGGGCATTCAATTTATGCATGTTGATGGTGGACAATATATTGACACATTATTGCACCATTTTGGCCTTGAAGACTGTAAGCCTATTGCCACTCCTATGGAGACAGGTTTACGATTGAGTCTTCATGATGCTGGAGATGCATTTGATGCTGTTCTCTATCAGCGGGCTGTTGGATGCTTGATTTACTTATGCATTACTCGGCCAGATATTTAGTTTGTTGTCTCACAGATGAGCAGGTTTATGCATTGCCCAAGAGTCACGCATTGGAAGGTGCTTAAGCGCATCTTTCGCTACTTGAGTGGTACTCGGCTACTTGGGTTGTTTTATCCCAAGGGGGGATCACTACCGCCAGATTTGCATGCTTTTTCTAACTCAGATTGGGCTTGTTGCTATGACACTCGTGTGTCCACTAGTGGTTTTTGCTTCATGCTTGGTAGCTCATGTATATCTTGGTTGAGCAAGAAGCAGCCTACTGTGGCCACTTCCATTTGTGAGGCTGAGTATAGGGCAGCTTTCACAGCGACTGTTGAGTGTGTGTGGCTCAAACGCCTTATGGCTGATTTGGGTGTTGGCCAGTCTTCTGCCACCACCATCTTCACTGACAGTCAGAGCGCATTGGCAGTTGCGAGGAACCCTGTGTTCCATGCTCACACTAAGCACATTGAGTTGCATTATCACTATGTCAGGGAGAGGTTCTCTGCTGGGGAGATCAGCTTGGCATATGTGCCCACGCAGGAGAACATTGCAGACCTTTTCACGAAGGCTCTACCTAGGGAGAAGTTTGAAGCTTTCCTGAAAGCTTTGGGCTTACTTCCTTTGTGGAGTGATTTCCACATAGCTTGGCGCTTCCTTATACATGAGTGCCAGCTCCTTGTTCACCGCATCACTCCCAGGCGGGATTTGTTGATATATTTAGGTAGTGATGGGTGTGAACACACTAGGACCACCGGGGCACTTTTTTCCCTCTTTAGGAGGTTTTTTTCCCTCGGCTTGTATATATGCCTATTGCCCTAATGGGATACTTATCTTTGTACATTCTCTAGTAATACATTTAGTATTGTGTGCTTGTGCTCCAAGCTTCTTCTTCTTCCTTGTGTTGTTCGCGTGCTTCCGCAGACGTCTATCTCCAACAAGACGTTCCCTCTATTTATGAGGAGCAATAAGACATGCAATCAAGTGAGTGATTAGACTTCAAATCCATTTCCTTGCTATAATTGCCTCATTTCATGGGCCTTGGGAATCTAAGTCTATTTAGATGAGAGCTCCCACAATAATGGTTAGAAAGAGATAATCCATTCTACCTAGGAACACTAAGTAATTAAGAGCTCTAAAGTGAAGTCGCATCTCACACTTTAGAGGAGCTACTAAGAATCAAGCTTGAGTTGTGGAAGCATGTAGCAAACCAATTGCCAGAAGTTGCTAATTCCCAATCTCAAGTAGGATTACAAAAGAAAGTATCAGAGGTGCCAATAGATAAGGTAGGAGATATGAGTGAAGGAGAAGATGGAAATATGTATCTACCTATCACATACCAAGGATACACAACGAAAGCCATCCTAGATTTAGGAGCAGGAGTTGCCATTGCCACCACTTCCCTATGGAAACCTTGGGGAGAATAAACTCTACGACTCATGATGATGAAGTTGCAAATGGTAGATGGACACATACAAAAATCACTAGGATTGCTAGAAGACATCACTCTCACTACTTGTGGTGTAGAGTTTGAGCATACATTTGCCATATGTGAGTCTGGAAAGAACCATGTCTATGAGGTGACACAAGAACACAATTGCACAAGATATACAGAGAGCACAAGCATGCAAAACACACAGTCACAATAGGGATCAAAAGTGGAATGAAAAACGTTAAGTAGATACTTGGCAGCGGGAAGCAATTGAAATTATTAATCATCGCGCGATGTTGAGATGATAACCTTCATAACTTCGGTGTGCATGCATGAGCAGAACGATAATGCAGGGTGGCTGTTGATCATAATTAAGTATCAAAATGAGGATATTTACATACTTATTTTATTAATCACGCAAAACTAAAAAGGAAAAGAAAAAAGAAAAAATACGCGGGCAACCACAGAACACTTCAGTGCGAATCAGGCGCTTGATGATACGGCCGCAACTTTGAACCATTTATCACTTTCGGAAGAGGAATTCCGGTCAAAGTAGCCAACCGAAAAGTTTCTGGGCCCACTTGTTCAGTAATCCGGTAAGGACCAAACCAGCCTAACTTAAATTTTCCAACAGAGCGATTTGATTTTGCATTATAAAACAGCACAAGTTGTCCTACCGTAAAAACTAGAGTTTTTAAATACCGATCATGTGTACGAGCTTGCCGCAACTGCACTTCTTGAAGAGTCAGAAAACTTTCCTAGCGATGCTCATCTAATTCTCTGAGTGTGTCCAACCGAAATGGCAAAGAATCTTCAGGTAACAATTTCTGAGAGATGGCCACACGTAAGCTTGGTACTACAAGCTCCATTGGTGCAATTGCCTCCATTGCGTATGCAAGTTTGAAAGGAGTCAGTCCGGTGGCAACTTTGTAAGTAGTCCGGTATGCCCATAATACTGCAGGTAGTAACTGATCCCATCTTTCAGGTGATTTGATAATCAATTTATGAAGCATGCTCAGTAAGGTCTTGTTTGTACTTTTAGCCAAGCCATTAGCACGAGGATAGTACGGTGAACTAAATTTGTGCAGAATTTGAAAAGAGTGTGTGAGAACTTCCATTAAATTGTTAACGAAATGTGTGCCTTGATCTGTCACAATTTCCAAAGGTAATCCAAATCATGGGAATACGTCTTTCATTAAACATTTTGCTACCAAAATAGCTGTAGCGGACCATAAAGCCCAAGCTTCTGCCCATCTTGTAGCATAATCTGTGCATGTCAGAATATATCTGTTGTTGCTAAGGATTGCTGGAGGTGTGATTGGTCCAATAAAGTCAAGACCCCATTTTTGAAAAGGCTCCAATGGTAATACAGGTTGGAGAGGGAAAAAATGTCGTTGTAAAGGCTGTCCAGACCATTGAAAATTGTCATACTGTTTGACAAATTGAGATACATATCTGTACATGGTAGGCCACCAAAGCCCACTTTGCAAAATTTTCCGGTGTGTTAAATCTGCTGCAAAATGTCCACCGGAAGGTATGGAATGTGCCAAAGTGATAACTAAGTTTACTTCATGTGGAGGAATACAACGAAGTAAGACTCCAGTGTGATCCATATAATACAATTCTCCAGCAATCAACCGGAATCTGCGGCTGTAAACTGCAATTTTCCTACGCATTGCAGGAGAAGTCTGAGCAAGAAGATATCCATCAGTAAGAAAGGCTAATAACTGATCATAGTAAGTAGATGTCACAGGAGGTTCTGCAAATTCATCATTAGTTGGGTCAGTAACATAAATTGCAGGTGTGGTGTCATCAACACCGACCGGAGCTTCACCGGAATCCAACCGAGAAAGGAAATCTGCTAATGCATGTGCAGTTCCAGGTCAATGAATCACTTCGTAATCAAACTCTTGTAATAGTAGAACCCAATGCGCTAAACGACCACCTAAATGCTGCTGTCGAACCATATATACTAGTGCAACATGATCTACATGAAAGACGGATTTTCGGCAACAAATAATGCTGAAATTTCTTTACAGAATATACTAAACCAAGGCATTCTCTTTCAGTTACTGAATAATTCTTTTCAGCAGGAGCAAGCCTTCTACTTGCATAATAAACAGGCCAAAACCACTTATCAGTTTGTTGCATTAAGACACTTCCAATGGCTATATCTGATGCATCTACAAAAACATGAAATGGACGTTCCTAATCAGGAGGTTGTAGAATTGGAACCTGCGTTAATAAACCTTTTAGACGATCAAATGCTGTTTGACATTACTGAGTCCAAACAAACTGTCGAGGAGTACTAGTTATTAATCTATTGAGGGGTATTGCCAAATGAGCAAGCCACCGTAAATGTCGACCATGCCACCTGACTTGACCCATGAATCGCATGACTTCTTTCAGCGTAGTAGGCACAGGTGCTTCTAACACAGCTGCAATTTTATCTGGATCGACTTGTATGCCTTGTGCAGACACAATATGGCCAAGCAGCTTACCACATGAAACCGCAAACACAGACTTGTTTGGGTTCAGGCAGAGTCTATATTCACGAGACTTCTCAAAGCAACACCGTAAATGATACAGGTGTGCTACCATCTTACCAAATAAAGAGAAATCATCTAGATATACTTGCATGAAAGAAGTAAGATAGGGGGAGAAGATTTCCTGCATACATCGTTGAAAAGTACTAGCAGCATTTCTTAATCCAAACCACATGATGGTACAAGCAAAACCACCCCAGTTGGTAATGAAAGTTGTTTTCGGTATGTCTTGTTCAACCATTCTGACTTGATTATACCCACTGTAACCATCCAAAAAGGAGTACATTTCATGTCCTGCTACTCTGTCTAGCATTGTATCAAGGAATGGAAGAGGAAACGGATCAGGCACTGTGGCTGCATTCAGTTTCCGGTAATCCACACATATTCGGAGTTGCTTATTTTTCTTGGGAACAATGAAAATTGGAGATATCCACCCAGCATGTTCTACTAGAACGATGAATCTGACTTTTAATAACCTATCCAGCTCTGCCTTTACCTATGCTGCATAGTTAGGATTCATCCTATAGCTGGGTTGTTTAATTGGTTTTGCCTCCGGTTTAAGTACGACCCGATGCTGATATATGCGAGGGTCCAGACCCTTCATGTCACGGTAATCCCATGCAAAAACATCAGAGAACTCATGAAGAAGCTGGATCAAATCTGCTTGAAACACTTCAGACAACCCTTCCTTTATCTTGATAGGTCGCGGATTTACTTCATCTCCTAAATTATAAGTTATCAACTGATCCTCAGGAACATAGAGTTGACGAGGGTTTCTAGAATCATCGACTGACTGCAAAAGTTACTGTATAGTAGTTCATCCTTAGCAGTAGTATCTTCTGTCTCTACTTCTTCGGTCATAGGCACCATCGTACAAACTGCCGGATTCCAGGTATCTACAACAAATTGTAAGTCGAGAGTTCCCAATGAAATCAAATCAATGTTATTCTTTAAAAATTCTTCTTCTTCATCATCGGATAACCCATCTATCTAGCATATGGACCAGTTCTGCTACATATGGTCTAGCATGTAGTTCACAGGGCTGAATAGCATCTAATTTTACAACATATTTTCGGTGGTTGTCCTTAAAAGTAAGTTCCTCGGCTGACCAATCTTGTATAACCTTAGCTTGTTTCAACCAGGGTCGACCGAAAAGAAGATTATAATCAAGACTAGACTCCGGTAGTTCTAAAACTACGAAAGTCATCTTAAAAGTTGTACCCTGCAAAGTGATTGGGACATTCCGTACAAGTCCTACTGGGTGGACTCTGGATTGGTCGGCCATTCTAACAAAAAACTGGATAGGTTCAATTTTGGTCCAACCTAACTTTTTACAAAGTGCTGCAGTAGCTATGTTTACACCACATCCACCATCAATTAGTACTTGAGTAATCTTATGATTTTTGTACCATACCGTAATTAAAGGGACCGAATGATCCACCGTAGAGTCAGTTTCCGGTTGTACTGTCGCTGTTGCTAGAATGCAGGAAGACGCAGAACTGAACTGCTCCTAGAATTGTTGTCGAACTCCTGGTACTAATGCCTGTAACTGTCCAAGAGGAAGAGTAATGGATGCCTTAGATAAAATTTCCCATGCCTGATCTACTTGCCTTGTACTTTTTACTGATTCTGAAGATGATGCATCGGTTACTGGGATTGACTCTTGCTCCTACGCGGTTTCCTTTGGCAGCGGAACTTGTGTTACCGGAATTGGATCTGGGAACACTGGAGGTTCTGTGGTGGTCCATTGACTAGCTTTGTCATACATTCTTTGTTGCTCCCGAATAGCTGGTTCAAATACTTCAGTTGCTGGTTGCAGTGGCTTATCGGATCGGGTTTGAACTAGTGCGGCTTGTGTTTCTATTGGTGTGATATGAACCATATTTGTCATTGGGTTCTGACGCTCTTTTTTCCTCTAATCATATTCGGCTGCATCTTTACAGAATCTTCTGATGTGACCAAACTCACCACAAAAATGACAGCGAGGTGGTGGCAAAGCATTACCTTCTTATGATGTTCCTGTCTGCCAACGATTTCCATTATAGTTGGTATTCCTCTGTCCTCTATAATTTCTGTATCCTTGTTGCTGATTATTTCTCCTCTGAGGTGGTACATAGTGGGTGGCAGGCTGTCCTAGTTCTTGTATAATTGCATTTACTGTTGCTGTTCCCTGCACTTTGGCGTTATAGGCACAATTTTCGGTGGAATGTCGGGTTGTATTGCAGATAGCGCAATACATCTGATTAAGTGCACAAGTGGCACTGGTATGCCCTGAATTCTTGCACGTGGTGCAGTACATTTGTCTAGCCGGATCTTCTGCAACATTTTTACTGGATTTTAACCACTCCAAATCTTCGGTAAAATCTCCAACCTTATTCTCGAGCTGCAAGGCCATTGCAATAACCGCATCTAGTGTCATGGCTCCCACACAACGAATGATCATAATCTGTCGGAGCTGCGGAGTCAAACCATTAATAAACCACTGCGTGATGACATCATCCGGCAGGTTTGCATGGGCCGGCGGTAGTTGTCTCAAATGAGTTCTAAATAGGGTGGCATATTCCTGCACTGTTTGATTCAGCTTCTGTCGATTATTTTGCAGGTAATCAAAAATTTTGGCAAGGTTCTTCTTTAGCTGGAATCTCTGCAGAAACGCATCTCTTACTGCTTCATAGGTACCGAAATAGTTGATATCATATTCTGTAAGCCACCTGGCGGCTTCATTAACTAATGTTGACTGGAATACTATGGCCTTGTACGCCGGATCGGGTGGATGATTAAGTACTGCATAACTAATTTCACAAGTTCGTACATGAGCATCAGGATCATCACCTGGAAATCCACCGAATTTTGTGTAGGTAACTCCTGTCGGAACCGGACGAGGTGGAAGTAGATGTTGTTGTTGCTCTTGTTGTTGTTGTTGTTGTTGCCCAATCATGGTGCTTGTTGTTGTATTGTTACTATCTCCTGAGTTCCGAGGTTGAATTTCTTGACCGTCAGAATCTGTATCGTCAGCCTGTGCACTCTCCGGCTTGATAATATCGTTCAATCTCTTTCGGATTTCAGCTTCGAATAAGCTGCCTTCCTCCTTGGTATCAAATGTAGGGAAGCTGACTCTGAATAGTGGTGACCGGAATGAAGATTCACCAAGAAATGGTAAATCGTCACCGGGAGACTGTGAACTCTCTGTAACTGGGACCGAAATATCACTGAAATTTGTCGAACTTTCACCAAAACAAGGTACTTTTTCACCTTCACTTATTTCTTTGGCCAGCACGCTTCTATCCTCAAACAAATTTGAATCTTGTCCAAATGGTGTTAAGTTAACTGCATACTGCATCCTGGTAGACTCTGGAGTTACTATATCTTTGACAGACTGTGCCGAAATCACACCGGAATCTGCCGAGATTGCACTACGTTCCATCGGAATGCTACCGGAATCACTACTCTCGTTCTTCGCTTCCTTGACAACTAGGTTAAACTTATCTGTGCTTCTAGCTCCTGGGGGCGTCCTTAGCAAATTAGGTATCGCTCAATACTGTTCGTTTCTCCTATACTTTGGGTACGTTTCACCTCAACGAGTAACCTGCATATATCATGTTTGCAATACTTTGCGTACTACTCGTCGATTCACAATCTATGACCACTTTCTCACAATCAATTTACAAGGCTCAGGTGCCACTTTCCCAAGACGGGGCCAGTGTTAAACGCAGGTCTTGCCGTCAGAGACGCATTTAAACATATATTCGGGTTCTTGGGAGTGGAAGGGGTCTATTAAACAGAGGCCCTATACTTGATTTTCCTAAATCAACTCACCCACATAATTGTAATCTAACATTAAAAATCTCTGTCAATACAACTTACTTATCAAGACTCTGGTTACACTCTTACAATCTTACTATCGATTACAATCCAGTGGATGCGTTCTCAACAGACAGCGGTGAAACTATCATTACCGTAATAGAGAATCACTTTGTCTAACTTAAGAGCTGATCCAAACACAATTACTGTAAACAACAGAGACAATAACAGTAACTCAATCTGTACCATACAGGTGTAGATAATCAAACAGTCTATTCAATAACTTTACTAATCCAACTTACTAACCGAAAACTCGGACTTCGTCTGATTCATCTACTCACAGAATGTCGATTCATACACAGATTAAGACTTCCTAAGTGACCAACGCACAATGCAAAGATGACTGTAACACAAACTCAGAGTAATAAACTTAGCGGAACCGTGATTCAGTACTTAGCTTAAGATAACCTTACTGTAACTTAATCTTTACCGGACAGGTACAGATAATCAACAGCTCAGAAAGTCACAGAATAACTCAGAGTTCTCAAACACACCACGGAAACTACACAAACATCATCAACCAGACAAACAGTCTAGCGACTCCTCTGGTCGTCCCCGAAGCATCTTTTTTCATTGATTTATATAAAGGTTACAACATCAATCAAGGTTACAACATCTACGCAACGACCTTTTGGTTCGTTAAGAGTCAGATTTTACAATTGCCAATCTAGCGGCTTACAGACCCCCCCTTAGGAAAAAATAGTCCAAGTAGGTGGTTACTAAAATTGCGAATGATGCGCTTAACGACTTCTCAATGCTTGACACTTGGGCAATGCATAAACATTCCCATATGAGAGACAACAAACTGAATATCAAGCCATGTTATGCACAAGTAAATGAAGCATCCACGAGGGTCCTCATAGAGAACAACATTAAATGCATCTCCAACATCATAAAGACTCAATCGTAAACCTCTTCCATGGGAGTGGCAATAGGTTTACAATCTTCAAGGCTAAAACACTACAACAATGTGTAACTATATAAATATATATATATATATATATATATATATATATATATATATATATATATATATATATATATATATATATATATATATATATATATATATATACATACATACACAAAGCTCTTGCTCCATCAACTCGCGTAAATTCCACATAGCAAATGCACCAAATTTGACATCTCAAAAGAGGCATACACATCAACCTTAAATTCGGCAATATGTTTCTCATTGGGACCAATGAGAACATGTCATCAACATATACAACAATGATAAAAAATACATCATTTACATGCTTAACATATAAGGTGCTCTCAGTTGGATTGCTTTCAAAACCACATGCAATCAAGTAGGCATGTATCTTTTCATATCAAGCATGTGGTGCTAGATTCAAAACATGTACAACCTTTTTCAACCTACACACTTCATTTTCATGTCCTTTCTACACAAAACCATGTGGTTGAAATACATATGCTTCCCCATGGAAGTCACCATTCATAAATGCATTTCAAATGTCCAACTGATGTACATTCCAACCATGATGAGTTGCAAGTGTGCAAATGCTACAAACAATGGTCATTCAGCATGTGGGAACAAAGGTCTCATCAAAATGAATGCCTCTGTCTTGAGCGTAACCTTTGGCAACAAGTCTAGCCTTATTACTATTAAGTATCCCATCAGATTTATGTTTCAATTTTTATACCCATTTAGTGCCAATGGCCTTTTTGCTTGGAGGAAAATCACATAAAGACCAAGTACCATTCTTCATAATAACATCATATTCTAATTGCATAGAAGCCATCCAATTTTTTGAATTTTGTGCTTGATCAAAAGACACACTCATTCTCATCACAAAGAATAGAGGTAGCCATTGAATAGCAATCTCATGCAAATGAAGCACTACAAGATCTTGAATGGGTAAAATGTGATAAAGGGGCATCTAATTTTCTATGTCTCAAAGTATGCACTAGCCATTTAAGCATAGTTTTAGCCTCTTCTAGTTCATCTCTCTCATTGATAAGTCCATCATGTAAATTGTACCAGAAAGGGAATGATATGCATTATCATTTTGAGCCTGTAAAGGTTGAGAAATTGCCTCATGTAAATTGTACCAAAAAGGGAATGATATGCATTATCATTTTGAGCCTGTAAAGGTTGACTATCCACCTATTAAAAGAGGAAACAAAGTATCATACACATCCTTAGAGCTAGTTGATGTCTCCTTGGCATATGAAAGGAATGGCTGAATTGCATCTTCCACAAAAATAACATCACGGCTAACCAAAATGCATTTAGTATGTGAATGATACAAATGAAATCCTTTTCTTTCATTAAATATACCCAATAGAAATACATTTCATTGCTTTATCATCCCATTTGCTTGTGTTATTGTTCAAGAACTAATGCATATGCTAGACAACCAAAGACATGTAGATGAGCAACAGATGGCTTATGACCATGTCAAGCCTCATATGAAGCAATCAATTACAGTGCTTTGGTGGAACATCTATTAAGTATATATGTTGCACACATAATAGCCTCAAGCTAGAAGTTATGTGGTAAGGCCTGACTTTTGACTATGCACCTTTCCATGTCCCCTTGGGATAAAACAATCCAAGTAGCTGGGTACCACTCAAGTAGTGAAAGATGCACTTAGCCACCTACCAATGCTGGACACCTAGGCAATGCATAAACCTGCTTATCTCTGAGAGAGCAAACTGAATATATCGCCAAGGAATGCATAAGTAAATCAAGCATCCAACAACTTGCTCATAGAGAATAGTATCAAGTGCATCTCTAGCATCATGAAGACTCAATCATAGACCTATCTCCATAGGAGTGGCAATAAGTTTACAGTCTTCAAGGCCAAAATGCTACAATAATATGTCAATATATTTCGTTTGACACAAAGTTATTCTTCCATCAACTGGCATAAATTGGATGCCTAAGTAATGATGCAAATGCCTCAAATCAGACATCTCAAATGAGGCATGCAAATCAACCTTAAAAGCCAGCAATATGCTTCTCATGAGGACCAGTGAGCAGCATGTCATCAACATACACAACAATGATCAGAATCACATCATTAGCATGCTTAACATATAAGGTTCTCTCAGTTGTACTGTTCTTGAAACCATGTGCAATGAGATAGGCATGTATATTTTCATACCAAGCACGTGGTGCTTGCTTTAAACCATATAATGCCTTCTTTAACCTGCACACTTGGTTTTCATGCCCTTTCTACACAAAGCCACGGGGCTGAACAACATACACTTCTTCATGCAAGTCACCATTTAGAAATGTAGTTCTAATGTCCAAATAATGTACATTCCAACCATGATGAGCTACAAGTGCACAAATGCTACGAACAGTGGTCATACAATATGTAGGTGCAAAGGTCTCATCAAAATCAATGCCTCTTTCTTGCATATAACCCTTTGCTACAAGCCTGGCCTTATACCTATCAACTTTTCCATCAAGATTATGCTTTAGCTTGTATACCCACTTAGTGCTAATGGACTTTTTGCCAGGAGGCAAGTCACATAAAGACCAGGTATCATTCTTCATTATAGCATCATATTCACATTGCATAGCAGCCATCCAATTTTTTGAATTTTATGCTTCATCAAATGAAACAGGCTCATTCTCATCACAGAGACTAGCTGCAGCCATAGCATAGTAACTTGATGCAAAAGAGGCACTATGAGAGCCTGATCGAGTACGATATGATAGAGGTGCATCTAATTTGCTATCACACAAATTCTGCACTAACCATTTTGGCATAGTTTTTGCCTCCTCAATATCAGCTCTCTGATCAACAAGTGCATGATGTAAATTTGCATCAGAAATGGAATGATCTACATCATTACATGAAACCTGTAAAGACTGAGAAGTCACCTCATTAGGACCAACACTAGACAATCTACTTGTAAAAAGAGGTAGCAAGGTATCATACATGTCTTTGGAGCTAACACATATCTCCTTCATACATGAAAGAAAGGGTTGAATAACATCTTCCACAAAAACTACATCACGGCTAACAAAAATGTGTTTAGTCTGTGGATGATATAGATGATAGCCTTTGCTTTAAGAACCATACCCAACAAAAATACATTTCATTGCTTTATCATCCAATTTTCTATGATGTTGTTCAGGCATTAGATGTGAAACAAGCAAAAAAACGTAGATGAGCAACATATGGCTTGGGACCATGCCAAGCCTCATATGGAGTGATAGACTGTAGTGCTTTAGTGGGACACTATTTAAGTACATATGTTGCACACATAATAGCCTCAAGCTAGAAACTATGTGCTAAAGCCTAACTCTTGATTATACACCTTGCCATCTCCATGAGTGACCTATTCTTCCATTCAGGAACTCCATTCTCTTGAGAGTGTATATGGCATTGTAAACTGATGTTTTATCCCACACTCAGCCAAAAATACATTAAAGTCAGAATACATATATTCCCCCCCTCGATCAGAATGGAGGGTGGCCATTTTACATGATGACAAATTTTTAGCCAAAACCAAAAAACTATTTGAAGCATATAAACACTTCGGACTTTGCTTTCAATGGATATACCCATGCATGCCTAAAAAAATCATTAATGAAATTCACGAAGTAAAGATAGTTTCCAAAAGAGGGTGTCTACATAGGACCACATACATCACTGTGAACATGCTACAATTTCTATGTCGCTCGAACATAACCATCCTTTGGGAACGAGGAATGCTCCATTTTGCCCAAAATATAGCCTTCACATGCATGTTTACTAGGTGCCTCAAGTTTGGGCAAAGAGGACACCATTTCAAATTTTTGAAAGCATAGCAAATTAGCAAAATTCAAATGGCCAAAGCATGCATGCCAAAGCTTTTACATAGCCTGAGAATCATGTATTGCACATGCTGAATCATTCATAGATTTTTCATAATCTATGAGCTTATAAAACCCACAAGAAAAATTGTAACAAGAAATAATCGCGTCGCCATTTGACAGATCATGAACTGTACATCTGTCATCAACAAATTTCACAACCAAGCCAATCTTGGCTAATGTAAAAACTGATAGCATATTCTTTTTGATTCCTGACAATGTAAAAGAACTACCATCAGTACTAGTCAGAATGATCTTACCGAATAAAGCATCTGACAATGTAAAAGAACTACCATCAGTACTAGTCAGAATGATCTTACCGAATCCCATAATAGGATAAGAGGAGTTATGCGCACATGTAATAGTATTTCCCTGTAGGGGTAGGCTCGAGTGAAGAGAAGAAACTGCACTGTGAGGTAATATGTTTGGTCGCCCCACTATCAAAGTACCAAACATCTGAGTCTACTGCACACATGCATTGCTCATAAGAAGATGGGTCAAAACTACAAACAATAGTAAATGCCCATTCTTCATCTTGCATAAGATTAGCAGACTCTGTTTTTGGTATAGAGGCCTCTACAACAACCATTTTGACCTCTTTCTTCTTTGCCTCTTTAGTAGCCAGTCTTGGATAGCTCTTAATGACATGATCATTTACTTTACAATATTTGCAAAACAATTTCTACTTTTTTGATTTCTTCTCATCTTTGTCTTCCTTCTTCGATTATGCAGAATTAGCAGATTTCTACTTACTAGTAGAAGAGCTCCATTTTCCTTTGCCCTTCTGACTAGCCAAGAAATCTTGATATGCAATATGCATAATAGACCTATTCTGCCTAGACTGATCTTCTTGCAACATAACAAAAACTAACTCTTCAAATGTTAAGGCATTTGGATTGCCATTCATCATCAAATGAAGAGTAGAAGCAAAACTCTGATATGAGTTGGGAAGACCATTCAGAATAGTCTGCACAAGTGAACTGTCTGGAAGGACTTCATCAGTAGAAATTAATTGTTCCTTCAAATCCTTGATCTTTGTTAGAAAACTATCCATAGAATCACCTTCATTCATGTGCTCACTCTCTAACTATTTTTGGAGGTAAGCAACACGAGCCTCATTCCTAGCCTGGTACAATGTGGTAAGTCTATCCCAAGAATCCTTATCTATTCTACAAGAGCGAATGTGAGGAATAATGGCATGTTTGACAGATAAGGCTATCAATGCATGTGCCTGAGCATCTCTACCATCCCAAAGAATTTGCTCTACTGTAGGTGCAGCAAAACCCGTAGCATGAACAAGAATCTACATAATATTACCATCTTTGACACCATCTCCATCAGCTTTAGTACCTGTATTTGTAGTACCTATATTCTTAGGTATAATAGGATGTTTTTCAACACCCTGCACAATATTCCATAGTCCTTTTGTGACTAATACATGATGCATCATATAAGCCCACAATGGGTAATTCGTAGCATCCAACTTATCCTCAATAGCCAACGTATGAAATACATCATTGCTTTTAGACATGGCCATTGACAAAAATACCCTAATGCAGAAAATGACTGTATCTAAAAACGTTGAACAGAGTTACCCTAGCAAGTCTAAACCTATAGCAGACTTCGAGACGCTTATACTGGCGAACCAAAACCTGTATATATCTTTGGCACAAAAAGACAAAATAGCTTGCAGAAGTGCTATGATAGTGCATTCGGAGGTCAAAATGAGCCTTGAGTATGCTCACCAAATTGTTGGGGCTAGACGTCTACATAAGCACATGAAAAACACAAGGAAGAAGAAGAAGCTTGGAGCACAATACACAATACTAAATGTATTACCACTAGAATGTACAAAGATAAGTAACCCGTTAGGGTTACAGGCATATATACAAGCCGGGGGAAGAAACCTCCTAAAGAGGGAAAAAAGTTCCCTAGTGATCCTAGTGTGTTCACACACATCATTACATAAATATATCAACAAAAAATAGATCTTTAGGAGTTTTAGGTTTTTACCATACATATAATTAAATAAATAAATAATACATTTTTTTAATTAAACGAAATATACATAAGAAAGAAAAAATAAGGAAAAAATTAAGAGAAAATATTAGAATATATAAATAAACATATATAAAAAATAGGAGTTTAGTATAGATAAATAAATTTGAAAAGAGCTAGGGTTTTTAATATATAAATTAAATATATATAATTGAATATATAAAAATATGATTTTAGGTTTTTTATTAAATTAAATATAAATATATAATTAGATATACAAAAACTAGAGTTTTAGGTTTAGTATTAATATTTATAATCACACACACATGCACACATATATAAATAAATATATATATATATATATATATACACATACATACATACATAGATACATATATGGTAGGAAAAAATTATTATATATAATCAAATATATAAAAAAAATAGGATTTTAATATAGATAAATAAATACAAAAAGAGCTAGGGTTTTTTAATTAATTTAAATATATATAATTAAATATATGAAAATAAGATTTTAATATAGTTTTTTGATTAGATTACATATATATAAGTAAATGTATAAAAAATAGGGTTTTAGGTTTAATATTAGCATGTAATATGTATAATTAAATATGTAAGAAATTATGGTTTTTTTAATTCAATTAAATATATGTAATTAAATATATATAACTAAATATATAAGAAATAAGATTTTTTGTTTAATAAAAAAGCATTAGGGTTTTAGAATTAAATGTCCTAACATGTCCACATGGTATGGCATCTTTGGATCTGGAGGAGACAATGGCATGTCCTTGCACTCAGTACAAGTATCAAATTTATTGGAAACGATGGATTTGTACTGCACATGTTAGAGAATATGGATGCTTTGATAAAAATTGACTACAAAACCTACATTACCGTTTGCGTGGTCCCCTGGTGAGTTGGTGCACCCAAGCGACATTGCATCAGTAACCTCTTGTGGGTAGAAGAGAACGAAGAGGGAGGTAGAAGTACAAGGTACTAGTAGCATTGCATAGAATGAACACACGAAAGAAATGCTCAAAGTGTTTTATAAGATGGAAAAGATCATGATGGTGGAGAGAATGTCGTGGGTTCCATCAACACGGTAGGATTTCCACGCTGCACCTCTCATGGTGGTTCTTGACCTGATGCCAACTTCCTCCACTATGGCAACACCTTTCCTTTTCTTGGGTACAGTGGCAGTCTTGACATATTTTGATATTTCAGCCGTTGAAATCATAGGTCACAAGCATTCTTTCATGTCTAAGGCTTGATAGATAAGTAAAGTTAAAGTAGAGCTGCCATTTAAGAACTTCTTATGTCCCCACTTCTTTTTGGCTTTGAATATCTGCTCTTGGACATACGAGGTCAAATTGATTTGGTTACCAATTTGCCTGACTACATGGGATAGCAATTGTACCACCACTTTTTGTGGGGTTGTGTATTGGTGCATATTTGGAGAACAGAAATGTTGATGCATGATTCATACTTCTTCTTCAATGTCTACTCTATTAATGTCCAAGAAGGTCCTTTTCTTAGCCTCATGGCATTCATCCTTGAGATGAGTGAGACCATTCTTGGTCCATCTGAATGCTGTCCTGATCAGCTCATCAATGAATCGAATAGTCTGTGACTCTCCATTTCTATCTAATACCATAGCTTTTGGAATGGATGGCTTGTCAAGCGCTGGATGCAGAGTATTCATTACTTGTGTGTTGGAAGTCTCATTTGTAGATAGGAAGTCTCAAATGTGCTTATATCTTGACTTGTGTCCATACATCCACTATCCTTGGCATATCATGCAAGATTCTAAAGTCTTGAGTCATCATTGGAAATTGATGCTCTCTATCAATAATTTTAATAGTGATGAGGAATAAGTGCTCGCTTGCTAGGTTATCATCCCAGATTCAGTGTTCGTGAGCCTTAGTGGCTGATTCTAGAGGAAACTCCAATATTTCCGCATCGTGAGTGGCTTCAGAATCAAAGGATGCCTCCTGTGTAGCTTCGGAGTAGAGGAAGCCATTTGCAATTGAATGATTCAAATGATTAATGCCAAACATGGAAGTGATTTGTTTTGGTGTTGCGATTGTTCACTCCATGTGTTGTGCCCCCACTCACAGAGTGTACAAGGAACATAGTACCTGATCTTTTTATAAAATAATATTTTTTTAAGCTGAAATGAAAACATAAAATATTAGTGACATGGCCGAGGCAATTTTATTTTCATTATTTTATTTTATAGTACAAGGTGTTTCCTATTCCCACAGAAGCAATGTGCATACTTAGTGGTATAGAGATGCTGCTATGTCGAATACATGGCCTTATAATGTGGCCCTATTATGCTTACTCGAGGTGCATTGGACTGGACATGAGTGCAAGAGGAATTTTCTTCTTTGACCAATGGTGATGCCATTCTTGACTTTGGAGTCCAAATTTTCCTAGCTTTGGTGCTATGAATGGGATTTTGGAATCTCCTTATGTTTTTAGGAGGTATTTGGTTTCTCTATACTTTCACTCTCCACTCGTATCATTGCTTGGTAGGAACTCTTATTTGTTCGCTTGGTGGTATCTTCTTCATGGGAGTTCTTTGTCCCCTAGAAGGTTTCTTGTATTGAATTCGGTCTTTAAGTAGAGTTTGTGGCTGCTCCTTGGTGATCTTCATTGTTGTCTTGGGTATCCATATTTGGTTCCTTGAAGGTTGAGCTGCCCTTAATTTCTTTGGTATCGATACTTGCGCCATTTGTGTGGACCCATCTTTGATCGGTTGGTTAGGTTGTTGTCACCTTCGATTGAATTCCCTTTGGTTCTCTTTCACCTCCTTTTATAGTTGTCTAGCTGATCCTTGTGAATCCATATTTGTAACATTCTTTTTCTCACCGATGGATTAATTGGTGGCAATTCTATTTTTGGTTGTGGGACTCTCAGTCTCTCACTAGTAATAAGAACCTTACTTTGTCCCTCAGGTTGGTTAGACTGAGATGAAAGGCTTAGTTGAGTAGCGTGTAAGAAGATTAGGGATTTTAGGGTTTTTTTCAGAGTCGGATGCTAGTTGATTAGGGCTAGACAATGGTATACATTCACATGCAGACGTACATTCGCTATCGTTAAACTTTAGGTTGACCTTCTTTAGAGGTTTCTCGTCTAGTAGGCTAAAGATTTCTCTCTGTCCAATCTTAGCGAATAGATTGTCACCTCAAATTTGTATATCCAATCTTGACCTAGCACTAATTCCTCTAACATACTAGAAGCTTTTGATGCATTGAGTTGTTACACAAATGCAAGGATAGGATGCCTTCTCCTAAACATTCAATGGTGTTTCCTCCTATGCCCATCATGTATGCCTTAGTTGGGTTAAGTGATGCATTTAATTTCCAATCTAATGAAAAGCGTATGAAACTTAATGCTGCAGTGATATCAATCAATGCATCCACTAAGTGGTATTCCTCAGTTCCCACTCCTAGATTTAAGTAGTGTTTCTTGACTTGTCGTCCTACAGTCTTGGGTTCGGATGCCCTATAGTTGGCCATAGATATTGGCTCCTCCTCTTGTCAATATCTTTCATCTCTCTCTCTCTCTTTCATCCACTCTTTTCCCTTCTGTATGCGTTCTAATGCTTCAAGTCTCATTTCTTCTCTAATTATCTCATCCTCTTTCCTTCGGTTCTTTGCCTTTAGAAGTCTACTCATCATCTCATCTATTAAGGGGTCTAAAAATTTCTTCATGCGACAACCACTTATATAATTAGGTAGAATTTCTCCATCTAGGGTGGCTAGGTTCATTGCTCCCCTGGTACAAATACGGTTGATAACCAACGGTCCATGTCCTCGCTTTTGAAATTTTTCGCATGTTGCTTTAAAGTGTATACGAAGACTAAATCACCTTCCTTGAGCCCCTTATCTTTAATATGGGCATCATAATATGGTTTTTTGTCACCTCTACGGCTTGTAATCTGGTTTCATGCAATCTTTCAATTTGATCCCATTGTTGGGACAGTTCGTGTCCAATCCACTCATATTTCTAAGTTACTCGAAGAGTAGGAATCAAGAAATCAATTGGTAAGATTGCATTCTGTCCATACACTAGATTGAATGGTGTTGTGCCTATAGCGGTCTTCTATGCAACTCGAAAAGCCCAAACGGAATGATGTAATTGTTTATCTCAATTGGATCATCTATTACTCACAATCTTAGTTAAAATGGTACATAGCACCTTATTGGAACTTTCTACCTATCCATTGGCTTGTGGGTGATATGGGGCTGATTTCTTATGAATTATTAGGAATTCCTTCATTAGAATTTCTATTACTTCGTTAATGAAGTTTGTGCCTCGATCACTCACAATTTCAATGGGTAATCCGAATCTTGTTAGTATGTTTTCAAAGAGAAACTTGGTAGTAGTTCTTGCATCCTTCTTCTTTGTGGACTTTGCTTCCACCCATTTGGTCAAATAATTTGTGGCTACTATTATGTACTCAACTTGAGAACTTTTAGCAGGTGGGATAATCGGTCCAATGAAATCTATACCCCACTTAGTGAAGGCTCTAGCACTAACCATAGGTCGCAGTGGCATTTCGTCTCTTCAAATGGGGTATTTTGCTCTTTGACACACATCACATCTCTGAACATAAGTTTTCATATCTTGATACAAAGTTGGCCACCATAATCCGATGAAAAGGATCATTTTTGCGGTTTTATCGGCTAAAAAATGACCTCCTACGGCTCTAGTATGGGCCATCTCCAAAACATGGATATAATCATCTTCATGTACGCATAATCGTAGTTGCTTGTCTTGTTCATGTTTAAACAATTGTCTTCCTATAAGGGTATAATCTATACTTTGCTCCTCTAAAGCCCGTTTTCTTGCTAGGTTTTCCCCTTTCGAGTATTCATGTGTCTTTAAAAATTTCACTAAAGGTAAACTCCATCTAGGTGCTATTGTGGAATAGCATAGCATAGAGTTCTCCTCTGATATTTCCTCTTGACATGTGAGACAATTTGTTACATGCGAATGAAGATCTTTGTGCATCTCTGGCCAATACACCCCTAACCTTTTTCGTTCTTGTATGGTACCACTGATACTTCTATGTTTCTTCCATGGATTTATGTGGGTGTGTCTTAACCAAGTCTCTTGTTCATCCTCATCTACACACCTTAGTAGAAGTCCACCAGAATCTTGATTATATAGGCTTCTTGCTACAATGTGAAGGTTCCTAGTCTCCCATAGCTATTAGGTTTTATCTGAATTAATCTTATGACCAAGTCCACGTGTGAGTATAGGCATCAATTTTTTAGCCCACTGTGGAAAAACTTCCAAGTTAAAAAGATAGGTGTCAGGCAGATCATCCGCAACTCTAGTTGGGGGTTCTCCATGAATCATGCGAGATAGATGATCAGCTCTGACATGGGTGTTTCCTTTCTTAACCACTACTTCAAAATCAAATTCCGTATGCTAGGAAGAGTAGTCATATGACATGCAGGTGGAAAGGTCTCATCAAAATCAATGCTTCTTTCCTATGCATAACCCTTTGCAATAAGCCTGGCCTTATACTTGTCAACTCTTCCATCACGTTTACGCTTCAGCTTGTATACCCACTTAGTGCCAAGGGCCTTCTTGCTAGGAGGCAAGCCACATAAAGACCAGGTACCATTTTTCATTATAGCATCACATTCGGATTGCATAGTAGCCATCCAATTTTCTGAATTTTGTGCTCCATCAAATGAAACAACCTCATTCTCATCACAGAGACTAGATGCAACCATAGCATAGCAATCTGATGCAAAAGAGGTACTATGAGGGCCTAAATGAGTATGATATGATAGAGATGCATCTAATTTGCTGTCATGCAAAGTCTGCACAAGCCATTTTGGTAGTTTTTGCCTCCTCGATATTAGCTCTCTCATCAACAAGTTTAAATCTGCATTGGAAATGGAATGATCTGCATCATCAGACAACCTATAAAGGTTGAGAAGTCACCTCATTCTTAAAAGATATGCATTTCTAGGGCAAGCTCAAGTTTTGTTTTTCATAAAATAAGTTCATTTGAAGGTTTTTGAACCTTAGGAAAGTCAAAGTACAAAGTTGAAGGCGCAACCTTATCCAAAAGGAGGCATTGGACCACCAAAAGCCACTCCAATGAAGTGACAAAGTCACAAGGCAAGTGAAGAGACAAGGAGGGCATGTGAAGAGACATGGAGGACATATGAAGAGTCATAGAAGGCTCCCAAGGCTATATAAACACCATCCAAGCTCATTCAAGGCGTGTGTGGATGCTAGGAAGTCGTGGTGCTGCATACATGTGTCATTGAGCCATAGGCTCTCATAGATGCTCTTATTCTCTTGTATATCTCTCCTACCCTTTCCAAAGGGTGCTCCATTTCTGTAGCAGCCTGTTAGGACTTCAATTTCTCTTTGTAGGAAGCTCCATTCTGAGAGTTCTTGTACTTGCTGGAAGGTTTATAAAGCAAGGCTTCTATTCCAAAAAGAATTTTGGCACTCTTCTTGTACTGTGAGATATTTCTATTTCTTTGTCTGTTGTTCTGTCCCGAAACCTGCTAGGAAAACTAGGCTGTTTTGTGTGACTCAGTTGACAGGTCTACAGGTGTCCAAATCCAATGATTGATAGCTCATTGGAAAGCCCCTTACTGTCTAGTTTTTGTGGCTAAAAGGGTTTTGTGATTAGGATCGGGAATTGGGAAATATATCAGTTTTAGTGAGTACTGGTCTGAGGGCAGATAGGTCTTGGGAAGGGTCCAAGCTTCTTGTTGTGCATTTGGAGGAGAAATCTTCCAACAGTGGTATCAGAGCTCCTTGTGACATCAAGGAGAGTACAAAGAAGGAGGCCAAGCCAAGGAATCAACCATTGAAGCCTTTTCAAAGCTTTAAGGAGGTTGCAAACTTGGAACCAAAGGGGAGCTTCATCTTCATCACACAAAGGGACTTCATTTTCAACAAAGGAGGTAATCCCACACCATATTTCAATTTTAGGTGATTCAAGAGGATGGGAGAGGTATCCAACCAGATTGAGAAGTTGGACAAAGACAACTTTCAACCTTGGAAGTTTAGGATGACAAACTTCATCATGAGCAAGGACTTAGGAGGCATAATCAATGGAGGTGATGTCAAGCCAATTGCTGCGGATCCAACTACCGACCAAGAAAGGAGAGCAATTAGAGAATGGGAGGTAAGAAATAGAAGGGTTATGTTTATGATATCTCAGCATGTAAGCAACACAATGATAGGTCACATTCAAAGCATGGAAACGGCCAAGGAGATGTGGGAATATTTGGAGAAGATGTTCACCACAAACACAAAGGCAAAGAAGGTACAACTCAAAAATGAACTCAATAACTTGAAGAAAGGAGGTAACCAATCCATACATGATTACATAATTAAAGCCAAAGGTATTAGAGATTCATTGGCAGCCATAGGACATTCAATTGATGATGATGACATGGTTGCATTTGTACTTAATGGTCTTAAAGATGATGACAAATGGAGGAACTTCATATCCTCATTGTATGCTAGGGAAAACATGCCTGATTTTGATCAATTGAACACTTTAATGGTTAATGAAGAAATATTGCAAGGTGGAAGCAAGGGCAAAGGTGCCCAAGGTCAAATGCTATATGCAGGTAGAGGAAGAGGCAAAGCATCAAGAGGTAGAGGAAGAGGAAGGCAAAGCCAAAGCAAGCAAAGTGACAACCAAGAGGACTCAAATGAAGGCTCATCTTCAAATGGAAGAGGTAGAGGCAGGAACAATAGAGGAAGAGGAAGAGGATCAAGAGGCAATGGATGCTTCATTTGTGGGAAGCTAGGACATTGGGCAAATGAATGCTACCAAAGGAGGAACAATGCTCAAGGTAACTATGCTTCAAATGAGTCTACTGATCAAGTTCTTGCCATGAGTCATGCATATGGGGATAGTAAACATGAGAAGGATGATACTTGGTACATAGATAGTGGTTGTAGCAATCATATGCCTTGTAGGGAGGACATGTTTTGCAATTTACAGGCTCCAAAGCAAAGAGGATGTGTAGAGACAGGTGACAACACCGAGCATGAGATCAAACACATTGGAGATGTCAACTTTCAGGATGGCAAGAAGAGCAAGACACTATCCGAGGTATTGTATGTCCCTACTATTACAAAGAATCTCATTTCTGTTGGTCAAATGGTAGATAAAGGATACCAAGTGAAGTTCAATAGCAAAGGTTGCTTCATAGAGGATCCAAAGAATGGATTTCAGCTTGTGGCAAAAGGAGAGAAGCATGGAAGGATGTTTACTCTCAATATCAAGCAAAACCCCAACAAGGTAATGTTCATCACTTCAGGAAATAGAAGAATTGCAGATTTGGATTTGTGGCATAAAAGGATAGGACATGTAAACATTGAAAAGATAAAGAACATGGAGAAAAGTGCATTGGTCAAAGGGCTTCCAAACTTCTCAACATCACATCTTCATGAGGTATGTGAAGCTTGTCAATTTGGGAAGCAAACTAGGTTGCCTTTCAAGTCAAGCAAGTATGTTTCTCCAAGGGTTTTGGATTTAGTGCATACAGATGTATGGGGACCTTCAAGAGAACCTTCACATGCAGGTAATAGGTACTTTGTTACCTTTATTGATGATTGTTCAAGGAAAATTTGGTTGTATATAATCAAGCAAAAATCAGATGTGTTTGAAGTATTCAAAAAGTACAAAGCACTTGTTGAGAATGAAACAGGTCATAGGATTAAAACCCTAAGGTCAGATGGAGGGGGAGAATATTTCTCCAATGAGTTCACAAGGTTCCTAGAAGATGAAGGCATAAGGAGGCAATACACATGCAGGTATACCCCTCAACAAAATGGTATTTCAGAAAGAAAGAATAGACAAATTGTAGAGGTAGCTAGATGCATGTTGAATGAGATGAATGTACCTTTCTCATATTGGGCTGATGCAGCAACCACAGCAACATGTATTATGAACAGGATACCAAATTTAGGAGTTCATGATCTTACTCCAGATGAGGTATACTATCAAAGGAAACCAGATTTGTCTCATTTAAGGATTTTTGGTTGCATATGCTATGTTCACGTCCTACAGGAAGTAAGAGAAGGTAAGCCTGATGCTAGGGATGAAAAATGCATTTTTGTTGGCTACTCAAATGAGCAAAAGGGGTAGAGGTGTTATAATCCGGTCACTAAAAATCTTAGAGTGTCAAGGGATGTTGTGTTTGATGAGTTAAAACCTTGGTATGGAGGTGTGAATGATTTGCAGGAAGAAGACTTTGTACATGCAGATCAGGTACATGAAGAGCAAGTGCAAGTTAGCACTACATTTGGTGGACCAAGTATGCCAAGTCCTTCACAAAGCTCATCATCATGGAAGGGAAAGCAAAAGGAGTTAGAGCATACATCAGAATGTAGCCACAATAGAGGTAATGGAGGTAACATGGTAAGAGATTTTCATTCAAGTGAAGATGAAGATGAATTTGAAGAAGTTGTAACTCTTGAAGTACAAAAGAAACGGACATTAAAGAAATATCCAATCACAGGTAGTGAAAGGAGGTCAGAAAGGGTAAAACATCCTATTCAAAAGCTCACTTATGATAGCTTTATTGCAAAGCATCATGTTTATATGACACAGGTTATCAAAGATAAGGAACCAACAAGCTATGAGGAAGCTAGCCAACACAAGGAATGGAGAGATGCTATGGATGAGGAGATTCAAGCTCTCAAGGAAAACCAAACTTGGGAATTGGTACCTAGAGAAGAAGGCATGAAGGTAGTCACAAACAAATGGGTGTACAAAATCAAAAGGAATTCAGATGGATCTTTAGCAAGGTACAAAGCAAGGTTAGTAGCTAAGGGCTACACACAAACATATGGGCTTGATTATGAAGAGACTTTTAGTCCTGTTGCAAATAAGAATACAATTAGGACTTTGATTTCAGTGGCTGCTTCTAAAAGATGGAGAATGTATCAATTGGACATTAAAAATGCTTTTCTTAATGGAAATTTGGAAGAAGTGGTTTATATGTATCAACCCATAGGTTATGAAGATGAAAAGAAGCATGATTATGTATGTAAACTAAAGAAGGCTTTGTATGGACTCAAGCAAGCACCTAGAGCATGGAATCAGAGATTGGTTGAGTACCTAATGAAGTGTGGTTATGTTGCAAGTGATTCAGATCCTTCACTTTACATCAAAAGGGTTGATGGAGAATCTATATACATATGCATATATGTTGATGATCTTATCATAACAGGTGATAATGATGCAGGTATCAAAGAAATTAAGGCAAAACTTGGGAAGGAATTCAAGATTTCAGATCTTGGAATCCTCAAATACTTCTTGGGCATTGAGGTTATGTACAAAAATGATGGTCTCTACTTGATGCAAAGAAAATATTTGTTGGATGTATTGTACAGGTTTGGAATGAGTGGATGCAAACCACTAAAGCAACCAATGGATGTAAATACCAAACTTAGCTCCACCCAAGGAGAAGAACTTGAGGACATTCATACCTATAGGAGCCTAATAGGCTCACTTATATATGGAACCATAACTAGACCTGATTTGGCATTTAGTGTAGGAGTTCTTTCTCAATACATGCATGCTCCTACTAATGATCATTTGAATGCAGCAAAGAGGATACTCAGGTACATCAAAGGTACAAGAAATCAAGGACTTTTCTATGCTTATGGAGGACCATTAGAGCTCAAAGGATATGCGGATGCGGATTGGGCGGGCTCCAAAGATGATAGAAGAAGCACCACAGGTTATGTGATCATGCTAGGAAACAATTGTGTATCATGGAGTTCAAAGAAGCAACCCACGGTTGCTTTGTCTTCAACCGAAGCTGAATATAGAGCCTTGGCCCAAGCTACATGTGAGATAATGTGGATGAAAAAGCTAATAATGTGCAGGTTGGATCAGTTCCTTTGTTTGGAGATAATATATCAAGCATATATCTTGCAAACAACCCTATGTTTCATGCAAGGAGCAAACACATCGAAGTCCACTATCATTTCATAAGGGAGAAGGTGCTTGAAAAGGAAGTGGATATTCATCATGTAAGTACAAGGGACCAGGTAGCAGATCTACTAGCAAAGTTCTTGGATGCTGGAAAGCTTTCCAAGCTGAAGCAAGCCATACAACTCAAGGAACCAACTTCAAATGCAAAAGAATCTTGATCTTGAGGGGGAGTGTTAAAAGATATGCATTTCTAGGGCAAGCTCAAGTTTTGTTTTTCATAAAATAAGCTCATTTGAAGGCTTTTGAACCTTAGGAAAGTCAAAGTACAAAGTTCAAGGCGCAACCTTATCCAAAAGGAGGCATTGGACCACCAAAAGCCACTCCAATGAAGAGACAAAGTCACAAGGCAAGTGAAGAGACAAGGAGGGCATGTGAAGAGACATGGAGGACATATGAAGAGTCATAGAAGGCTCCCAAGGCTATATAAACACCATCCAAGCTCATTCAAGGCGTGTGTGGATGCTAGGAAGTCATGGTGCTGCATACATATGTGTCATTGAGCCATAGGCTCTCATAGATGCTCTTATTCTCTTGTATATCTCTCCTACCGTTTCCAAAGGGTGCTCAATTTTCGTAGCAGCCTGTTAGGACTTCAATTTCTCTTTGTAGGAAGCTCCATTCTGAGAGTTCTTGTACTTGCTGGAAAGCTTATAAAGCAAGGATTCTATTCCAAAAAGAATTTTGGCAAAACTCTTCTTGTACTCTGAGATATTTCTATTTCTTAGTCTGCTGTTCTGTCCCGAAACCTGCTAGGAAAACTAGGCTGTTTTGTGTGACTCAGTTGACAGATCTAGAGGTGTCCAAATCCAATGATGGATAGCTCATTGGAAAGCCCTTACTGTCTAGTTTTTGTGGCTAAAAGGGTTTTGTGATTAGATTCGAGAATTGGGAAATATACCAGTTTTAGTGAGTACTGGTCTGAGGGCAGATAGGTCTTGGGAAGGGTCCAAGCTTCTTGTTGTGCATTTGGAGGAGAAATCTTCCAACACTCATTAGGATCAGCACTAGACTTCCCTCCTATAAAAAGAGGCAACAAAGTATCATACATGTCTTTGGAGCTAGCAGTTGTCTCCTTAGAACATGAAAGTAATGGTTGAATATCATCTTCCACAAAAACAACATCACATCTAACTAGAATGCATTTGGTATGTGGATGATACAGACAATAGCCTTTTCTTTCAGAACTATACCCAACAAAAATACATTTCACTACTTTATCATCCAATTTTCTATGATGTTGTTCAGGTAGTAATGCATATGCTAGACAACAAAAAATGCAAAGATGTGCAAGAGATGACTTGCAACCATGCCAAGCCTCATATGGAGTGATAGACTGCAATGCCTTAGTGGGACACCTGCTAGGTACATATGCTGCACACATAACAGCCTCAAGCTTGAAACTATGTGGTAAAGCCTAACTCTTGACCATACACCTCGCCATCTCCATGAGTGATATGTTCTTCCATTCAACAAATCCATTATCTTGAGTTTCATATGACACTATACACTGATGTTTTATCCCATGTTCAACCAGAAATGCATTAAAGTCAGAAGACATATATTCACCACCTCGATCACAATGGAGGGTGGCCATTTTATATGCGGACAGATTTTTAGCCAAAACCAAAAACTGTTTGAAGCACATAAACACTTTGGACTTTGCTTTCAATGGATATACCCATGCATGCCTGGAAAAAGCATCGATGAAAGTCATGAAGTAAAGATAGTTCCCAAAAGAGGGTGTCTGCATAGGACCATAGATATCACTATGTACAAGCTACAATTTCTGAGTAGCTCAAACTGAACCATCTTTTGGGAAGGATGAATGCTGCATTTTGCCCAAAATACAACCATCACAAACATGTTTACAAGGTGCCTCAAGTTCGGGCAAAGAAGACACCATTTTAGATTCTTGTAGGCATACTAGACTAGAAAAATTCAGATGACCAAAGCATGCATGCCAAAGCTTTGCATCTGACATAGCTTGAGAATCATGTACTACACATGCTAAATCATTCACTAATTTTTCATAATCTATGAGCTTATACAACTCGTGACATAAAATGCCAAAAGCAATAACCACGTCGCCATTTGATAGATCATGAACTGTACATCTGGCATCAACAAATTTCACAACAAAGAACGGTCTGCACAAGTGACCTATCTGGTATAACCTCATCAACAGAAATCAACTGTTCCTTCAGGTCTTTGATCTTTGTTAGGAAATTGTCCATAGAATCACCTTCATTCATGTGCTCACTCTCCAACTGTTTTTGGAGATAAGCAACACGAGCCTCATTCCTAGCCTGGTACAATGTGGTAAGTGTATCCCAAGCATCCTTTGTTGTACTGCAAGAGCGAATGTGAGGAATAATTGCATGTTGACAAACAAAGCTATCAATGCGTGTGCCTGGGCATCTCTGCATTCCAACAAATCTCCTCTACAGTAGGTGCAATAGAAATAGCAACACAAACAAGAATTTGCACAATATCATCTCCATCAGCTCCAGCACTTCTATTTGCAGTACCTGTAGTCACAGGTGTAACAGGACGTCTTTCAACACCCTGCACAATGTTCCACAATCCTTTTGCAACCAATACATGTCGCATCATATAAGCCCATAATGGGTAGTTGGTACCATCCAACTTATCCTCAACAACCAACAAATGGAATACATCACTGCTTTCAGCCAGGATAGATAGATAGATAGATAGATAGATAGATAGATAGATAGATAGATAGATAGATAGATAGATAGATAGATAGATATATAGATAGATAGATAGATAGATAGATAGATAGATAGATAGATAGATGGATATATAGATAGATAGATAGATAGATAGATAGATAGACAGATAGATAGATAGAGAGATAGATGGATAGATGGATAGATGAATAGATAGATAGTAGATAGATAGATAGATAGATAGATAGATAGATAGATAGATAGATAGATAGATAGATAGATAGATAGATAGATAGATAGATGGATAGATGGATAGATGGATAGATAGATAGATGGATAGATGGATAGATAGATTGATAGATAGATAGATAGATAGATAGATAGATAGATAGATAGATAGATAGATAGATAGATAGATAGATAGATAGATAGATAGATAGATAGATAGATAGATAGATAGATAGATAGATAGATAGATAGATAGATAGATGCAGTGTGTCCTAGTGGAAGGTCGATGTGGCTAGTTCTCAAAGTCCATCAATACTTTGCTTATTTGAACACTTGAGTCATGTAATACCTCCACCAAAGTGTCTACCACGAATTTAGATGTATTAGGAAGGTTTTAGATTAGTTTGCCATGCTATAAAAAGAGGAGAAAGGTAGTGATCTTGTGGGAAGTCCAAGAGAGGCATATGTGTGTCTCTATGCTGCTATAGTTTTGTATGCAGAGATTGTAGAGCTTGTATCTCCCTCATTGTATATTCAAATTACATGTTTCATAGCTCGTTTGAAAGCTCTTAATGTCTACTTTCTTCGTGTAAATTTTCATAATCATTGGATTTGTGAGCTGAGAGCAGTACTCTCTGCACGTAGTCTATGTTCTCTGGTTTCAACTCTGCTGAAGGTCTCCATTAAACCTCTAACTTGCAGAGGTCATATCTCCTTGTGTATTTATCCCAATTGAGTGTTCTTTGGCTCATTGGAAAGCTCTTGGTGTCTAGTATATGTGGTTAAAATAATTTTAGAAAATTCTAATCCATTGGAGAATAGTAAGCTCTGCAAGCACGACTGGTTTTCTGTGATGAAGTTTGTGAGAAGGTCAACTTTTTCCTAGGGGGTTCCACCTACTTCCTGCTATATTTTGGAGGTCAATAAACTCCAACATTGTTGGAGACCTTTTAATCTCCAAAGGTTTGATCTACACTGACTTAAGAACACTTCTATGTCAGCTATAAACCAAACTTTACACAAACAATGTTCCTTTTTACCAAAACTTCAAGCAACACTTCTCTGAGTGAAGAAGTGTCAACTTCAGAAAGTCTGCTTCAGATATCAACTTCTTTTCCTGCACAAATCTTCAAATTTCTTCAAGTAAATGATGCACAAGTATTAGCAATACCTTTGCGCAATCATACTAGCCATTAGTTCTCAAAACTAATCACCAAAAGTTTAATTTGATCATTAAGATCAAATACATGTCAGAAAATGACTCTCAGAAGTTGCGCCTTCGACATAGCCAACTTCTTAACTTGATTTCTCCCAATCTGGAACCCGTTTTGCTAAATGCTTTTAGCCATAGCTTCCTTATCTTCTAGCTTAAATTTTAAGTGCTCACTCATCAAAAACTTTACAGTATACACTCAGATCTGATCAAAATACTGAGACGGAAAAGTGCGCTACTTTCAGGCTTCAATTCTCACATTCTACATATGAATGTTCCTAATGATCATTCTCACAGTAGGAGAGGAATTAGATTCTGAAACTCTAGACATAGCTTCATTAGCTTCTCAATTAGATGTGTACAAAAGGATTTCTGATCCACATGATCAGACAGAGAGCACTCAGAGAAAAACCCGTCGCTATTTTCTGGGAAAAAACTCTCTACACATCTTCCTCAAAATTGTCATCTACAAAATGACTCTATTACTTTCTCTCATACATTTCTTGTCATAATTATCTTATATATACACGACTTTGGACTCATCTCGCGTCTATGACTCTACTCCTTATCATCCTAAGGATTTTACTATGGTAGCTTACAAGATTCTTCACTTATATGTACATATGTGTACAAGACAACATCCTGAATTCTTCTTCATTTTGCAAATGTCTTCCTTTGCTTCATTCTGACCATAAGCATTCTCCAAGATCTGTATAATCACCAATTTGTGATTGGTTTGCTCCAACAGCTCCCCCTCAATCACTAATTGTGATTATTCCATTCTTCTTCACTCCTGCCATCTCCTTGAATCTCTGTAGCTTAGGTCCATCCAAGCTCTTTGTCATCATATCTGCCACTTGTTCTTTTGTTGGAGTGTACATCACTTCAATCTCTTTATCAAGTACCTTTTCCCTCAAGAAATGATACTGAATCTCTATATGCTTAGTCCTGGCATGAAAAACAGGGTTAGCTGCCAAATACAAAGAACTCATATTGTCTCCAAAAATTATTGGAATATTATGATCAATCTCAAAACTTTTCATCAATGTCTTCAACCATATGACTTCTTTTGCAGCTTCTACCATTCCCTTATACTCAGCTTCTGTGGATGATAAAGCAACTGTATGTTGCTTCTTTGAACACCAAGATACTAGCTTATCTCCAACATAACAAAGATATCCATGAGTAGACCTTCTATCATCTGAGTCACCTGCCCAATCTGCATCACTAAACACTTTGATTCTTGTCAGACGTGAAACCATAGTACAAACCTTCACTTAGGGTTCCTTTGATATATCTGAGTACCCTTTGGGCTGCAATCCAATGAGTCTTCTTTGGACAATGCATAAATTGTGACAACACACCTACTGCATATGATAGATCTGGCCTTGTCAAGGTAGCATAGATCAAACTACCTACCAAACTCTGATATTTCTTCATATCATTGAATTCTTCACCTCCATACCTGCTTAATTTATGATTTACCTCCAATGGTGTAGTTGAGGTCTTGCAATCTTCCATGTTAAACTTGACTAGAAGATTCTTCAAGTATCTCTCTTGTGAAACATATACTCCATGTTGAGTATACACAATCTGCATTCCTAGAAAATAAGATAAGTTTCCCAAGTCACTTATCTTAAACTCCTTCTCTATTTGTCTTTTGAGTTCATTGATTCCTTGAGCATCTGTTCCTGTAACAATAATATCATCAACATAAATGCACATGTAAATGTATCCATTTTCACTTGCCTTCACTAGCAAGCTACTATCTGCCTTTGATGCTTGAAATCCACATTCATTCAAGAACTTGACCAATCTGTAATTCCAAGCTCTTGGGGCTTGCTTCAACCCATATAAAGCTCTCTTGAGCCTACACACATAATCTGATCCAATTGACTCCATAAAGCCTTCTGGTTGCTCCATATATACTTCATCTGCAATGTAACCATTTAGAAATGCATTTTTCACATCCAATTGTGATAATTTCCATCCTTTGCAAGCAGCAATAGCAATCAATGTTCTAATTGTAGACATCTTAGCAACAGGACTAAAGGTTTCATCATAATCTACCCCATAAGTTTGGGCATAACCTTTGACCACAAGTCTAGCCTTATATCTAGACACCTTACCATCTGCAAACCTCTTTGTTTTATATACCCACTTGCATCCAATGACCTTCTGATTCTTTGGTCTTGGTACTAATTCCCAAGTTTCATTTTCAAGTAGAGCATCATACTCTTCTTGCATTGCCTTTTCCCAATTCTGTTTACCTTTGGCTTCTTCATAAGTAGTTGGATCTTCTTCTGTTTTCACAATGTAAGCATAATCTTTTGTTGTTAGGAAAGATGTATCATAACTATACCTTATAGGTTCTTTCCTTTCCCTTGTAGATCTTCTGATTTCTGCTCTTCTTGAAGTTTCAGCCTCATTTGATTCTGGATCAAATCTTGGCCCTTCTTCTACATGATCCTGCACTCTACATCTAGAGTCAACTTCATCAACAATTTCTTCACATACCTTTACCTTTGCCTTTCCTTTTCTTTGAATTTCTTCAACACCTGTATACTCATTTGGTGATCCTGTATACCACATGTTTTGCTCATCAAATGTCACATCTTTAGTAACAAGAAATTGCTTTGTGGATGGACTCCACAATCTGTAACCCATCTGTCTATCATCATATCCAATAAACACATACTTCTCTGCTTTTGGTTCTAGCTTATGTCTTAATTGTGAAGGAACATAAGCATATGCAATACATCCAAATACTTTACAATGATCAAGACTAGGCTTCTTACCCCACCATGCTTCATAAGGGGTTCCTCCATCCAAAGCTTTGCAAGGCAACCTATTCACAAGATATGTTGCAGTGTTAATGGCTTCTGCCCATAAGTAATTTGGACAATTCTTTTCCTTCATCATAGCTCTTGCAAACTCTACAAGAGTCCTATTCCTCCTTTCTGCTACTCCATTCTGTTGAGGGGAGTACCTGCAAGTTACTTCTCTTTTGATACCTGCATTCCACAAATAATCATCAAACTCTTTAGAGAAATACTCTCCCCCTCCATCTGACCTTAACCTCTTGAGCTTTTGCCCTGTGATCCTTTCTGCATAAGCATGAAAGTGTTTGAATGTCTTGAAGACTTCTGATTTGTCCTTGATTACATATAAAGTAATCCACCTAGTTGCATCATCAACAAACAACACATAATATCTGGATCCATTTATGCTATAGTCCCTTGAGGGTCCCCATACATCTGTATGAACCAATTC